>OX465281.1:187012409-187612409 GCA_949987705.1 Thereva unica
GGGGGATCCAAAATGGCGCCCGATTTTTAAAATTGTGCTCCGCGTCCCTCTGACATGGGTATCAAATGAAAGGATATGACAGGTAGGACACAATAAGCTATGTGGCGTCATTCCAAATTCAAAATGGCGGCCAACACTAAATTGCGGAAAGCTTATAATAGACTAAAAAGTAGAAAATATAACCGATCAACTTCCAATTTTGCACACACTCGTAGTTCGGGTGGTTAATGTGTATGAATGATGAGATGAATAGTTGAGTTAAGGGTGAGTTGATAATAAAGAAGCAATACACGTTACAAAAAATCACAAACAAACACAGAGATGCTGCTGTCAACTAAATTCAACTACTCAAATACTGAACTCATGTCCGTATGCATAATTTCAACTAAACCCAGGTAGCAGAGCTGAGTCGAGTTCAGTCAACCTTAACCCAACTCGACTCCCGTTTACATGTAGTTAGACTTGGGTTCAACTTGAGTTCAACTCATCATGTATAAGTACTAAATGCAATCTGACCTTTTTGTAAAAAAATCAAGAAGACGGTTCCGAGATGGCGGCCGTTTTTGCAATTATGTTCCACCGAGCCCACGACATGGGTATCAAATGAATACAGTAAACTGTGTGACGTAATTTTAAATCTAATAGAATTGCCATCATAAAATGGCGGAATACATATAATAAACTAAAAAGTAGAAAATAAAATAAATGGTTAAAAAAAATTTTAAAAAAAATTCTTTACATTAACTAAAAAATGTACTGAAAAGTAAAAAATAAAAAATATTTTAAAGAAAGCGTGAAATTTCAATTTTAATGAAAAAGTTAATTAAAAGAATGGCGCATTTTTCATCAAAAAATTTTGTTAGAATTTGAAATTAACAAAGCAAAAAATTGAGGGTTATTGTAAATCTCACGCGATTTACAGTTATATTTTCAATTTTTGATGAAAAATGCGCCATTCTTTTAATTAACTTTTTCATTAAAATTGAAATTTCACGCTTTCTTTAAAATATTTTTTATTTTTTACTTTTCAGTACATTTTTTAGTTAATGTAAAGAATTTTTTTTAAAATTTTTTTTAACCATTTATTTTATTTCCGGCTCTTATTACTATGTATGTCCTTTTCATAGAAGTGCTCTTCGCAAAAACGAAGATTTTCTGTTGAACGAATATTAAACTGGAGATAAACATCACCAGAATGTTTTAACCAAACAGACTTTCTGTAGTCTTTTGGAATTGAAAAAAAACTTAAGGGTACCCTACCCATTCTCGGTTTCAAAAATCGATTTTTTTTTATTGTCTTATTCGAATCTATAACTCTTCAAAAATATTTCCTGAAAGTTTCAAGTCGAAATTCGGAATACTCTTGGAGTTCCAGCAGATTGATGGTGGGCGCGTCAAATCGCAAATGCTTAGTTTCGCCGTGGCGCGGAAAATTACTTCAAAAACTTTAAACGCATTTTTCTCGAAACTATGTTTTTACGATTGGCGGGCATTGTAAGTCAAAAACTATAAAAGCGATCGTTCTGAAATTTTGAAATGTTTTTCTAAACACCAAAAGCTATAACTTAGACTATTTGTAAAAAGATTGATGATGATCTACTATTATTACAGCCTAATAGTTTACAAAAAAAAAACTCGGATTTTGAAAAAAAAAATCATAAGTCCACCATTTTGTAAATTTTTGCACTAAACAAATAATAATAGTCTATTCCCTAGCCAAACATGAACTCTTTAAAATTCCGTTCGATTTTTTGGTTTCAGACGTTCCAGTCAATTACAATCATGCCCGCCATCCAAAAAGAGGACTTTTAGTTGACCGCAAAAAGAGGCTATAAAATGTTCATACACAACTATGTTACATTTTTTTCTAGTTCTTAAGGTTTTCAATTACATGTATAAATATATCCGTACCTCATAAGTCGATTTTTCATCATTTACCGGCCCAATGAAAATCACAAAAATCAGAAATCGAGAATGGGTAAGGTACCCTTAAAGAACAATTTGAAGTGTATACATTCATGCAATTTTTATACGAACAAGATCGTGACATCTTGTCTTAAATAATATCAATAAAAAACTTAAACAAAATTGCTACAACAAATCCAGAAAGGGTTACAGAAAAAGAAATAATAACTCCAAAAATTTCTAAATTACAAAATAAAATCTTAAAATATGCTTTTAAATGAAAAAAAACTTATCTCATAAATATCGCTCCCAATATTTTTATATTATATATTTAATAATTTTAACACTTTTTAACACTGAGTTTTATTATAAACTAGCAAAAACCCGCGTGCCTTGCAACGCCTACTCGAATTTTCACAGATATCTCTTATTTACACTTATTAATTTCCACTTTAATTTAAATAAAATAAATGGTTAAAAAAATTTTTTAAAAAAAATTCTTTTAATTAACTAAAAAATGTGCTGAAAAGTAAAAAATAAAAAATATTTTAAAGAAAGCGTGAAATTTCAATTTTAATGAAAAAGTTAATTAAAAGAATGGCGCATTTTTCATCAAAAAATTTTGTTAGAATTTGAAATTAACAAAGCAAAAAATTGAGGGTTATTGTAAATCTCACACGATTTACAGTTATATTTTCAATTTTTGATGAAAAATGCGCCATTCTTTTAATTAACTTTTTCATTAAAATTGAAATTTCACGCTTTCTTTAAAATATTTTTTATTTTTTACTTTTCAGCACATTTTTTAGTTAATTAAAAGAATTTTTTTTAAAAATTTTTTTTAACCATTTATTTTATTTTCTACTTTTTAGTTTATTATATGTATTCCGCCATTTTATGATGGCAATTCTATTAGATTTAAAATTACGTCACACAGTTTACTGTATTCATTTGATACCCATGTCGTGGGCTCGGTGGAACATAATTGCAAAAACGGCCGCCATCTCGGAACCGTCTTCTTGATTTTTTTACAAAAAGGTCAGATTGCATTTAGTACTTATACATGATGAGTTGAACTCAAGTTGAACCCAAGTCTAACTACATGTAAACGGGAGTCGAGTTGGGTTAAGGTTGACTGAACTCGACTCAGCTCTGCTACCTAGGTTTAGTTGAAATTATGCATACGGACATGAGTTCAGTAATTGAGTAGTTGAAAATTGGAAGTTGATCGGTTATATTTTCTACTTTTTAGGCTATTATAAGCTTTCCGCAATTTAGTGTTGGCCGCCATTTTGAATTTGGAATGACGCCACATAGCTTATTGTGCTCTACCTGTCATATCCTTTCATTTGATACCCATGTCAGAGGGCCGCGGAGCACAATTTCAAAAATCGGGCGCCATTTTGGAACCGCCATCTTGATATTTTTACAAAATGGCCAGATTGCATTGTCACCCAAACTAAACGTGTATGCAAAATTTCAGCTCTATCCGAAACCGGGAAGTGGGTCAAATTTAACTTCCAAGATTTGACGACAAACAGTGTAAGTGTTGGCCGCCATTTTGAATTTGGAATGACGCCACATAGCTTATTGTGTTCTACCTGTCATATCCTTTCATTTGATACCCATGTCAGAGGGCCGCGGAGCACAATTTCAAAAATCGGGCGCCATTTTGGAACCGCCATCTTGATATTTTTACAAAATGGCCAGATTGCATTGTCACCCAAACTAAACGTGTATGCAAAATTTCAGCTCTATCCGAAACCGGGAAGTGGGTCAAATTTAACTTCCAAGATTTGACGACAAACAGTGCAAGTGTTGGCCGCCATTTTGAATTTAGAATGACGCCACAAAGCTTATTGTGTTCTACCTGTCATATCCTTTCATTTGATACCCATGTCAGAGGGCCGCGGAGCACAATTTCAAAAATCGGGCGCCATTTTGGAACCGCCATCATGATATTTTTACAAAATGGCCAGATTGCATTGTCATCCAAACTAAACGTGTATGCAAAATTTCAGCTCTATCCGAAACCGGGAAGTGGGTCAAATTTAACTTCCAAGATTTGACGACAAACAGTGTAAGTGTTGTCCGCCATTTTGAATTTGGAATGACGCCACATAGCTTATTGTGTTCTACCTGTCATATCCTTTCATTTGATACCCATTTCAAAGGGCCGCGGAGCACAATTTCAAAAATCGGGCGCCATTTTGGAACCGCCATCTTGATATTTTTACAAAATGGCCAGATTGCATTGTTATCCAAACTAAACGTGTATGCAAAATTTCAGCTCTATCCGAAACCGGGAAGTGGGTCAAATTTAACTTCCAAAATTTGACGACAAACAGTGTAAGTAAAATAAAAGCGGGCGCCATTTTGGAACCGCTATCTTGGTATTTTTACAAAATGGCCAAATTGCATTGTCATCCAAACTAAACGTGTATGCAAAATTTCAGCTCTATCCGAAACCGGGAAGTGGGTCAAATTTAACTTCCAAGATTTGACGACAAACAGTGCAAGTTAAATAAAAGAATTTAAAAATCACAGATTGGGAAAAAAAATAAAATTCAAAATTATCTCAATAAATTCACGCTAAATCACCAAATCAATTAAAACAATTTTTTTCCTATAACCAAGGTTAAACTGCTTCGTCACAAAATCACTTGAAAACTCGATCATTCAAAGGCGTCTTCAAGACTAAAGTGTTGAATGAAATACTCTAGCTTCCTTTAAAGTGTACCGTTACAATAATTGGCAGAACCTTGTTTTAAATATCCTATTCATAGACTTCTTTTTAACCCATCATAAAAAACAGGTACTCGTTTTTTAATTGCCATTCCTGGAAGGCCGAATTTTCGACCCAAAACAATACCTGAACATTCACCTGTTTACCTAATTTCTCTTGTAGGATAATATGGCATGCGACTTTTGTATTTACATTATTTGCGGTTTCCTTTTTTAATATTGTAAATTGTCTACTGAAATTGAGGTTTTGGAAGTTCCCTTTGCTATGCATACTTCTTTATTTCTATAAAATGGAATCCCAATTACGGCTCGCTAGTATATGTATATCAACAAAATAATTTTTTTTTCGAGTGAAAAAGAAGCCAGAATCAGAAAGAATGCGTACCTATTATTACAATCAATAAAAATCCTTCATAGCGAGGAAAGTCAAAAAGTGGAAGTCATTTTTAAAAGAGTCGAAGTTTCAGAAGGAGTAGTATTTTCAAGGCCGATAATAAATATCGATGGCTGCCTTTCGAAACCTTATTCTACTGTCGGATCAGACTGAAAAACCGAAGGCGATAATCGGGAAAAATATATCCCTGATAGAGTACAAACTTTTTATCATTGCAATTGTAGACCTGAAAGAGCCTATTTAAATATCGATTGTTCCGTGAATGTTTCCTATAAAACGATCAGGATATTTTTTGGAATATCTAGATATTTAGATACAGGTCTGTCAAGTATACAATTCGAATGATCACTTGCTTTCCTTCTCCTATAGGTTAGACTAAAAAGTAACCCGGTAGTCGGACACGATAGTCGGTACCGATAATCGTATCTGATAGTCGTATTCGCCTAAAATATGGCCGCAAAAGTATTAAATCTTTTTGTGAAATTCCCATTGCAATACATACAGCCAACAATTTTAAAAATGGTTTTTGAAATCACAGACAGACACTCCAATTATAATTATATAGATAGATAGATAGATAGATAGAAGATCGATAACCATATGAAACAGAACTATATTTTTAAATCACAGACAGACACGCCATTTACATTTATATAGATAGATAGATTTGAATGACGCCGCTCAGGTAATAGTATTCTACTTGTCATATCCTTTTGTTTGGTACCCATATCGAGTGGGTTGTAAAGAAAAGGTGAGTCCGGCATAGTTGGTCGCCATTTTGAATTTATAATGACAAAAAATAGGTAATTGTACTCTAATTATTATCCCCTTTCATTTGATACCCATGTCGGGGGTCGGCGAGCCCAATTGCGAAATTCACCCGCCATCTTGGAACCGCCATCTTGATTTTTTTACAAAGTGGTCAGATTACATTGTCACCCGAACTAAATATATGTGCAAAATTTGAAGTTGAACGGTTATATGGAAGTGGGTCAAAATCAAGTTTTAAGTTTTGTCTACATACATACATCCATACATACATACAGATAGAGCTAATATACGGTGTATGTAAATAGCCTAAAACATGCTCGCAAAAATACTGAATCTTCCAGTGAAAGTCCCATCCCGATCGGCCCAGCCGTTTCCGAGATTACCGCGGCCAAACAGACAGACATACAGACAGACAAAAATTTTAAAAATAGTGGATTTTGTTTTAATTACATGTAAATTACCAAAAAAACTTAAAAAAACATAATTATTTTGAAATTACAGACAGACATTCCAATTATATTTATATAGATTTCAAAAGAAACACACAGGTACTCGTTCGGAAACAAACTAAACAATAGCACAATAGCATTAATTACAATAGTGAATAGAAATGCACTTGATATATCTCCACATTCTATATCCCTCTTCTCCACTGGCATATGAGGGGCTGAGATTCAAAAGTGGTCAAGTCCAAAAAAATAAAAATTCGAGATATTTCGCCAAAAAAACTTTTTTTTCTTTTGTTACCTGTGTACGAAGTCTTAGGTTGAAAAAAAAAAATTTTCTTTATTGTTTCATTAAAATTGTTAATTTTTACAAGTAATGAAAATCAAAACTGGTCAAGTCCAGCGAGTTCAGTTTCAAAAGTAGTCAAGTCCATTTATTCAGTTTTAAAATGAACAATATCTGAAATCTTGTTTTTAAAAGTAAAATTAGGATGAGAAAACACTAAAATTGTAATTGTTTCATTGATTCCATAAGTTATTCGATTTAGAACGATGTACATAAAAAATATACAGTAGATTGCATTTATAACGACATTTCGTTTATAACGTCGAAAATGTGAAGTAAAAAAATGATTCTTAATCTATTTTAATAGAAAAATATTTGCTTAAAACGACTTCGGATTTTAAAACTCGTCATAATCAATAATTCAGTTTCAAATTTGACCAAGTCCATCATAATTAAATCAAAACTGGTCAAGTCCAACGGTTTTAGTTTCAAAAGTGGTCAAGTCCCTATACTGAGTTTCAAAACTAGTCAAGTCCAATCAATTTTTAACGATAAAACCGATAATTTATCAGGAAAAATCGCCAAAAAGTGGTATGCAATAATTAAACATTCGACGACAATCATAACTACTATTTTCTTCTTGAATTTTGACAAATGAAATGCTGTGTATTAGTATTTTTGGTTTTATTCAAAAAATTGAAAAATGGACTTGGCCATTTTTGAATCTAGGCCCCTCATATGCCTGAGGACGAAAAGCGATTTTTTTCTCTTTTGCATCTTTCCCAGATTTTCATATACGCATACTCCAGTGCTTTATCATGAGCTTTTCGCTTTCAAGGTCGCTCCTGAAATCTTCGAATATTTAAGTTTATTGCAGAAGCTTTATCGCCCTACCGAATTATCTTAGCAAATCTAAGAACCTTTATAAAAATTCGAAACTAGGAAACTTCAGCGCCACCATGCATGTTAATGGCACAACACTGTTTTTTCAAAGTGGCATATCTATTTCTTTATATAATCAATGGTGAAGCTTTTGTCTGAACTTTTTAACATTTTTAAGAGCTTAGCTGGGGAAGATGCGCGGGATGTCACGAGGTTTGAAAACGTCTATACATCGAAGGGCGGATGTACGACCAAAACTATCGATAGTGGGCCGGTCGGCCGACCAAAAATTGGTACGTCCAGCGGCTTGGTGAAAATCAAACTAGGTTTGATTTTTTGAAGGCGTGGTTGGATTTTTTGGAGGCGTGG
Organism: Thereva unica; assembly: GCA_949987705.1. NCBI lineage: Eukaryota > Metazoa > Arthropoda > Insecta > Diptera > Therevidae > Thereva > Thereva unica. Next base: position 187,020,208 of record OX465281.1, read on the forward strand.
TCACCGGTGCTCCAACATGCATGAAAGTAGTGGCGTAGTGCTCCTACCGAACATCGTAAAACATTACATTAAAATAATTCATTAACAGGCTTTAAGTCATTTTATGAATTATTAATGAATTTTTGGAGTTCAAAAAAGAACAGAGAAAGTCTTTGTAAAATACGGAATCCCTTAAACAATATAAAAATATATGACTGCATTCTAAAGAAATCTTTTCAAATTAATTCAAATATGCTTTTGTTGTAATTAATCCTTCTTTAGTTGAAGTACAGGGAAACAAGTCCTTTAGAAGTTTACTTTTAATAAAATCCTCTTATTTTATTTTATTTCGAATAAACCTATTATTTTAATATATTTTGATCCATTTGCATTATTTGTTAACGGCAAATAGTAAATTATTTTTGTGAATGCCATTTATACAATTCTAAAATCTGTGATAACAGAAACATCCTCAAACTTGGCAAATTTGGATTGGAAAGTTTTTATTAACTTCCCAGTGTAGGAAGTTATTGTAATCGGTCCGAAAATCGAAATCGAAAATTTCAACGTATTTTCATGTTTCAAGGTCCCAGGAGCATTTTAAGCAAAAAATAGGGAGGAAGTATGTGTGTGTGTGTGTGTATGTGCGTACGGATGTGGTCATTTTTTCCTGCACGATACCGCGCGAACCAAAAAAGATATCGACTTCGTTGAGGTGTCGTTCGAAGCGTATTAACCGAAATATGATCTGAAAAGATTTTCATAAAATTCGGTCGAGCCGTTTTTTTGTTTAAGGGGCGTAAGTGATTTTTGTACCTGCACGATATCGCCCGAAACACGAAAGATATTGACTTACTTGAGGCGCCGTTCGAAGCGTATTAGCGACAATACTGAAAAGATTTTTATAATATTTGGTCGAGCGGTTTTTTGGTTTAAATGACATAAGTGATTTTTGTACCTGCACGATACCGCCCGAACCACGAAAGATATTGACTTACTTGAGGCGCCGTTCGAAGCGTATTAGCGACAATATAATCTGAAAAGATTTTTATAATATTTGGTAGAGGGGTTTTTTGGTTTAAATGACATAAGTGATTTATGTACCTGCACGATAGTGCGCGAACTATAAAAGATATCGACTTAGTTGACACGTTCGAAGAGTATTAACCAAAATATGATTTGAAAAGATTTTCATAAAATTCGGTCGAACCGTTTTTGTTTTTGGTTAAACGACGTTTATGATTTTTGTACCTGCACGATACCGCACGAACTAAAAACTATATCGACTTCATTGAGGTGCCGAAAAAATAATATTAACGAAGAAATGCTCTGAAAAAAATTTCATAATATTCGGTTGGGCCTTTTTTGTTTAAATAGAAAAACTTCGGCTAATTGTCAGAAAGACAAGTTTTGCTAATACATATCTAATAAACTCGATGGAATGAGACCCGTTCTAAACGAAGTGATCTTTTTTGGGTTCTGCACAGAGATAGCTTTCGAACAAAACATCACTTGTCAAAATCCGACAACGTTTCAAAATCGTGCAAAAATTTCGTAACCCTTTACAAACAGCGCGAATTTTCAAACCTTGGATTAGCACTTTTTGACGGGGAATTGTTTTCTACGCGTGATACAGTTTCAGGAAATTACGGTTCATCCCGGGATTTCCAGTAGTTACCGTAAAATTTGTTCTTTTTGGTCAAGTCTGACAAGTACTTAACAGTTACAGTTTTGCTAATATCTCCGGAAAGCTTTGGAACTTCCAAATGAAGTCATTCGCTTCTCAGCTCGTCAACGGCGCTTCAGCACGCTCAATACGAATTTGAACACCCGCTTTAGTGCAGTGAACGAAATACGGAGGAAATGTTTGTTTGCTAACGTTCAGGAAAAACAAATTCTCTAGAAAAAGCTTGTGGATTTACTACTATTATAGTTATTTGAACTAGCTTCTCTCGGGATTGCTTTGTCATCAGTTCTGATACTAGCCAATTTTCCACTAGTGCTAAACGTATAACTATTTTGTAATAAGTCAGTTTACGAGTATTCCATCTTCGTTCATCATACTGGGAAGTTAATCGTGTGGACCGAAGGGGTCAAACCCACATCCCAACTAGTTATGTTTGGTTTGGGACTGTTGTTAAATTTACGGAAACTTGCAGGTAGGACTAATATTTCCTTTTCTAGGATAAATAGCTAAATTTACACTCACAACATGGAGGATCATTTACGTTATTTCCAATGGCGTATTTTAAGATTTGGCGCCCTGGGCCTGGAACATTTGCGCCCCATACATTAATGGAGAAAAAAATGTAATACACCGTAACGTAAAAACACCGTAACGTAAAAACACCGTAACGTCAAGAAGTTTTTTTTTAAAGGACACTCTTGTAGATCATTTGCAAGATCAATAAGCTACAATAACACTGTAGAACAAATGACAAACTATTTTTTCTCATATGGAAAAAAATTTGATCTTCATTGAGATCTGAGCTTTTGGAACACGACTGTTTTGGTAGTTTGTAATTATCAACTCTTTTTTAAGAGTTATTAACTTTTGAATGTTATGTTAAATGCAAGCAAATGAAAACAAATAATTTTGTTTTTGGCAAATATTTTATTTTAATACAACAGAAAATGTATACAAAAGTACTATATCCTTACTAATATTATAAATGCGAAAGTAACTCTGTCTGTCTGTCTGTCTGTCTGTCTGTCTGTCTGTCTGTCTGTCTGTCTGTCTGTCTGTCTGTTACGCTTTCACGCCTAAACCACTAAACCGATTTTGATGAAATTTGCAACAGACATAGTTTAGACCTTGGAGACGGACATAGGCTACTTTTTATGGAGAACAAAAGGGTTGAAGGGGGTGAAATGGGGTTCAATAAGTTGCAAGGGGATTTTTTTCTATTGTATAAAAAGTAACTGACTGACAGACAACGCACAACTTAAACCGCTAGAGCTAAAGGGCTGAAATTTTGACTGTGCATCCCTATAATGGCGTGGACATCCACTAAAAAGCGATTTTTCGAAATTCATCCCCTAAGGGGGTGAAATGGGGTTTATCCAAACCGCTGGAGCTATAGGGCTGAAATTTGGACAGTGCATCCCTATAATGACGTTTACATCCACTAAAAAACGATTTTTTGAAATTCATCCCCTAAGGGGGTGAAATGGGGTTTATCCAAACCGTTGGAGCTATAGGGCTGAAATTTTGACAGTGCATCCCTATAATGGCGTGGACATCCACTAAGAAGCGATTTTTCGAAATTCATGCCCTAAGGGGGTGAAATGGGGTTTATCCAAACCGTTGGAGCTATAGGGCTGAAATTTTGACAGTGCATCCCTATAATGGCGTGGATATCCACTAAGAAGCGACTTTTCGAAATTCATCCCCTAAGGGGGTGAAATGGGGTTTACCCAAACCGTTGGAGCTATAGGGCTGAAATTTTGACAGTGCATCCCTATAATGGCGTGGACATCCACTAAGAAGCGATTTTTCGAAATTCATCCCCTAAGGGGGTGAAATGGGGTTTACCCAAACCGCTGGAGCTATAGGGCTGAAATTTTGACAGTGCATCCCTATAATGACGTTTACATCCACTAAAAAGCGATTTTTCGAAATTCATCCCCTAAGGGGGTGAAATGGGGTTTATCCAAACCGTTGGAGCTATAGGGCTGAAATTTTGACAGTGCATCCCTATAATGGCGTGGACATCCACTAAGAAGCGATTTTTCGAAATTCATCCCCTAAGGGGGTGAAATGGGGTTTACCCAAACCGCTGGAGCTATAGGGCTGAAATTTTGACAGTGCATCCCTATAATGACGTTTACATCCACTAAAAAGCGATTTTTCGAAATTCATCCCCTAAGGGGGTGAAATGGGGTTTATCCAAACCGTTGGAGCTATAGGGCTGAAATTTTGACAGTGCATCCCTATAATGGCGTGGACATCCACTAAGAAGCGATTTTTCGAAATTCATCCCCTAAGCGGGTTTACCCAAACCGCTGGAGCTATAGGGCTGAAATTTTGACAGTGCATCCCTATAATGACGTTTACATCCACTAAAAAGCGATTTTTCGAAATTCATCCCCTAAGGGGGTGAAATGGGGTTTATCCAAACCGTTGGAGCTATAGGGCTGAAATTTTGACAGTGCATCCCTATAATGGCGTGGACATCCACTAAGAAGCGATTTTTCGAAATTCATCCCCTAAGCGGGTTTACCCAAACCGCTGGAGCTATAGGGCTGAAATTTTGACAGTGCATCCCTATAATGACGTTTACATCCACTAAAAAGCGATTTTTCGAAATTCATCCCCTAAGGGGGTGAAATGGGGTTTATCCAAACCGTTGGAGCTATAGGGCTGAAATTTTGACAGTGCATCCCTATAATGGCGTGGACATCCACTAAGAAGCGATTTTTCGAAGTTCATCCTCTAAGCGGGTTTACCCAAACCGCTGGAGCTATAGGGCTGAAAGTTTGACAGTGCATCCCTATAATGACGTTTACATCCACTAAAAAGCGATTTTTCGAAATTCATTCCCTAAGGGGGTGAAATGGGGTTTATCCAAACCGTTGGAGCTATAGGGCTGAAATTTTGACAGTGCATCTCTATAATGGCGTGGACATCCACTATAAAGCAATTTTTCGAAATTCATCCCTTAAGGGGGTGAAATAGGGTTTATCCAAACCGCTGGAGCTATAGAATTGAAATTTTAACAGTGCATCCCTATAATGACGTGGACATCCACTAAAGAGCGATTTTTCGAAATTCACCCCCTAAAGGGGTAAAATTTGGTTTACCAAACTACTGGAACTACAGGGTTGAAATTTGGACAGTTCATCCCTATAATGACATGGACATCCACTAAGAGGCGAGTATTCGAAATTCATCCCCTAAGGGGATGAAATGGGGTTAACCCAAATCTCTGAAGCTGAAGGGCTGAAATTTTGACAGTGCATCCCTATAATCACGTAGAAATGAATGACTCGAAATTCACTTTATTTAATATTCATTTGTGATTGCTTCATAATTTCTTACATCCACGTAAATAGGCGAACAAACTTAACGAACATTCGTCAAACCCTAAAATGTCACTTTTCTTGATGACATATACATGCCAATCTACTTTAAAACTTGCAGATTTGTTGAGGAGAGGTGATATTCGCAGTAAATTGTTTACCATATTTATTAAAAAAATGCACTATAATAAACCCTTTTTAGGGATAATAACAGCTGACTTTTTTGTTGGTTTCTTTTTTTAAGGAAAACATTGCACATAATAAACAGTTTTTAAAGGCGTTGCAAGGCACGCGGGTTTTATGCTAGTATACTATAAATATAAGTTTTTGTTTTGAACATTTTTCAAACAGTTTTACGTAAAATTTCTGATCCGACCATATTAAAAAAACCCATATTGAGTAAAAAAAAATTCGAACTTTCAAAAGTTAATAACTTTTGAAAAAGAGTTGATAATTACAAACTTCCAAAACAGTTGTGTTCCAAAAGCTAAAATCTCAATGAATATCAATTTTTTTTCCATATGAGAAAATTCGTGTTTCATAGTGTAATTGTTGGAGTTTTATAGCGTTATCTCTAACTTCCACTTCAGATATTGTATCCAATTTACATAAGAGTGCAAATTTGGCAGTTATTGCACCATATGAGCATTGCGATTGCTTCTGTATTTTTCTGTGGAGTTATTCTTAGCTGTAGCCTCTACTAGCCTCTATAGTTGAGCCGGACTTACACAAGGCAGTACATTTCTCCCTTACACGATGGTAAATTGTACTGAGGACTTTTTTCAAAATCCTGGCTCAAAAATAGCGTCCTATTGGTATATGAGCGTGTATCAAGATAAATTTGTCATTTTGCCATAACAATGGCACCTCGCCCTATTTGAAGTATGACACTGTACTGGGTCAAAAGAAAAAAGAGGCACCTCTTATAAACTCATTTTATAATCGTGTACTACCCAAGACTACTCTTCAAAACCATCAGCGTCTGCCTCGAAATGTTGAAGAGTTTTGGATTACCGAAATTACGATAATATAACAGTTTCTAGAGAATTTGAGTGAAATTGAGCCAATAGACCTGCCGCTTCATTTTTAGCAAACCCTTTTAGGCGGGCAGTCATTTTTTATATCGTCAGGAGCCGCTATTATTTCCTTTCAATTTTTATTAGGGCTAGCACGGGTACCGTCCTTATCTGACCGCGTAGTAACAAATAGCTCACAGTTACATTTTTAGGGTTTATTTAGTAATTTTATACGTTCGATTAATGCTGAAAAAAGGACTTATAGCTTTTGTAGCAACACGCAAATCTGTGTAGATTCTGAGCAGCTACCGATGATCCGATCAAGAACTAATGTGCGGCACCTATGTTACATACTGAAATTTTTCCTTGATCATAGCTTGTAGACCACTCTACTGCCTAACAATACTGCCATAAGATAGACCTCTGCAATTGTTAATGTTGATATTCAGTATTTTGAAGGTATCCATAACGGCTAACAATATGTGTTCTACTTTGTGACCAGTGCTTGGCAGAAAGGACAGAATCATTTAACTTGAAAAAAATCTCACAATTATGATCTAAGCAGAATAGAGCTGGTAGTTGACTGTAGTTATCAGTCATGCGGGGGCAGCTTCCGAAACTGCGGAGCACTTGCTCTGTGACTATGAAACTACAACGAGATGTGATTTGTGATATGTGAGACTTGGGATGAGTCTAAACTCAATTTTAGGCTATATTAAAAGTCTACTGTGTATTGTATTATTTTTTTATTATGAGAGGTGTCACCAATCCCAATAATTTCTCTCATCCATTCTGAGGAAATTTTTAAAATCCTTTATGGATGTCTCTTGTAATTCTTGTAATAAATTTACATGAGAGTATTTTTCCCGTTTTAACAGCCATTCTTTTGTCCAAACATTTCTTCTTTTTCTAGGTTTTTTTCTTCGCTACAAATCTCTATTACCACCGTTGATAATACTATTTTCAGCTTTTGGTTACTATCCATGTTAACTTTTTTGCGACCGCACAGAAAATGAAGCTGTACAACCAAAAAGCACAGTTGTGGGATATCACATTTTTGGCTGTACAGCATGGATGTACATCTGATTTGACCGTGTATGGGGGGCTTAAGAATTTGTACGAGTAGTACTGACTGCCTGAGGTTATTCCACAGTCGAGTTGTTCTATTCATAAACGAACTTCTATACCGTATTGTGCGCGAAAAGGGTGGGGTGGCTGTAGGGTATGGGGGTGAGCCGAGCGGGCAAGTCTTGTGTTGCGGGAAAAATATTGCGGTGCAGGCAGGAGGTCCTGAATTTCAGTGGGACAATCGCCATGGTAATAGCGATAAAGTGTGGAGAGGGCTGCTACATTCGTACGGTGGCTTAAGGTGTCTATGGAGGCGCGGAAGGGGCCATCACCAATGAGTTTGAGGGCGCGATTTTGCACCTTGTCGACAAAAGCCAAGGTGGTTTTTGGGGCGCCTGCCCAGATATACGAGTTGTATTCAAGGCGCGGCCGCGAACCCAGGATTTGTAGATTGTAGTCAAGGCGGCTGGCTGGAGGAGGAACTTGCATCTCTTGAGAAATCCAAGGCAATGGGAGGCTTGTTCGGCGATTTGGAATATGTGATCATTCCATTGCAGATGCTCCGTTAATGTTACCTCTAGGAAATAGGAGGAAGGTCGGTACAATTTTTGTTGGAAATCAGGCAGTACCTACTTCGTTTTCGTGGCATTAAATTCGACGCGGTTCATTACGCACCAATGAAGAATCGATTCGATATCCCGGTTGATCGAAGTTGACATCAGTTGACGGTGGTAAAGACAAGGTCTGGCACGTGTTTGTCTTATATTGTCGAAAGAGTAAGAGAAATGCAAAGTACCGTCATCAGCGAAGCAGTGAAGTGGGTTGGAGGGGTTTAAGAGCAGATCATTAATGAAGATTAGAAAAAGTGCAGGTGAGAGAATTGACCCCTGGGGAACTCCGGCCGAAATGGCGTGGGGGTTGGATTCGACGTCATCCAATACTACCTTGATTGAACGGCCTGAAAGAAAGCTCTAAATTAAATTATTTTAAGACGATAGAGGGTATATTATTCGGTCCAGTGGCCTTGTTGGCATCGAGTTCTTTGAGGCATCTGTACACCTTGCGAGTCCTGAAGAAACCCCTGTCCATTAAATATGCGTTGTGCTCAAGAACCGGGTGTAGCGTATCAGTTTCGGGTAGAATTTGAAGCAAACAGAGAAGCTAATTAATCGGCCTTGGATTTGCTGTTTGTTATCATTTTCTCTTCGTGGGCGAAGGAAGGAGTTGTGGATGTAGTAAAATTCTTCTTGATGGAGCTTACCAAAGGACCAGAACTTTTTGCTACCAGAGATTGCATTGCTGTCAAATGAAGTTTTGCCTTTCCTGATGGTGAGTTTACATTAATTTCTTAGTCTAGGCGGATCGATTCACATGCTCTGAAGGCGGCTTCTTTATTGTTATTGCATTCATACACTCCCTATTAAACCATATGTTGGGTCTAGGCTTCGCTTGCAGCGCGAAAACGAGAATCTAGCCAAACCGGCTGGAGACTGGAGTACCCAAGGGCATAAAACAAGGTGGAGGTGAACCTTATTATCAAAGGCGGCAGTAAGTGCGATATCCTGGACGGAGCTGTCGTACAAAACATAGGACAACTGAGGGATTAAAGATCATAAGAAGAATAGATTCCTAAAAATTCTTTTCTTTTTGCCTTCATGTTTATATTGTATCCTTCTATGTAAGATCTATGCTTTTTAACCGACTTCAACAAAAGAGGCGGGGCTATGTATGTTTTTTTCTTAATTCTGATAAAGGGATTCGAAGTTAAACTGTCTTCAAAAGTGAGTCTTCATTCTAGATTCATTCTGATTCGATTATTGTTGTTTACAATTATTCCATCGTTTTTTGTGTATCACGGGATTGCTTTTTTCCTGAAGTCGGGTTTTAAAACTTTATTTTAATGTACAAGCATTAGCTAGCACACCAAATCACACATTTATCGAGTATATTTTTGTGCATTCTTTAGATGGGACTGTCTCTGATCTGAGAGTTAAGGCCATAAATCACATGAAACTCCTATTAAAAGTACAACTCAGTATTAAAAATTCCCACTGAAAGTAGTAAAATGGTTATGCATACATATATGTATATTTCCATAGGAAACCATATTAAGGAAGGACGTGTGACATTTTTTCATATAATAAAAAACTCATAGTTGAACCATACGGGTGGTATAAGATATGACTGTGAAAGCTGCTGCTGTCATCACCTTCAAACTATCAGAACCATATCGTACACCTTCTCAGCTTTTGTTAGAGATTTCGTATGTCTTTCTATGATATTCAAACGAACATGGGAAATCCTTCCCCTCCATCCTTCTACTTAATTGATTACGAAAAAAACTCAATTTATTTCCACGGTGCCGAACGTATCCGCTGTTGTTGATATTGATTTTCAATTTCCTGTTCTATTTTTACAAATTACAAATCGGAGCTTTTCTTAGTTTTGTGAAGCAGCAGCAATCCACAATTATTGTTCAGGAAACTCGCATTATAGAGGAAAGAACTTCAATTTCCTCTTCCTGTAGACTCTACGTACATTGAATGAAAACTGGATAGAAAAAAGTTTTCGATGGAAATTTCTCAATTCGTAAACAATACAAAGGCTGGCTGCCTTCAACTAAAGCATCCTGTATACAAAGCATATTGCGAATTTCCCCCGCACATTCCACTTATGATAGAGGAAAAGGACTGTTTTCGTCGCAGTGGGGCGGGTCTAAGAAATTTAATAAAATGACATCCCGAAACTTTCATTCCTGTGACAGAAACGTTCTAGGTGGACTTTTTACAGCTGGCTTCGTGCCGTTTTGCTGATAAAACAACTGACAACCCCTATGGTGCGTGTTTTGGCATACATTTCAGGACCAGGATATTACACATCAAGTCGACAACAGGATAATGAATCCTGGCATGCCATAAGTCATCCATTGAGCCTGCACGAAAAAATACCTCCATATATAACATGTACATTCACAGGTTGCTTAAATCAATTTATTTTCTTCGGGGGAGCACAAAGGAGATGGCTAGGATTTTATTCACCTGGACAGTTTAGCTGAGGGGGGAAAAATTAACCCGGATATTTTACAATTTTTACCTTCAGAAAAATATTGTAAAGGTAAAATATTTTTGTTACTTGGGATACAGTTTGAGGGGTGGAGAAAATTTAAAGGGGACTACAAAGAGCCTGACCGACCAGTTTCGGGAATTTCTCTGTGCAATAGAGAGGATTTATGTACCTTAAGTGTGCTGTGACCGAATCATATAAGGCATTGTGTTCGAGATTACATGTACATTCGGTTCTACTTAGGCTCTGGCTCTAGACATGATTTTTAAGCAGAAAAATACCAACGAGGAAATTAAAGAACTAACTCATGGCTTTACAATGCTGCAATTGTGAACATTCTTTTTTACCTCGTATTTACCGTTTTATATCGCTCAAATAACTTGTACAGTGCTAACTAAAATCTTGTTTATTTGCAATAAAACGTTTTTGTGTAGTAAAAAGAATTTTTTTAGGTATTTCACAACCGTTTGCTTATTAGGAAATGAAAAATTATATAAGCTAACTGATTAATATTGATTAACAGTGAAAACATTGGCGGGGTGTGGAATTAAAACATACGGTCATTTTTTTAAGGAGTGAGGGGTCAAGTTAGGCCTCCTTTGTAGGTACCCCACTAGCGGAACGGACTAGCAGTCTTCCGAATGAAGGCAAGAAAGGTCTTTAATTGAGGAAGACCGGACTTGAGCAGGACACAGAAACTCTCTGATAAAAGTTTTTCTTCTGTGCGCAAACCAAGCGATCTTGGAGATTAAAGCATGGACTGAAGATGCTGGTCCGACGCTTGCTGAGCACAAAACTGAGGATAAAGGCAAAAATTACCCACAAAGATACGACGCTCTCAAAATTTCCCATAAGCTCCCTTGCGAGTGAATATATCAATCGACAAGGTGCAAGCGAGACAAAATTCAATTTAAAAACAAAACAAAAATCGAAAAAAGAGAGAGTAAATAAAGAAATGTTATTTCACGAAGTGCGAAAGAGACGCACTGATTTCTCTTCTCCGCAATTTTTTGTGCCGTCTGGACTTTTAATTTGCTTGTGTGAATTCATGTACCATCTTCGTGTACTTCCTGCTCTGCATGTGTTTGTGTAGTTTGCCGTTGCTCCGCCCTCTCGCCATTCCGGAGCCCGTATATGAATAGACAGAAGATCATAGATTTTTACTTTCCTTTTTCTTCGCACAGAAAGGATTACATTGTCGTATCTTTCTGAGTAATTTTTATAAAGGTATGGGAACAGATGATTCACTCATAGCTCGCCTCAAGATACCTGGGAGTGAAGATCGACCGGATGCTAAATTTTGCACACTTGCAGGACATGATGAATAGGGCCGCCATACCATGGCGCCGCGTCCTGATGGCGAAGTTGATTGTCTGAGTCGTGCTATACGCAGCAATTTAGGTAGGAACGTTGAAGAAAAATGTAGTACATAGTAGGAGTAGCTTCTCATCCGCCAGCGCACCAAAATAAAAAAGGGTAATTGAACACGAAGAGTTTCAATAGAATAACATTGCGAAGTTAACTCAGTTAACTCAGCGTATGTTTACAAATAAGAATCATGGGCATGAGTGTAATGATACTTGAACTAAATTCAATAACTGTAGATTTTGCAAAATTAAAAGCTGATGTCACACGTTCGGTTAAACCCAAGTTCCGGGTGCGTATTTCACCCGCCTGGAATTTTCCGGGTGAGTATTGCTACCCACCACCATACAAATATTATCCGCCGGCTATGTCTTGGACTAACTCTCAATGGGCTAGGTTAAGTCCCTTAATCCACTCCTCTACCAGGGAGCTGAAGGTGGACCAAGAGATGCCACAGAAGAGTTCTGGGCCCTTGGCCAACCTACCAGGCCCCTCCCTTGCTAGGTTGTATACAGCCTCGTTCCCCTCGATACCCCAGGGTCCGGGGACCAGCCGAGCGAGACCTAATTTCTTCTGGTCAAGCTCTGGAGTACGTCAAAACACGCTGCAACTATTTTGAAAGAAAACTTTCACGTTGAGAGTGCCTTGATGGCAGATTGGCTGTCAGAAAAGATTTTAATGTTGGCGCCTTTCAGACCTTTCGCAGGCCGCAATGGCATTTCTTTCTAGAAAACATAGGACCAGATAATAGCCCTGAAATTCCAATTCCAACCCATTGCAATCGAGACCTTGGAGGTGGGTTCTGTGACACCGGCCCCTGTGACATGTTCCATCTTTGACTCGTCGGTAAACCAGTGGGGATGTTTTTGGTCCCCAGGGATGATAAGTTTGTCCCACTCAAAACTATCCGGGATAATAGCCTTGAAATTCCTTTGGAACCGCAGTTCACTAACCATATAATCGGTAAATATTGTTAAGGATATCTACGTGTCCTTTGACTGTATAGGGCCAGTATCAAGGCACTTATGGCGGCGGATTTCCATATGAAGATGTGCAATAAGGTCAATCCGATGGTTGCCTCCAACGCAGCTGTGGGACAGGTCCGTATAGCCCCGGTAATGGAGGGGCAAGCTAGCCATTGCAGTTTGCTGCACTTGAGTATCAACCGAACTCGTTTAGTCTTGGGCCACCAAACTATAGCGGCATAAGTGACCACAGGTTTAACCATCGTATTGTACATCTAGTACATAATTTGTCTTACCCAGAAGCCTTTTGCAGGCCCATATGACCTTGTGGATTTGCTGATGATGTAGTCAAGTTGAGCGTTTCAGTTCAGTCTCTTGTCCAACTTTACAACCTACGGCCATAGCAATATCATGAATTCTCTACACGAGGGTGTGGCTGCCACTAACGCAGCCTACCTTTCTCCTAAACTGACCTTCAGGAATTACTTCGGCGTCCCGATGAGGTCTTATCTAAGGAACAGAGGTAAGGGTTTTAGAGGACCAGTAACTTAGAGACCTTTCGGTGCAAGGGTTTTAGAGACCAGTAACAGATCTTTGTGCCAACGCCTTTTGTTGCACGCTAGTATCTTTCAAGCGGAGGTACTGACTATCCTAAAAGCCTGCCGCACAATGAACCTCAAACCTACACAAGAATGCCAAATTTGAATTTTCATAGATAGGCAAGTCTATTTAAGAGCTCTAGAGTCGATAAAGATACAGCCCAACCTAGTGAAACGATGCAGAGCTAAATTAGATGGGCACGCTCGCTGACATAGGAACATAGATGGGAACGGAAATGGGAACGAAATGCGTACTTAACCAACCACGGAGGTTTTTATTGGGACTCGGCAATTGAGATGGTCAGCAGCCCAATAGGCGAGGTCAAAAACGCCCTTTTTGACGTCCTACAAAGGAAGAGCAATGAACCTTCGATGAGCAGCCAAGCTGGGTCTCCCACACAATGTTTGGTGCCGTAACTGAGGGTAGAGGAACAAGAGAAAATTGCTCGTTCAGTTGCTGTGTAAAAGCCCAGCTCTAGTCAAAACCAGACAGAATATGCTATATAGCTAGGTTCTGGAACACTAAAAAGAGATCCCCAGACTAGTGCTCGCGCCGATGATTTGTAACCTAAACTCCACAGAATTGCAACCATGCACTGTGAGAGAAAGGAGATTGATGCAGGTTTTATTACAGACACAATACTTCGTGTTTGACTAATAGAAACATTGGCAGATACATATGTGAGTTTTAGATGCAGGAAATAGCAGGAAATAAGGCAGGGAATAGCCGCTATTAGAAAAAAGATAAAATTGATGTTGTCTATATGAGAGAAGTGGAAAGACAGAGATCTATGCCGTTACGTAGAATATAACCACAGAACTCCATAGGTAGAGGTCCCGCCAAAAGAGTTGATGCCGAGAGAGTCGCGTTTTCCATGCGCAGTAGAATCCCCGCATGCCGTTCCCGTCCCTTTGACTAGTCGCAACAAATTTCGAAGGGGAAATTTGAAAATACAGAAGCGCATTTCTTATCAATATGTGCGCAATTTTTATTTGTGTGCAGCTTTAATTTCCCCAGCTGCGCGCTCCGGCATCAACTCTTTTGGCGGGACCTCTAACATGACCGCTCCTTCTTCTTCTTCGATGGCTCTACAGCCCAATTCGAGCTTTGGTTTTCATCAGCTTCTTCCTCCAGATGTCTCTCTGCTCGGCAGCTTGTCTCCAGTTTCTTGTGTTTTGCTGCATCGGCTTTAACATTGTCTCCCCACCTTTTGCGTTCCTTTTCTGCTCTGCTCACAAGTACTAAAAAGAAGAAAAGCAACGCAGCTGGTATTCCAATAAGAATGGATGTATGACTCTTCGCAGACTTGTTCATCGCTTCAATCAGAATTTAATATGAGCTTGGTATCACACGCTCAGCCCACTTTTCTCCATCATTTTCGTGTAACGATTGTAATACCTATGCAGTAGTGCGGGGGTGCAAGCACAGCGAAGTAGCTTTTGTGTAGTTACTTGTAATGTTTGTGTACTATCGAGAATGAATGAATATTCTTGGGTTAGTGTGACGGTGAAACCAGAAAATCTTTGGGTCGAAAATCATCATAGGAAAATTGTCCTTCCTGCGACCCCATTGAATTAATGTTCCTTCTGTTTAATTGGCCCTCCTAGAACTAATGGTTAATCCAAGCTTGAGATTGTTGTCGTAAGATTAAACAAGGATTTCTGACGAAACCGTATATCATTTCGAAAACCCTTACAACCGTTAGGTTCGCTTTGAAACTTTTAACCTTTAACCGAAACTTTTAACAAGCATACAGCCGCTATTTCGTAAACACTATATAATTCATTATAGAAACAGCATAGTTGATATTTTGCGACAACTTGTAGAAAATAGAAAAATTCAAACACAATAATACTTTAAAAAGATTCAAGAGCAAGAGATTCAAGTCGAGTCATATGACAGTCGCATATAGTATGTATTTGTTGTTGTCGTCTCGTTTTCTAGTTGGTGTGCTGAGAGTCGGGTGGCGTGCAAGTCGTTTGAGTTGAAGAAATTGTCGTTTCAGTAGAATTACGACTGTCAGCACAGGGGTCAAAGAGTGTATGTGCTAATTTTTGTCTTTCGTGAGGAATAAACATTCTTAAGTTTGTGTTTTGCGAAAATTTTAATAAATTATAAAGAATTTGAGATTAAAGATGTTAAATTCTGCTGAGTTTAGTTTTGTAGTTCGGGAGATGAAGATAGCAAACGCGCAGAATTAAAAATTTTATGTTATTATTTCTTGCCAAACATTTGTGTAGTTTGTCAGTATATCTCTGCCCTTTAGCAACACTCCAAAATAACAATTATGTATTTTCTTTCAAATTTTCCTACTTTGTCACAAACGCAAACATCCCGACCAAAAGGGACAACAAAACTATAATAAAAACTACTGTCAGCACACCAAATAAGCTGTCGTTTATGGCAGCAGATTTTAAACGACAAGAATCGATTATCAGCACACTTATTAGCTT
The DNA here is from genome assembly GCA_949987705.1 of Thereva unica. Classification (NCBI taxonomy): domain Eukaryota; kingdom Metazoa; phylum Arthropoda; class Insecta; order Diptera; family Therevidae; genus Thereva; species Thereva unica. The sequence continues at coordinate 187,035,739 of OX465281.1, forward strand.
CACTTCTTATAACAGCAAATTCGACTTTCAGCACAGGGACCTATGACTATGGCTTCTCGCGGTTCCCGTATTCTATGATCTCTTTTATGTCTAGGTACCTGTCTTGTCGAGCAAGCCAAGTATGTGGGCCAGTTGTATGAAAAGATGCTAGTGCAAAATATTTTCTCTGAGCTTAGATTTCCACATAAAAAGTTTTTGTAATGCAAATTTGACCGGCATCTAGATATTTATACGAATCTGTAATACTAGAAGTACGAACGACTAAACCCAATAAATAATTCGAACAGAATAATCAAAAGTAATTTATTGTAAATAAAAGAACCAACAATATTGATTAAAAAAGAAAAGCCCCAGTGAACAATCCCTCATTACAATAATCATCACAAAGTGAGCTAAATGAATGGCAGCCCCGGTATACACCAGAAATGCGTAAGTTAACAGCATCCAGCATACCCTCTTCATCCCCAAAGGAGCAACACATTTGTAGATTATATTTATATGCGCTTGGAAATGTAAAGAATTTTAATGAATCCACATGAAAAGTGTGAGCAATCTGCATCTCCTTGACCTGGTTACCAATGGCGTCCTTAGTAGTACAATATTCTTCTCGGCAGTAAAAACAGTAATGAACTTCCCCTTCACAATAACTGGAATGAAAGTCCCAAAAAATCGATATCATCCACGAAGAAAGTTGCAAATTAAAAAAAGGAGGAGGAAAAAAGAATGCCCCCCACCACAGTACAGGAAAGTAGAACACGACGCGCGTCCTTGTGTGGAAACCGGAGAGACATCTTGTTGGGCTTTGAGCTCTCGGCTAGGAATCCTTCGTAATTATAGACATTAAAGCAATTAGATCCATCAAGGAACAAAGACATTTGCAATAAGCCTCCTAATTAGGAATCGTTCTGTTGTTCAAACAAATTCCGATCCCTAATGTGACCGCAAACTGTGGACGGGGGAAAAGGCTTGCGAAAGAGGTTACCATTTCAGATGTATTTTGCTTTTTGGTAGGCCGTAACAACCCCTATAAACAATATAAATGTGTGTGCCAAGGCCCAAAGGTTAGGTGGGGACTTTCTGTCTAGAGATCATTTCTCATTTCCCTTTTTTTGTTATTTCAAACGGTAGTCCCCAGTGAATTTGATTTAACATTTCAAAAAAGGTAAAAAAAAGTAAAACGAAAAGGATTCTAAGGAAATTTTTTAAAGTTGCTGCATTTTAAAGGTAGAAAAAGGTAGAAATAGTCAAGTTTGACGTCGGTGGTAAGTCAATTCATTTTTAATTCCTTGTACCTTAGACTAACTTCGTCTTCGATCTAAAGTAAAAATTGAAAACTTTTGCCAATATAAACTTTCCTTCAATTGAAACTAGTTGAAGTACGAAGCTACTTTCTAACTTTTTATTGAATGTCATTACGTTTGGCTTTTCCACTTTCTCTTGGATGGTTGGTCGAACTATGACTTTTAAATAATTCCCTTCACCATTACACTTCCAGACACAAATTCAAGAGTGCAATAGCTTTTTCTAGATTCTTTAATATGCACCACCTGCTAAACAGGTTTCGTGCCAGGACCTAAGTTTTTATTTAACCCTACGAGGTTCAGGGATTTTTTGGCGCTAACTAGTACAACTAGGTCTGCGCAGACCTATATGGGATTTGTATGGGAATACGTAGGCAGGTGTCATAAAAGTATGTTTAAATGTGTTTCATGCAAAGAAAAAGACAAGATGAACAATAAACTATATTTTTATATATTCTAGGTAATAATTTATTTAGCAAATAAGGTAAGAAAATATGGGCTAGACACGGACGGCATTCAAGGCATGCGTACCTGGCATGAGAATGCTGTTGACACACCGGTTTTTTGCAATAAATGCAATGGAATCTAGTTTTTCGCTGCTTTTTATTGCTTTTATAGTGTTAGTGGTCAATTTTAATGAGAAACTTGGCCTTATTTGGTACTTTTCGACAAAACTCAAATACTAAAAAAGGGCGAAATAGAGCAAATGTCACCATTAAAATTTCTAATAACTTCAACAGTAAAGGTCGTAGCATAATAGTTGCTAGAAATTTTTCATAGGAAATTGTCCTCCATGACTCATAACTCTAGATGTTGGTGGGTTGACCCCTTGCCTTTTACAGTTTTAGATACGTGGGAGTATTCTGCATAAATTGCTGCAAATATTTAATAGGGTTACAAAAACAGAGGGTAATATGAAAACCTCTACCAAAAAAGTTTCCAAACGTCCTAGCGGCTAAACCGTAATGTTCCCCCCCCCCCCTCTTCCACCCACACGATTTTTTGTTCGTCTATCAAAGACCTATCCACACCCAGGCCTTTCGACATTTTCGCTAATATACCCTGTATATTACAAATAAATAAAATAAATGGTTAAAAAATTTTTTTAAAAAAAATTCTTTTCATTAACTATGTAAGAAAAATATTCTGAAAAGTAAAAAATAAAAAATATTTTAAAGAAAGCGTGAAATTTCAATTTTAATGAAAAAGTTAATTAAAAGAATGGCGCATTTTTCATCAAAAATTGAAAATATAACTGTAAATCGCGTGAGATTTACAATAACCCTCAATTTTTTGCTTTGTTAATTTCAAATTCTAACAAAATTTTTTGATGAAAAATGCGCCATTCTTTTAATTAACTTTTTCATTAAAATTGAAATTTCACGCTTTCTTTAAAATATTTTTTATTTTTTACTTTTCAGTACATTTTTTAGTTAATGAAAAGAATTTTTTTTAAAAATTTTTTTTAACCATTTATTTTATTTTCTACTTTTTAGTTTATTATATGTATTCCGCCATTTTATGATGGCAATTCTATTAGATTTAAAATTACGTCACACAGTTTACTGTATTCATTTGATACCCATGTCGTGGGCTCGGTGGAACATAATTTGCAAAAACGGCCGCCATCTCGGAACCGTCTTCTTGATTTTTTTACAAAAAGGTCAGATTGCATTTAGATGAAATTATTATTGGAGGGAATATCAACTGTGATAACGTCAATGCTGATGATTAGTTTTAATTAGCTTTAATATTTTTTAATATTATCTTAGTTTTATGAAAGCCTTTTATTAATTTCATTTGTTGCTATGCTTATATACTTTAACTCTTATTACTTTTTTTATAATTCCATTTTTAGCTTATGTTTGCATATTGTTTTAAATTTGTTTAATCTTTTTCATGATTTTGACCACTTCGTTGTGTTGATGCTTCTAATGTTGTTTTTCTCATTGCTTATATATTGTGTTGTAACGATGGCCTGTGTAAATTATGAATCCCTACAAAAATAATAAAATAATTCAAAAAAAGGAAAAAAATAAATGGCAACCACGCATTAACGATATTAAGAAAAAAAATCTGTACCACTACCATGTAGAAAATGTCATTACCGTTGGAAAAAATTAACTCCGACGGCACAGACACAACGAATAGAGGAAAAAGTCGCCTGGAATGCAGGCGAACGGCGATTTTTTTTGGTTTTGTTCGTGGCGGTCGAGAAGAAATCGCCTGCTCGGTTTTCTGCGGTGTAAAAAAGGAGAGTGAGTCGGAAAGTGATCGTTTTGAGTGGTGGACGTGGAGTTGAAGAATTCTCGTTTTTTTTGATTTTTGATTGAGATTTAGGAAAACAAGAAAATATAGAACGCCTTGTTTTTTGTTGACATGTTTGACTAAAATTGTGGAGTTTGGTCTACCATTAGACGAAAAAAAAAGCCCAGAAAGGTGCTTTTAAAGTTTGCCTGACCTCGTGGACAAGCAGGAAGTTATAAGGGTGGAAAAATAGCGGTAAACACCATCAAAGAAAGGGGTACTTTGTCGTGCGAAAGGAAAATTGATCGCGGCCACATGGGAATGAAAAGGATAACCAAAACTAGCGGTTGAAATAACAGGATTGGACCGTAAAAACAAAAACTAAAATAGTGAGATTTCTGGAATTTAAAAAAAAAAAAAAAAAAAGGTAATTTTTTTCATTTTTTGCCTAAGGGCTGAGATATAGTGGAAAAGTGTGTAGGCGGTTTATTTAATTTTTTTTTCAAAGTTATCGTGTTTAGAAAAAAATTCAGAAATGTTTTCGGGCAGGCATTACGGTATTTCGTTGGGTGTCTAGTGCAAGGTTTTTTTTGAAATTTTATTTCTGGGAAAGTATAAATTTTTTTTTTAGTGAAAAATTTTTTTTGATCGTTGATGCTGTTATCACCGGTATAATATACACTCCGTTAACGTTTGGCTAAAGAAGCGCGTGGTCCAGAATTGGATATTGTTTTCTCGTGATCCCGGTTTGGATTTTTTCTTTGGGGTTCTAGCAGAAATATTCAACTTTTCGGTTTGTTTTTTTGTGAATTTGTCTCAATCATTCTCGAAACAGTTCCAATAATTTCGAAGTTGGTTTTTGTAATTGATGATTCTGGAATAAATTTCGGTTTTTTTCATCGCGTTTTTTTTTCTCGATATTGAGCATATACATAGTTATTGGCGGTTGGGATTGGTTCTTGTATTTTTTTTATTTCGTGAGAATCCAATCACAATCAAGACGACGAGTGGTGGTTTTCAATTATAGGAAATGTATAAAAAGTGCTTCAAACTTAACCCCATCCAATTCTACATACCTTTAGTGGTTATATAAATAGCGATGCAGTCAAATTCAGCCTGGAAAAAAAAAACTATTGTCTACTCATCCCTGTGCTAATACAGGAAAAGGGGCAAATCCATTTCTTTTGAATCTCTTCTGTTTGGGTTTTTTTTAGTGTTGCTAGTAGTGGAGACTATATTAATTGAAATTGAATTGAAACTGAATAGAACTTGAATTGAAACGGAATAGAATTTGAATTGAAACTGAATAGAAATTGAATTGAATCTGTTAGCCTTGTCTATAAATAAATATTAAATTTCTAACATTGTAGGAATACATAGATTTTAGGTGAATTCAGCACGAACAGGCCATTAAAAATAAAAAAAAAGGGGGAAAGGAAGAAGGAAGGTAAAAACAAAACAAAAAAAAAAAAAAAAAAAACCGTTTTAAAAATACTAAAAGGTATGTACATTGATTTAGGATTCGACTCAACCTAAGGTAATGCATTTTTACATCGTTTTAAAATAAAGAGCAAATCATATGTAACAAAATAAGTTATTAGCGGTAAATTAAGTGGAGAAAAATTTTATTTAGAAATTTCCAATTGCCTTATAGTACAGGAAAAATAGTAAAAATAGCGGAAATGATTGGGTACAGGCTGAAAATTGGCACGGAGCTTCCTTTTAGGGTTCTTAATAAGGGGTTATAAAGTCTACCGATTTTCTACCCCGGGAACCTTTCTTTCTAGGGGGTTTTAGGGTCAAAATATCTGTTTCTTGCAAATGCATCTGAAACCGTAAGTCCTATCATAAAAAAATGTTCACAAAGTTTGTAGCTCATACGATTTTCTACAAAAAATGTTATTATACATTTTCCCGTACGTATTGCCATTCATGAGATATCACCGTTTTAAAGATTTAAAATATTCATATGAACTCATTCACGACTTGTATAGGTTTTCCGACGTTCAAGTTGGACTACTTTTCTAATTTTTTCAGGGGTCATTCCTGGATGTATTTGGAGGAAAAATGTGTTCTAGATAGGGGGCTAACCACTAAGATACAGGGTGTTCGCGAAAAAACAATGTCTTTTTTTGTCATTTATTTAGAGTTGAATAACTCCTAGACCAATTATCGTAAACCAATATAGGTTTAGGTCAAAGTGTATTCTTTTATTTGATATAAAGATCAGGAACTTGAGTTGCTCCGTTTAGAAGATATGTAGGTTCAAAGCATGAGCGAAATGTTTAAAAGCCTAATGATATTTTTTATTCAATTTAAAGTATATTTTCTGTTTTTTTTTACCAAATGGTCCAAATTGGAACAATAATACAAAATTACATCTAAATTATGTCAGATAGTAGACAAAACATGATCAACAAAAAACACAAAAAGAGGGGGCTATCTGTGCCCGTTTTCGAGATGTAGATTTTTCTATTACGTGACTTAGTGTAAGTTACTCACTGTATTACATATATTGATAAAAAGTATTATTTTTATTTTTCAAATTTAAAAATTAATGAACAAATCTAAATCACTATCTTGCCAATCAAAATATATAATTTTCTGCAAATTATGCGTAGCGTGATTTAAATGTCCTGAAAATGAAAATTTTATATTTAAATAATTGGAATATAAATAATTTTTGAAATTTGTAACTCACATCGATAGATTCACATTCATTTTTTGTAGAACTTTGTGGATATATTTCAATTTCTGCTGTTAAATCAAAATCTTGGCTTTGGAAATCAATATCAGATACATTCAAAGTTTCACAATTTTGGCTTTTAAACATTTCGCTCATGCTTTGAACCTACATATCTTCTAAACGGAGCAACTCAAGTTCCTGATCTTTATATCAAATAAAAGAATACACTTTGACCTAAAAGATGAGTCTAAGTATATTGGTTTACGATAATTGGTCTAGGAGTTATTCAACTCTAAATAAATGACAAAAAAAGACATTGTTTTTTCGCGAACACCCTGTATCTTAGTGGTTAGCCCCCTATCTAGAACACATTTTTCCTCCAAATACATCCAGGAATGACCCCTGAAAAAATTAGAAAAGTAGTCCAACTTGAACGTCGGAAAACCTATACAAGTCGTGAATGAGTTCATATGAATATTTTAAATCTTTAAAACGGTGATATCTCATGAATGGCAATACGTACGGGAAAATGTATAATAACATTTTTTGTAGAAAATCGTATGAGCTACAAACTTTGTGAACATTTTTTTATGATAGGACTTACGGTTTCAGATGCATTTGCAAAAAAACAGATATTTTGACCCTAAAACCCCCTAGAAAGATAGGTTCCCGGGGTAGAAAATCGGTAGACTTTATAACCCCTTATTAAGAACCCTAAAAGGAAGCTCCGTGGCAATTTTCAGCCTGTACCCGACCATTTCTGCTATTTCGCTTTTTTCGGCTTAATTTGACTGTACTATTATTATATACAATATATATACATGAAAATAAATAAGAAAAAATGTTTTCCGATAATATAATTCGATGAATCAAAATCCCTTCATCCCTATTCAACCTTACTGGTAGTATACGATTTTATTTTACGTTTTGTTCGACGTATAGTCGTAATATTTCATGAATATCTTTTTACCCCCTGAGATCTTCAGCGTCTTAAATTATAGTTAGACTATAAGAAGTTTTTTGATAAAAACTATGGTAGGAGATAAGGCACCGTCTACCGGAAATGTAATGGTTGGTTTTAGTTAGATTCAATGAAAGAGTATAGTTGATGCGAAAAGTTTTTTTTTGTTCCAAGAGCACTGTCTTGGCAAAATACTGCCACTCTGAAGAGTCTGGTAATTGAGATTTACTATCGGAACCAGGAGTAAATAGTAAACAATACTAAATAAAATGAATTAATACGGACATACGCGCAATATTAATAATACATGAATTAACCCTTGAAATATCACCCTTATTAATACTATATCAATTAATACATGTATTATAATCACTTAAGACATCAATTATAAACAATTAATAATCTATGAATTATGATCAGACCTAAATTATAAACAATTAATAATACATGAATTATAATCACGTAAGACATAAATTATAAACAATTAATAATATATGAATTATAGTCACTTAAGACATAAATTAGAAACAATTAATAATATATGAATTATAATAATAAAAATATGTTTATCCGCATGATGATTAAGTATAAAGGCATTATAGCCGAACATGTTTTTCTGAGGATAAACTAATAATCAGAAATAGTTAATTCGTTAATAGAAGTTGAAGGATATTGCAGTATTAGAATTTAATTGATGAACTAATAATCAGAAATAGTTAATTCGTTAATAGAAGTTGAATGATATTGCAGTAATAGAATTTAATTGATAAACTAAAGAGATCAGAAATAGTTAATTCTTTGAGAGAATTCTCAATGATAATGATAATGATAATACATTAATAAATTGAACGAAGTTAAATAACATAAAAACTAATGATCAATATAGTTAATACCATAAAGGAATTTAAACATTAGATAAACCAGAAAATCTAAAGAAGAATTTACTTATTAGACATTTTAGACAGGGGAAAGGGATAAACATTCGAATTACCTACGCGGTTAAGATGTCTAGATAGATATCCTCCCTATGAGGCCCCCACCCGGAATATGGAAGCCTCCTAACCGAGTAAGTGCTTACCACTAGGTACTAGCTAACATGTAGCTTTCCACGACGTTGACCGGCTCTCGTTGCCCAACCTCACTTCTAGATAAATCCCCTCTCGTTGACCTCAGTAGGTTTTCTCGCCGCCGCCGCCTCTCTTCTTAATTGCAATTTCAGGCACGAGTTAACTCATAACATACTGTCATTCTTCGGCATCCCTGTACCGCGAACCCCACCCCATCCGGCGAGCTAGTTTGCGCACCGCACGTCGTGCCGACGATCGGTGCAGCGGATGCCTAAAACTTCGGCGATATTCCTCGGCGGTCAAGCCACCTCAGCCACCTTTCTGACCCTTTCTCTAATTTTGTGACGATGGTCGTTACCCCATCTCTTCTCTTTGAGATTTGTCTTTTGTTTTCTTTCTATTTCGTGCCACGGCACACCTACCCCCGACAGTTACAAATGGCGCCCAACGATTGGCAAACCCCGTTGCCATGATATTTCCGGCGCCCATTTTTACAAATGGCGCCCAACGCTGGGCTAAGGAGCTTAGTTCACGCTGAGTTCCTTAGTCTAACGGTCAGATGACATGGATATGACTGATTGTCACTCGGTGACACCTTAATTCCCCATTCGGCATTTCCTTTTCTTCTAACTCGTTTTCCCTCCCATGTCATCGGTGTTAAATACTTTTTTTTAAATTTCAGCCGAATTGTCTTTCGAAATTCCTTAGTGGCACAGGCCAGCGAGAGGAGTCAGGAGGGGACTTCCTTCATAGTTACAAGTTCCAATTCTCATCCCCAGTCCCTCCCGGCTATTGGGCCATGGGCAAAGGTACTTACCGCGGTACCCTAGCCCTCACAACTTCTTCTGCTTCTTTTTCCTGTCATTCTTCTTCTTCAACCACTTCAACTTTTACTATCTTTCTGCGGTAGCCTCCCTAGTTTTTTTTGTTCCTGTCATGTGGGCTCGGAGTCTGGTTAACAGGCGTATACCGCCTGACTCTGCGCGAGTCCACACTGACAGGGAACGCAGCAGTTTAGATTGTTCTTCTGTCCATAGTATGGACGGTTGTATTTCGTGTAGCCGGACCTGCACCGTCTGGGCTACCAGGCGTCATATCGCCTGGCCTTGCGACAGGCTCGATATTTCGGAATGCACTCGCCCCCGTTCAATAACTGTCTGTCGATCCGCCTTCCTGGAACTCAGCAGGGTTGCTGACCAGTCGTGGTGGATTGTCAGAACGGTCTATTTAGTTTATCAGAGAGGCTTCTATCTCTTCTCCTTCTTGTTGTGGTTGGGTCATCGGGATCCGGTCGTCGTCGGGGTCGCTGATGTCCGTTGGGAGTATCCTTTTCCGGAGGGCCTCTTTTAAAGCATTACTAGTTATTTCACATATTCTTTTTAGGTTAATATACTCTTACACACAACATTTTTTTTGCTAACCCATATTCATCATATATAATTTTGATATTTCGTATTTTGGATAACATACCATTGCATATAGAAATCGTGATATTTCGTATATACTTTGAGATAACTTGCTATTACACATGAAACTTTTTCTTGACAGTTCATATATAAATTGCTAGTATAACATTTTTATTCATAAAATCTTCGATCTTTCACTTTTTGCGTAATAACATATCTACATAGAAAATTTTTTTTTCCCTTGGGGATCTATGGGCTTTTACGATATTTTCTTCTACATATAATTTTGTTTCCCTCACGCCTATCTCGAAAGCAACAGAAATTATTACCTTGGGTCTTGCTCCCTGAATATTCACATAGGTTTGCGTCAAAGTAGTCTCCTAGATTTGGTGCCTAACGCGGGTAGTATACATCTGTGAGCGAATAGTGGTCTAACGCAAACTGCCAACTTTTTTTTTGTCCCCGGGAAGTCCCTACGCTCCATCATGACTGGCCGGACTAAGCCTAAGAGGAAAGGGGCAGTTGCCGCACAAGGGGCCGAAGATCCTACGGGCGCATCAGACCAACTAGAACCCTCTGACCACTCTGGTGTTGAAGATGAGACAGCTGGCCAAGACCCGCCGGAAGCCGCCGGAGAAGGTCCCTCCAAAATCTCTAAATCCGACCTGAAGAGCGCCTTGGACAAGGCGTTACCATATTGCTCCTCGGAGCCTGAACGTGCTCTCCCAGAGGCGCCTCCCAGACCTGCCAGCCTTCAAGTCCCACTGGCCTCAGATTTTCGCCAGAGGACTACTAGTATTAGCGCCCCTCCCTCACCTAGAGCGTACGCTTCATACACTACAGCGTGTCATCCCAGACCCAGCGACGTTTGGGCAACAGGACCTACTATGGGGCCCCCGTTAGCCCCCGCTGAAGTCCGTTCCTCCGCAGCCCCGGCCAAGTACAAGTCCCCGGTGGTCAACTGGAAGATCCGATTCTCGGGCCGCGAAAATGCGCTCCCCGCAGAAGAATTTTTGTTCCGTGTGCGGACGAGAGCTGAAGACGAGGGAGTCCAGCCACCCGAACTACTACGTAACATTTCCGCGCTACTAACCGAAAGGGCTGAAGAGTGGTATTGGACACAATTCCGGAGGGGGTATCCCACTCCCACCTGGCAAGATTTTCGCATGAGGTTCGTGGAGCAGTTTGGTGGTCAAACCTCCGAGTACCAAGTCATCAAAGAAATGCTAGAGACCAAGCAGGGGAACTTGGCCTTTGATGACTATGCGGCCAAGATTTTCACCCTTCATAATCGGCTATCGAGGCCTATGCCTCCGACGGAGTTGGTTCGCATCTTGATGCAAAACTTGAACGTCTCCCTAGGGTCCGCTATCATGGGATCCTCGTATCAAGATGTGCGCCAACTTCGGGAGGCTTGTTTGAGAGTGGAAAGCTGGCAGCGGGAAAGGAGAAGCGAGCACCGACACACGCCCAGGATTCACGAGCTCGAGTCACCTCAACCCCAGCCTTATTCAAACCATTACCAGCCTTACGCCACGGAGCCTAGCTGTCGCGCGGAACCCCACACTTATCAGCCGCCTGCCCTTGAAGAAGTCCGTAAGGCTCAGCCCAGCCGACCACCTCCCAAGTGCTGGAACTGCCGACAAGAGGGACACGGGTTCATGATGTGCACCTCCCCTACCCGCAGCATTTTCTGTTATCGATGTGGGCGACCAGACGCGTATGCACCAACTTGTCCCAGCTGCTCGGGAAACTAGAGACGGGGTGCGAGACTCTCTGCGAGGCCGCACCCTGCTCAGATTTCCCTACCAATAATGTCTACCCGGCCATGTCACCTATTGCCATGGATAGTTCGGATCTGCCGACAATAGATCCCTTACCGGTCTTCCCATCTCCTCAGGTCAGAGCCTCCTTCATGCAACGCTGGGCTAACTATCACAAAACCCGTAAACGAATTTTTGAAGAACCCGGTAAGACCATACCAGCCTGCAGAGTCCCACACATTCGGCAACGTGCAAATGAAAAGCGGACTCACGTCCGAAAGATAGTCGCCACCCTATTTCAGGATGACGGCGATGACCGACCCTTCGCCAACGTGCGGATTCACAACACCAGTATGTCAGGATTATTGGACTCAGGCGCCAACATCAGCTGTTTGGGAAGAGGGGCAGAGTCGTTCCTCCTGCATAACCCTGAAATTAAGCTGCACCGGCTGCACGCCTCTGTCGAGGTAGCTGACGGCAAGGCAAAGGATGTGTTAGGCTATATTGTCGTCCCTATCACCTACCGGTCTCGCACCATCGTTATGACTCTGTATATAGTACCTGGATTGTCCCAAAATCTGTATCTTGGCGTCGATTTTTGGAGGGCCTTTAAATTAGCCCCACATATTATAGGGGAAATACACCACACCCCATCCCCGGACCCCAACAGTCATCACCTTGACGAGTCCCAACAGGAGCGATTGAACCAGGCTCGAGCGCGGTTCCCGTCATTCGACACCTGTGGACTTGGTAGAACGCACCTGGAACGGCACGTGATCGACACTGGCGAGGCGGTACCCATTAAGCAGAGGCACTACCCTGTCTCTCCCGCCATTCAGGCCCTCATGTATGAGGAGGTCGATCGCATGCTGAGTCTAGGTGTAATCGAAGAGTCCAACAGTCCCTGGAACTCGCCCGTAGTCTTGGTTCGCAAGCCTGGAAAGGTCCGCCTCTGTTTGGACTCGCGCAAGGTGAACACAGTAACAGTGAAGGATGCCTACCCGCTGCCTCACATAGATGGCCTTTTAGGACGGTTGCAGGATACCCGCTTTATCTCGGCGATCGACCTCAAGGATGCCTTCTGGCAAATCCCCTTAGAGGAAAAGTCTCGAGAGAAGACGGCCTTCACCGTCCCTGGTAGACCGCTCTATCAATTTAAAGTGATGCCGTTCGGACTCTGTAACGCCCCGCAACGCATGTGTCGCCTCATGGACAAGGTGATCCCAGGCTCTCTTCGAGAACGCGTTTTCGTCTATTTAGACGATCTATTGGTAGTGTCTCCAGACTTCGAGACCCACGTCCAGATGCTGGAACAGGTCGCAGACTGTCTGCGAGGTTCTGGTTTAACAGTGAATTTGAACAAAAGCAGGTTCTGCGTCCGGGAAGTGAAATATTTGGGCTTTATCATCGGCGATGGGTCTCTCAAAACCGACCCCGACAAGGTGGCAGCCATCAGGGACTTCCCAGTTCCAAAGTCTGCCAAACAGGTGCGACGGTTTTTAGGCATGACGGGATGGTACAGGCGCTTCATAAGTAATTATGCCAGCATTGCCTCACCCATCACCGACTGTCTAAAGAACGGCAAATTTGTTTGGACAGACGACGCCCTCAGTGCATTTGAGGAACTGAAGAAGTCCATGATGTCTGCTCTTTTATTGGTAACCCCAGATTTCGCCAGCCCCTTCTTTATCCAATGCGACGCCAGTAAAACCGGAGTAGGGAGCGTCCTGTTCCAACGACGCGGCGATGAAGAACACCCCATCGCCTATTTCTCAAAAAAACTGAACAGTGCCCAGCGCAACTATTCGATCACCGAGTTAGAGTGCTACGCTGCAGTGCTGAGCGTTAAAAAGTTCCGGGCGTATGTAGAAGGGCATCCCTTTACCATCATCACCGACCATGCCAGCTTGAGGTGGCTCATGAGCCAGACTGATCTAAACGGCCGCCTAGCACGGTGGAGCCTAAAGTTACAGGGCTTCCAATTTTCAATTGAGCACCGCAAGGGTAGTCAGAACGTGGTGCCGGACGCACTGTCACGAGTCGACTGCATTGATGAAGTGCAGTTCTGCCGTGACGTGGACCTTACGTCCCCAGCCTTCAGGACAGAGGACTATCAACATCTCGCTGATAAAATCAGCAAAGATGCTGAACGGTTACCTGACCTCCAGGTTTCGGACGGATATGTGTTCCACCGCTCGGCCCCCCGTACTGGCGACCCTGAGACGGATGACCTAATATGGAAATTGTGGATCCCGGCAGAACTAACCACTTCTTTGATCGAGTCCGCTCATGCACCCCCTCAAGCTTCACATGGCGGTATCCGTAAGACACTCGCAAGATTGCGCGAAAAATATTACTGGCCAGGCATGGCAAGCCAAGTTAGATCTTATATCGCAGCCTGTGACACATGTAAAACCACTAAGGCCCCCAACAATATCCTAAGGCCCCCTATGGGTGAAGCCATGTATGTACAACGTCCTTTCCAGGTCTTATACGTAGATTATATGGGACCATACCCCAGATCCAAAAAAGGCTATACCGCCATCTTCGTGGTCTTAGACGCGTTTTCCAAATATACGTTCCTCCACCCCGTACCCGCTGAAACCTCTAATGCAGCCACCAGCTTTCTCGAGCACCGTATATTCCATGCTTATGGTGTCCCGGAGAAAATTTTTTCCGACAACGGAAGACACTTTACCTCTAAGGAGTTCGAGAAGCTATTAACTGACTACGGCATACAACACCTACGCACGGCAGTCTATGCTCCGCACCCCAACGCGTCTGAGCGAGTAAATCGTTCAGTGCTGGCTGCCATCCGCGCTTATATTGGTACCGATCACCGTGACTGGGACAAACACCTTTCGGCTATAGAGTGCGCCTTCCGTAGCGCTTGTCATGAGTCCATCGGCACCTCTCCCTATCAGGCTCTTTTCGGATTCCCCATGGTCCTCCACGGATCAGCGTATCCACTGTTGAAAACCCTGGGAGCTCTGAAAGAAGGAGAGATTGCTGTGCTACCGGCTGTGGACCGCGGACAAGCCATACGTGAGCAAGTAGAGCACCAGCTCGCCGTAGCCCACACTAGGCACCAGAAAAATTATAACCTACGTTGTAAGGCCGTACGTTTCTCGCCAGGTCAGACCGTGTATTATAGGGCCTTCCCGGTCAGTAAGAAAGCTGAACGCTTCTGCGCCAAACTAGCTGACAAATTCACAAAGGCACGGGTGAAGAGACCGATAGGCACCAGCCGATACGAGTTGGAGGACCTGACAGGGCGTATTCTTGGTATCTACCACGCTAAAGACATTAGGACCTGATGAGCTAACCATTGGAGAGTAGCCCCGACCATGGGTTCAGGACAACGACAATATGGCATTGCCGGAGGATCGAATCCATGGGCGAAGGCACTTTCCGAAGGAGGGACTTAGTACTTCCGTAGGGATTTCTCGGGAAAAAGTGGATTTGCCTCGAATCTCCCCTCGGAACTGCGAAGTCACTCCGAGGCTCGATTAGGTTCCAAACAGTCCCACCATGTCGCGACCCAGCCAGTTTTGAAGCAAGTCCTACCCCGAGTAGCCCTAATAAGGCATCTCGCCGGCTTCACCGGTTAATAATAGGGTACCCGCCGAGGTCCGCTTAGGTAGCTTCCCTAGCGGATGGTACACCTCGTTGTTTTGCTTGGTCGTCTGGGACCGAGTTTTGATGTCCGAACTTACCTTAAGGCTGCCAGACCAGTCTATATGTCATGCCGCTTCGCCCAGTTTCACGACGTCCACTTTCCGATGGCTAGGGATACGAAGTTATTTAAGATGGGACCGCCAAACCCACCAAAACAAACACAAGAGTTGTCTATCAGTTATCGGTCGAATTGTCGATGATGCGTAATCTTCTCATCCAACAACATCATAAGGCCCAGGTCGAGCATTCCATCAGCTCCCACTACTACCATAGAACGAATATCTCAGATCTAATAAGACCCTTGTCACCAAAATCCAGCAGACTTAGCAGTTTTAGTCCGGATCCTAGTAAAGGATTGATAGCAGGCGTAGCTCCCTCGGTAATTATAATAGAGATCCTGTCACATTTGTTAAAATCGACCCTCCCGCTAGTGCCCGAATCGAAGATTTCATCGTCATCAGTTGTTGGCTCAGAGGGTATGTAAGACTCTCTTGGTTTTTTTTGTGGCCTTATCCCCATCTTCAAGCTCTTCGTCGATTTTCTTCTTCCTCTCCCACCTCCTTCTATACCGTCCCGGTTACCATGGCGACCATCACGATTACCAAATCCACGTTTATAGTCCTCATCAAATTGTTCTGCACCTCCGTTGCTTTTATGAACTTCTCGCATGAAGCCATCGCTGCTGCCACCATCATCGCGCCGATCGCCAAAACCCTCGCCGCCCTCTTCCTTGGAAATCTAACACCGCCTGGATTATGTCCATCAGAGTATAGAGCCGACGAATCTAGACACCCTCCAGGCTCATGAGGCCCAATCGACCCTATAAGACGCCTGCCAAAAAGAGCACAAGTGACATGCATAGTTAGGAATATTCCTGACGGAACAAAAAGTCACTAGCGCCACACTCAGTAGGGGGCGCATGGTGTAACGGTTTTAGAGGAACCCCAGGCCGTGGCCGTTGACGAGCGCCGTTGTCCAAAATGATTGCTCGTACTCAAGGAAATCCACAACGAGGCGGATAATATGGAAGCGTTTAAAACGGCGTCACGCGAGGTTGCTCCTCCAAGGGTGAGGTGGAATGGCCGATGTATGTTGCCTCATACCCCTAGCCGGAGATCAATTCAGCAGAACCTGAGGAAATTTTAACCTTGCCTCCTCTAAGATGAAATCAATCGACAGAGCATGAGACTCTTAATCTCAGGGAGTGGGTGAGCCACACGTTGCCCCAAAACCACCATATCAGGCCCCGTTCATTTTTTCGAGTCCCCTCTCCTCTGGCGACAGCTAGGTGACGCGTGCTGTAACGATGGCCTGTGTAAATTATGAATCCCTACAAAAATAATAAAATATTTCAAAAAAAGGAAAAAAATAAATGGCAACCACGCATTAACGATATTAAGAAAAAAAATCTGTACCACTACCATGTAGAAAATGTCATTACCGTTGGAAAAAATTAACTCCGACGGCACAGACACAACGAATAGAGGAAAAAGTCGCCTGGAATGCAGGCGAACGGCGATTTTTTTTGGTTTTGTTCGTGGCGGTCGAGAAGAAATCGCCTGCTCGGTTTTCTGCGGTGTAAAAAAGGAGAGTGAGTCGGAAAGTGATCGTTTTGAGTGGTGGACGTGGAGTTGAAGAATTCTCGTTTTTTTTGATTTTTGATTGAGATTTAGGAAAACAAGAAAATATAGAACGCCTTGTTTTTTGTTGACATGTTTGACTAAAATTGTGGAGTTTGGTCTACCATTAGACGAAAAAAAAGCCCAGAAAGGTGCTTTTAAAGTTTGCCTGACCTCGTGGACAAGCAGGAAGTTATAAGGGTGGAAAAATAGCGGTAAACACCATCAAAGAAAGGGGTACTTTGTCGTGCGAAAGGAAAATTGATCGCGGCCACATGGGAATGAAAAGGATAACCAAAACTAGCGGTTGAAATAACAGGATTGGACCGTAAAAACAAAAACTAAAATAGTGAGATTTCTCGAATTTTAAAAAAAAAAAAAAAAAAAAGGTAATTTTTTTCATTTTTTGCCTAAGGGCTGAGATATAGTGGAAAAGTGTGTAGGCGGTTTATTTAATTTTTTTTTCAAAGTTATCGTGTTTAGAAAAAAATTCAGAAATGTTTTCGGGCAGGCATTACGGTATTTCGTTGGGTGTCTAGTGCAAGGTTTTTTTTGAAATTTTATTTCTGGGAAAGTATAAATTTTTTTTTTAGTGAAAAATTTTTTTTGATCGTTGATGCTGTTATCACCGGTATAATATACACTCCGTTAACGTTTGGCTAAAGAAGCGCGTGGTCCAGAATTGGATATTGTTTTCTCGTGATCCCGGTTTGGATTTTTTCTTTGGGGTTCTAGCAGAAATATTCAACTTTTCGGTTTGTTTTTTTGTGAATTTGTCTCAATCATTCTCGAAACAGTTCCAATAATTTCGAAGTTGGTTTTTGTAATTGATGATTCTGGAATAAATTTCGGTTTTTTTCATCGCGTTTTTTTTTCTCGATATTGAGCATATACATAGTTATTGGCGGTTGGGATTGGTTCTTGTATTTTTTTTATTTCGTGAGAATCCAATCACAATCAAGACGACGAGTGGTGGTTTTCAATTATAGGAAATGTATAAAAAGTGCTTCAAACTTAACCCCATCCAATTCTACATACCTTTAGTGGTTATATAAATAGCGATGCAGTCAAATTCAGCCTGGAAAAAAAAAACTATTGTCTACTCATCCCTGTGCTAATACAGGAAAAGGGGCAAATCCATTTCTTTTGAATCTCTTCTGTTTGGGTTTTTTTTAGTGTTGCTAGTAGTGGAGACTATATTAATTGAAATTGAATTGAAACTGAATAGAACTTGAATTGAAACGGAATAGAATTTGAATTGAAACTGAATAGAAATTGAATTGAATCTGTTAGCCTTGTCTATAAATAAATATTAAATTTCTAACATTGTAGGAATACATAGATTTTAGGTGAATTCAGCACGAACAGGCCATTAAAAATAAAAAAAAAGGGGGAAAGGAAGAAGGAAGGTAAAAACAAAACAAAAAAAAAAAAAAAAAAAAAAACCGTTTTAAAAATACTAAAAGGTATGTACATTGATTTAGGATTCGACTCAACCTAAGGTAATGCATTTTTACATCGTTTTAAAATAAAGAGCAAATCATATGTAACAAAATAAGTTATTAGCGGTAAATTAAGTGGAGAAAAATTTTATTTAGAAATTTCCCATTGCCTTATTATATACAATATATATACATGAAAATAAATAAGAAAAAATGTTTTCCGATAATATAATTCGATGAATCAAAATGCCTTCATCCCTATTCAACCTTACTGGTAGTATACGATTTTATTTTACGTTTTGTTCGACCTATAGTCGTAATATTTCATGAATATCTTTTTACCCCCTGAGATCTTCAGCGTCTTAAATTATAGTTAGACTATAAGAAGTTTTTTGATAAAAACTATGGTAGGAGATAAGGCACCGTCTACCGGAAATGTAATGGTTGGTTTTAGTTAGATTCAATGAAAGAGTATAGTTGATGCGAAAAGTTTTTTTTTGTTCCAAGAGCACTGTCTTGGCAAAATACTGCCACTCTGAAGAGTCTGGTAATTGAGATTTACTATCGGAACCAGGAGTAAATAGTAAACAATACTAAATAAAATGAATTAATACGGACATACGCGCAATATTAATAATACATGAATTAACCCTTGAAATATCACCCTTATTAATACTATATCAATTAATACATGTATTATAATCACTTAAGACATCAATTATAAACAATTAATAATCTATGAATTATGATCAGACCTAAATTATAAACAATTAATAATACATGAATTATAATCACGTAAGACATAAATTATAAACAATTAATAATATATGAATTATAGTCACTTAAGACATAAATTAGAAACAATTAATAATATATGAATTATAATAATAAAAATATGTTTATCCGCATGATGATTAAGTATAAAGGCATTATAGCCGGACATATTTTTCTGAGGATAAACTAATAATCAGAAATAGTTAATTCGTTAATAGAAGTTGAAGGATATTGCAGTATTAGAATTTAATTGATGAACTAATAATCAGAAATAGTTAATTCGTTAATAGAAGTTGAATGATATTGCAGTAATAGAATTTAATTGATAAACTAAAGAGATCAGAAATAGTTAATTCTTTGAGAGAATTCTCAATGATAATGATAATGATAATACATTAATAAATTGAACGAAGTTAAATAACATAAAAAC
The DNA here is from genome assembly GCA_949987705.1 of Thereva unica. Classification (NCBI taxonomy): domain Eukaryota; kingdom Metazoa; phylum Arthropoda; class Insecta; order Diptera; family Therevidae; genus Thereva; species Thereva unica. The sequence goes on from OX465281.1 coordinate 187,055,113, forward strand.
TAATGATCAATATAGTTAATGCCATAAAGGAATTTAAACATTAGATAAACCAGAAAATCTAAAGAAGAATTTACTTATTAGACATTTTAGACAGGGGAAAGGGATAAACATTCGAATTACCTACGCGGTTAAGATGTCTAGATAGATATCCTCCCTATGAGGCCCCCACCCGGAATATGGAAGCCTCCTAACCGAGTAAGTGCTTACCACTAGGTACTAGCTAACATGTAGCTTTCCACGACGTTGACCGGCTCTCGTTGCCCAACCTCACTTCTAGATAAATCCCCTCTCGTTGACCTCAGTAGGTTTTCTCGCCGCCGCCGCCTCTCTTCTTAATTGCAATTTCAGGCACGAGTTAACTCATAACATACTGTCATTCTTCGGCATCCCTGTACCGCGAACCCCACCCCATCCGGCGAGCTAGTTTGCGCACCGCACGTCGTGCCGACGATCGGTGCAGCGGATGCCTAAAACTTCGGCGATATTCCTCGGCGGTCAAGCCACCTCAGCCACCTTTCTGACCCTTTCTCTAATTTTGTGACGATGGTCGTTACCCCATCTCTTCTCTTTGAGATTTGTCTTTTGTTTTCTTTCTATTTCGTGCCACGGCACACCTACCCCCGACAGTTACAAATGGCGCCCAACGATTGGCAAACCCCGTTGCCATGATATTTCCGGCGCCCATTTTTACAGTGTTTTTAGTTGTCCTCCTGATGCTGGCCGCTGTTATACTACCGATCTTCGTAATGATGGGTAGTACGAGTACCTTTGGTTCTGTGTATGATGTGGGTAGACTGCTTAATATCATTTGCTCTCAAGAAGAATTGGATGTACTCAACATATGTTACTTTAATGCAAGAAGCCTGAGGAACAAGATTGATGACTTGAGGGTAATGTTTGATAACACTAGAGTGAATGCGTTTTTGGTCACTGAGACGTGGTTAAATAGTGATATCCCTTGTTCTTATGTGCATCTACCTAACTTTACCATTCATCGTAATGACAGGCATGATAGAATTGGAGGGGGTGTGGCTGTCTACGTTTCCAAATCATTGCCGTCGAAAATCATCTACAGATCCACCGGTGATCAGTGTGAGTTCATTGTTGTCGAGGTCAAAACGCACAGTGACTTGTGTTTACTTGTATCTGTGTACTGCCCGCCCAATTCGTTCAATGAAGTCAATGCTGAAGAGCTCTCTAGCGTTCTCTCTAGGCTTGGTAAGAAGTATAGAGATATTCATATTGCTGGAGATCTCAATGTTGACTTGCTTAAGTCAAACCGTAGAAACAGTACGTTCACATGGTTATTCCAATCTGTTGACATTGAGATCTTAAACAATCTCCCAACGTTTAATAATTGCATGCGACCTTCTTTGCTTGACGTTCTTGCCACTTCGAGCGTTGAAAGGGTGGTTCGTTGGAGTCAGCTTTCACCTCCCAGCCTATTCGACCATGACTTCCTTTTTCTATCTGTGAGATTTTCATGCTCAGCATCGGCCTCTCATCAATTTATCACATACAGGGATTATAGAAATATTGATTATGAAACCATTTACCAGAAATGCCTCTCGTTACCTCTAAACGCGATATCTAGTCTACACTCGATTGACGAGAAAGTACAGGTGTTCACTTCCCTTATTCTAGCTGTTTTCAACGAGTGTGTTCCACTCAAACGAATTCGTAAGAAGCCGGAATGTCATAACTGTCCTTGGTTTAATGCCGAAGTAAGGCTGCTAATCCAGGAACGTGAACTCCTTTATCGTAGGTACAAACGGCTGAGAACTACTGATTCTTTCAGTAGGTATAAGCACATCCGTAATATGGTTAACAAAAAAATTCGTCTCGCTAAGCGGGAGTTCTATGCGGTTAAGCTTAATTCTGACCTGCCACCTAAACAAGTATGAAAGAATATACGTAAACTTGGTATACATACTGGGCCTGCAAATGCTAGCGACCTTAACCTCGACACCGAGCTTATGAATCAATCATTTATCCAACCGTTAATGCCCTTAGATACTAATCTAGAACAGAGAGCTGCACTCTCGTTTGAGGGCTTCAGCTTTAGATGTGTGGATGCGGCCGAAGTGCTTGCATCGCTAAATTCTGTTCGTTCAAATGCCACTGGTATTGATGGTGTTGAACCTCAATTTTTCAAGCTTATCATACCATATGTGATCGATGCAGTTACTCACATATTCAATTGCTGCCTAACCTATTCTGTATTTCCCTGTGAATGGAAGAAAGCGTTCATTGTGCCAATACCTAAAAAAACCTCTCCCTCTGACATATCTGACTTCAGGCCAATTAGTATCTTATCCTACCTGTCCAAGGTTCTGGAGAGAATTATGTATGATCAGATTCAATCCTTTGTTGTTGAACGTAACTTACTGTGTGAATGGCAATCTGGCTTTAGGCGATTTCATAGTTGCGAGACTGCACTGCTGAAGGTCACCACGGATATTCGAGCTAAGTTGGATGATAACGAGACCGCGGTGTTGGTTCTGCTTGATTTCTCAAAAGCTTTTGACACCGTTAATCACAAACTCTTGCTGTATAAACTTGCCGCTCTCTTCCATTTCTCGTCCTCTGCTATCTCCCTCCTCTCCTCATTCCTCTCCAACAGGTCTCAGTGCATCAAGTTCAATGACAAGTACTCATCTTTTCTTCCTGTGCCATCAGGAGTACCGCAGGGCTCTGTTCTCGGACCTTTGCTCTACACATTATTCACGAATGATATGTCTTATGTCATCCGGAACTGTTGTTTTCACTTCTTTGCTGATGATACGCAACTATATACCTCATCTTCATCTGATAAGCTAGGTGAATGCATTAAAAGAGTGAATGATGACTTGCGCAGTATCTCAAGCTGGGCGTCTAATAACTATCTTCGACTCAATCCTACCAAGTCCGTGGCACTTTTTATCAGCCGTCGCTCAGTTAATGCCCATGACCTAAATACTATCACGATTGATGATACTCCTCTACGTATTTTGAATAAAGCTACGAATTTGGGTATTGTGGTGAACTCGACGTTGACTTGTTGCGATCACGTCTCGCTGATCCTTAGTAAAGTTTATAGTTGCCTTCGAAGGCTATGGTTGTTTGGTAAACTCCTACCTCAACAGTCACGCCTAAGACTGGTAAAGAGCCTCATCATGCCGCATTTTTTGTACGGCATCTCGAGTTATATTGCCTTGGATGCCATTTGCAGGCGTCGTCTGAATGTGGCATTTAATGACTGCATTAGATTCTGTTTTGGCTTACGACGAAATGCCCATGTTTCGACTTATCGCAAATTTCTTATCCCCTGCGAGTTCTTGTCTTACCTTGACATACATGCATTATGTTTACTCTATAAGGTACACTTTACCAGTAATCCCAATTACTTGACTAATTTTATAGTACCGTTACAGTCACGTCGCCTATTAAGCTTCCGCATACCTTCATTCAAGAGCAGAATTGGTGGTCGATCCTACTTCTTGCACTCAATCAGATTGTGGAATAATTTGCCTCCCTCTATAAGGGGAGCCTCTTTTCTTTCTTTTTATTTGCATTTTCCTGTCTTTTTTCTCTCTTTTTTTTCCTACTTTTCTAGTTTGTAATATTGTACTTTAAAAGATTTGTATCTTGTGTGCACTTACCAAATAAATAAATAATTGTAAATAATTGTAAATTGTAATTGTACTTATACATGATGAGTTGAACTCAAGTTGAACCCAAGTCTAACTACATGTAAACGGGAGTCGAGTTGGGTTAAGGTTGACTGAACTCGACTCAGCTCTGCTACCTGGGTTTAGTTGAAATTATGCATACGGACATTAGTTCAGTATTTGAGTAGTTGAATTTAGTTGACAGCAGCATCTCTGTGTTTGTTTGTGATTTTTTGTAACGTGTATTGCTTCTTTATTATCAACTCACCCTTAACTCAACTATTCATCTCATCATTCATACACATTAACCACCCGAACTACGAGTGTGTGCAAAATTGGAAGTTGATCGGTTATATTTTCTACTTTTTAGTCTATTATAAGCTTTCCGCAATTTAGTGTTGGCCGCCATTTTGAATTTGGAATGACGCCACATAGCTTATTGTGTTCTACCTGTCATATCCTTTCATTTGATACCCATGTCAGAGGGCCGCGGAGCACAATTTCAAAAATCGGGCGCCATTTTGGAACCGCCATCTTGATATTTTTACAAAATGGCCAGATTGCATTGTCATCCAAACTAAACGTGTATGCAAAATTTCAGCCCTATCCGAAACCGGGAAGTGGGTCAAATTTAACTTCCAAGATTTGACGACAAACAGTGTAAGTTAAATAAAAGAATTTAAAAATAAAATAAATGGTTAAAAAAAATTTTTAAAAAAAATTCTTTACATTAACTAAAAAATGTACTGAAAAGTAAAAAATAAAAAATATTTTAAAGAAAGCGTGAAATTTCAATTTTAATGAAAAAGTTAATTAAACGAATGGCGCATTTTTCATCAAAAATTGAAAATATAACTGTAAATCGCGTGAGATTTACAATAACCCTCAATTTTTTGCTTTGTTAATTTCAAATTCTAACAAAATTTTTTGATGAAAAATGCGCCATTCTTTTAATTAACTTTTTCATTAAAATTGAAATTTCACGCTTTCTTTAAAATATTTTTTATTTTTTACTTTTCAGTACATTTTTTAGTTAATGTAAAGAATTTTTTTTAAAAATTTTTTTTAACCATTTATTTTATTTTCTACTTTTTAGTTTATTATATGTATTCCGCCATTTTATGATGGCAATTCTATTAGATTTAAAATTACGTCACACAGTTTACTGTATTCATTTGATACCCATGTCGTGGGCTTGGTGGAACATAATTGCAAAAACGGCCGCCATCTCGGAACCGTCTTCTTGATTTTTTTACAAAAAGGTCAGATTGCATTTAGTACTTATACATGATGAGTTGAACTCAAGTTGAACCCAAGTCTAACTACATGTAAACGGGAGTCGAGTTGGGTTAAGGTTGACTGAACTCGACTCAGCTCTGCTACCTGGGTTTAGTTGAAATTATGCATACGGACATGAGTTCAGTATTTGAGTAGTTGAATTTAGTTGACAGCAGCATCTCTGTGTTTGTGATTTTTTGTAACGTGTATTGCTTCTTTATTATCAACTCACCCTTAACTCAACTATTCATCTCATCATTCATACACATTAACCACCCGAACTACGAGTGTGTGCAAAATTGGAAGTTGATCGGTTATATTTTCTACTTTTTAGTCTATTATAAGCTTTCCGCAATTTAGTGTTGGCCGCCATTTTGAATTTGGAATGACGCCACATAGCTTATTGTGTTCTACTTGTCATATCCTTTCATTTGATACCCATGTCAGAGGGGCGCGGAGCACAATTTTAAAAATTGGGCGCCATTTTGGATCCGCCATCTTGATATTTTTACAAAATGGCCAGATTGCATTGTCATCCAAACTAAACGTGTATGCAAAATTTCAGCTCTATCCGAAATCGGGATGTGGGTCAAATTTAACTTCCAAGATTTGACGACAAACAGTGTAAGTGTTGGCCGCCATTTTGAATTTGGAATGACGCCACATAGCTTATTGTGTTCTACCTGTCATATCCTTTCATTTAATACCCATGTCAGAGGGCCGCGGAGCACAATTTCAAAAATCGGGCGCCATTTTGGAACCGCCATCTTGATATTTTTACAAAATGGCCAGATTGCATTGTCATCCAAACTAAACGTGTATGCAAAATTTCAGCTCTATCCGAAACCGGGAAGTGGGTCAAATTTAACTTCCAAGATTTGACGACAAACATTGTAAGTGTTGGCCGCCATTTTGAATTTGGAATGACGCCACATAGCTTATTGTGTTCTACCTGTCATATCCTTTCATTTGATACCCATGTCAGAGGGCCGCGGAGCACAATTTCAAAAATCGGGCGCCATTTTGGAACCGCCATCTTGATATTTTTACAAAATGGCCAGATTGCATTGTCACCCAAACTAAACGTGTATGCAAAATTTCAGCTCTATCCGAAACCGGGAAGTGGGTCAAATTGAACTTCCAAGATTTGACGACAAACAGTGCAAGTGTTGGCCGCCATTTTGAATTTAGAATGACGCCACATAGCTTATTGTGTTCTACCTGTCATATCCTTTCGTTTGATATCCATGTCAGAGGGCCGCGGAGCACAATTTCAAAAATCGGGCGCCATTTTGGAACCGCCATCATGATATTTTTACAAAATGGCCAGATTGCATTGTCATCCAAACTAAACGTATATGCAAAATTTCAGCTCTATCCGAAACCGGGAAGTGGGTCAAATTTAACTTCCAAGATTTGACGACAAACAGTGTAAGTGTTGTCCGCCATTTTGAATTTGGAATGACGCCACATAGCTTATTGTGTTCTACCTGTCATATCCTTTCATTTGATACCCATTTCAAAGGGCCGCGGAGCACAATTTCAAAAATCGGGCGCCATTTTGTAACCGCCATGTTGATATTTTTACAAAATGGCCAGATTGCATTGTTATCCAAACTAAACGTGTATGCAAAATTTCAGCTCTATCCGAAACCGGGAAGTGGGTCAAATTTAACTTCCAAGATTTGACGACAAACAGTGTGAGTAAAATAAAAGCGGGCGCCATTTTGGAACCGCTATCTTGATATTTTTACAAAATGGCCAGATTGCATTGTCATCCAAACTAAACGTGTATGCAAAATTTCAGCTCTATCCGAAACCGGGAAGTGGGTCAAATTTAACTTCCAAGATTTGACGACAAACAGCGTAAGTAAAATAAAAGCGGGCGCCATTTTGGAACCGCTATCTTGATATTTTTACAAAATGGCCAGATTGCATTGTCATCCAAACTAAACGTGTATGCAAAATTTCAGCTCTATCCGAAACCGGGAAGTGGGTGAAATTTAACTTCCAAGATTTGACGACAAACAGTGCAAGTTAAATAAAAGAATTTAATAATAAGCAATATTGACCTTTTGTTTAGGTAGGAAAAACCCAAATAAATTCACTTCCGATGTTTGCACTTCACACAGTATTTACACTTCAAAAGTTGTCTGCGCTCTATTCAATCCCAGCGGTAAAACTAGCGAGGGGTTACTCAGGTATCCCAAGAATTCTTCACTGATTTGTGTAACCGCCTACATGGTAATCGATAAATTCTACTGCAAATTTAGGAAAATGGAGGCCTTTACATTGTAATGGCTAGGTAACCACGGTAATAACTTGTGAAATAGTTTCGTTGGAAATGTGATGTACTTTTATTATTCTTTGTCTTGTCGAATCCTCTCTTGAGTTTATTCCGTCCTCAAAATTCGATCGGAGTGGATCGTGACCAAGTGGTGCAGTCAAAAATATATCTTGCTAATAAAATTCTCACTAAATGTAGCACAAATGCAGTGGTAATTTCGGATAATAATGTTTTTAATGCTAAAAAGGGTAGCCAGAAATTTATACTGGATGCCTTACACGGTAATCTATGTATTCACCTAATACACTTCACCTCTGAAATAAGTCCTCGTCTGTAAGGCCTGCAGTTAGTACTTACGGCCCTAGGACATCCCTATGTAAAAGTAAGCTATTATTTCATCGCAAAGGTAATGGGTCCATCTCCTTACCACCTCGCTTACCTAGCCATTACATTTCCCGCTGGGATGAGCCATTCTGTTTGTTAACACGAACAAACTCTAACACAATCACATAAGCGGTCTGATTTTGCCGTAGATGCTTCTAGGAAGTCATGGACGGATTCCTCCCTGAAACGCAAAACAAAAAAGTTATGAGCACGTTTATATGCAAAAGGTCTGCACAGACCTGGTTGAACCTCCTAGGGTTAATAATCACAATGATACTGAGTTTTAAGATCAATGCAATAATGTAAAATTAAATATTCATTAATCGAAATAGGTTTTGGGTCTAAAAATATAAAGATATGTTCGCATGTGAGAAATTGATCTTGATCTTCGAAAATGCCACGACTAATACACAAAGCGAACTTCTTCGTTTGCGAGCAGAGCCGGAATTATTTGAGATATGGGGCCCTCTATTACTGAGTTTCCATGAAGAGTTTACCCTGAGTTTACTCGGATTAAGCGCCCATGGAAACGGGGATTTTGTAAAGTTTCGTTAAATCCAAGTAAACTCAACGAAGCCAGTCCGGTTAAGCCCGATTTGCATATGTGTGTGGGTTTCAGTATCCTTTACCGCACATATTTTAAGGCGATTTAGTGTAAAATTATTTATCTGTCAATTCAACCCAGAACTGCCATGCAAACGGCATCGAGTGATCTTGAGAGAAAAAGCTTTCTGTTTACTTAACGAAAACTCCACTCTGGCTCATGGAAAGACATTATATAAGTCCATATATTCTATGTCAGTGTCAAATTTCCTCTTTACGGCAATGATCTTCACCAAATTATCGGGCAACCAAATTCTTGTGGTAAATGGCTAGAGGTGAAGATCAACCAATTCACACGAGGAGGTGAATACTCTACTCGTTTCCGATGAGGAAAACCTATTTTCGAACTCCATCCACCACTCCGCGTGGATCCTCGAATTTAATTCATCAATCCCCAAGCATCGTGCAGCACATAACAATGCACTTGTTTACGATTTTAAGAACGCGGACCTGGACAGTATTGGTTTCGAATTATCCCTAGTCGACTGGGAACATAGCCTAACTAGCAATGATCTTGACGTGATAGTTTCATGCTTTTATTCTATCATTTTCAACATCATCGACAAATATGTACCCAAAATTATAAAACGGGATAAAGTGTCGGAACCATGGCTGCATAGAGATACTAGATTCCTACGTAATCAAAGAAATAAATTATATAACATGATCAAAAATAACACATATGTAAACGAGCGATTGAACTCCGAATACATTAGACTAGCCTCAGAATTTGCTGGTAGGTCCCGCGAGGCCCAATCTGCATATATTAATTCAGTTGGTGATAGTATCATAAGTGATCCCAAAAAATTCTTTGATTACGTTAACATTAAACGGAAGCCTTCTGGCTACCCATCAACAATGACGAATGGTAGAGCCCACACCTCATGCTCCCAAGTAATTTGTGTTTGCTGATAGGTTTGCTGTAATTTATAGCTCCTTGTCCAGCCCAACACACGACGTAACTGACTCGCACACTGACACTTCCCTTATAACCGGTATATCCCTTTCTGTTGATGATATCATGGCGAGTCTGAACAATCTTGATATCAAAAAAGGTAATGGTCCCGACAATCTCCCTCCTATTTTCCTGCAGCGCTGCTCGCAACATATTGCGTATCCTCTTTATCGCATCTTCAACAAATCTTTATCTTTAGGAAAGTTTCCCAAGCTGTGGAAGAAATCCTACCTAACGCCAATCTATAAATCCGGTGACAAGCACTCGGTAGACATATAGGGGCATTGCCATTTTATCATCAATTCCTAAGCTTTTTGAAAAACTTATTCATGACAAGATTGCTCCTCTTATCGATCCATACCTAAACGAACAACAACATGGTTTTCGGAAAGGGCGTTCAACAACTTCTAACGTTATGGTCCTTATCTCTGGAGAGCGGCCATCAATTGGATGCTGTGTACACTGATTTCAGCAAGGCCTTCAATCGAGTGGACCACGCCATCCTAATCGCAAAATTATTCAAGTTTGGAATATCAGGTTCTGCCCTGGGAATGGTTAAAATCATATCTGAACGGAAGAACACAAGTTATCAGATTCCAAGGATTTCTATCTAATAAGATCGAAGTAGCCTTTGGCGTTCCTCAGGGTAGTCATCTCGGTCCCCTACTCTTCAATATTTTCATCTCCGATCTTTCCGAAAAAGTAGCAAATATTCCACATCTCTTTTACGCGGATGACTTCAAAATTTATAGTGTCATTAAGACCCAAACTGATGCTTCCTTCTTGCAGACAAAACTCAATGCCCTACACGACTGGTGCACCATGAACAAACTGCAACTTAACACCAGCAAATGTCATGCAATTACCTTCTCCCGCTTAAAAGACACACAGAACCATAACTATTATCTCAATGGCATAATGTTGAATCAGGTTGACCATATCGTAGATCTAGACGTCGTGCTTGATCTCATGCCGCTGTCTAGCAAGAGGAAACTGCCCATATCTTGCGTTGCCTTTGACGTCCTAAGTGGAAAGCTTAAAGTGCAGTTTCTGTCGGACAGAATCAAATTGAATGATGTAGTCCGACACACACGACACACTAAACTACTTACGGAATATCCACACCGCACGGATTACGCAAGGAACGAGCCCGTCAACAGATGCTGTATGGCTTTTAATAGCCATGGGTCCTCAATCTCCCCTTCCCTCAACAAGGCATCCTATAAAAAAAATACTCAAATCCCTACTAACACTATGTTTTTTAATCTAAGTATATGTATACCTAGTTTAAGTGTGCCTTGTTTGGCGAATTAATAAATAAATAAATAAATATGATTTTCGGATACCTAGAGGGTTAAACTGAATTACAATTGACACCCTCAGGGCAAAAGCGGGTTAAAATAACAAAGAGGTTTTTTTAGCGCAAAAGAGGAATATATGTAATCGTAAATGGTATATAACTATACTTCAGCGCGAAAAAGGTGTACCAAAAAACCCAGAGCAAAAGCGGGTTAACTTTTTATTCCGCTTTTGCTCTTAATGAAAACTTATTCCGCTTTTGCGCTGAACTAAAATTTAAATCGCGTTTGCTCTCAGTAAAAGCGTCAATTATGATTTCATCACACTCCGGTTGAAAACACTGCTATTTTATTTTTTGAATTCTGCTTTTTCTCCCTTGAAAAGTAATATAGAAACTTCGCCGTAGTGTTTGCCCTTAAAAAAAATCGTATATTAGTTTTAAACACAACTTTACTTGTTAGGAGTAATTGATTTGGATTGACAGCAACGTACATACTTATATAAATCTACAATATCATTTATACATTTAAAGTAATTTAATATTGAAAAATTAAATACATATATAGTACAATATTTCTCTGTTAAAATAGCGTATAGTAGCAAGAATGTAGTGCTTCCCATTCATATGTTACGGCAGCTCTCTAGAAGCACAAATCTTATGCTCCCATTTTTTGCTTTCTTTTTCTCAAGTTTTCTATTGGAAAAGGACTCTGTTCAGAATTAGCAATTTAATTTCTGACTCATTTAAAAAGGTGCCGGAAGGGTGCGATTCAATAAAAAGATAACTTTTTCCAATAACCAAATTACTATTTATTCGCAATTAATTATTAGATTTTCTTAAATATAAATTCAATAAAAATTCAACAAATTGCCAAAATATTTCAATTCAATCTTAAATTCGTTATTAATTCGTGATTTAGTACTTGAAAATTCGTAAATTATTCTTTATTTGTTTGTAAATAAGAATTACCAAAATATTGCTTGCTCTGATAGCTTAATTGATAACGCCACCTATCTGTCAGATGACGATCGATGTTTCGCCTGATGTGTTCTGCAATTAGAACAGCCAGGAATAACCTTTGTGTTGCTGCACTCTGGTTTCGTTTCTTGATAATCGCTTGGGATTTGCTTGCTGTTTGCTGCCTGGTTGCTGCTTGCTGCCCTGGTTGTGGCTTGCTGGACTGCTTTGCCTTGTTTCTTCGCAAATTCGTCCCTCTGTGGTTGGTTAGAGTAACTGCTGAAATCAATTTTGGTGATTAAGTTACTGCTGTGTCAAAGACTTCAAAACTGTCTTTAATTCGGGCTTTACTGGGAAAAGACCTCAATTCTGTCTTTCCAGAATGCTAAGTTCGATACTTAGGCTTTGAAATTGCTTTATTGCTAAAACCTCAATACAGATTTTATCTTCTAGTTCAAGACTCTAGAAAGATTAAAAGCAATCTGATTTAACGCCGTCTGTGCGTCGGTATTTATTTCTCTTTGAATAATGGTTGAGGCTATTCTGTAGTAGGGGGCTTCGTTCTCGAAGTACATAATTTCGGGTTTATGTACTAGATTTGTGTGCGATGTCCGATCAGCTGTTCTTGTTTCACTCGTAGACGTCAAATGGAGTTGTTTGTTTTGGTAAGTATTTTCTTCTAATTTTAGTTTATTTACTAATTTTATTCTATATTTTCAGGTTTCTAGTGGGGGATGAGGAGGAGCCGGCGATCACTCTATTGGGGTTGTCAGGTGAGTAATTTGTGGAACCTGTTGTGGATTTTTTTTGTAATCTTTTTTATTTACAGAATGTCGATTTGCCGACGGCATTTCGGCATCTTCTTGGATGGATTTTCTGGTCGGTTTTTGGTTTTTAAAAACGGGTAAAAATTTAATATTTATATTTAATAATTCGTTTCTATTTGCAGGTACGAATTTCTTGTTGTTTTTTGTTGTGTAGTGACGTCTTCGTGCGTGTTTTGTTTTTGTGATTTTGTGTATGAAGTTTTGTTTATTTGAATAAAATTGAAGATATTGGAAAAAATGGTTTTTTTATTTATATATTCCCGTTTGTATGGGAAAATGTCTTTCAGAAGATGTAAATTTGCGGTAAATTTGAGCAAACTTCTAAAATTATGCCTTGGAAATGCGAAATTATGCGAAATTAATTTAAAGACACTCCTCTATTTCTCTATTTCATGAAAAAACGGAATATTTTTTAAACGAAGACGAATCTACACAAAAATCCCTAAATTTTGATATTTTTGGTAACTCATAGAAATCCTTAGTTTTTACATAACGGAACTTCAAAGTTGGGAAAAGTGTGTCTTCAAATTAATTTCGTGCACTGTAACTGATTTCTGAGTTTAAAACAATTTATTTAACAAATGACACAAATGGGGGGCGAACGGCTAACAAAGATCTCGGAAAGTGGTGACACCCGATTTGTCACTTCTATTAAAATCCGAAGAGATCCACTGCAATCAAACACCAAGCAGACCTGTTAGCAAGTCCTAATCCCACCTCCCCGCGGTGCCCCCTGGGGTACTTCTTCGGAAGGAGCTAGCGGGAAAGGGGCGAATGGCGAGCTCTCTGCGCCACAAAACAGAGCTTTTAAGTTGGTTGGGCTGAGGGTTAGCAACCCGCTCCCATAAAAAACACTATTGCTACGAATCGGCAAACAGTGCCTCGGAACCGCATGGACAACATGACGACGACCTTTGCTTTTCGAACAAGGACACGAATCGGATCATGGAATGTGAGAACAATGCTTGCTGAGGGACGGCTGGATGAAGTCCTCAACGAGATGAATCGATATAAAATCAAGATCATGGGACTGAGCGAGACCAGATGGCCCGATGCGGGGGAACATATCTGCCCAAATGGCGAGTCCTTCTTATATTCTGGGAGAAATGAAACTGAAAGCCGTAGGAGTGGTGTTGGCGTAATACTCACCAAAGAAGCCAGGGCTAGCCTCATTAGCTGGTCACCAGTTTCTGAGAGGATTATTACCGTGCGCCTACGTACCAGGCTAAGAAGTACTACGGTAGTTCAATGCTATGCTCCAACCGAAGACGCAGAAGATGACATCAAAGACGAGTTCTACATGCGACTGAATGAGGTTTTTCGCTCTATTCCAAGGGGAGGCATCATTGTATTAATGTGTGACTTAAATGCACAAATCGGTCACGACAACACCGGTCTTGAACAAACAATTGGAAAACAAGGCCTAAGCCAGGTTACCAATAACAATGGTGAGCTTTTCGTTGACTTTTGTTCTTCCCATCAACTTATGGTAGGTGGAACTTACTTTTGTCACAAGAAGATACATAAAGAGACCTGGGTATCGCCCGATGGTAGAACGAGAAATCAGATAGATCATGTGGCCGTCAGCCGCAGATGGAGAACCATTCTGGAAGATGTCAGGAGCTTCAGGGGAGCGGACACTGGAAGCGACCACCATTTGGTAGTAGCAACTATTCGCCTTAGAATCGCTGCAATCAGAAACTTTCAACGTGCTCGCTAAAAAGCGAGAATTTGCTGGAAACCTGCAGCAAATATTAAACCAGCAAACCGTTTCTGACGACACAAATATTGAAGACCTGTGGAGTACAACAAAGGGCGCTATATTGACGGCTGCGGAAACGAGCATCGGTTATGTCCAGAGAAACATGCAACATTGGATCTCGGACAGCACCTGGCAAAAAATAGAACGCAGGAGGGCCCTCAAAAATAACATAAACTCTACAAGCGACCCGGATAGACGTCACCAACTTGAACGGGAGTACTCTCAATTACACCGAGAGGTAAAGAGAAGTGTCCGGCGTGATAAAAGGCAGCAGATAAACGAGCTCGCAGAAAAAGCGGAAAACGCGGCAAACACAGGCAACAGTAAAGTGCTGTACCAAATTACTACACAGCTCTCGGGAAAGCACTCTACTAAAAAGCATGCCGTTAAGAGTGCGGATGGAAGGCTGCTGTGCAGCGACGGGGAGCAGCTCCAAAGATGGAGAGATTATTTCTTCGCCGCCCTGAATGGCTCACTCACACAGGAACCTCAGGAAAACAGCAACAATGCACAGCCGATAAGAATCAACACCCGGGCCCCATCCAAGACGGAAATAGTAACCGCAATTCATGCGATGGCCAATGGTAAAGCAGCTGGAAAAGATGGCATCCCGTCAGAATTGTTGAAAGCCGACTCAAGCCTCATAGCAGATGCGCTTCAGCCAATCCTACAAATAGCATGGAACACCTGTACCTTTCCGGAGGATTGGACGGAAGGTATCATAGTCAAAATACCAAAAAAGGGGGATCTAACAATATGCGACAACTGGAGAGGCATCTGTCTATTATCTACTGTGGGTAAAATCTTGTCCCACACTATACTATCAAGAATAAGAGAGGCAGTAGATCAAACGCTTAGAAGGCAGCAGGCCGGATTCAGGAAGGGCCGTTCCTGTATAGATCACATCAACACCTTAAGAATTAATAGTGGAACAGTCTACTGAATTCCGATCCCCCCTTTACCTTGCTTTCGTAGATTATGAGAAAGCGTTCGACTCGGTTAATAGGAGCTTTATATGGCAGGCATTACGGCGACGTGGACTGCCGGATAAGATAATAGAATTGATAAAAGCCCTATACAACAATTCCAAATGCAGAGTTCTCCATAACGGAAAATTATCCGACAGCTTTGAGGTGAGTTCAGGAGTACGACAAGGATGCTTACTATCCCCATTACTATTTCTTATAGTAATAAATGACATTCTTGTTGGCGCTCTAGATAGTAGAACAGGCGGCATACAGTGGGGTTTGCTAGATCGCCTTAAGGACCTCGACTATGCAGATGATATCTGTTTGCTGGCCCACAGACATCAGGAGCTAAAAAACATGTTAAACAATTTGGCAACAGAAAGTAGTCTAGCAGGCTTAAGGCTGAATCCGAATAAAACCAAAGAAATGCGGATAAATGCAAACACACTTGAACGAACTGCGCTGAATAACCGTGACGTGGAACTGGTAGATAAATTCTGCTACCTCGGTAGTATTATTACCGAAAATGGTGGTGCAGAAGAAGACGTCAGTTCCAGAATAAATAAAGCACGAAGCGCATATGCATACTTGTTCCGCATATGGAGATCAACGGAGATCTCAACCAACACCAAATTGCGGCTGTTCAACTCCAACGTTAAGGCAGTTCTTTTATACGGTTGCGAAACATGGAAAGTCACCCAATTCATCACAGGGCGCCTACAAGTCTTCATAAACAGATGCCTACGTGGTATCCTAAAAATCCGCTGGCAAGATAGAATTTCAAATGAAGAGCTATGGCGCCGTGCCGGCCAAGAAAGGATAGACGACCAAATCAGGCGAAGGAAATGGAATTGGGTTGGCCACACCTTGCGACGCGATAACGAAAATCTAGCCAAACGAGGATTGCAAGATGGTGGTTGCGTATTCAGGAATTCGATATCGAATTGGAACAGCGAGCTGGAATTCGTATAGGTCATGTAGACGCATTAAGTAGCTCTCCTGAAGAACCGTCGAGAGAAACAGAACCTGTTTTTTTAAATGTCTTTAAGGTTATGATCGATGATGACGATTGGTTGTACACGATGCAGATCCAAGATCCCTATTTGCGAAGTATTGTTGTGAAACTACGGGCCGGCGGTGACGTGGATAAGCTGTTGAAAAGGAATTATGTATTGGAACGAGGTCAGCTTTATCTTTATGAATGAAAGAAAACTTTGGGTCGTTCCAAACGCGATAAAATGGAGGATAGTCCAAAACTGTCATGATAGAGCGGGACATTTGGCTTTGGAAAAAACGTTAGATCGAGTAAAGGAACATTATTAGTTCCCAAAGATGCGAAAATTCATCGCGAAATATTTACTGTCTTGTATTGCCTATAACAAACGTTCAGGAGGAAGGACAGAAGGAGAATTTCATTATGACCAGATCAATTCAGTGCCTTTTAAGACGGTACACCTGGACCATCTGGGTCCTT
This sequence comes from Thereva unica, assembly GCA_949987705.1. Lineage (NCBI taxonomy): Eukaryota > Metazoa > Arthropoda > Insecta > Diptera > Therevidae > Thereva > Thereva unica. The sequence goes on from OX465281.1 coordinate 187,071,558, forward strand.
TCCCACGGAGCAGCAAGGGTAACATACACATAGTTACCATCGTCGACTCGCTAACAAAGTACGTGATTATCAAAGCAGTAAGAAATACAGCAACGGCGCCCGTGTTGAAAGTTTTGAATGAGTTTACCGAAATTGCAGGTATATCTACGAGAATAATTACGGACCGAGGGACGGCTTTTTCATCAAAGAACATTCAAGCGTATTGCCAAGCTAACGACATTTAACCCATAAAGATGGCTGTTAGAACTCCGCGAGCCATTGGACAAGCGGACGGTGTAAATCGTACATTGATATCTATGTTATATTTAACTAAATTTAATCTCGACATCATAAACTTTCTTTTTGCGTCAAATATAGACAGCACTATGCCTATTCAACTGAGAGTTCTACGTGCCAATTTAGGTTGAACAGTGAAATGTGAGTTCGAACTTTCGAAATAGAAAGAAAACATTTTGACTAGGACAAAATAATCTAACAACACGAAACACTCTCACTGAAGTCTGTGGGAAAAATTGAACTAAACGTTTGACAAAGAATAGGTTTCAACGACCTGTTACTCCTTTCGTTACTATTTTCATTCTTTCATAAATTAATGAAATTTTTCTATACATATATTGCATGTCTTTCTGTTATGTAGTTATTTTCTACACCTTGAGTCATTCATATGTATCTCCCACTTATCCAGCTTTCGTGCGCAACAAATGTGCGGAAACCTTGAAGATTTTTGCAATACCATCAATGAAAGAAATGAGCCAAATTAAAAATGATTTGGTTTTGTGCCACGTAGAGAGCCATCAAAATAAATAATCAGACATTAGAATGCCATAATAGTCAACATATGCCGTATAACTTTGCCTGAATAAGATAACCAAAGTAATTTATCTCTTGGCGAAACTTGAAACCAGTTCTCTAGAGAAAAGAGGGCCTTTGGAAGCGGAAAACGTACATATATACACGCCCCCGAAAACTTACTGTAGAGAAACATCCCCCATCGTACATACACGCTATAAAAAATGGAGGCACGTTCCGAGACATAATTACATCGCGTGGGCTTAATTCATTCGCGTAGACATACAAAAAGCCCAAGATCCGTAGGATTCCGTTCATTTGAAACGTGAGAAAATTTAATTTATTCCCAGCAGCTTATCAACACAGTTCGGTTTCCTTCCTTGAAATCGATTAAGGTGGCTGTGTTAACGCTGGTATACGGGAGCAGATAAACGTATCCAAAGCACTCGACTATCACCGCCAGGATATGATAAATTCAAAGCTGGAACGAAAGTCGTAAGTAATTCCTTCGACACCGTGCCACCTCCTCCCGGCATGCAAAATCCAGCACCATGCCTTGCCAGGACAATTCGCTTAAGAGCGAAGCTTAGCGAGCGGTATGTCCTGCAGCCATAGCGCTGTGTAGAAAGTATTTTCAAGTTTCTTGGGACCAATTACATCAAAATAAACAGCAATAAATAAGGAAAACGGGGAGGAAGCAAAAGGATACCCAACGCAATTTATCACAATCAAATATCGAAAAACTAATGGTATGTGGATGGTCCCTGGTCTCCCCACGCGATGGGTCCTCCTGGTGCTGGAACTCAAAGGGATCCCAACATCCCAGCCTCCTTTTATAGCTTCACATTTTCTGGCTCCTTTGCACTGTATGTCCTGAAATTCGTCCTGGCCGTCGTCGATGAGCTGAATAGTGTATGTGGGTGATGCCCACATCTATCCACCCCATCTACGAGTATATTGCCCACCCAAAAACCTAATCTTTGGCAAAAGAGGTGCCTTCATGTGGCGCACACATACACATTACACACTTGCAGGGGCCCGCACGACTTGCTGATGCCGACGGCATTGTTCATGAGGGCAAGGCCAAGGGAAATTGATTCATCATGCAAGACGCTTCATGAGCTCCTCTCGCATTTTATCCATTTACAAGAGAACGTTGTTGCCATACATGATTTAAGTCTCCCGCATTTCATTACTTTTGCATGTGTATTGTAATCGCATCCAGGAAACTTGACTTCCCCGTTACAAGGATCCCTTCCTACACGATACCCTGCCTGCCATCCCTTCGCTGGAAGGTTTTTTATTACTCCTCAGGATTATAAGATACCAAAATCCTGAAATTTATTAAAAGTTATTTATTCAGATTTGTTAAAATTTTTAATAATGCCCCACCCCAGCTCCCCGCATTCGTCCTTAATTTCCTGCTAACATGCTAGTCGGTTGCTTATTAAATTACAGAGCCTTTGAGATGATTTTTAGGTATCGTTCTTATCCTGTTATGCAAGCAAGAAATTTTTATTGTGTCGTAAAAGGATTTCTTGAGATTTTACTCAAATTTACTAATAAAACAGTCTCCCGAAGTAACTGAGAGAAATTTTTTATGTTTATGTCCTTAAATGCTGTAGGAGCAATTTTTTTTTATTGCAGGTGAGGTGACTTAAATAAAATTTAAAGGTGAAAGACGAAAGGTGAAAATATTTACGCGCAGGATTATTTAATTAGATGCTTTCGCAACATAAAAGCGATGCATTGGATTTGTTGGAACCAAGACTCTCCCATTTTGAGTTGACCCTTTAAGAGCGCGCTGTCTGTGCAATTTCTAAGTATGGAGATTTATCCATAAAATTTAATTTAAAGGACTTTCGGAGATTGCAAAAAGGCAGACTGTTTTTTTTTTTGATTTAGGGTTTCTTCCAGCAAGGTAGAGCACGTAGATCGTGAATTCAAATTCAACCACAATGTGTTGAACTTATGTAGTTTTGGTGTCTTATTATAAATGCGACCGCGTTGGAGCATAGGGTTATCTAACCTTGAGCACCTTACCTGGGAGGTTTTCAATATCAATTTTAAACACAAATATTAGAACTCCTACAATGACTGATTAAGGCACTGTTTCTGGTTAATGGGTCTTACCGCTTCGTAGGGGCTAAGGTGTTCCCTGTCCTAAGCACTATACTTTACTTCTCTTGGTGATAACTTTCTAGGTAAGAATCCTAAGGAATCATATCCTTATGCAATGTTCTGATAAACCACCGCACCTGTACCTGTTTCCGGGAGAGCCAGAAGGGCCGAGTTAGCCAATACCAGAAGGGACTCCTCGAATAAAGAAACCCTGGTCCTCGCTTTTGCGGGGCAATCACAGAGAACGTGGAGGGCAGACTCATCCTCTTCCAGGGAAAGTTGACATGTGGGATCCTATCCTCCATAAGTGGAATTTTAGAGCACAGTGTCCGGTAATCAAGCCAACAAGTGTCCTGACATCATTTCCACTGCGCCCTAACTATTCCTTGGCCATCTTAGGTGAAGGCACAGGAAGGAACCGCCTAGAGTCCATGCGCGGAGCTCCAGAGTTCAATTAAGTACCCTGTTTAGTCAGAGCATCCGCACTTTCATTGCCTTTGAAGTCCCGGTGACCCGGGACCCAGGCAAGGTTACTTGGCTGAGAACACCCAACTCATCAAGTTGGCAGTCCCAAACTAATTTCGATTTGGTTCTACTGGACCTTATAGCTCTAATTGCCGCTTGGAAAATCCGTTTATTATGGTAGGCCCTTCTTATGTTCTCCCTTCTCCCTTTCCTCTACTTGAAACCCATCACAAGTTCCTCAACTTGAAAGACAGTCACTAGGTGCTAGGCTTATCGCCCTACTGAATCTAGAGCTTTCTCTCCAGATTTCGGAGCCCACACCTACCTCTGTTTTGGAGCCATCCGTTCACAATACTAGTCCACCTGGCAATACTGTAGTGTAGGAAAAGCCCAGGTTAGCCTATCTTGCCTGTGCACAGAAGGTTGCTCAAATTTTGAGATTTTCAAGCACTCCGATAGCTTCCGCTTATTCCAGTCGAGTTGTCCTATTTAAAAATGAATTGCTACCTTGTTGAGTAAGCGAAAGGACGGTTGCTGGTGATGGGAGTTAGACGAGGGGGCTAGTTTGGTGTTGCGAGTATAAGATTGTTTCTACGCAAGATTGTGTGAAAGAGCCATCGGTTTTATTAATAGGTCCGAGATCTCTCGATAAATCCTTAGGTAAATAAAGCTTTGTGGATTTTTGCTGAGTCTCGAATGTAGTCTTCGAAATGTACGATAACTCTTGCAGAAATTCCTTCAGTTATTTCTTATTTCTCGTCTGATAGCTCTATTATAAGTGGTAGTGAGCTTTTTTAACTCTCCCAGTAGCCGCTCTTCTTGGCTGCGTTGAATAGCGTCCTCGTATTGGATCTCAACTTGGAGAGCTCGTTATTCCACCATGGACTTTTCCCGTTACGTGTCCTTATCCGAACAAGGCAGTTATTGTTGTAAGCAGTAATAACCGCCTCTGTAAGGAAGTCCGTGGATAGTTGTACATCCATCGTTGATTTCATTGAGTGCATGGAATGCTGTATATCTAAGATTCATATAAGCACGCACTCTTCCCAAAGGCTCACCTCTCAAAGTAAATTTGTCTATGGTAAATACGTTGGCTCATCTGAGACCCGCCAGTCACTCATGAAGTGCTAACGTGATGAATGGTCAACGTGATGTCTGTAACTTGACATCCCTTACTGTTGTCGAAGGAAGGATCCGTCCCGTGATTTCACATACTACGATGATCCGCAGACCGTTTCTGTTAGAATGATTCACGATATCCTTGAGTTCCTTGGATGGTGGTGAGTCCCTGTGGTCGTAGGGAGATGTTATGAGCATAAAACAATCATACTATTGCTGCCCTCCTGCTAATCTATATCTTCACCACTGTAAGATCCCTCGGCGATTTATCTGTGAGAAGAAAGCAATTAGTGTCCGAGCGTCGTTTTTTATTCATTGAAAAAATTCGGCTAGTGTTGTTTATTTTTGTTATTAACTTTCCAGTATAGGAAGTTATTGTAATCGGTCCGAAAAACGAAATCGAAATTTTCGACGCATTTTCATCTTTCCAGGAACATTTTAAGCAAAACATTGGGAGGAAGTATGTGTGTGTGTGCGCGCGTACGTATGTGGCCATTTTTCCCGGCACGATATCGCGCGAACCAAAAAAGATATCGAATTCGTTGAGGTGTCGTTTGAAGTGTATTAACCGAAATATGATCTGAAAAGATTTTCGTAAAATTCGGTCGAGCCGTTTGTTCGTTTAAGCGGCGTAAGTGATTTTTCTACCTGCACGATATCGCCCGAACCACGAAAGATATTGACTTACTTGAGATGCCATTCGAAGCGTATTAGCGACAATATAATCTGAAAAGAGTTTTATAATATTCGGTCGAGCGGTTTTTTGGTTTAAATGACATAAGTGATTTTTGTACCTGCACAATATCGCGCGAACCCTTGAAGATATCGACTTAGTTGAGGAGCCGTTCGAAGAGTATAAAACAAAGTATGATCTGAAAATATTTTCACAAAATTCTTTCGAACCGTTTTTTTTTTTGTTTAAACGACGTTTATGATTTTTGTACCTGCACGATACCGCGAAAACTAAAAACTATATCGACTTCATTGAGGTGCCGAAAAAAGAATATTAACGGAGAAAAGCTCTAAAAAAAATTTCATAATATTCGGTCGGGCCTTTTTCGTTAAAATAGAAAAACTTCGGTTAATTGTCAGAAAGATCTTAAATTGACAAGTTTTGCTAATAACTAATAAGCTCGATGGAATTAGACCGGTGCTAAACGAAGTGATCTTTTTTGGGTACAAAAACATCACTGGTCAAAATTCGACAACCTTTCAAAATCGTGCAAAAGTTTCGTTGCCCTTTACAAACAGCGCGAGTTTTTCAAACCATGGATTAGCACTTTTTGACGGGGAATTGTTTTCTACGCGTGATACAGTTTCAGAAAATTGCGGTTCATCCTGGGATTTTCGGTAATTACCGCAAAATTTGTTCTTTTTGGTCAAGTCCACCATCGACCCCCTAAGCCACCGTAAGAATGTAGCAGCGCTGACAAAATTTTATCGCTACTACCATAGTGACTGTTCCTCCGAGTTAAACGCTCTCCTGCCTCCACGGCAATCTTATACCCGCAACACCAGATTAGCCCACTCGTCTCATTCCCTTCTGCAACTACCCTTTTCACGCACTCAACAAGATATGAATTCGTTCGTTAATAGAACAACTCGACTCTGGAATAATCTCTCGCAGTCAGTATTTCCGAACTCCTACAATATCCAAGAGTTCAAACGCAGGGTTCATCACCACCTTCTTCAATACCCCCCCGTACCTTTTAACCCTTGACCTATACCCCCCCCCCACCCCTCCCCCGTACTAAGCTTACTGCTAGACATTGCACCATGACGTGACAAATGACATGACGGACTAGTAGTACAAAGGGTGACTCCTGAGCTTAGCACTGCCACATAAAAAAAAAGTCTGACAAGTATTTAACAGTTACAGTTTTGCTAATATCTCCGGAAAGCTTTGGAATTTCCAAATGAAGTCATTCGCTTCTCAGTTTGTCGACGTCGCTTCAGCCCGCTCAATACGTATTTGAACACCCGCTTTAGTGCAGCGAACGAAATACTGAAGAAATGTTTGTTTGCTAACGTTCAAGAAAAACAAATTCTTTAGAAAAATTTTGTGGATTTACTACTATTATAGTTATTTGAACTAGCTTCTCTCGGGATTGCTTTGTCACCAGTTCTGATACTAGCCAATTTTCCACTAGTGCTAAACGTATAACTATTTTGTAAGAAGACAGTTTATTCCATCTACGTTCATCATACTGGGATGTTAATCGTGTGGACCGAAGGGGTCAAACCTAAATCCCAACTAGTTTTTTCTATCCTGTGACCCCACCGGAAAAAAATCCTAGATCCGCGCCTGCTGAAATATAGAAAAAGTTAAAAGTAGTCCGACCTTTGCTTGGCATGCATTCCATTCATGGAATATTCCGTCAGGTCGCATTTGAATACACACACTTCTATATTATTGATCAACGAATTGAACGCTACATTCATGATCGTTAATAATTGCATCCGCATCGGCATACTCATAGACTATTCCAAACCCAAGTATTGTTTTACCAAGCAGTCCCCGCCAAACTCATCCAACGAGCCGCTTTACCTACGCGAACGAGAGCCAGTATACTTGAGTATGGTATTGGCAGCCTTTATGGCCACCTAGCCAATTACCTGATTTCTTCGTCCCATACAATCTTTTAGGGAGCCAATTAATTTTAAAGGGAGCAAAAAGAAATGCAAAAAGCAATCAACCTTTTTTCAAATTCTTCTTTCTAGGCGTAGTTGAAAATAGTTTATTTTAGCTGATTAAACCGAATTTGAAGCATAAAGTTGAAAAAACATTTTTTACAAACCTATATATTCTCAGTCGATGTAGGGATAGTTTCAGCCCTTTATGTACTATTATCCCTTATCATAAAATTTGCTTTGTTATAAATCAACAACTTTTGAATATAAATATTGCAAAAAATGTATTTTATTGGATTGTTTTTGATTATAATTCAAATTATTGCGAAAAAACCTTAAAAAAGCGAGTTTGAAGCATATTTAAGACCCAAAAAACATAGGAACGATTTTCACAACAGTAATATTTTGGCATCGTCGATTTGTTGCAAGTTAAAAAAATTGTAATTTAAAAAGGGGAAAGGTCAATCACATCTCACCAAAGTGAAATGGGTGACAATTTACAACAAGAGCACCTCACCCATTTAATTCACCACTCCCTTTTGGTATTCTTAGCACCCAAATCGCTGACATACGGTTTTAACAGCTTCGGTTTTATCAATAGAAGCGTGCAAAAAGTATTTTATATTGGAGACAATTACAAATTAAACGTAAGAAAGATGTATTGTTTATTTCTTCTTTCATTTTTGTCATTTTTGTTACATCGTTTGGCATTTTAAGAAAGTCTCAAGTGTTTATACCGTAACTTCTCGGCTGTTCCACATGTTTGGCCACGCCAAAAAGCAGATCCACTTGCTCAGGCTGCGCCGAAAATTCTGGTTGTATATGTCGCTTCCAACATGTCAGTCAACTCCGAAGTGTCCGCGGCATAAGCCTGGCCACTGACCAAACCACAAGAACAATCTGAAGATATTTTTGCAGTCCCGCAAATTCCGCAGATTCACGGGATTGTTGACCTGGATGCCGCAAGCTTACGGGATTGAGATTTTGATGCAGGATTGGATTCCCTAGTTGACCGCGGTGCATCATTTGGTGACTCTAAATTCTTGCATTCTCTACAGAGCATCATGATATCTCTCTATACTCCATCGGTCCACTCCTACCCCTGCGCCGTCTATTTTCTCATGACTTATCTTTGCCTTCTGTTATAATACTGTTATAATACTTGGGCTTGTTATAATACTTGGACCGTTCTCTTTATGCTAAAATCTCGTTTGTTACCAAATTCACATCAAACATATTAAATTAGTGGGTTCAACTATGACAATTTACCTTACAATAATTCTAAAGTCAATAGATTCTCTACCCTTATTCCCGCACTCGCGTTCATATTTTTGAATGAACTAAGTATTATGCAGAACATGTTTTCACGGAAAAAACTAAGGAAAACTTTGAAAACGTAAAATTTCATATAAAACTTTTTTTTGCCATGAATATTATTGATTCACAACCTATGAACTACATAACATTGAAAAAATAAGGTCTAAACAAACTCTCCTACTGAACAGAGCATAGATCCAGAAAACCCTATAAATTTATTAATACTCAATTGTACCATTCCCCTTGGGACATGGTAGAAAGGGTTATCATCCCGAATATCTGAAATAACGCTAATGTTAGTCAACAACAGCTCAGCTTTGGGAAGTCGTTTCAAGTGCTGCAGGAGCCAAACCCTTGTCGATTATGAGAATGCCTTGGGGAGAGCCCTTCCCTTTTTGGATTGTAAATTGCTGTTTTATTATAGGTCGTACCACATTTGAATTGTCAAATATGCTTTAGATATTTTAGAATGGTAACTAGTTCCTACTGAAAAAATTGCTTTTGTATATTAAAAAGCGGCTTTTCAAGGATATATTCTGTCCAGGTAGGACTTAGTTCCACTTAACTCAAAATGGTTTTATGTATCCAATTACCAAAAGGCACTTCCACTTTATCCTTTTTCCACAAGCTATTTCTCATCAATACAACTGCAGCTGCTGAGTTGAAGAATGTAAAACTACATTTAGAGTTATTGGTGATTTTTTTGAATAAGGATAATAAGGATTACACGAAATTTCCATAATATTAGCTATAACAGGTATTGTCCAATTTTTGTAATGATGACCAGAGCGGTTATTATGTAACTGTGAAAAGTATTTCCACAGAGAGAATTCAATTTTGGAACGGTGAGGACGTAAGTTTATTTGTCAAATTATTTCATGGTGAAAAATGGTTTTTCACCAAATTTTTTTAGTGAGAAATGGGATTTTCAAATATCAAAGTATTCCGGGGAGTCAAATGGTAGTAACGGCCTCAAGGACCTTTGGCGGTACCGGTACACCAAAGAGACAAGTCCTGAGAAACGCCATCTGCGATCTAAGGACTTCTCGATCTTACCTCCACCTCCTCGAAGATGTTGACTTTACATTGGGTGACCCATGGATGCTTTTGACTATACAAGAGATATTGACGGAGGAGGGTGAAAGGCGAGTGTTTCGCGTCTCAAAATGAAACAATAATCGGACTGGTCCTCCACGTTAGGGGTTGGGCGGCAGGCTGACAAAAATGTTTATAAGATGACGTGGCAGTCACCAGATGGGGTAACAAATAATCAAATAGACCGCGTAGAGAAGAAGGGCCACGAATTTACTGGATGGGAGAACTATGAGGGGACCGTGCTATGGCTGGCACCACTATCTCGTCAAAGTGAAATTTAGAGCCCGGATAACGACCAAAACTCACAGAGGGCAAACACAACTAAGGTACGATATAAACAAGCTAAAACTTGAAGAAAGGAGAGATGACTCAGAATTCTATCGTACAAATCCTGAGAAGAGCCCGACATCAACAACAAATGAGAAAGACTGAAAAACACCGTAAAGAAGGCAGCATCTGAGGCCCTGGGCTGGGCCCCAGACAGACTAGAATTGACTGGTTTGATCAGGATTGTAGAGCTGCAATAGAAGAGCGAAACCAGAGCCACCGGGAGTACATCACAAGGCCCACAAGAGCAAGGATGGAAGTCTTTAAGCTAAAAAAACAACTCTAGACAAGATGTGCAGAAAGAATAAGAGAGAGTATATATGTAAATAGGAGGATTCTACAGATACAGGACGACTTCAACGAAGGGAGAATTAGGCAAGCCTACAAAGGAACAGAAATAAGTTACAGAAAAGAACGGGTATCTGCAGGAACATAGATGGGAACCTATTAGCAGATCTGGATAAGATAAAGGAAAGATGGACATAATATTTTCAAAACTTATTGAATCCAACCCAAAGAATAAACGAAGGCGGGGGCAATGGTAATCCCTAGAACCATCAACACAGGGAGCTGGCAAAAAGCAAAAAAAGTAACAAATCGCCAGGCACCATTGGAATAGCAGTTGAGCTGCTAAAGAAATGTGGACTGCAACTATTACGAAGCTTACAAAAAAATCTCATACACAGCATCTGGGAGGAAGATCGGAATAAGAAGTCCCTTCAAAGCTGGTACAACTGATCAAATGCGCAACAAATAGCTCACTGGCAAAAGCAAGGATCCAAAATATTATAGCAGAAGAGTTCAAAGAACGACAAGGACTTAGACAAGGAGATGGACTGGCTGCTGGCTCCCATGCTTTTCAACCTAGCCCTAAAATGGGTGATAACGAAAACGTCAGTCCAAAGAAGTGCATCAACAACTACACGGTCGGCAAAGGACATAGGCCTGACGAACAATATAAGTAGTCGATAAAACAGTCTACCATGGGTCTACAATCACAAAAAGGAACGGCGAAGGAGATACAACAACGAGTTGTATGAAATTTTTGACGACTCAGAGCTCTCAGCTTTAGTAAAAAATTGACTGAGACTAGCCGGCCACCTAATCAGGATTAAGAATAACCGTATTCAAAAACGGCTTATGGCATCAGAAATTTCTGGAAATAGGCCAGAAGGTAGACAATGCTCAACATGCGGAACTGGAGACCTGCTGCAAGGGCTCGTTATACTTGGAGAAATGCCCTAGAGGAGGCCAAAGCACGATTTGGGCTGTAGCGCCATTGATGGATGCATGGACTATTTATTATATATACTATTTACTATGCACTGTGTATTATGTACCATGTATTATGAATTATATAATATGCATTACGTACTTTGCAATATGTATTGTGTACTTTCTACTACGTGATATTTATTATTAACTGTGTACTATGTACTATATACTATGTACTATTTACTGTGTACTATATACTATGTACTATGTACTTTGTACTATATACTTTGTACTATGAACTATGAATTATGAACTATGAACTATGCACTATGTTCTATGTACTATGTAATATGTACTATGTACTATGCACTATGTACTATGCAATATGTACTATATACTATATATTATGTATTATGTTTTATCTACTGTATTAAGCACTACGGACTAAGTAGAATTTTGTACGTTATACTATGTATTATGTACCTACTATGCACCATGTACTGTGTACAGTATACTATGCACTATGTCCTATGTATCGTGTATTAGGTACTAAGGACTGTGCACTCTCTGCTAGTTACTATGCACTATGTAATATGTATGCCCGATTCCACAGTGAAAGCTTAAACCTCGAAATTGAGTTAAGCTTCCGCTTAAATGTTTTTGGTGTTCCACAGTGGAGGCTTTTCTCTTAAACTGAGCTCAAATATCTATACTATTTTTTGACCTTTTAACATTGAATTCGAAAATATGTTTATGTTTTTCAGCAAATTTGTTTATAAACAACCCCTCTGACCTGAAAACATGTAAAACCTATCAAAAACGTCGACCTCAACGAAAGATATAGAGCCAAAATCAAAAAAGAAAGTCAAAATTCATGAAAATCCCGAAAAACACATTTAATTTTTATTGATCAATATATTAATGAAAGAATTCAAAAAAAAATTTTTTTGTAGTCTTAAATAGTTGCCCAAAGTCCCTGAAAAGTTTCAGCCAAAACGGAGGGAGTCGAAAAATTTTGTCCGATTTGACGTGGAATGTCCCATATACACTATGTGCTTTACACTATGTAATGCGTACTACGTATGCACTTTGTAATGTGTACTATGTACTACACACCAAGTACTGTTTACTATGCTTCATCGATTTCACAATGAGGGGTTCAACAATCTTTCTATCTGTAGCTCATTGATCGCGGAAAGGTAAGGTTGTTAAACGCACCCTCGATATCTTCAAAAGCGAAGGGAGAGATTTCCTAGGGACGGAGGGTCCACTTGATATTTCTAAGTAGCATGTGATTGAGCTTGCTGTAAGACCCTGCCTAATATGCCTGCCTAAAACTTTGTCGATCGTTTTCAGGAGAGCTCAGCGATAGTGAATTGATGTTATTTAAAATAGAAAAAAAAAATTAGCTGTCAAAATAAATTTTAACTCAGCTACCCATCCAGCCGACACATATCGCTGAGTTACTTTTTACGCTGTGCTGTTCAGCTAAGCGGCTTTTCCGCTGAGTGCGCTGGATGCGCCCATTGAAAGCAGGATTATTAAAATTTCTTTCCAGCCCTCTGAAGGAGAGAAGGAAGAATCTGGGTTTCCCAACAGCCATGAAGGGCTTGAAGGTGCCAGCCAATGGCCCATTTGATATTCGGAATCCTAGCGGTTTAGTTAGTAAGGTGTTTTGAAGCCTTAAGGATTTCCCAGCATGAGACAATGTGGTATCCTAATTTTTAAAATCCGCAAACTGTCACAACAGCTATCAAAAGTGTGACTGTCACAACAATATTAAGTACAGGTTCCTATAAAATTTTTCATTATATTTTCAGATTCCAGAGGCAGACAGCGTTAGGCTCGGACGTTCACATACATATCTATGTTATCTGGCGTACATTGAGTACACTGTCACCCAAGCTCTGCATTAAGCGAATGCAAATTCACCATCAGAGGAGAATTATTTGTGATTGGTGTCATGTCATTGGTGGCTTAGAATACCGAAGCAGCTGATAGTCACAACCTCTCAATGACAAGCATTTGTCACAAAAGGTCACAATTTATAATTAGGGACAAAGCTCTATATTTTTCCTTCTTAATCGATAAGTATTAATCAATAAAAGAAACATTAAGAGAGTTGCAGGATACTTCATTGAAAGATGCCTCACCTGTTTACCTTGCGCACAGAGCCTTGAATATTTATTGAATAATAATAAATGAAATGGAAACTAAATGAAACATTGCCAAATCTCATTATAATAAAAATTTTAATAATTCACAAGACACTGGCAGAGAGGGAATGACAGTACCCAATTTCCGGTCTGCATGGTCCACACCACAACAGCAATTTAACCCTATGATGGGCTGTGTACCGAAGGCAAAAGCAATACTAACTTCTGCTTGATTGAGTCCTTCTAATACAAATAAATCTCCTGAGTCAGGAAATGGGCTCAGAAATCAAATGGCAGGCAATTTGATTGCTCATAACCCAAAACGTATTTGAGCGTTAAGGTGTGCCGAAGCAGAAAATGACCTCAACCACAAATCTCGGACATCTAAGCCTCGAGTCCGGGCTACGTCTACCGGTGCTGCATACCAATTCCACTGAAATATTCGGGAAACATCCTGTGAATTAAGTAGCGGTCGGGTCTATTAAGGAGTTGCTATATTGATCAAAGATATCCCCTTGTCCGCTTCATAATTTATGGGAAAATATTACGGGTCTCCATACAACCCTAGTCCCTTTGGAAAGTTGATTTTGAAAAGCATTTCTTATTTATTTTTATTAAAATTTGTATCCACCCAAAACAATCTTTCTCTTTGTTCAGATTATTGTGAAAAACGGGGTTGTGAAATTGAAATTGTTACAAAATATGGATCCGTAAACTTAGGAGCATTTCTTGGGGAGGAAAGAATTTTCTTTTCATTTTTTTGCTCCATCGAAAGTAGGAGCTGCTTGGAGTACTGAGGAGAATTTCGCGGACTTAATTAAGGACTGAATAATTCCTTGGAAATTATTAAATGAGAAATTTTTTGTACGAGTTTTTTATCAGTTTTTATCAGCAACAAAAATTATTGAAAAATAAGTACATGATAAGAAAGAATTTTTGTATTCTATCATTCTTGGATTAAACTTTGATGTTGCTAAAGGTAATTACGGTTCAGTAAACTTATGTTAAAATATACTAAGCAATTCATATTTGGGATTTGAAAATTTCTAGGATATTATTTTTTCTCCATAGTATCTAAGCAGCGGAAGGACACAAAGATTAGGTATATAGATTCATTTTAGGTAAGAAATGTTCACCATTCGAGGGAGTCCTTACAAAGACATGGCACTTTTAGTATAGAAAAATGTTTGCCTTTAGTAAAAGTTATCTGTCACTACATAGACAGTAATAAGGCATCTTGCAGGCTTAACCGGTTAATAATAGGATACCAAATTTCCGCCTAGTTGAGGTCTTCATCTAGCGGTCGGTGCACTTTCTTGTTCACCTTGTAGTCTGGTACTGTTGGCGTCACAGCCTTTGTCGGCTGGTTAGTGGGATTCACTTGTTTCAGGAGGCATAACACTCCAACAAGACTGTCTCTCGCTAGCCCTGACGGTTGTGGCTCACCCGGCTGTTAAAAAATGGATGCAGACTACCCTTAACCTTTCCTATTCTTTTTCTATTTTCAGGTCAAGCTTACTACTAGATATTGCACCATGAGTTGAACGATATGACGAACTAGTGGTACAAAGGGTGATTCCTGAGCTTGACCATCCTACATAAAAAAAAACTGCGGACGAAATTTGGATACTCTAGTACACTCCAGACACAAAGAAACGGGGTTCAATTTATTTGTGGTCGTCCTTAAATTACGTGAGGCGTTTTTTTGCGACCCCTTCGACCCCTTCTCCCTTTGGAGATGTCGTGAGATTTGGCTCGACCCCCTCCCCCTAATCACACGTGAGATTTTTCAAAGTCAAAATCTCTAGTAGTCTAAGCTCCCATGACAAAAAAGGTACCCCAACGAACACCTCAAAACAATAAAGTGAGATTGGCTGAAAAACATGTAAAAAATATCTAACGCCCGCCAGACTAGTAAAAATTTGTTAATGATTACTATTTTTTATAAATTTTTGAATTTTATTAAAAAACAATGATTTTTTTTCCAAAATACCTGTTTGAAATTTATACAATTTGTAGTAAATAATGACAAATTTATTAACACAAATTGCCAGCCAAATAACCTTTAATAGACAGAAGAGATCTTAAACTTTATTTAAAACAAAAATCAAGGAGGTGTTATGAAGTGAATTTTTATAAGAAAAAAGAATTTATAACAGGTCTGTCAGAAGCTAGTTAACACAAATTGTCAGACAGACAAATTTTTTCAAAAATAGTTCATGATAGTACATATTTACACTAAAAATAAGTATTTACGGTCATAACACAGCAAGTCGGGCCTTTCCTTAGAATATAGAACTGGAGGAAAGACCCTCGCGTATAAAATCTGTATATTGTCTAGTCATCGACTCTGAAATTGGGTTAGTTGACTGACAATTATTATATCTGCTTTGTCTACATTAAGATGAAATGCCATCACCTGATTACAATTCGGAGTGAAAGGCGCATAAAAAGTTCATTTTGTAGGGAGAGGTGGGGAGAGGAAAGATTTTATTTGAGATACCTGAGAATTTGGACTGCTTGCCCTCCTCTTTTCGATCCGCTTTTTCCTCTTGCACTGGACACACATATACCAAAACGTGAACAATCACTCTACAATCATTCGCTGAATCGCGCGTTTGGCTGACCGGTGGAGGCTAAACAATCGAGGAGCTACTATGCTACTTTATGGAGTTCGCGTAACAGCGCAGCGTAAAAATTTTGGTGTGGGATTTAGGATATCTTAAGGCTCCAGTTTGAACACAGGTTGCCGGCAGGCAGTGGCCTGAAAGTTTTCGCTTTTAGGCCAAGTATCACCTTATACTCACCGGCCGCTAACTATATAGGACCTGCAGCCCAACAAAGCTGACAAAAATCGTATTTATCGTCAGTTCGTGCCTGAAGATCTGAACTTCTATTCACTCTGAAGCCGTGATATTACGGCAAGAATTCACGCCGTATCCACTCAGAACGAAAAGCAAGGCGCGAAAACCATCCACACTCGCGTTCGCGCTTGTTTGCGGGTGTACACGGCGTGAGTCTGGAGTTTGCGTTGAAGCCATGAACATTTTTGCACTTGAATTAATAATCTGCATGCTACAGCCTGCCAGGTGGATGCCTGAAGTATCATCCCTCAGTTAGACTGAGTCAAGCTTAGTTTTACCGGCCGACCTGGTCTAACAGGCCACTGCCTACTGGCAGTCTGTAAGTGAGTGGCGTGGACAATCATGTTTTACTTAATTTAACCCAGTTTTCTCTTGCAATTTTACACTGTTTCTTGAAAAAAAAAAAAGATAAAAAAATACGTGATATTTGCCACCCTCCCCCACCCCACGTGAGATTGGGTGAGATTCGGCTTGAACCCTTCCCTAACTTATGATGGAGCTAGCAATTATTTTTCCTCTGTCTGCCTCTCTTTCAATTTAGATCAGTGGCTCCCAAACTTTATTTCGTACGGCCCCTTCCAACAATGTATAAAATTTGGCGGAACCCAACGATGAAAAAATAAAATAATATATGATATATGTATATATTTATCCTTTAATATATTTTAAAACGTTTTTATTAGCTCGCTTTCTTGTCTGTCTGTTTGTCCGGTACAAATCTTGCAATCGATTTTTTTAATACTTCCGGTTGCCCGATCACCCTGAAGTTTTGCACACAACTTCAGCTCCGATGACAATTCAATATGGTATACTCATTATACCGTTATATCCATGGCGACCGTCTCAAGAGGACGGATTACTGTTTTCTTCACGGAACAAATTTTTCAATCGATTTTTCAAATACTTCCGGATATCCTATTATGCTGAAATTTTGCATATAGCTTTAGCTCCGATGACAATGCAATATGGTATACTCAATATACCTTTAGATCCATGGCGGTACTCTCAGGAGGGCAGATTGAAATATTCTTCACAACCCCTTCGACATGGATATCAAATGAAAGGGTATGATAAGTAGAACATCATAACCAATATAGTATACTCAATAAATCGTTTGGTCCATGGCGCCCACCTCAAGAGGGCGGATTACCATTTTATTCACAACCCCCTCGACATGGGAATATGGAATGTTACGCGGCGTGGCGTAGACCAAATTTCAAGGAAGAAGCGCCACTCGCACTTTCTGAATAGCAAGAACGCGTTAAACCGTACGAATGTATTTGCGATTCGGCACTGGTGACACGGAACGCTAAAATTTTTTCATGGAACCGTAAGGTTCCGCGGAACCCACTTTGGGAATCACTGATTTAGATGATCACAATATCCACCGTATTTACTGAGTACTTTTTACGTTTGAATAAATAGTTCGGCGGAAAAGATTAACGTCGAATAAAGAGGTAATCTTCACAACAGATGTCTACTTCGGGGACTTTCCTTCCTTTCCTTACTTTTAAGATGGCTTAAAAATTAAAAAAGGTTTATGTTGATTTATTTGTTACTTCGATATCCAATCGAACCCTGTCGCAGAAGACTTTCTCAGAGTCTTTGTAGGAAATTCACTTGTTTCCAGAGGCATAAAACTCCGATTAGGATGTCTCTCGCTAACGCTGACGGATGTGTCGAGAAAATTTGTTCTCTTTGGTGTGAACTCCTACAAAACTGCACGACTTAAATTCTAATTTCATCGCTTCCTCCTCCAGCACCCCCTAGACTCCTATTAACCCATCCTGTCGTCTGATCTTGGTGGTCAGTCATCAGCGGAAGAGGCGGTATAACATGTATAGTTGTTTTCAAACGTCGTGACATCCCGCGCATGTTCCCCAGCTAAGCTCTTAAAAGTGTTTAAAAACTCAGACAAAAGCTTCATTTAACTCCTCCTATCAAATCACTTGCTGGTATGTAATCAGTCGCGACTGCGTATTGCTAAAAAGAGGTATATTATTCTGGGACTTCAATGATTATTTAAAAAATTTACGAATTATGACTGAAAAACACCCGTTTTTATATATTTCTTTTATTTTAAGGTTTTTGTATTTTACACATATGCTACAGAAATAATTTGTAGTAATTTCTACTAAAAAATACGAAATTTGTGTTTTTATCACTGCTTGGGGAGGTTGTGTTGCTTGCGGCTGCGGAGAAGTCTTAATTTATGAATGAAAATGCTCATATCTTTAAAAGAAATTTTTCCAGCAATTCTTTTAATTTATTTTAAATTTAGGGATGAGAAATATTTAGCATAATTATAGTAAAATTATGCTTATTACGATGGATAAACTGACTTGGTTGAGCAGGAGTTTTACATGTATTTAAAAGCTCTTCTCAACACATAGTATAAGATTAATTAACTTTATAAATTCGGCATGCGCGCATCCCTTCCCAAATTATTTTGTCGAGTTTTTTCTGCGTTTGTTTCTGTTTTAACTAAAAGGCGAGGAAATGATAGAACAATATTTATAAAATTTGGCAATGAGGTGCGCAGAACTGTTCAAATTTTTTGTGTCACGGAGTTTGAAAAAATCTATACATGCCGCAACTACTTCGGAATGAGCAATTATAACTTCCTCCTAACGACCCAGTAGGAATTCTAGGAAGGCCTTACCGATGGAGCACTGAAATAAGTACTCATCTGGTAAGGGGTACCCCTTATTTTCTTGGTGCTAGATGAGCCCTTACAAACCCCATTACAAGAGAAGGCAGATGGTAAGGTGTAGTCCAGAATTATACCCAAACAAGCGAGAATTTGCCCGATGACTCAAGGGAGCTTTCCTGAAGTTTTCATAAATTTTATAAGTAGAAAAAAAGAAAACGCCCAGCGGGAAATGTAATGGGTAGGTAAGCGAGGTGGTAATGAGATGGACACATTACCTTTGTGATGAAATCATAGGTTACTTTTACATAGGGATGCCCTAGAGCGGTAAGTACTTACAGTAGGCATTACAGACGAGGACTTATTTCAGAGGCGAAATGTATTAGGTGAATACACAGATTACCATGTAAGGCATGCAGAATAAATTACTGGGTACCCTTTTTAACAATAAAAACAATGATTTCCGAAAGTACCATTCCATTTTTGCTACATTTGGTATGGATTTTTCTAACAAGACATCTTTTTGATTTTGTTGCTCATTGTTAGTGGTATAAATTAATCTTATAAAATTGATGAGGACGGAATAAACTCAAGAAGAGAGGCTTTGACCAGCCAAAAACAAAGAATGACAAAAGCACATCACATTTCCAACGAAAGTATTTCTCAAGGCATTACCTAGTCGCTTACCTATTCATTACAACGTAAAGACCTCCATTTTCCTAAATTTCCAGTAGAATTTTTCGATTACCAGGTAGGCGCTTACACAAATCATCGAAGAATTCGTGGGTTACCAGGGTAACCACTTGCTAGTTTTCCCGCTGGGCGGGCAATTACATTCGTCGACATTAGCATACTCAATAGCGCGGCTCTCATTCGATACAGAGGACAAGCAGCTTTGGAGAAGTGGAAAATTTAGTTGGGGGACTACTTAGGTAAAGTCACTCTCGGGCTTGGAAAAAAAGGCATTTGTAAAAGATGAACAAAATAAAAGCTTTTCGATATCCACAGGCGCCCATGAATATTTCTTTTTGCAATGTTCCATTTGCTGCCTTACTATACCCCTTACAGATGAGCAGTTCTATAAGTACTCTAAGGTTATTACTAAAGTAAGGCCTTACCTCCTATGACATCGTGTGTAAAAATAAGCACTTATGTAAGGGGTGTGGTAAGGCCTACCTCTTACCAGTAAGTGTTGATTTCAGTACTTCTGTAAGCTTACCGGTCCTACTGAGGATGGCCACTGGTAACTATACTATGAGAGAGGATAGTCTTATATGATCGGGCTAGTCCCTTCCAAGTTAGGGTTTTTTTACGGAACGAGCAGCATTTGTGCCGCTCAATGTAAGAGTGGTGTGCCTTCGTATTTTAGAATATTGGAGGTTTATTTGCTTTGGAGACGCATTTTGTCATATCTTTTCATGTGAGGGGGGAGCGGTTTCAGAAGTGCACTATAAGTGCAATTATACCTACTGCACTTTTGGAGATGCTTTGGTTTTGCAGCGGGGGATGTGACGGAATGTGACTCCAGGGCAGGTCAATCTTTAGTGTTTTGTAGTGTGGAGTTGTCCCGCTTTTACAGTTAACGACACATTTGTTACGAGGGGCCAGGGCGTTCCTTCGAACCAGCTTACTACTAAACTTTGGAGCATGTGTGGGTATTCCCTCCTTGTAAGTACGTAGGTATATGGCTGCCTCAAATGCGACAGGAAGCCGCGCAATTGACGCTTTGTCGACTCGTTTTGTTGCCATAACTCGTATTCTGTGGATTTTTGGTCGGGTATGACGAATGCCTAAAGACATCCTGTTCAGCCATCCTCCCTTGTACATAATGCCTCCTCTACACATCGGATGATGCCTCAGCCCTGGGTACATCCGCCGATGTGTAGAGGGCGTTTTTGCTCGTCTCCGGACAATATTTAACATCCGGAGATACGTCTGTCCTGAATCCATTCTTGACGGATTTTGAGCCAGACGTCAGAGCGAACGCAAGGCTTGTGTCCACACATCTGCCGACGCATCAGTGTTGTGCGTGTTTTTAATGCAGGTGGACGCGTCGGTGTATTGTTTTGGAGTGTTTTTTTCCATTTTCTTTTAATCACTCTATTACGATTCACACTTAAGCAATAGCGATAAGTGCTAAATAAATAAATAGCAGCGGCCGCTACTGTCTCAACATCCATTTTTTGATGTCTTGCGTCTTCCGATGATCAACACAGACTGATTGATACGCGGACGTGTGGACGGCTCGCGGATTTATTCCCGGATGCATCTGTGGTTCATCTCCCGAATGTATCTTTCGATGTGTAGTGCAGGCATAAGAAATATGCTCACTCATATTCCTCATTCATGCCCTTTCATTTGATACCCATTTCGGATGGCCAGGGAACACAATTTCAAAAATATACCGCCATCTTGGAACCGCATTCTTGATTTTTATACAAAATGGTTAGATTGCATTGTCACGCGAACTATGTGCGAATTTTTTGTTTATCGGTTATATGAAACTGGGTCAAAATTCAATTGCAAGATTTGATCGAAACAAACTAATAAACATTGAAAGTTTAATAAAAGCTTACAAAAATGGGTCAAAAGGAGGAGAAGGAAGTGTTTGAGTTTTTCTTGAGTGAAAACTAACACATGCTTGTGTGAAGCATAACTCGGGCATACACACTGATATCCCATGCAAGAATAATAGGCTACTCAATAATGCCCATGTACCCCTAGAGTTTGATAACAAACCGGGTTACCAAGTGTGGATCCGTGTACCCCTGCCCAATGAGAGTAACATTTAAACGAACCCCAAACCTATTAATATGTACTTAGGCACCAACGGAAATTATAAGATGCAGACCGACGACCTGCAACAGAGCACAGAGGTCGCCATAATGAACCGATTAAAAATTGAGTCTCTGTGCTATTGGTAAATCAACCTTGTGATAAACGGGGCATAATACTTATTAGAAAGGATAACAAATTGCAATGAATCTCAAAGACTCACATATAATACACTGTGATTCACTGTCCCTTTATATTTGTTTATTGGCAAATAGGATATAATTTCTCAGTCAACCCCAAAGAATTTTGTCACTGCGAGACATTGTTCTTTCAATCGGTGGAAATACAAGGGATCATTACGGTTTGCCATTTCCACACATAATCGATGGATATGAAGATAAATTTAAACTGAATATATGGAACACAATGAACCAAAGTTAAAGAATAAACAAACGCATTATCAACAGTGTCAATACGCGTGAATTTTTAAGCCCTACCAGGAGGCACTAGCATGACTTTCTTAATTAATCTTATATTGGCTAAAATACGTCAGATAAAAGAGTTACCACAGCAAGGTCATTAGCAGAGATTGCTGCAACTTTACAGCTCATTTTAGGTTTATGATACCGATCGAAAAAGATCATATGGAAAATCCTGCGCGGAACAAATATAAAAACCGCCACAAAGCTGTGCATGATGGTTGTCTGGGAATGAGATAATGCACCATGGTAAATATCAGTGTTGCAAAATATGTGATTTCCGCTCACATAACTGATTCGATAGGAAATTGATTGATGAGAGGAATCAAATTGAGTATATACTGATTTCGCCCACCGCTCTTGCACATCAACTCCTCTAACACCAATTATGGCCGATTTGAGCCGGTAAATCGCATGTTCGCATGTCAATAAATATATTAATGTTTTTAGCGTGAGCACTGGCAAAGATCTCCTTAAAAGGAGTCTCTTTAATCTTTTGTGACTACTTATGTGGTTCGCATGTAATTTGTATTTGTGTTTTTCCTTTTTAATTTTTTATTTGGTACTTAATTTTTTATTTCTATGTTTGCATGCCTCAGCCGAGCCCACGTGTGGTAGTAAATGTTTCTCAGTCCAGCTGAGAAGTGCGCCTTCTTCATAAGAAAGGAAACTCTATTATATTTAAAAAAAATTGACAGAAGGAAATTAGAATTAAATAAGAATATTAGAATTACAAATGAATGAAAATTTAAAATAATAAAAAAAAAATTAAACTAAAAATATTTATAGTAATGTTTCCTAAACTAAACCGTCCTGTTAGAAATTAATTTGAAAAGATGCTTCCTGAAAATGCCCATTGAACTGGCATCGATTGATTCCGCTCAATTTTCGATGTGAACGTCGCTCACTGAACTGCAAATTTCAACCTTTATTCAAACTCAACTTTAATCTAGGGGTAGTTTCACCCCCTTAAGGATTGAAAATAATTTATTTTTGGTTGATACTCCTGTCGTCTCTGCACAAACAAATAATAGCGATTTATACCCAAATTTTTTTCGTAGCCATATTATTTATTTATTTATTTATTTACTGGTCTACAGAGTAAATCTCCAACAGTCAGAATGAAAAAATTAATAATAAAAATTCAAATACATAAAAAGAAATATAAGTTAGAAACAATAAAATTATAAAGACAAATTAATTTAAAGCAAACGACAAGCTAGGAATGAATATATAAAATTTCAAAGAATATAATAATTTTACCTACTAAGATGACTTAAGACCGACTTGAATGCTATTCTCTCAGCAGATAAATCAATCACGCCATAAACTTCATTAAATAGGCGAGAGCAATACGTTATTGGTTCATGCTGGCTGTTTTTTGTTCAAAGAAAAAAACTACTTTAAAACAAATGAAAATTATTTGACACCATTTGGCCTCTAGTTACAGCACACACTGATAAAAAGGAACAAAGAGTAAAGTTCACTTTATAATTATAATTCACTTTTATTTGACTAATTCAATTTTAGGTTTTAGATACACAATTCAAAATAACAATATATAATTCATCAATATAATTCACTGAATCAATGTCATTAAATTTTAACTTTTAAGAGCTTTGCTGTTATTAAGGAAAATAATAAATAAAAATTATAAGAAGGGTTAGTTTATAAGATTGAATTAAAGTTTACTGTATTCACTCGATGTGAACATCCACTCAAAAAAAAAATATATTATTAATCACCCTCATCAACGGTGTTAGCTAAAATAAACAATCCACTTAATCACCTCAACAACGATGGAAACTAAAATATCAGATTAATTAAATTCCTCATCCACGTTGATCACTAAAATCACTTCAATTTCAAAGCAGAGAAACAAGTTAAAATATTATTGTAACGAATCAAGAAAATCGTAAAAAAAATCGTTCACCATATCAAATATTATTTATTTAAAGAATAAAAGGAAAATTATGAAATATGAATATTGTATTGTGGTAATTAAGTACTCACCTGACCTTGAAAGTTGGCCTTGAACTTTAATTTGGTTGCGGACAAAGGGATTGTTAAAATCAAGGTCAAAGGAAAGAGGAATTAGAAATTACTGTTCATAGTCTGTTCCCATGAACAAGGAAAAGGAAAGTTGTTAATATTAATTCTCGGTCTATTCCCGAGAATTAAGGAAAAAATTAGTAATAATAGTAGTTCTCGGTCTATTCCCGAGAACTAAGGAAGATTAGTAAATAGTTGTAGTTCTCGGTCTATTCCCGAGAACTAAGGAAGATTAGTAATAGTTCTCGGTCTATTCCCGAGAACTAAGAGAAAAAATATTAGTAATAGTAGTTCTCGGTCTATTCCCGAGAACTAAGGAAAAATTAGGAATAATAGTTCTCGGTCTATTCCCGAGAACTAAGGAAAAATTTAGGAATAGTTCTTGGTCTATTCCCAAGAACTTTAAAATGGAGGAAGGAAATATAAAATTGAGGCCAACTTACCCTCGAGGCGCTCAGTATCCAAAGAGAGGAAGATTCATGGGTGCAACGATTTTTGTTAACTCACTTGAATTCGATTCAAGTGGGGATAGAAATATATAACGGGATGACTGAAGTGATTTTTGTTTGAATAATGCAAGTGGGAATGAAAATTTTAATTGTGCATGTGTTGAGGTGAGAAGTGTTACCAGAGTAAATATTTATTCGAGTGAATGTATGAATTTTTGAGTGAATGTTCTTAAGAAAAATTTGGTTTCTTAAAGTTAAATTAGTATTAATGATAATGATGTTAAATGATGCTACTCAATGTCCATGTGATCCAAAGATGATGTAAATTGTTGATAAGTTCTTGATGTTCCCTTGTTAGAGCTGAATGACCGTGATTGTTGCTACATATGTAATTGCCCAGGAGTGTATGTAATTGCATGGTTTCCTAATGCGGCTTTATTTTTCTGAAATAAAAAGTATTAACGTGCCCTAAGGTGATATGGTGAACGAAGAAGGAAAAGAAAACATGAAAGATAAACTAGGGAGATTTATATTATGTTGTGAAGAATTGAACACTGGCCATAAACGGTCCTATGCGGAGGAACAAACAATAGAGGCCTAGATCTCAAGGATATGCCAGGCGCATAAATGTTAAATAGAGTAAGTAATGAAGCAGATTTGATACGAAAGCATAACACATCTCTGACATACATAATACAGGCAATGTTTCGCCTAGTCTCTAACTTCTGCAGTCCTAGAAGCAAGCATCTGGAATTGTAAGAGGGCATACGCCAATTGATCTTACGAAGAGAAAACCGAGTAAAGGACTTCTGCACGGATTCAATCCGAGAACGGTGGAGAGAGGTATAAAGATTCCACACAACAGATGCGTATTCTAAGTGAGACCGAACAAGGGACATGTAAAGGGCTTTTAATGTAAATGGGTCCCGAAAGTCAGTAGAATTTCGCTTTATGAAACCCAGCATTCTAAAAGCTTTAGAGCATGCAAAGTCAACCTGGCAAGATGAGTTGAACGAATGATCAAAGGTAACGCCAAGATCACAAATAGTAACTGGAGAGTCAACAATCACACCATTAATATTATATGAATAAGAAAAAGGGACGAAAAGATGATAAAACGAATATTTTTTACATTTATTGGGATTTAACTCTAGTCTGTTAGCCTTGCACCACGAACAAAGGGTGTCAAGTTCCTTCTGAAGAATAATGCAGTCGGATAGTGAAAAAATTTATGTAAAGATCTTCAAATCATCTGCGAACAATAAAGTACTGGCACGCGAAAAAATGTTACAAACATCATTAATAAAAATATTGAATAACAATGGACCAAGATGACTACCTTGCGGCACACCTGACTTTACAGCAAAAGTTTTAGACAGATATGTATCGATTGAAACGGACTATTTACGACCAGCAAGATAAGAACTTAGCCAATTGAGAAGAGAGGAATGAAGACCAAACGCACGTAGTTTCATAATTAACAGAGCAGTGTCAATGCGATCAAAGGCTTTTACAAAGTCTGTATAAATAACATCAACCTGTTCACCACGTTCAATAGCATTAATAGCACAGTTTTTAAAAACCACTAGATTTGTGGTAGTTGATTTGCCGCTCATAAAACCATGTTGCGCCTCACAAATACATTTATTAACAACAAATTATAGTCTGTCAGTAACTAGACTTTCAAAACATTTAGGAACAGGTAATAACTTCGCAATTCCTCTATAATTAGTAATTTTGCTCCGACAACCTGATTTATAAAGAGGTTTAATAACCGAATATTTCCAAGAATCAAGGAAAGAGCCGAACATTAAGGACATATTAAATATTTTTGTAAGAGGATACGAAAGACTAGAGATACATTTCTTTAATAATAAATTACACAACAAATCTGGTCCATGAAACACGTCACTGTTTAATTTTTTAAAGCATGATTCAACTTCACTCTTTTCAAGTTGAATAAGGCCAACACCAACAGTTGAAATTAAATCATCAAAATCAGGGATAGGATCACTATTATTATTCGACGCATAAATAGATCCAAAGTATTCAGCGACAAGATCACAACTTCCATGCAAACAATTAGAGTAAATACCATTATATTCCATAGAAGAAGGCATAGAGGACGAAGAGCGTTTAGCGTTGATGTACGCCCAAAAGGCCCTGCAATCATTTTTGAAACATACTGATTGAATAAAAAGCGATGAAGAAAGTGATATTCTCTATGAAGTCTTTTAAATTTACATAAATTATAGGTATTACAATGAAACCTTAAAGCCTTATCATCGGCGGCCGTTCTTATTCCGATGTTACCGAGATTCCGATAAACAATCAACCTCCCCTTAACCCTCCACAACCTCATACTCCTACGGTTGTGGCAGAAACACCAATATTGGCGAACTCTTCCATCACTGCAACCAAACCAAACTTCTTGGACCCGCTACAGCCTCCGAAGGTCAAAAACACCTTAATTTCGGCAGACTCAACCGATGGTCGGAACCTATTATCTCGGCTCAGAGATCTAAGGATTTATGATAATGTAAGGCTCTTCCTTGCATATATGCACAACAAACCAGACTCTACCTGTGTAAATGGTAAGACCATGACCAGCCTCATTATTTCAATCCAACAGGAAGGTCTCCCCATCGATCGAAATACGCTGCTTAAACTCTATACTGTGTATCATGAGCAATACCAGATCTCTTCTGAGCAAGTAAAGAGGGACCTCGCCACTTACGCCTCACATGTGAGATCACTACATGTGTCTCAATTGCAGAAGCGCCAGGACGAAATGACTAGATATTATCGTCCGTAACTAATCACTCCTCCGACAAATACCCACATCTCAACTAACCTAGACCCACCCACGGACATAAGGCTCTTTTATCACAATTGCAGTGGTATGAGAGGCAAACTTAATAACCTTTTTATTGACTCGAAATCTTGCAATTTTAATGTACTCGTAATCACAGAAACGTGGTTAAATGAAACTTTTTTAAACGAGGAGATCTTAGACTGCGCCTAGACGATATACAGACGCGATTGACTACAACTCTACCGGTCTCTCAAGAGGCGGAGGTGTTCTTATAGCGGTCAAGGACCCCCTAAATAGTGAACTAATCGCAACTAAAAGTTCGAATTCCTTTGAGCATGTTTTCGTGCGAGTTAAATCGGGCAGGAAACACACATACTTCGGCACTTTTTACATACCCCCTAACTCTGACGAATCTAAATATGATGAATTACTTCATATATTAGATGATATTAACGAATCTCTCTCCAATTGCGACGACATATTTATTTTAGGAGACTTTAATCGCCCTAAAATATCTTTTATCCCTGACGAGGAAGACAATTGTTTACTTCCGATTAACGTCACTAACGCTATCGATATAAAGTTTATCGACTCCTTTTATGGAAATGGTCTACACCAAATTATTAGAACTCCGAATTCTCTTGGTAATTGGTTAGACCTAATCTTTACTAACTCGCCTGAGGAGAGCCTATTCACCAACTCTATTCATCATTCTGCATGGATCCTCGAACACACTACCGCAATATCTAATCATCGCATATCATACAATAACTCAATCAGTTATGATTATAAAAATGCAGATTCTAACAGCATCATCTCCGAATTATCTCTAGTTGACTGGGAAGGTAGGCTATCTGGTAATGACATTGACGAAATTGTGTCTTGCTTCAACACTATTATATTCAACGTTATTGACAAACATGTCCCCAGAATTAAAAGAAGGGATAAATTATCGGAACCATGGCTGGATAAGAATGTCCGTTCTCTTCGTAATCAGAGAAATAAATTGTATAAGCTGATTAGAAATAACCCCCATGCAAAAGGAGAACTGAAACTAGAATACACTAGGCTAGCCTCAGAGTTCAGTCTTAGGTCACGTGAGGCCTATACTACATATCTTAACTCTGTTGGCGATAGCATTATAAGAGATCCCAAAAAATTCTTTCATTTCGTTAATATAAAACGAAAAACCTTAGGCTATCCAACTACAATGACCAATGGCAGTAAGCACTCCTCTTGCCCACAAGAAATTTGTAACATGTTTGCTGACAGGTTTACCGAAATCTTTTGTCCAAAATCTGATACAACACACACAGACCTAACTCATACGCGCACTGTTACTTCAACTCTTATGGATAACATATCCTTATCCGTCGAAGACATCATGACAGGTTTAAACAATCTAGATATCAATAAAGGTCACGGTCCTGACAATCTGCCTCCTTGCTTTCTGCGGTGCTACTCAACTCAAATTCTGTTCCCCTCCATCTTATTTTCAACAAATCCTTATCGTTAGGAAAATTTCCTAAAATTTGGAAAAAATCATACCTCATACCAATTCACAAAGCATCTAATAAGCATTCGGTGGACAACTACAGAGGCATTGCAATATTATCAGCAATTCCTAAACTTTTCGAAAAGCTTGTTTACGATAAGATTGCCCACATAATTGATCCGCTCCACAATGACCAACAACATGGCTTCAGAAAAGGGCGCTCGACAACTACTAACCTTATGACACTAACCTCCGAACTACTATGTGGTATGGAGAACGGTCATCAAATCGATGCTGTCTACACTGACTTCAGTAAGGCCTTTGACCGTGTCGACCACCACATTTTAGTAACAAAACTACTAAAATTTGGAATATCTGGGCCTGTCCTAAGATGGATAGAATCATATCTTAACGGAAGAACACAAGAAGTTAGATTTCAAGGATTTCTGTCAAAAGAAATCGAAGTAACTTCCGGAGTCCCTCAGGGTAGTCATCTTGGCCCTCTTTTATTTAATATATTCTTCTCAGACCTGTCAGAAAAACTAAGGAATATACGACATCTTTTTTATGCCGATGACCTCAAAATATATAGTGTCATAAAGTCGCGTGCTGACGTAACTCTCCTTCAGTCGAAACTGAATACATTACAGGACTGGTGCTCCACCAATAAACTGCAACTAAACACCAGTAAATTCCACGTAATTACCTTCTCTAGTATAAAAGGCATGCAGTTGCAGTAGTATTATCTCAACGGCAAGGTATTAGACCGCGTTGATCAAATTGTAGATCTAGGTATTGTCCTGGACAATAAATTAAATTTTAATTTGCACTACGATAATATTATTGCAAGAGCTAGCAAACTTCTTGGCTTTATAAAGAGAAGAGCCAAGGAATTTGACAGCCCTCGAGTAACTAAAACCCTTTTCTGTTCGCTAGTACGCCCAATTTTAGAATACGCATGCCCGATCTGGAATCCTATTTACCAGGTAAGCAGTAGTAGGTTTGAGTCAGTGCAAAAGAAGTTTCTACTCTTTGCTCTGAGCCCTACACAGCCAGGCTCAAAATGTTGGATCTCATGCCACTGTTTAATAGGCGTAAGCTGCTTATTTCATGCTTTACATTGGATGTCTTAAACGATAAGATCAAAGATCAGTTTCTGTCAGACAGGATCAAAGTTAACGACGATGTCCGACACAATAGGCATACGAAAATGCTTAGGGAATATTCTCATCGGACCGAGTATGGAAAGAACGAGCCCATCAACAGATGTTGCATGATTTTCAATGGCCACAGTTCCTGCTTCACCCCTGGAATTAGCAAATTATCCTTTAAGAAAAAATTGATATCCTTCCTGTCATCCGAATTACCCTGAACTAACACTATAACTAAATATGTTATAAAGATATACTCTGTGATAATAATGTTAGACTGTAAACTACTTTAGCTATACATAGTCATTTTTCCTGTGTAATATAATTTAAGTGTGCCTTGTTTGGCGTAAATAAATAAATAAATAGATATTAACCTCAGAAAAAAAAATTACAATTATTTTATTTTAAGTTGATTTTTAAAATTGAAAGGGGTGTAATTGAACCATAAAACAACATTTTTTTAATTTTGAAAACGATTATTTATGCACATTTTAGGACTGCGAGACCTCGATTTTCAGCGATCCAAAAACATACATATATCGAACTATTTTCATAGCGGAGTTATTTTCATGTTTTGACACCATTATCCCTCGTGTTTTGCATGGACTTTAAGGAGTAGCTGCGACTAATATTCTTTCATTTACTTTCTGTTTTAATAAATAACCGAACGAATGTGATTCCGCTCATAGCAATGATTCCGATCAAAAGTTTATTCCGATCAGAATATGTTAGGAATCAATATATGAACGGAATCAAATTGCATACATACGGATTCCGCTCACATTGCTGATTCCTATCGGAATTGATACAACCATGGTAAATATAGTATATATTGAAGTCGTTAACAGAACAATGCAAGATTCAAGAAGTAAAAACAAATTATTTTGGTGAGGAACTGGTTTATTCGGGCCAAATGTCTAAAATGATCACTCCTTTAGGGACAGATTGAAATACGTGATTTAAAACAAAATATGAGAACACAATCGGAAAACTCAGAATTCAGTACGATTCTCCTCAATATTGGATATAGAAAATGTTCTGAGAGAATGAATGCTGCAGCTCTTTGAAAGTTCGTAATAGACACGGAAATTTTGATGGGCAGCATTTATATAGAATATTCAACTTACTCGACTCACTTAGTAATGTCGCAAACAAT
Organism: Thereva unica; assembly: GCA_949987705.1. Taxonomy (NCBI): domain Eukaryota; kingdom Metazoa; phylum Arthropoda; class Insecta; order Diptera; family Therevidae; genus Thereva; species Thereva unica. The sequence goes on from OX465281.1 coordinate 187,102,679, forward strand.
GTAAAGATACAAGTGAAACATCCAACATCGTTTATAAACAAGCGTTACAGTGAATTGCTATCCTTGCTTTAATATGCACATTTTTATATTGCCAGTGCGTGCGGGCGGTGTGACCAGCTGCTAAAACATCAAACGAAGAAACACGAAAACAGGAAACAGCAACGGCCCTTTTCAGGATCAAATCAGTAGTGTCGTCGTTTTATAATGTTGCCAATGTTCGTCTCAAGCCGATATGTATTTATTATTTAAGTTCTTCCCAGGGTGCCAATTACCTGGGAACGTCAAAATCTACGTGCACAAGACGTATTCTGATTATGATTGGCTAGGTGTCTGTTGTGCACGTAGTACCAAATTTTTCCGATAGTTAAGTGGTGCTCAACCTCGAATTTAAAAAAAAAAAAAAAAAAAAAATTGTAGGTGCAATATTTTATGAACGGAAAATCTTGTTTTGCAGAATTATTTTTAGTTTCATTATACCCTTATGTTATCCCGGACTATGCACAGACGTTGCAACGCGAGCGGGTTTTTGCTAATACTATAATATAAACCGATGAACCCAAGCAATGCTGAACGATAAGTTGGTAGTGGGATGAATATTTGCATTCTAGTCTTCAATAATTATTCGAAACACATTTGCTTTACATTTTTTCTTTCTTCTTCTCATATTAGTAACACAAACTAAAGATGTAAGGCTATGTACAGGCATGCATTAAGCCATACCCTAAGAAGCTAGTTGTAAAAATGTAAGTTAACGCACTTAGGTCCAATCTAAAATTTAAGGGTGGGTTGCACCAACTAGCTTTAACCGTAACAAAAGCTAAATCGGTTGTCAAATCTCCGGTTAGACAAAACGGGAGTTGCACCGTTTAACAATTGTTAACATGACGTAACATTTTAACGTTAACTTTAACCAGGCAAATTTGCCCGGTTAATGTTATTGTTATTGTTAACTTATGACAGTTGTCATAGACCAAACAGGGGTGCCATTTTCAATAAACTCACAAACTGTGAAGCTTATAAATACACAAAAATGTAAATTTAAATCGAAGTAGCCCTTAACGATAACTTTAACAAACGGTTGGGTGGTGCAACTCATTTTTACAAACTGGAACTTTAACAACTTTGTTATTGTTAAAGTTAACTTTAACAATAACTTTAACCAACGATTTGGTGCAACTCACCCTAAGTGTATAAGTAAGCTTTGACATATGTATATAGTCAGCAATAGACAAAAACATGTATGATATTGTAAAACAACTGTAAAAAGCCAATAAATAATTAATTTCTAATTTAAAATCTAACCTTAAGTGGTTAAGAATAAAATACTTCAATTATTAGATTTTATGCAAGCTATAAATCACTTGTTCTGTTTTAAAACTAAGCACTTCTCTTCATTTTACACTAATAGAGTAACAACCACACACGTAACAACATTAAATAATATTTCTCAAAATCATTATATTGGGGCATTCGACAAAACAGAAAAAGCATAATATCACCTATTTGACAGGCTATGGTCCTGGGTTCTCGCAAATGATACCTAGACCGGTCTAGTTTTCGAGTCAATGTAATGGAAATCATTTTAAAAATCATCAAATCAATTACAAACTCACAGAGAAATTTATGAACACAATTTTATATTTTAAATTTATAAAAAAATATCTTCAAAAATTCCATCTCCTTTTATTTTAATATAATGCATTTTGAAAATTAATCTTGCGAATTTTGATTGAATACGGTTATTTAATATGCGACAGAGATTATACAAGTAAAAACAACTTTATTATTAAAGATTGTATAAGTATTTTAAATCCATTTATAGATTCTTAAAGATGGAAATCAAATAATAAAAGTTTATCATTTAATTTAAGTATAGAGCCACAGTATTTAGCGATTCCCAAGCTCATCAAAAGTGCTGAGAAAGTCTTTAGCAAAAAAAAAAGTTCAGAAGTAATTACAGGAAAATTATCAACAAAAATTTATATTCAACCTCCAAAATTAGTAATTCTCATTTGTCAGAAAATTAATTTCCAAGATTATCATAATTCTACTAAAATGATAAATTACAAATTATTTTTCATGTAATTTCCCCGTCCCTTAAAATTAGGATGGAAATTATTTTAGATGTCTTTTAATAGTGCAGTCACGGATATTATTAGACAAGCACATTAACTCTGTATGTTCGATACAACAAAATTATCATAATTAAATAATTGAATTTCGTTTTATACCGTTATGACTTTAAATTAGCCACCAAAGTAATCTGATTTACAAATCACGCAATAAATCGTATAAAACTCATGATTTCGTAAATCATCGAAGAAAAGAAAAGTCCATTACAGCAGGCAGGAGCCTCCTTCCTCCAGCGCTGTCGATCCCCAGCTCACACCGTCATCTTAAAAGGAAATGGACAAAATCCTAAAAACGTACCTGAAAGTAAGCACCAAAGGACCCCTCAGGCATTATAATTTCAAATTCTTTTCCTTATACTTCGACGAAGAAATTTCCCAGCTCACAACGTGGATAGGGCGAAATGGGAGGCCAGCAGCGCTTCCCCATTTGTCAAGGATAATGGACGTAGGAAGCAGTAACTAGACATCAAACGATTTTATAATTACCCTTTCGAAATGACAACATAACACAAACCAGCGACCGAGGGCACAGGGTCCTGCTGTGAATGTAGGTCGATCAAATTTTCGAGTACATACAGATGTCGAAGGTTATTTTTTTTATTGGTCTATATGGCTGAGAAAGGAACTTTTTCTTGTAGGCAGGTTGTATATAATCGTATATAAAGAGATTTGGTATATATCGTAATGTTTTGGTGTAATTTTATGGGTTATCTTAATATTAAGCAGCAAGGACGAGCCGAAGACAACTTACAGAACTTTTCCCTTTTATCGGCTTAGCCAAACGTGATGACCATCCTTGTCCAGGATTGGCTTGATGCTCTCTATGCCTTACTATCAAGGTCGAACCGCAATCATACAGAGAGCCTTAGGCAATTTCGTAGCACAATGAAATAGCCAGTAACCACAGAAAACAGCACAAAACACTTCACAGAATAACACCAAGGACCAAAGAGCTGCTCTTGAGAACACTCTTATATAGCGATTCACACGATACACCTTCGAGCAAAAGCTTTTTATGGCCCGCACTTAATGCACTAGAAAAAATTGGAACTCGACACCACAACCGATCAACCTGAAAATAATCGCTATGAATTATCACAAAAAATAAATAAATAAACTGCGCCGCCGGCTATGTCCTTTTAAATAAAAGAGGAAAAATAACACGGGAAAAGGAGAAAGTTTTGTGTTTTCCTTTTACAGAACTGGCGAATGTCCTTATAGCGAGGAGCACTCCAGGATACGGTAGCTGAACCGATCAAACCAGTCGCTCTTGGGCAACTGACAGCCAGAAACTGTCGCCGGAGTTGTGGACTTGTGGTCCTTCCTGTACCGTTACATATCCTCTTCGGATGATAGTGATACCATCTCATCAGTAGAGGGCAACTCCGAGCAGAGAGGAATCTCGAAACTAAGCCGAAAGCACTCGTCGGCCAACGGAACACGAAGCACTAAAACTTACGGAGCCCTACTACTTCAGCTACTGCGCTTAGCTGTTTACCCGGTTTGGTTTACGTGGCTTCAGCTTAACACCTCATTAGGGCCCAAATGTCCAATATCGACTTTCTCTAGCTCTTATGAATGGGGCACACTGACAGTACCCGAACTAGACCGGCTGCAATCGACTTCCCAAAAAAGCAGCCCCCACCAAACAGCTGGTAGTTCTAGGGCTTCAAAACTCACAACGACGGATGCCGATGGGAGCACACGTAGAGAGAAAGCTCTGAAAATCCTGAGGATGTTTAGAAACGCAATGCAGGGTTGCTGTGCAAGCACTCCTATAACGCTGCTAGGGCGCATGTCCTTCTCCGGAGAGATAGAGAGAGCTGCCACCCCATCATGTACGCAAAAATGCAAACACCCTTCGATTCTGAATGATTTTGTTTAGAATTTTCTATGTATGTATACATATATAAAAGTAGCACGTGTTTACCCCCAGTGTTGTCAAAATTTCCCTTCATGCACTTCTTCCTGGCGATGCCAAAAGCCACTGTATGTCACGTGCCGACGAAAGCTCATTTTTAATTCTGAATGAAGAGGTGTAAACAACTTTCTAGAACTTTAATTATGACTTTAAAAACTTCCCTCAATGCTCTCGAGCACTCACCCCCAGAACGAATATCATCGCACCTTTTTGTTTCCCACACACATTTTTGAAATGATTTAAAAAATGCGTGAACACTGGCCTTAAATTCCCGCTTGGTCCTTGGAACTTGGGGGTGTCTTCGGTATTGACTTTAGCCGCCTCTACCACCTCTGTTAAACTCTTTTCTTCAGTTTTTTTGTTATTCTTTTTTTCTTTCAAGAAAACTCATACAGCGGCAGAAGCAGAGCAAGTACGGAACACGTCCTTGGATGCCGAGTCCGCTCGTCCATAAATGAATTATAAATAAATGAAACTCCCTTGGGGAACCTAAATAAATATCTCTGAGACCGAATGATTGAATTTATTGTGAGTAACAGGAGCAACTCAACAACAATTTAATGAGCCGACATTTTTCAAACATAAATTCATCTTCCGAGAGCGGATGAAACTTTCTGTTGTTGGGTGTCACGATGTTGAATAATTAACTGGTTTTTCAAAACCTTTCCACAGCATTATGTTTCCAGATGTTATAAAAGAATGAAGGTACAATCCAACGATGTAATATTGCGGGTAAAAATTATGGATTTTATTTCTTTCCAGCTCAACAATTCCGAAATTTTAGCTGCCATAACCAATAAAAATGCTCCATCAAAACTGGACAGGAGCGATTTGCAACTTGAAAATCTTTGGCCAAGTATTATTTGGGTTAACTGGAAATAATTTCCTAAGGGTTGAAACCTTACTAAAAACGATCGTTACGATTCGAAACCAGTTTTAGATGGGATCTGCATTTGTTAGTCTGGCTTTAGCTAAAACTCCTTCTGCATTGACCTTGGATAATCAATGCTTCAGCCTAGCTTATCCAGCCGTTGCACACAAGGACGGATTGCCCATTTACGACCACCAAAATTAATTAGTTGCGATGTGGGTTGACTCCTTCGGTCCACACGATTAACTTCCCAGTATGATGAACGAAGATGGAATAAACTGATTTCTTACAAAATAGTTATACGTTTAGCACTTTAGGAAATTGTATCAGAACTGGTGACAAAGCAATCCTGACAGAAGCTAGTTCAAATACCTATAATAGTTGTAAATCCAAAAATATTTTTATAGAGAATTTGTTTTTCCTGAACGTTAGCAAACAAACATTTCCTCCATTTTATTTATTACTTATTTTATTTAAGGTCTTTCTGCCACTGAGTCGAAGTTTTTCCATTTAAACAAAAAAAGGCCTGACCGAATGTTATGAATTTTTTTATGGCTTTTTTTCGTTAATATTCTTCTCTCGACACCTCAAAGAAACCTATTAGTCCAATCAATCTACGGATTCACAGTGTTAATTTCCAGACAATTGAAGGCAGGAAAAAAAATATGAGCGGTGTGGAACACTTAATTTGAAGAAAGATAGCGTGTTTTTTTACGGAACCGCATTGGCGAACTTAACCTAAAAAATTCGCAAAAGTAAAAAAACGGGTTTTCGCCAATAACACAAAAAGTTGAACTCAGATCCGAAAAAGTTAAATGAGAAAGTTATAGGTATTAAAATTATCTTTCAATTGATGTGGAACAAAATATTGGTTAGTGTCTTATACATGCTAAAACCCGTTAAAAATCGCGTCTTTTTCATTTATTTTTTGCTTTTTATTGATGCGACCTAGAAACTTTTTACTTGGTAAAAATGTTGCTTTTGGTAATCCGAAATCTCATTTTTTTTTGGCTTGAAATTTTGCAAATATGGGTGAAATTTCGATTTTTGTGAAAAAAGGCATTTTCGTAAAATCCTTCGTCTACAGCTCCTCGACCTCGTAGGACATTTTTTCGAAGCTCTTTTTCTTCGTTAAGAGTTGTACTATTATGAACTATTATTTAAAATTTGAGTTTTTCAATTTTATATACAAAAAACTCCACCGCAAAAAAAACAGGTTTTTCTGCCGCAAAAAAGACAAGTTTTTTATTTCATTATTTTTCGACTCTAAACTACTATTCTATAAAAGTTTATATTCTTTTTAGAGAATAAATAGGTAATTTGGTCATACATTATATAAATGCATATTGAATCTAATATCTCACACTTTTATAGGAATAATTTGTTTTAGGTTGATCTATATGAAAAGTTGTTGAAGAGTTGCTAGTTGCATGTTCTATTTTGAAGTGTTGGGTTTATTTAAATGGTTTAACGTTCGATGAAAATAATATAAAATTGCATGAAAGCAACGTGACTTATGTTGCTCCCAAACAACTCCCCAAAGATATCATGAATGGACTAATTATTGGTAAGCAAAACCAATAATCAGTCCATATTTCGCAATTCTTATACTTCATGAACGACGATCGTTTCCGGCACACTACACCAAAAATTGATTGGTAATTATTTTCCAGTAACCACAAAAATTGATTTCGAAATTTTGAATAAAAATCGGAAATGCAAGAATAAGCATTTCCGTTTGAAAAGTTAAAGTAGAGTACAAGGGTCAAAAATTCATGAAGTATCGGAATCGATCAAATCAATTTCAATAATTAGTCTTAAGACCGCCGTGATTCGTTAACGACTCCGATAAATCGTATAACATAAATTTGTAAAAGCACTCCGAAGAGAGCTTAATCTTTTGAAAATTTATTTAATAAACTGTAATTAAGGAACAAAGTGTTTTTGTGGTTTTATTTTTTTTATTTTCAAGATAAAATTGTTTTTTTTTTTTAAATACTTAAACAATTAAGTATTAAACTCGCACGCTATAATATAAGAAGGAAATGATTGGAGTAAAGTTTTTAGCAGTTATATCTGCTAGATGCAGTGTCAAAAGGAAATTACCTTTGCTCCAAAACGTTAATATTCAATATAAATTAAAAATTAAAATAGATAAGATAAAAATGAATATAAAGTTAGTTTCCGGGTAAATAAAATGAAGCTAACAATTTTTTTTTTACATCTGAGTTGTTTCAGCGTATTCACAATTTGGAAGTTCGGAGTGTTGGAGGCGCCAGAATACCCCTAAATTCACTACTAAATGTTTAGATTTTCGAAGTCCCGCAGTAGGTACTGGGCTTCACAAATTGGGAAGTCTAGCCGGTACAGACATAAATTTCTTCCTCACCCAGCCACCCTATTCGCGCAAGTTATATCCCAAAGTGGATCTAACATCAATTTGGAGGATATCATTGACAAATATTCTCAGTCATCTCCCCAAATTGATTATTAAAGTTCCCAATAATAATTAATATTGTTTTAATGAAAAATAATTTTGTTATAACAAAATTAAAGGAATCATCATGACTAAATTTAAACTCCTCAAGACAAAACAAAAGTATTGAATTTCAATTTTTTAATAATTCCATTTAATGTTCCCATGGTACCATTTCTTAGAAACGAGACATGATCACAGTAAAACTGACGATCATGCAAATTATTGTACTAGCAATAATAATAATATGAACCTTGCAAAAGAAAACTTAAAATAATTGTAACAGTCTGAATTTAAATTCGGAGCGGGAAAGTTGAGCTGAAGTCGCGAAATCTTTTTTTTTTTTCGAATAAAGTTAATATAATTAATATAAATTAATATTAAGTTAATTGGTGGAACAGAAACAAAAAAGTTGAATTGATAAAGTGCAAATATAGTCAGTGACTAGATACAAACCGAAATTTTTGGATATCAGTTAATAATAAAAAAAAAAAAAAAGCCCAGTAGAAATATTAAGTTCGCTTCAAACAGAAGAATGGAAGGACAAGTTAATGAGCAACTTAGAGGTATTGTCGAGCAACAGGAGGCACAAATTCTAGCGCTCCAAGCTAGAATCTAGCAGATTAATTCAAACCAGCAACCAAGACCTCAAATCCCTCAGGAAAATTTCACGTTTTCACCAGAGCAATTCCTGAACTACATAAATAAGTTAAGGAACTTCAATGGCAGAGATGAATACACCGTTCAAGAGTTCATCAGTTCAGACGAAAGGACATTTCAGCTTTGTCCAAATATACCCGGATTAAGGGAATATGCAATGGGCATCATCATAAATGACAAGGTCCAAGGTGAAGTGTGTTGAGTGTTGAGATCACTGAATTAATTTAAATTAATGAGTTTATATTTTCCCAATATTTCAATAATTGTTTTCAAGATTTTATATATATTTGTACGAACACAAAATAATCATATCATTGTAAGGGTTTAATACGAGAAAGAAATTATGTCAATTAGTACAATAATTAATATATAGTCACTAAGCCTATATATTCCTCTTAACTCAGTATAGTTAGCAATCAGTAAAATAAACCAAATTCCATTTCCGGAATAAAAGGGAAACCGTTTCTTTTTCTCGTATTAAACCCACTTTTTATATCGCACTTGCGGGGAGAAGACGTGAGTACATTGAATTCCTTAATAAAGAATAAATTGTTAGAATAAAACTAAATAAATTTTTTATTTGATTATTTTCACTGAGTTAATCAAGCATCATTCATCTTTGTTTTATTTGCTCGACTCATCAAAATCTCTCAACATTTTTGGTTCTTCGAGCCGGATACTGTGCAGTAAATCAGAGCCAGTGATAGACGCATTTGCGATAATAAAAGTCTTGCAACGGCATTTTTAAATGTGATCGAGCTGATAAAACCAAAGAACTCTCCATTGGATTAAATATGAAAAGGAAATATTTAAATGTGAAAGCAAGCAAATTACAATTTCCATAAAATTAATTGATAGTGAATTCGGAAATTTGCAAAGTGATGTGCGCATGTGCTCTCTGAAGGTTATAATACCGAACGGGATTTAAATCTGATTTAAGTGAAAAAAGAGTATTATCTGACAAATCAAATTCTAATGTGATATCAATCAAGTTAATCTTAACAAAATTTCATTAACAGTGAATTCAAAATTTCATAAAATAATGTGCGCATGTGCTTTCTGTGCTTTCCAAAGGTGTCGAACGGGATTTAAAATTTAAACAAAGTGAAAAGGTTAACTAACAAATAATATTCTAAAGTGATGTTAAATCAAACAAGTTAAAATTTTAACAAAAACTAGTGGGATGTTGTGCCTAGAGACTAGCCACTAATTACGCTTTTTCATGGTATTCTTTCTGTTGAATAACACTTCAGATTGGATGACAATATATTAAGTGGAGATTGATCCGCACTCACTTCCAACCCGCCGGATCTGGGAATCGAGGCCAATAATTCGAATGTGTCAAACTAAAAAAAAAGCACATCACACATGTAAACACTATAGAAAACGAATCTAAACATTTTTCTTTGGATTGGGGGAAAATCTAATGTGATTCACTTTGCACAACAGAATTAGGTGTATTATTTTACTTAAACATACATGTCTTATTGTTAAAAATTCGGCTTACCGCACCCTAGTTTGGCCATGGAGATTCATAAGAATCACACTGACCAACGCTATATATAATTAATCTTGAAAAGTTTTTGTTAAAGGCTTATGTAGGTTATAAGTTGTGAGACTCCGTAATCTAAAACTTAACAAAGTATTTAACAAACACTACAATATAATCATCATAGCTTAAAAAAAATGAAATCAAATGTAAACATTAAAATTCTTTGATTCTTCACCCACGTCATGGTATATTTCTTTATTCAATATAAACAATAGTTTTTGAGCAGCAAATAAAAACTATATGCCATGATTTCGTTATCATCGGTTTTTTGTTCTGGAAGCAAATTTAGAGACGTATTCATGTTAAAAACTTGTTTCATATGAAACAAAATCCCCGAATGAAATTAAAAAAAATTATTATGACGAAAAAAAAGCACCGCGAGCCGAAGGATCGAACTCGCAGCCCCACAGACGAGGGACTTTCCCTAGCCCTTTATAGTCCATGGAAATGGTACTTTAACATTGCAAAAATGCAGGACAAGGTTTTATTTTTGGGATGTGTAGGGGGGGGGGTCAGGGTGAGCTTAAGTTTGAGTTTTCGGGGTTCTAACCCCCCCCCCATTTGGCCGCCATCTTGGAAAACGTATGCAAATGGTTTTTCCACTATATCTCCGAAACGGCACATCTTACCGGAAATTTGCAAGGACACTTTTTGTTTAGAATTAAATAATCTACAATTTATTACTGAGAAATTTTGTGGTAAAATGAATAATTAAGAAGTTATAAGCCTTAGAACACAAAAATTAGTCACAATATTTTCTTTAAAGGCTCTTTTTTGTTGTTTAAATATACTTCTGGTTCCAGTGGCGTAGCGTTGATTTGTGCCACCCGGGGCGAACCATAAATTTGCTGCCCCCTACTTTCGAATTGATTCTTTTAATCAATGAATCAAACCCCAACTTGAATTTCAAGTAATTTTCAATCCAAGAATTCAAGGCATCATGTAAACGCAATGAATCATGTAACTAATGAATGTTCGGTATAGTGCGCGCCAAAATAAATGGGAATTTTACGCGCAGGCGAATCAATGACAACTCCCACATACATTAACATTCCGTGTATGGATAAAACTCAAGCGGACATGCATTTTAATTTCCCTTTTGAAACACTCCACCATAGAGTCGTAATGAGACGGATTGAATTGTGATTGAAAATATAAATGAGCGGGTGATTTGGGGTTTTAAACGAACGGAATGACGAGGTGTACTTTTCTTTTCGAAGCTACTTTCGTGGAGAAGATTTGAGGCTTTCACTGCGCATCAAAAAAATCGATTTTGAGATTTCCAATTGTTTTGGCGCAGGCTATATCCCTGCTTCAAAGTTGGGCTGAATTATAAACTTTAACAAACCCAGAGAGCTTGAATCAGTAATTTCTCTCTGTAATTTATTTCAGTCTGTCTTTAGATAGAAAGCCTCGCAGACGACCGAGCTTAAGCTTAAACAATTCTCTGTCCAATATCTGGAGGTTTTATTTCCCATCATCGTAGCCCAATACTATTAAAGGGGATTTTAAGGACAAATGTGGCAGCTGTTGGAGCCCTTCTCAAACTTCAGCATTTACAGCCCGCGTCATAAAAGAATGGAATCTTAAAATCGCTGTTTCCATGCGTATTGAGAGTCTCATACAATATTCTCATTTATATTTAAAGTTAGCTGACTCGACCGTCATTGTCCTGTCCAAATTTCAATAGATTTGTTTGTCTGCATTCTGTATTTCCAATTAATAAGACGTTTCATTCTCAACTCTAAAATGGACAACTAGAGAAATTATGCCCTGCAAATAATCGAAAGAACTACGCCAAATAATTTACTAATAGAAAAGGGGTTGTCTTCCGTCACAGGCGTACGCTTTTTTGATAATCCGTCAAATAGCAGAGTTTCGTTGGATAATTTTGATGCATCAACTTTATAGTCCAGAAATAAGACCAAACTTAAATGAAAAGTAACGCAGAAGTTAAGTAGACGTAACTTCCACTGAAGTAGATGTAACATCCACTTACTACCATCCATATTGGTCACTCTCATAATAAGCCGGCGTTTGGCTTTTTTGCGCACGGTGCATATACATATTGCGCCCATATACACATTGCGCCCCCTTCATTTTTGTTCATTTTTTGATGGCAGTAAAGGAAAATGAAAGAAGACACAAACACTCATTTTAAATGAAGGCACGGAATTATTCTTTCACTTTTTTGAAATTGCGCCCTGTCCAATTGCGCCCAGTACAAATACACCAGTTGCACCTATGAAAGCGCGCCCTTGCCTTTGTCCAATCAGGATTTGCTTCGCGATCTTGCTTTTGTGCTGAGTTTACTTACGCTTTAAATTCACAAAACTCTCCCGCTAATGCTGATTAATGCTCTCCGATGATTTTCATTGTAAGCTGCACTTCCTTAACTATTTCCAGCACTAATAATGCTACAAACTGGAATCTCCATAACGAAGTCGTTCTCAAATCCTTTATATTTCGAAGGATAATAGATGGTCACTGCACTGCATATATTGGTTTCTACGGTAGAGTCTTGCATAACAAAGCAGTCCACTTAACAGCCTTACTGGACATAGAAGCCGCTTTCAAAAACTTCAGAACAGAGGCGATCTAGGTGTTTCTTGCCGAAGTAGTGATCTATAATAGTACGACTTATTTGAATTACAAATCATGACCTATGGCACCGTGCCAGCCAAGAAAGGAAAGACGACAAAATCAGGCGAACTAAATGAAATTTCATTGGCCACACCTTGCAGAAGGCAATGGTAAAACGCACAGAAGGTGCATTTCGTGTAATATATGACAATTGGATCACTTTTTCAATTTTTTTTAAATCTTAATTTCTGAAATTGCGCCCGGTGCAAGTGCACCATTTTCACTTATGAAAGCGCCGTCTTTGCTCTCATACATTTATATGGAATGGTACCTAACTTCACATGACTTCACTTCCTTTCCCATTTAGGTTTGGCCTATAGACACCATCAGCCAGGACATCGTGCTGGATGTGGCAATGGTTAGGGCCTGATGCTACCAGCAGCATCTCGAGCTCGATCCAGTTTGGCCGCCGCCCCCAACATTTACGCCGCCCGGGGCAATGGCCCCCTCGGCACCCCCCACGCTACGCCACTGTCTGGTTCAGACCATTTTCTCAGTTTTTGGTCTTTGGACCAAGAGCTACATTTTGAGATATTTCCCAAGTCTGTAGCGGCAGTACTTTCAGAGATGAAAGTAGGCTTCAGACGGACAGACGGACAGACGGACAGAGCCTCTGTATAAGCTTTTTTTTTGAAAAAGCTAAAAAATCATTGTATTGGTATCGCTATTTGAAAAATTTTTATAAGCGCTATTTTTATATAGCTTATTACTAGAAGGATTGTAAATTTTATTAGAATTAATTTTCTTTTTTCTACTGTGGATATGAACTGCATCTTCACTATCCAATAACCTTAATCTATCAAACTTATTATAAACTTCAACAATTGTGGAATTTTCGGGAATATGGCCCCGTAAGAAGTCGTAAACTTTACTGGTAATTATATCGACTAAGTATTTGTCGTTATTGGCGGGTTGATATGTTATAGGCCTTGCTTCGTCGAAAACATATAATTCATTTAACTTATAGTTTATTTCTGTAACATACAAGAAAAGTTCTCTTAAATTACTTACTCGTAAAGATCTACAACGATTTAAAACATCAGCATAGTTTTCCCTTGGTCGAAAATGTAGTTTGAGTTCCTGTTTCACATCCTCCCATCGGTCGTGAACGTTGTTTCCCAGGCGTTGGATGCAGCGTGTTGAGAGATTTTGATGAGTCGAGCAAATAAAACAAAGATGAATGATGCTTGATTAACTCAGTGAAAATAATCAAATAAAAAAATTATTTTAGTTTTATTCTAACAATTTATTCTTTATTAAGGAATTCAATGTACTCACGTCTTCTCCCCGCAAGTGCGATATAAAAAGTGGGTTTAATACGAGAAAAAGAAACGGTTTCCCTTTTATTCCGGAAATGGAATTTGGTTTATTTTACTGATTGCTAACTATACTGAGTTAAGAGGAATATACAGGGTGTTCCGTTACTCATGGTACAAAGGAAAATGGCAAATAGTACATAAAAAATTATCGCAAAAAAAAGTAAAAGTGGGGGGGGTACCTCTTCTCGTTTTCGAGATATGGCGTTTTGAAGTTTTTTTGGTAGAGGTTTACATATTACCCTGTATTTTTGTCACCTTTTTAGATATTTTAATGAATAAGACATCAATCTACGCAGAATACTCCCACCTATCTAAATCTGTAAAAGTCAAGGGGTCAACGCACCAACATCCAGAGTTATGAGTCATCAAAGACAAAATTTTGTTTTTTTTTCACTAAAATTTCCACTTCAACCACCTTTTTCTCCAAAAAATACGTAATAAACCAATATTTTGTTTTACAAAATTGGAAAGCTTGGACAATTTCCTATCTATAATGTCTAACAACTATTATGCTACGACCTTTACTTTTGAAGTTATTAACAATTTTAATAGTGAAATTGGCTTTATTTCGTTCTTTTTTAGTACTTTTTCAACTGAGTTTTGTCGAAAAGTACCAAATAAGCTCCAAAGGAAGACCAACTTTTGCGATAAAATTGCTAATAACTTCAAAAGTAAAGGTCGTAGCATAATAGTTGTTAGACATTATTCATAGGAAATTGTCCAAGCTTTCCAATTTTGTAAAACAAAATATTGGTTTATTACGTATTTTTTGGAGAAAAAGGTGGTTGAAGTGGAAATTTTAGTGAAAAAAAAACAAAATTTTGTCTTTGATGACTCATAACTCTGGATGTTGGTGCGTTGACCCCTTGACTTTTACAGATTTGGATAGGTGGGAGTATTCTGCGTAGATTGATGTCTTATTCATTAAAATATCTAAAAAGGTGACAAAAATACAGGGTAATATGTAAACCTCTACCAAATAAACTTCAAAACGCCATATCTCGAAAACGAAAAGAGGTACCCCCCCACTTTTACTTTTTTTTGCGATAATTTTTTATGTACTATTTGCCATTTTCCTTTGTACCATGAGTAACGGAACACCCTGTATAGGCTTAGTGACTATATATTAATTATTGTACTAATTGACATAATTTCTTTCTCGTATTAAACCCTTACAATGATATGATTATTTTGTGTTCATACAAATATATATAAAATCTTGAAAACAATTATTGAAATATTGGGAAAATAAAAACTCATTAATTTAAATTAATTCAGTGATCTCAACATCCTCCGGGGCGTCTAGGTGTTGGGCTTCCTTGTTTCACATGCAATGAAAGTAGTATCCATGTATTTCCATCTACATCATGACTGATACGGACCCGGATGAGATCTGTTAAGTTAGATTATGCCCTATGGTTCTATAAGTAGACAATATCTTAATTAATTGTATTATATTGATAAATTGAAGGTTAGTATAATGTTAGATTTCAGCGACCTCCTCCTGAGATGAGGATTATGTCGCAGTTTCCACTGGTAATCGAGAGAGCTTTGTAATTGGTCTCCGAATTGTGTTACGTTCCATGCGTACATCGGCGACACGGATGAGACCATCATGTCCTGGGTGGACATCCATGATTCGTCCTAAGGGCCAATGCATTGGGCTTACTCGATCATCCTTTATTAGAACAAGATCCCCCTTCTGCAGATTGGGTTGTTGGTCTGTCCATTTGGGGCGTTGCTGTAGCCTTGCTAAATACTCGGTCGACCATCTTTTCCAAAACTGTTGAAACAATTGCTGAGTAAGTTGCCATCTATCCAGTCGATGTTGGGTTATACACGATAAATCCTCTTGTGGTGGGGCGAGTAGGGAATCACCTATTAAAAAATGCCCAGGAGTGAGGGCGTTTAAATCCATGGGATCTGTAGTTATTGGACACAGCGGGCGCGAGTTCAACCAAGCTTCGACTTGTGATAAGACAGTACACATTTCTTCGAAGGTCAATACAGCATTGCCTAAAATTCTTCGAAGATGAAATTTCGTGGACTTAATCCCAGCCTCCCACAGGCCTCCAAAGTGGGGTGCATGTGGCGGTATGAAGTGCCAGTGGATTCCTTCATTTGATATTTTTTCCGCGATTTCCTTTTGGTTTTCAGCAATATTTCGTAAGTACGAGTTCGCTCCAACAAAATTTGTACCGCAATCACTGCAAAGATTCTTACATAATCCTCGTCTAGCCGAAAATCTATGAAAGGCTGCCAGGAATGCCTGGGTGGTCATGTCACTGACCATTTCAAGATGTATTGCCTTAACAGCAAGGCAGATAAAGCGTGCGATATAGCCCTTGCACGATGGCGCTCCTCGTCTTTTACTGGTTTTCACATTTATTGGACCACAATAATCTACGCCTGTGTGGGTAAATGGACGAGATATGTTGATTCTTGGGGATGGAAGATCACCCATTAATTGTGTCTGTGTGGTAGCTCGAAACCGATGACAGCTTACGCACGAATGAATGACCCTTCGAACTGAGTTTCTCCCGTCTAGTACCCAATACTTTTGTCTTAGAATAGATAAGGTCAGCTGTATTCCTCCATGTAACGTAATATGATGATAATGCCTAATGATGAGAGTGGTTAACTGACCTGATTTTGGAATGATAATTGGATGCAGTACATCAAACGCTAAATTCGCGTGTTTTAGGCGTCCGCCGACACGCAACAGACCATCATGAGCAACAAACGGATTAAGATTTAACAGTTTGCTTTTAGTTTGAAGAGGCTTTCCATGTCGAATGTCGCGTAAATCGGTAGGGAAATGCAGTTGTTGATCAAATTGTAGCCAAAGTTTTGTGGCTTTATTAAGTTCTTCAGAGGTTAGCCATGTGTGAGCCGATCTACTACGTGTTGGGTGAACTCGCAGACAATATGCAGTGACACGGATAAGTCTGGTCAAAGATGAAAATCTATTGAGTAGTTCGAGTAAAAATACATTTCTATCACTTTTCGTACTAAATGTGCAGGTAATGTTCCTTTCTTCCAGGTTTGTCATTGGTGTGTCAATTGAGCGAGGCCAGTGGTTTCTATCCTTTGTTAACCAGTGGGGTCCATTCCACCATAATGTATAGTTTATTATTTCACTTGGCAATACTCCCCTCGACGCTAAATCAGCTGGATTAGATGCTGTAGGGACGTGGTGCCATGGTACATTACCCAGTAAGGAAAATACTTCACTAGTTCGATTTGCGACGAATGTCGCCCACTTTTTCGGATGCCCTTTGAGCCATGCTAAGACGATGGAGGAGTCAGTCCACATGTGAATTTCAACATCAGATACTTTTTTTTTTTTTTTTTTTATGTGGCAGTGCTAAGCTCAGGAGTCACCCTTTGTACTACTAGTCCGTCATGTCATTTGTCACGTCATGGTGCAATGTCTAGCAGTAAGCTTAGTACGGGAGGGAGGGAGGGGGAATAGGGTAAGGATTATAAAGGTACGGGGGGGTATTGAAGAAGGTGGTGATGAACCCTGCGTTTGAACTCTTGGATGTTGTAGGAGCTCGGAAAAACTGACTGCGAGAGATTATTCCACAGTCGAGTTGTTCTATTTACAAACGAATTCATATCTTGTTGAGTGCGTGAAAGGGGGAGTTGCAGGTGGAGGGAGTGAGACGAGTGGGCTAATCTGGTGTTGCGGGTATAGGATTGCCGTGGAGGCAGGAGAGCGTTTAGCTCGGAGGAACAGTCACTATGATAGTAGCGATAGAATTTTGTCAGTGCTGCTACATTCCTACGGTGGCTCAAAGGGTCGATGGTGGAGCAAGCGGTATCGTCATTAATTAACTTAAGGGCCCTTTTTTGGACCTTATCTAACCATGCTAAGGTGGTTATTGGAGCGCCGCCCCAAACGAGGGAGTTGTATTCGAGAAGAGGCCGAATGTAGGATTTATAAATAACAGCACAGGCCGATGGTTGGAGGAGGAACTTGCATCTCTTAAGAAATCCCAAGCACTGGGATCCTTGTTTTGCGATTTGGAATATGTGGTCATTCCATCGCAAGTCTTTGGCTAATGTCACACCTAGGATGTGTAGGGATGGGTCGGCCTTTAGTACCACGTCATCCACTTTCAAGGATGGTGAGGTGTTGATCTTTTTCTTTGAAATAAGACAGTGCTTGGTTTTGTCGGGGTTGAAATCAACTCGATTGTTCTTTCCCCACTCTAGAATGAGTTCAAGGTCGTTATTAACAGAGATGGACATAATTTCCCGATCATCAAGACAGGATCTGGCATGAGTCTGTCTTGTATCGTAGCTGTACGAGTAACGTAAAGTACCGTCGTCAGCGAAGCTGAGAAGTGGGTTGGAGGGGATTGAAAGTAGGTCATTTATAAAGATGAGAAATAGGGCCGGTGATAAAATTGAACCCTGGGGGACCCCCGCAGAAATGGGGTGAGATTCAGATTTGACGCCATCCAATACTACCTTAATTGAACGGCCGGAAAGGAAACTTTCAACCCATGAGTTTCACGACATTTTTTACCAACCGTGCAGCTAATACTGCGCCACACAACTCCAATCGAGGAATAGTAACTTGTTTAATGGGTGCTATTTTCGTTTTCGCTATGATGATGTTCGTTGTAGCACTTCAATGCAAATATACGACAGCAGCGTAGGCATTTTGGGAAGCATCACTGAATGCGTGTATTTCAAATTGGTTTAATGAACAGTCCTTGCCATACCATCGAGGAATCCGAATTTGTTCAAGATCACTTGCCTGCGCCTTAAACTGCATCCACTTTGTTCGCACCTGCTCCGGTACAGGTTCGTCCCATTCACAGCCGTGTATCCATAATGTTTGCATTAATAATTTTGCACAAACAATAACTGGAGAAATCCAGCCCATTGGATCGTACAATTTTGATATTTCTGACAGAAGGTCGCGTTTGCTTCTCACATCTTTCTCCGTTGATAAATTAATTTTGTAGCCAAATGTATCAGCAGACGGAAACCAGATAATTCCTAGAGACTTCACACCTTTGTCGAGATTCAGGTCGACGGAGTTTTGTATAGCTCGATCGTCAGTAGGAATTGCCGATAGTACTGCGCTTTCGTTGGAAAGCCATTTTTTCAGTTTGAAACCACCACGTAGAAGTAACAGATCTAGTTGATGTTGTAGTTCAACGGCTTCAGGAATAGATTCCGCTCCTGTTAGCACATCGTCCACGTAGAAATCATGAAGAACGACTTGCGAAGCTGTCGGAAATTGTGGTCGCTCGTCGTTGGCCAACTGGTGAAGGGTCCTTATGGCGAGATAAGGTGCACAAGTTACGCCGAATGTCACTGTGGTTAGACAGTAGTCTCGTATGGGTTCGTTAGTGTTATTTCTCCATACTATTCGCTGATAATTGATGTCATCTTCATGAACCATAATTTGTCGATACATTTTAACTATATCGGCCATTAAAACGAATTTAAATTTGCGCCATCTCATCAGAACACCGATCATTTCATTTTGAAGACTTGGTCCTGTGTGTAATGTGTCATTTAGCGAAATAGTGGAAGTACTTTTCCGAGATGCGTCAAAAACTACACGAAGCCTGGTTGATGTACTTTCTTTGAAGACTGCGTGGTGGGGCAGATAATAGCTTTTATAACAAAATTTGCTGTTGTAAACGGCTGCATTTTCTTCTTCTGTCGTTTTAGCTAGACGCATATGACCTAATTGAATGTATTCTTCTATACATTTAGAATATTCCTCTTTTAAATTTGGATTGAACGCGAAGCGCCTTTCCAAACTTCCCAAGCTGGCGACTGCAGCGGCTCTTGACCTTCCTAGCGAGTGTTGATGATCATTACTGATAAATGGTAATCTTACACAATATCTTCCATCGTGCAGACGTCGATGTGTCTTTTGATAGACACGTTCACATTCTTCATCTTCTTCTTTGGAAAATTGCGTGCTTGGAGTTTCTTCAACGGTCGAGAAGTCCTGAAGTTGTTGACTAATGGGATCTTGCGTTACAAGAGAGGTAAGAGTTTTCACGGTGTGCAATTGATGCCCATCATCAGCGATAGTGCCAGATATGATCCATCCTAGAAGTGTATTTTGTGCCACAGGTTGTTGTTTTGAACCCTTTCGTACCCCTGGTAGAATCAGCTCTCCATGCACGTCCGCCCCAAGGATGATGTCAACCTTTCCTGGCCGATCAAAACTTGGATCAGCTAACCTTAAACCCCAGATGTGATTCCAGTTCGACGTGATAATAGTTTTAGCTGGTAAATAACGAGCAAGTTTTTCTGAAACTAACGCCTCTAATTTCACAGGATAGTCGAGTGATTTAATGACAATGTCAGCATACACTTTAGTATTAGAAGTTCCTACTTTAGTTTCCGCCACACCAAATATATTAACCAAAGTAGGGTATTTGCGGAGTTCTAAAGCTTGCACAACACGCTCGGATACAAAAGAAGTCTGAGAACCTGGATCAACCAGAGCACGAAATGTTCTTGTAGTTTTGTTCGGGCCTTGGAGTGTTACCAAAGCAGTAGCTAACAAAACTTCCTTTTGAATTGTAATATGGAAGGAGTTAATTGGAGCCTTGGGTTCTGAGCGGTCTCCGGTGATTTGTGAGGTTGATGGTTCATAAATTTTAGAGTTTACATTTATTGGAAATTTCGAAGACGCCGTATTGTGAATATGCATGAGCGTATGATGACGTTTACGACAGTGGAAGCAGGAGTTTGTACTGGGACATTGAGGGGCGAGATGACCTTTGCCTAAGCAATTTATGCACAACCCAATTTTACGAACGAGTTCATTTTTCTTGTTAAAATCCAATTTCTTAAAATTTGGGCAGTTTCGTATTGGATGAATGCTGTCACATAAAGGGCAATTGGGTTTGTGTTCTGTTAGAAAAGATTGCGATCGTATAGGTGTAGATTTCGCAGGTTGCGGATTTGATCATCTTTTCAATGCGAATTTAGTTTCCGTTGGCATGGCTTCCAGCGCTCTAAATCGAGTCTCGAGGAATAATTTAAGTTCATTGTCCTTAGGGAGGTCTCCTTTATTTGCTACTTGTTGCTCCCATAACTGGCGACTCAGTTTGGGCAACTTCTGTGCTGTCAAAAAAACCAAGATAGCATCCCATAAATCTCCTAAGTTTAGATTGATTAAAGACCGGACGCTCTCCTCAGTTGTATCTAAAAGACCTTTAAGAGCCTCAGGTGATTCACTCGAAGTTGGTTGATTAATCAACATTTCGAAAAGAGAGCCCACTAACATTTTGTTGTTATTATATCTATTCTCCAAAACCTCCCATGCGGTATCATAATTTTCATCGGTTATAGCAAAGCCACTAATCAATCGTTCTGCTTCCCCCTGTAAGCTTGCTCGTAAGTAATGTAATTTTTGAGCCTTAGGCAGATTTGGTTTGTTATGAATCATAGATAAATATAAGTTTCGAAACGAGATCCACTGCGTATACTCGCCAGAAAAGACAGGCAAAGAAATCTTAGGAAGTTTTGAATTTTCATTACATTTCATTGAAGACTTGGGTGGCGCGGTTGACTGAGGTTTCTTCAATTCCTTCAAAACAGCTAAACACTCTTCTAACTCTGCCAAATGGTCGCAATATAGTTCTTCGAAGTCATTATACACGTTTCCTTCAAAGTACTGTTGCTGGGAAGGTGTGGGTTCGTTAATCACGACGCCATCGAGAATTTGTTCATGCCTTCCTTGAAAAGTTACCCACAGGTTCTTGGTACTTTCGATTTTCGTTTCATAATATTTTATCTTCTTTCGTTCCCTACCATCCTTTTTATAATTTTTAACTGCCTTTGCTAATACTTCAGCCGTTAATTCTTGGGCTTTAACTAGGTTCTCCATCATAAGAATAGTGTTACAAATACCAATAATAGTCCGCAACCAAATAATAAAATCGACTTACCCACTTAAATCCAGAAGGGAGTTCGGGCCGTGTTCATCAAATAAATAAGATAAAGGCCAATGATTATGCCTAATTATTTCCCACGTCTCAGTATTTTCATGCTCCTTTGTTGATTGTATGTAGTTCACGTTCACGTTCACGTTGAGAAAAAAAAAATCCTTTAAAACTTATTTGCTTAGTTTAATCCCTTTCACTTTGATAAAATTTTAAATCCCGTTCGGTTATGACCTTCTGAGAGCACGTGCGCACATCACTCTATAAATTTTCTATTTCACTATCAATTAATTGTATGGCAATTAAATTTTAGAAAAGCGGTTCGCGTCTAATAAGGTAATGCGTACATACATATATCTCACGTTGAGTAAATGTAAACTCATCACAAAAATTTAATTTGTTAATTTTCACAGCAGATATTCGATTTCGTATCACGTTAAATTTTTTTTTATTTAATCCCTGCTTAATACTTTATACTTGCTTTATACTGTTATATTGTTATATTGTTATACACGATTAAGAATTATTCAATATAAAATTTTATGCTTGATCACCTCTACACAGCACATGCCCGTCTCAAATATGAAATTTTAGATTTTAAATTAATTTGATGATTTTATAGGTTTGATTCGATTGATTTTCACATTGATCAAATTTAAATCCCGTTAGGTATTGTTACACCTTAGAGAGCACATGCGAACATTACTTAGAAAATTTGAACTCATTAATCAATTCAATGACAGGAACAATGGTTACATAAACAACAATTACAATAACGCTTACAGACATTATAGTAACGATCATAGAAATAACTACAAAATTAATTCAGGTCAACTCCGCAATTTTAGTGGGCCCCAATTTAGAAAAAATTCCGAGCAAGTTAGGAATAATTTCGTTTCAGAGCCAATGGAAATTGATAGCTTAGACAAGGAAAGGAAGCCTCGGAACCGAAAACCCCAATAGTTAGTACATATAACGATAGGTAACAAAAAAATTAGATGCCTCCTTGACACCGGATCAGTTACCAGTATCATTAAACCCAATATTCTCAAAGAATTCTTCGAAAAAAAAATTAAACAAACCTCTCTATTATTCTTCAATTAATGGCATAAACAAAGTTAGTAGTATATTAGTAACCCCTATGCCAAGAGAATTTAAATAGAATAGTGCCGAGACTATATCGTGGAATTGCTTAATTTAAAAAAAAAGGAAATATGATGCAATTATGGGCCAAAATTTTCTTACACCATTTAGGGCAAAGTTAGATTTAGAAGATAGACATATTGAAGTAAATAATAAGAAAATACCATTTGAAGATAATGATTATTCATTCGAGGTAAATGAAATATGTGCTTTAGACGGAATCGCAGATAATTTTTGGGACAAATTAAAGTAAGATTCGTTGAATTTAGAAGAAAGGAATAAAATAATAAGTTTGCTTAAACACAATCAAGATTTATTTTTTAAGGAGGGAGATAGATTGACTTCATCTCCTGAAATTAAACATGAAATTGTAACGACCGTGAATAAACCCATTTACTCTAAAATATACCGGTACCCTCAGGTACACGAGAAGGAAATAGAGCATCAAATACATGATATGCTCAGACAAGGGATAATTAGAGAAAGCAAGTCACCCTACAATAGTCCATTATGGATCGTCCCCAAAACAAAAACGGACAATTCAGGACAGAAAAAATGGAGGATTGTCGTCTGTAGCAGTCGCTACTTGTATATACGTTTTTCGTTGTAATAAGTTTTATTCAAGTATCCACTCAGTTTCTGTTCTAATAATTTTAAGTACAGTGTTTTTGGTTACGTCACAATTTGGATTCTCACTACTACTATGAAATACACTTGGGGAATTTTGATTGTCATATCACGTATGTATACACTGTACACAGAATCAATTTTAAAAACATAGCCACACAAATATTGTGATATTAAAAATTATTTTGAATATTTGTGAGAGTATTAGTTAGGAGCTTATTCAAAAAGGAAGTCTAATTAAAACCGTTATGTAATTATTTAATGTGACATAGTAAAAAATATAAAAATCTTAAACTATTAAATATAATAATAAATAAATATTAAATAAACATATTAAATAAAAGAATAACATATATATATCCCTTATATATTGCTATGAAATGAGGGAAGACGGCAAAAATTAGTCCGACCCCATTTCATATTGGTGACCCCGACATTGGAAGAACAAAGAAATTTTTCAAAAAAAAGAAAAAAGAAGAATCAAGAATTTTTATGAAAGAAAATTTATCAAGAAAGAAGTTATGAAGAAAATTTTAAAAATTTTACGAAGAAAGGAAGAAGATTCAAGAAAGAAATCCATTTGGTGAAAAATTTTAAGAAGAGGTTCATTTTTATTGAGGAGATCAAGTATTTATTTTAATTAAATTTTTTTTCTTTAATTTTAAAATTTAAATTGTACAGAATTTCTTACACTAAAGAAAAGAACATTACACTTACATAATTTAGTAGTGGTGACAATTCAATTTATTTCCTTTTGCAAATATTTTTCCTCAATCTTTTTTTCAGGAAGTGAGAACTTGAATAAAATTTTCGGGAATTTATTTAAGTTTGAGTGTTAATTGACTCTTTTCGCGAACGTCCACGGTTGTTATTTTAAAGTATCGTGAAGTTTTTAAGTAAAGTCGAAATTTTATTGAACTTCTTTTTACGTGAGTTTTATTTAAAAAAATTGTGATTAATATGAGTGTCCAAGGTGGTGATAGTGAGAGAATGCACGTTGATAGTGAGAATATCAGTGCATCGGCTGTTAAGCTACCAACTTTCTGGTCTCCATGCCCAGAAGCATGGTTTATTTTAACAGAAAGCCAATTTAACTGGAAAGGAATTAGACTGGATGAGACTAAATTCGAACATGTGATACAAGCTCTTCCTTTAGAAATCATAATGAATATATTGGACTTCATTCAAAACCCACCATCGGAGAATAAATACCAAGCATTAAAAACAACATTAATTCAAAGATTTACAGAGTCTGAAGAGAAAAAGTTGGAACAATTATTATGCAGTTCTGAGATGGGAGATCGAAAACCATCGGAATTTTATAGATCAATGGAGATACTTGCGGGAACATCTTCGAATTTAGGAAAGGACCTGATTAGAAAACTTTGGATGCGAAAATTACCGCCTAGTATTAACATCGCATTGATGTCCTCTGGCAAACAAAACATTCAAGATATTCTAATTTTAGCAGATAAAATTTTCGAATGTTCCAGATTTCAGTATACTTCATCCATCAATGATTGTTCTTCAAATCCTTTTGTAAACCAAAAATGTATTAATAAAAATAACATTGATTATGCTAAGAAGGTTAATGATTTAGAAAGTAAAATCGAAAATTTAACAGATTTAATTAAGAAACTTACATTTAATAGGAATAATGTGTTTCATCATAGGTCAAGGTCTAGAAGTAGAAGCCGTGATAGATCTAAATACAATAATAATAATAATAAACCATTTTGTTGGTTTCATTTTAAATTCGGCGACAAAGCTAAAAGATGTATTAAACCTTGCAACTATAATAATCAAAAAAAACTAAATATCCCTTCAGCGTGTTTTAAAAATAATACTCCAAAAAAATCTAATAGACTTTTTATTTACGATAAAGAAAATAAACTTAAATTTTTAATTGATACAGGAGCTGAATTATCAGTAATACCGAATTCATATTGTGGCAAATGTAAGAGAAATCCAAATTTAATTCTTACGGCAGCTAACGGATCAATTATCCATACTTACGGAACAAAACTTCTTAAGATAGACTTTGGATTAAGACGAGATTTAACTTTTCCGTTCATTATAGCAAGCGTCGACAAACTTATTATTGGCGCAGATTTTCTTTCTGGATTCAATTTGTTGGTTGATCTTAAAAATAAGAGAATAATAGATGGTAACACTGAGTTAACAGTTAATGGAATCATGATTAAAACAGATTCTTCTTCACCCAGACATTGTTCCTTTGATAGTGAATATGGTTATGTTTTATCTAGATTTCCCTCACTAACTCAACCTCCACGCTATGATTTACCTGTACGACATAATATAGTGCATACTATTACCACTAAAGGTCAACTACCATTTTCAAGGCCTAGAAGACTCGACACTAATAAATTTAAAATCGCTAAATTAGAATTCAAGCACATGGTAAAATTAGGCTTATGCAGAACATCTTCATCATCAGTCTCATCAGCACTACACATGGTTCCAAAGAAAGATTCCACTGATTGGCGACCATGCGGAGATTACCGGAGACTAAACTCAATAACAATTATTCCAGACAGATACCCGATTCCTCACATTCAAAATTTTACGTTAAATTTGAATGGTTGTACCATATTTTCGAAGATTGATTTAGTGAGAGCTTACCATCACATACCTATGGCAGAGGAAGATATCTATAAGACAGCGATAACTACACCTTTCGGTTTATTCGAATTTACTCGAATGCCCTTTGGACTTAGAAATGCTGCTCAAACTTTCCAACGATTTATGGATAGAGTTTTAACTGGTTTGGAATTCGTTTTTGTCTACATTGATGATATATTGGTTGCAAGCAAAAATAAGGAGGAACACAAGAAACACTTAGAGCAGGTGTTCGGCCGTTTAGAAGAATACGGAATAAATATTAACCCAGGGAAATGTCTTTTTGGTGTACATGAAATTGAATTTTTAAGTCACAAAATTACGAAGGACGGGATACTTCCTTCTGAAAATAGAATTAAATTCATCCAGGATTTCCCTTCACCTACTTCCATTAAGCAGATACAACAATTCATAGGAATGGTAAATTACTTTCACAGATTCATTCCACGATTAGCAGAGTTGTTAAGCCCCATTCATATACATTTAGTTAGGGAGCTTAAAAAACCTAAGAGTTTAAAAAATTTTGACTGGACGGAAGAATGCGAAGACGCGTTCGTCAAAGTGAAGAAGGCTTTTATTTCGGCAACGTTATTAGTGCATCCAGTGGAGAATCCTACTTTGCAGTTGACGGTTGATGCATCAAACATTGCGATTAGAGCAATGTTGGAACAAATTAACAACAATGAAAGCGAACCTTTAGCGTTTTATTCCAGAAAATTAAACAATGCAGAAATTAAGTATTCTACATTTGATAGAGAGCTTTTGGCAATGTACCCAAGTATTAAACACTTTAGACATTTTTTGGAAGGTCGTGAATTTACAGTATTCACGGACCACAAACCTTTAACATCCGCAATTTGGACCAAAGCGGAGAGAAGTCCAAGACAAGCAAGACAATTAGACTATGTTACCCAATTCACCTCCGATATAAGATACATCTAGGGAGAATCAAATGTAGTAGCTGATACTTTATCACGGGTAACCGTAGAAAATAGCAATTGTGACGCGGTTAGCGAAAAACAAATAGATTTAAGCATTATCGCAGAAGCACAAAAGGATGATACAGAGTTAAAACAGTTGATTGAAAACCCAAATAAAAGTTCGAAATTCATTTTAGTGGAAACAGATGTACCTTTCTTAGAAAGTAAAATCTGGTTAGAGTGTTCCACTAGTAGAGATCGTCCATTCGTACCAGAGATATTACGAAGAAGCATATTTGAAAAAATCCATAACTTATCACATCCAGGAATACGAGGTACAAGGAAATTAATTACAAGAAGATATTTTTGGCCTAGGATGAATACTGATATTAATTTATGGGCGAAGTCATGTATAACGTGTCAAAAAGCGAAAATTCACAGACATACAAAATCTCCGATACAAAAATTCCAGATACCTATGGGAAGGTTTGAACACATCCATGTAGATTTGGTAGGCCCATTGCATCTGGTGGAAGGATTCCTATACTTGTTAACCGTAGTGGATCGATTCACCAGGTGGCCGGAAGTATACCCACTAAAGAGTATCACAGCCAGCATAGTAGTCAAGACATTGTATGAGCAATATTTTCCGAGATTTGGGATTCCATTGACAGTTACTACGTACCAAGGAGGTGAAGGAAAACTTTTTGAGGAATTTTCAAAATTATTAGGAACCCATAGGATTCGAACAACAGCGTATCACCCACAATCAAACGGAATGGTGGAAAGGCTACACAAACAGTTAAAAGCATCTCTTAGAGCTAAAATGTCTAATCCGAATTGGTTGTTGCACATCCCAGCTATATTACTAGGTTTAAGAACAACAGTTAAGGAGGATCTTAATTGTAGTCCGGCTGAATTAGTTTATGGTCAAACACTACGTATCCCCGGAGAATTCTTTGTGAGGGATCCACACCAAGTATCAGATCCAACAGACCTAGTAGAACAATTACGAGATCACATGAGGAACATCGTTCCAACAGATTCTTGGGATCAAAGAAGAAATTTCTATGTTCCAAAAGGCTTAGAAGATTGCGAATTCGTGTTTTTGAGGACAGATAGAGGTAGGGGATCCTTGCAGGATCCTTATGAAGGTCCTTTTAAAGTTATTAAGAGAAATAAAAAAGTTTTCACGATTGACGTCAACGGAAAAATAATGGTAGTATCGATTGATAGATTAAAACCCGCCTTTATTGAAAAAAAGGAAGACACTGAAAAACCAGTAACTAGAAGTTCAAAGAAAAAAGTTTCATTTCGGTTATAAAATTAAAAAAAATTTTTCGTTTTATTTGAGTAATTAAATATTAAAATAAAGTATGTTAGTACATTCATGGACGCTCGCGCTGAAGGGGGAGTTATGTAGCAGTCGCTACTTGTATATACGTTTTTCGTTGTAATAAGTTTTATTCAAGTATCCACTCAGTTTCTGTTCTAATAATTTTAAGTACAGTGTTTTTGGTTACGTCACAATTTGGATTCTCACTACTACTATGAAATACACTTGGGGAATTTGGATTGTCATATCACGTATGTATACACTGTACACAGAATCAATTTTAAAAACATAGCCACACAAATATTGTGATATTAAAAATTATTTTGAATATTTGTGAGAGTATTAGTTAGGAGCTTATTCTCCTAAGAAGTCTCCTATAATAAGTAATCCAATTAAAACCGTTATGTAATTATTTAATGTGACATAATAAAAAATATAAAAATCTTAAACTATTAAATATAATAATAAATAAATATCAAATAAACATATTAAATAAAAGAATAACATTAAAATAAAATATGTGAAGTAAAAGTTTTTATTGGCAATATATATATATATATATATATATATATATATATATATATATATATATATATATATATATATATATATATATATATATACCTGGACAATGAAATAGGTACAAATGAAAATTAAATGAAAATTGACCATTTTTCCGAGTTAAGTATAGGAAATTCATTTTTATTTATTTTAAATAAACAAAATTCATTTTATTGCTGTAAAAACTTCAACTAGATTGTTCAAAAGTACAAAAAAAACGTATTAATGATTATTTTCCAAAAATCGCCTGGACAATGAAATAGGTACATCACGAACCTACTGAGAAAAACTTGAATTGGTTTTTTATTTTAGGCTTTTTAATGGAACTAAACCTGTAATTTAGTAGCCAGTGTATCCACCTTTATTTTTTAGTACAGCTTCCACTCTTCTGGGCATGGAGGAAATAAGTTTTTGGCACATTTCAATGGGTATTTGGTTCCAAATTGTTTGCACAGAAATCCATAATTGCTCTTTGTTACGAAAAGTGTGTTTCGCGTGGTTATTTTTTAAATGTCCCCATAGATTTTCAATTGGGTTCAAATCAGGAGACTGACTTGGTCAATTCATTAAGGGGACATTTTGCTGAGCAAACCAATCTGTGACTAGTTTGGAAGTATGCTTAGGATCATTATCCTGTTGATACTTCCAAACTAGCGGCATGTTTTCCTCTGCGTAGGGTAACATGACATTCCTCATTATGTCCAAATATTCAAATCTGGTCATGGTATCCGTTATTCGATGTATTGGACCTACGCCGTTCCACGAGAAACAGCCCCAAACCATTATATTCCCACCGCCATGCTTAATAGTGTTTCTCGTGTAAGATGGATGGAATTCTTTTCCTTTGGGACGACGAACATTCCTTTGAGCGTCATTGGAAAACAAATTAATTTTTGTTTCATCGCTCCAAAGAACGTTGCGCCATTTCCGTTGACCTTCTGGCCCGGACCAGGATCGGTGGGCTTTAGCAAAATTTATCCTCATCTTGAAGTTTTTGTGTTTTAGCAGGAGAGTTTTCCTGGCAATTCGTCCGGGTAGATTTGCATCCACTAATCTTCGCCGTATAGTGCGGGAACTCACCACGTTGCCAATCACCGCAGCAATATTTCTGGAAGACCGAAATGGGTCCATTTTCGCTAATATTAGTATTCTTTGGTCTGTCCTTGGAGAAGTTTTTTTCGCTTTTCCACGAAGTTCTTCGTCTTTTTCTGGTTTTAGAGCGTTGCAAACGAAATTAGCACTCCGACTCAATAATTTTGCTATAGTTCGAATCCTTTCACCCTCCTCCCTTAACCGCCGAACAAGACGCTTCTCCTCTTGGGTGCAATGTGGCTTTCTACCCATTTTTATAACTAGAATTTATAAAACAACCTCTATTATAAGCCAAAAATTAAAAAAAAACTGTCATCATGCAATAATAAATACCTTAAAATTCTTTTTGAACCACTTTTAACTATTTATTGCAAACAAAACAACGCTGTACCTATTTTAATGTCCACATCAAATTCGAAAACCGTTATAAAATTTTAAAATTCCAACAATTTTCTGAATATTTTGGTTTGTACGTTTTACAATAGGGTTGCCATATTCATTATTTTGTTTTGGCAGTAAAACGTTATAGAAATAAGTGAAGCTAAGGCTAATATTAACATGAAAGAATATTTTAAGGCAATGTACCTATTTTATTGTCCAGGTGTGTATATTAGGGTGGAGCGATAATATATGGAGAATTTTTTTTTACTTGGCTTTTGTAATGGAATAGCAATAAAAAGTTGCCTTTGTATGAGTAAATGAAACTGAAATATTATTTTATTGTGATGACGTTTAGAGGTGCCCCAATGCAATCCAATTGCAAAAAAAAAATTGTGTGAATATACTGCTGTTAGACTATCTGATACATCCATAAAATTTGAAAAATCGTTGAAATAGTAATTTTGCATTGTTTAGAATTTGTTTTAGGGTCAAATGTGAAAGTTATAAACATAGAGTGCCCTATTTATACTTAAAATATGAGGTTTTCTTAAAATTTTATAATGCAAATGGTACATTTCTAATAATATTTATTGAAAACAAATTCAAACTAATAACTACAGATTAAATTGATTCTTTGTATTAAAATAAGGCATCTTCTGACGTGATAATATTCTTGCTCTGATGAAACCATCGCGTTTATTTTCTCCACAAACGGCACGTGAAGCTTCTGTCACTAGCTTGATGCAGCGCTCTACGGCTTGGGTATGGCAAGGAAAATCTTTGATGTTCTCCAGAGTACCGAGACCGTTTTCCGCAATTTCCTTCAAGATTTCATTTCGAATACTTAAAGTCAAAGGGGGCTCAGTTATTTGATGGTCTTGCCAAGTGATAATGTCAGTATAATCTTGAGCATCGAAATTGAATGCAGGAACTTGGAATTTTCGAAGTTCTGAAACTTTCTCTGATCTTGCTTTTATAATTCGTTTGTATGCTAGGTTACGTATCACTTCTCTCTCATCTCCGAGCATAGCGATGAGAAGATGGATGACCGAAATATCCATTTCGTTGGATCACTGGATCAATTACCTTTTTCAAATTGGCAGTCAAATAGCGACTCAGTCTAATTGTTTGCCACAAATGTTTGGCTCCGTTTGTACACGAGGGATTGCATTTTATAATAAACCACATTCGACCATAAACTTTCATCACGAAAGTGGATAATATTAGTAACTTTTCATCGGGATCAGTTTTAGTAGCATACAGTCTTAAAATTCTGTTTGCTGTAGTTAGCCATCTAGAGAGGTTGAGAGGTCCGGGTTCCGTATTTGCCAGATCTAAAGGAAAATTGCCCGTACTAATAGCGGTCATTATATCGTACAAATATTTTTGGTCAGTGCTTAAATCATTCTTGGCAATTTCAGGGAGCATCGTAGGAATAACAGGAAATTTTACCACCGGCATTGTCTCACATTGTTGTAGTTCGGATCCAATTGGTCCCGAAAAGCATCGAGGCCCTGTAGTTCTCCCATCCAAATGTAACATTAAATGTCGCAGTATTAATTCATTTGAATGTAACTGGCAGATAAACCACTGTAACGGTTTATTTAGTTCTTCTTCCATAAGACGAATGACACCACCTTTAAAACCTGTATTCACTACTGTTCCATCACAACCAACAAAAGCTATTGCATTCAAATCAACAGATTTATTTTTCAAATGAGCAATTATAGCATCTTTAATTGCTCTAGCTGCCCCTGACTCACATGTGACATGGCCGTAATAGCAACTTCCTGGCTCCGATACAATCACGTAATGGTCTTGTAATTGTCGTTTTCTGAAAAATTTATTTTCTTTTTGGATAAGTACTAAAGTTTTGTCCTTTTTACCATCAAAGTAACAACCACGAATTATATCATTACGGTTCGTATCTTGTAAAGTAGACCTGTTCTTAGTTCTCTCACGGCGCACCTTTGAGCGATCTATAATATATCTTGGATCGTTTGATGAAATAATGCCTACGTCTTTTAGGACAGAAGAAGCTATAATGGCAGCGGATCTGTCGGAAAACTCCAGTACGATCGCAGGCAAGGGCTAGCGACGGTAGATTTAATCGTACTTTTTTTAAAGATGGTACAAGGTTTTGCTGTGACTGTTCTTTTGCAAGGTATGGATTAGAAAATGACACAGTGGTGTCAATGGTACTGTCGGAGGAACTGCTGCTTTCGATTGGCATATCATCGACTAAAGAACGAGAACAGCAAGGTTTTTGAAAATCTTCTATATGTCGGTTACGAAAAAAACTTTTTTCTTTTCTTTCTTGTTTTTTCATGTTTTTTTTAGAGGCAGCCAAATCAACACCACCAATCATCATTTTTCTCGTTGTTCTTTGATCAATTAAAAAAGTTATTTCTTCCTTAGGTACACGCCAGCTTTTTTCGCAAGTACAGTTGAAAATAACTTTACACTTGCAGCTACTGATATCAAACAATTTTTGGGATTCGTTTTTAAATTTGTTAAGCCTTTCTTGGTAGTTGTTATTAGTCTGACGACCCTGGTATGGTTTCATTAAGCATCTATATTTGTCATGGTAAGAACGAATAAGTTGTAATATCCTTTTTAAAAATGAGCCAAAATTAAGAATTGTAATGTTTATTTTGACTACAACAGAAATAAAAAAAAGCCAATCTTCGAGGTGGGCAAAAGGCTGATTTTGTAAATTTTTTTAAATCTTTATACCATCTGGGGCACCTCTTAACATGCAATGAGGTGAATAATATTTTTCGTCTTCATTTGTAAGCTAAAATGACAACTTTCTGCAGGTATGCCCTAGCCGTTGTAAAAAAACAATTTTTTCACTCCACCCTAATATATATATATATATATATATATATATATATATATATATATATATATATATATATATATATATATATATATATATATATATATATATATATATATCCCTTCTATATTGCTATGAAATGAGGGAAGACGGCAAAAATTAGTCCGACCCCATTTCATCGTCGACTACAGGAAGCTTACTGAAGTCACTGTAGACGATAAATTTCCCATTCCCAACATAGAAAATCTGTTGAATAAACTTGGCCTATCCCATTATTTTACAACACTGGATCTGGCAAAAGGTTTTCACCAGATCCCAATGAAAGAATCTGATATAAAGAAAACGGCATTCTCAACACCTTTCGGGCATTACGAGTACCTGAGAATGCCATTCGGTCTAAAAAACGCCCCATCGATCTTCCAAAGGTTAATGAATTCGGTACTACCTGAATATATTAACAAAATATGCGTCGTGTATTTAGACGACATTCTGATCTTCAGTACGTCCTTGGAAGAACACCTGACAAGCATAAAAAAAATCTTTGACAAATTAAGAGAAGCTGGACTTAAGATGTAATTTTCTCAATAAGGAAACAGAATTCCTTGGCCACATTTTAACGCCTGAAGGTATTAAACCAAACCCCTACAAAATAGAGACAATTCAAAAATTGAAATTGCCAACTACCACAAAGCAGATAAAATCCTTTCTGGGAATAACCGGATATTACCGGAAATTCGTGAAGGATTATGCCAGGGTAGCAGGTCCAATGGTTAAGTATTTGAAAAAGGGGAGCAAAATAAACCCAAATGACCCTAAGTTACATTGCGGCTTTTGAAAAGCTTAAAGAATTGGTTACCAGCCACCCTATATTGAGATACCCTAACTTCCATAAGAGATTTAAACTTATCACAGGTGCCAGTAACTTAGCAATCGGAGCCGTCCTAACACAAGAGGGACACCCCATATGTTACGCCTCTAGGACGCTAAATGATCACGAAAAGAACTATTCAACTATTGAAAAGGAATTGCTTGCCATCGTTTGGGGAACCAAGTATTTCCGACCCTATATTTTCGGTAAAGAATTCGATTTGCAAACAGACCATCAACCCATTAAATGGTTGTAAGCAAAGCATACTGGCAAGGATATTAACCCTCGCTTACAGAGGTGGTTAATCCAATTAGGCGAGTATGATATAAAAATTGATTATATTAAGGGAAAAGACAACAAAGTCGCTGATTTCCTCAGTCGTATAAATTCAGAAACTAACAAAATTAATTCAGTCGAGGCAAACAAGTGTAAAACAAGGAATCATAAAAATAAATCCTTTGACAATACAGTCGAAGATATGAACAATAATGAAATGAATATTAATTCTTTAGAAGAAAATACGGAAAACCAACCAGACACAGGAAATTCTAGTATTATCCCACAAGGATCGGGTGAAATACAGACCACCCACTCCCAGGAAGAAGAACTCAGTAATCATATACCCCTGTTAGAAACAGTGGTTAATAGATTTAAGCAACAAATAATGTTTGTCGAAGAATAAAAGTTTATAAAAATTTTTAATAACAGAAGAATATTTATAGATAAAAACGACATAGAACAAGAAACTGATATTTTTCGGAGATATATCGAAAAGGGCAGAATAGGAATATATGTACACAGAATTAAGTGATGGAGATTATAATAAACTACAAGAAAAATTAAAAGAATTATACCCAAATCGGGAAATCATAAAATTCGTCAAGTGTAGTCATTTTGCAAAGGATATAGAGAACGACGAGGAATTAAACAAGCAAATAGCAATGTTCCATAAAAAAGAAACGGGACACTGTGGAATAATCGCAACTTACAAAGGGCTTAAGATGCGAATCGATAACCCTAAACTGAAACTAATGATCCATACGGTTTTGAATTGTTGTGACATTTGTACGGGAGCCAAATATGATAGAAACCCCATAAAGAAAAAATTCGAATTCACGGAAACTCCCAAAACAATCAACGAAATTATACACATAGATATTTACACAAATAGCAACCACAACTTTATTAATATAATAGACAAATTTTCAAAACATGCTGTTAGTTTATACCTAGAAGATAGAACTCATATAACCATACTAGAAAAAATAAGACAAATTATATCAATCAGAGGCATGATGAAAAAATTGGTTTTCCACAACGAATTTGATTCAAAATATATCAGAGAATTTTGTGAAAAGGAAGGAATAGTGTATCACGTAACCAAACCCAACAGCCATACGGCTAATGCGGACATAGAAAGATTAAATGGAACATTAACTGAAAAACTCAGATTGTTGAATTTAGAAGAGAAATTGCCCATAAGAACACAAATCCTTAAAGCGGTAGAACTGTATAATAAATCTTTCCACTCTACAATTAAGGCAACGCCCTTATCTGTCCAAAATAGGGAAGTAGATGTTAAGATCATTTATGATAGGTTAATAAAGACAAAAGAGAAGGTTATCAATAAGAGAAACGAAAATAGGGAAGAATATGAAGAACAGAGAGATATCGGTTTTATTAAAAATTACAAATCTTTAAGACATAAGGAAGAACCTAAATTTAGGAAATACAATTTAAGAAATGTTCATGCAACCAATATAAAACGCCCATTTAAATTTACAGGTCAAAACAACCAAGATAACGTTACTGTGGATACTTCTACTGATAATCAATAACTCACCAAAGGATGACAATCGAAAGGATAGAATCCGAACAAGGATACGCAGAAATTAAAGTAAGCACAGTTGAAATAGCCGACAAATTCCAAATAATTCTTGATAAAGTATACCCAAAGGAAATATTAGATTTAGTGTGTAGCTTAGAGTCAACATTAATATCATTAGATTTAGAAAACCACAAAGATTTCATATATAAAAAGATAAATAGCGTTAAAAATAAAATAAAAACCCTTATACCATATAGGCATAAGAGGGGTCTCATTGATTTAGGCGGAACTACACTTAAGTGGATCTTCGGAACGATGGACAATAATGATCAATTAGACATCGAAAACCATTTCAAGCTTATAGATCAAAATAACCACAATCTGATAGAAAATTTAAACCAACAAATTACGATTAATGAAAATTTTAACTAAACCCTTATCCAAATTAAAAACATTATAGAAAAAGATAGAGTAAACATTTTACGTAGGTTAAACGGAATCAACTCTACCGAGATGAAAATCCTTTCGGAAAATGCTTTTTTAGAACAAATGTTCAAAATAGATTACATAGAGAAATAAGTTGAACACCTCCAGGACAACATTGCATCTGCAAGACTCGGACTGTTACACCCGAACATATTAACCGACGAAGAAATAAACAAATACAACATCGATTTCCACAAATTATCTAATATTCGTTTAGCAGTCGCGAAACATACAGACGATTCTATTGTGTTTAAGTAAATAAAAGTCACTATGAATTATAACAAAAATGTTGATTTTATTTATATATATATATATACTTCGTTATTTATAAGTTATATATATATATATATATATATATATATATATATATATATATATATATATATATATCAGGGTGTCCCACATAAACTTACAAAGCGGCCGGCTGTGGATAGGTCTTGGATAGACGAACAAAAAATCGTATGGGTGGGGGGGGGGGAAATCGTAACGGTTTAGCCGCTAGGGCGTTTTGAAGTTTTTTTGCTAGAGTTTTACATATCACCCTGTATTTTTGAAACCGTGTACCCCATTTTCATGATTATGGTACCGGTGTACGCAGAATTCCCCCACCTATCTACGACGGTAAAAATAATGGTCCTATCTTATAAACTTTTGGAGTTATGAGTCGCCAATATAACTTGTTTTATTCTAGGGCCTTTACTTTAGAAGTTATAAGCAATTTTAAAGTTAATATTGGCCTTTTTCGATGCTTATTTGGCACTTTTGGACAAAGCTCAGATGGAAAAGTACTAAAAAAGGACGAAATAGAGCCAATTTCAACATTAAAAATGCTTATAACTTCAAAAATAGAGGCTGTGGCGTAAAAGTTGTAATACATTATTTATAGGAAATTGTCCAAACTTTTTAATTTAGGAAAAAAAAGTTTAGGTTTATCACGTATTTTTTGGAGAAAAAGGTGGTTTTAGTTGAAATTTTAGTTAAAAAAATACAAAATTTTGACTTTGGCGACTCATAACTCCAAAAGTTTATAAGATAGGACCATTATTTTTACCGTCGTACATAGGTGGGGGAATTCTGCGTACACCGGTACCATAATCATGAAAATGGGGTACACGGTTACAAAAATACAGGGTGATATGTAAAACTCTAGCAAAAAAACTTCAAAACGCCCTAGCGGCTAAACCGTTACGATTTCCCCCCCCCCCCCACCCATACGATTTTTTGTTCGTCTATCCAAGACCTATCCACAGCCGGCCGCTTTGTAAGTTTATGTGGGACACCCTGTATATATATATATATATATATATATATATATATATATATATATATAATACACTTGTTTATGGATTTGTAAGCACGCGCGCTAAATGGACCGTCTAGAGCAGTGATTCCCAAAGTGGGTTCCGCGGAACCTTACGGTTCCACGAAAAAATTTTAGGGTTCCGTGTCACCAGCGCCGAAGCGCAAATTCATTCGTCGACTCACTGTCGCTGCGCCAGCCGTTTAACGCATTCTTGCTAATCAGAAAGTGCGAGTGGCCCTTCTTCCCTGAAATTTGGTCTACTTCACACCGCGAAATATTTTGGGCGCCATTTCATATTCTCATGTCGAGGGTGTTGTGAAGAAAATGGTAATCCGCCCTCTTGAGATGGCAACCATGGACCAAACGATATATTTTGACTATACTATATTGCTTATGGTGTTCTACTTATCATACCTTTCATTTGATACCCATGTCGAAGGGGTTGTGAAGAATATTTCAATCCGCCCTCCTGAGACTGCCGCCATGGATCTAAAGGTATATTGAGTATACCATATTGTATTGTCATCGGAGCTAAAGCTGTCTGCAAAATTTCAGCATGATAGGATATCCGGAAGTATTTGAAAAATCGAGTGCAACATTTGTTCCGTGAAGAAAACAGTAATCCGTCCTCTTGAGACGGCCGCCATGGATCTAACGGTATAATGAGTATACCATATTGCACTGTCATCGGAGCTGAAATTGTGTGCAAAATTTCAAGGTGATCGGAAGTATTCAAAAAATCGATTGCAAGATATGTACCGGACAAACAGACAAAAAAGCGAGCTAATAATAACGTTTTAAAATATATTAAAGGATAAATATATACATATATCATATATTACTTTATTTTTTCATCGTTGGGTTCCGCCAAAATTTATACATTGTAGACAGGTTCCGTACGAAATAAAGTTTGGGAACCACTGGTCTAGAAGAACCGTAGTACGAGAGAGTGTGTACTTGGAGATGCCGGAAATTGGCTGTCCCGATAAACACGATGCGGGCGGAACGGAACACGGCTAGATCACCGAACTTTGAGTTCGGTGATCGATGGAGTATTTCCGACTGATCGTTTTGATCGTGCCGGAAGTTGTTGTGTGACATTGCGTAAAGTTTGGTAATTAAAATTTACGCGGTCACTACAATTCAATAATCTTCGCAATAAAAATTCCCACTCACAATATTATAACTAATAAGAATTTGCTTATACCAATTACAAACTCACAGAAGAAACAAACTGACTCTAAGACGGAATATACAGGGTGTCCCACATAAACTTACAAAGCGGCCGGCTGTGGATAGGTCTTGGATAGACGAGCAAAAAATCGTATTGGTGGGGGGGGGGTTTAGGTAACGGTTTAGCCGCTAGGGCGTTTTGAAGTTTTTTTGCTAAAGTTTTACATATCACCCTGTATTTTTGTAATCGTATAACCTATTTTCATGGTTATGGTACCAGTGCACGCAGAATTCCTCCACCTATCTACAACGGTAAAAACAATGGTCCTATCTTACCAACTTTTGGAATTTAAGTTCATTAATAGTTTTTGCAATAATCATATTTGTAATCTTTATATATTGCAAACAAAAGAATATTAAAATAAAGATAAAAAACAGGATTCAGGAGAATCAAAAAACCAGGAGGGAAGGAGTTATATCCCAAAGTGGATCTAACATCAATTTGGAGGATATCATTGACAAATATTCTCAATCATGTCCTCCAAATTGATTATTAAAGTTCCCAATAATAATTAATATTGTTTTAATGAAAAACAATTTTGTTATAACAAAATTAAAGAAAATCATCATGACTAAATTTAAACTCCTCAAGACAAAACAAAAGTATTGAATTTCAATTCTTTAATAATTCCATTTAATGTTCCCATGGTACCATTTCTTAGAAACGAGACATGATCACAGTAAAACTGACGATCATGCAAATTATTGTACTAGCAATAATAATAATAAGAACCTTGCAAACGAAAACTTAAAATAATTGCAACAGTCTGAATTTAAATTCGGAGCGGGAAAGTTGAGCTGAAGCTCAACCGCGAAATTTTTTTTTTTTTTGAATAAAGTTAATATAATTAATATAAATTAATTTGTGTTTTTTTTTATATATTTGATTTTTCTCCTTTTTTTTTAAATAATCCTTTTTTATTAAAATATAAAAAAGTTAAGTCGCACACTATAATATTAGAAGGAAATGATTGGAGTAAAGTTTTTAGCAGTTATATCTGCTAGATGCCAAAAGGAAATTACCTTTGCTCCAAAACGTTAATATTCAATATAAATTAAAAATTAAAATAGATAAAATAAAAATGAATACAAAGTTACAAATTTCCGGGTAAATAAAATGAAGCTAAAAATGTTTTTTTTACTTCTGTGTTGTTTCAGCGTATAATCACAATTTGGGAGTTCGGAGTGTTGGAGGCGCCAGAATCCCCCTAAACTCACTACTAAATGTTTAGATTTTCGAAGTCCCGCATTAGGTACTGGGCTTCACAAATTGTGAAGTCTTGCCGGTACAGATATAAATTTCTTCCTCACCCAGCCACCCTATTCGCGCACGCTATAATATAAGAAGGAAATGATTGGAGTAAAGTTTTTAGCAGTTATATCTGCTAGATGCAGTGTCAAAAGGAAATTACCTTTGCTCCAAAACGTTAATATTCAATATAAATTAAAAATTAAAATAGATAAAATAAAAATGAATATAAAGTTAGAAATTTCCGGGTAAATAAAATGAAGCTAAAAATGTTTTTTTTTACATCTGTGTTGTTTCAGCGTATAATCACAATTTGGGAGTTCGGAGTGTTGGAGGCGCCAGAATCCCCCTAAACTCACTACTAAATGTTTAGATTTTCGAAGTCCCGCATTAGGTACTGGGCTTCACAAATTGAGAAGTCTTGCCGGTACAGATATAAATTTCTTCCTCACCCAGCCACCCTATTCGCGCACGCTATAATATAAGGAGGAAATGATTGGAGTAAAGTTTTGAGCAGTTATATCGCTAGATGCAGTGTGAAAAGGAAATTACCTTTGCTCCAAAACGTTAATATTCAATATAAATTAAAAATTAAAATAGATAAAATAAAAATGAATATAAAGTTAGAAATTTCCGGGTAAATAAAATGAAGCTAAAAATGTTTTTTTACATCTGTGTTGTTTCAGCGTATAATCACAATTTGGGAGTTCGGAGTGCTGGAGGCGCCAGAATCCCCCTAAACTCACTACTAAATGTTTAGATTTTCGAAGTCCCGCATTAGGTACTGGGCTTCACAAATTGAGAATCTTGCCGGTAGAGACATATATATTTCTTCCTCACCCAGCCACCCTATTCGCGCACGCTATAATATAAGGAGGAAATGATTGGAGTAAAGTTTTGAGCAGTTATATCTGCTAGATGCAGTGTGAAAAGGAAATTACCTTTGCTCCAAAACGTTAATATTCAATATAAATTAAAAATTAAAATAGATAAACTAAAAATGAATATACATAAAGATAAAAATTTCCGGGTAGATAAAATGAAGCGAAAAATGTTTTTTTTACATCTGTGTTGTTTCAGCGTATAATCGCAATTTGGGAGTTCGGAGTGTTGGAGGCGCCAGAATCCCCCTAAACTCACTACTAAATGTTTAGATTTTCGAAGTCCCGCATTAGGTACTGGGCTTCACAAATTGAGAAGTCTTGCCGGTACAGACATATATTTCTTCCTCACCCAGCCACCCTATTCGCGCACGCTATAATATAAGAAGGAAATGATTGGAGTAAAGTTTTTAGCAGTTATATCTGCTAGACGCAGTGTCAAAAGGAAATTACCTTTGCTCCAAAACGTTAATATTCAATATAAATTAAAAATTAAAATAGATAAAATAAAAATGAATATAAAGTTAGAAATTTCCGGGTAAATAAAATGAAGCTGAAAATTTTTTTTTACATCTGGGTTGTTTCAGCGTAATCACAATTTGGGAGTTCGGAGTGTTAGTCCAATCAATCTACGGATTCACAGTGTTAATTTCCAGACAATTGAAGGCAGGAAAAAAAATATGGGCGTGTAGAACACTTAATTTGAAGAAAGGTAGCGTGTTTTTTTACCTAAAAAATTCGTAAAAGTCAAAAAAAACGGTTTTTCCCCAATAAAACAAAAAGTTGAACTCAGATCCGAAAAAGTTAAATGAGAAAGTTATAGGTATTAAAATTATCTTTCAATTGATGTGGTACAAAATATTGGTTAGTGTCTTATACATAGAGAAAAATGCTAAAACCGTTAAAAACCGCGTCTGTTTCATTTATTTTTGCTTTTTATTGATGCGTCCTAGAAACTTTTTACTTGGTAAAAATGTTGCTTTTGGCAATCTGAAAAGTCATTTTTTTTGGCTTGAAATTTTGCAAGATATGGGTGAAATTTCGATTTTTGTGAAAAAAGGCGTTTTCGTAAAATCCTTCGTCTACAGCTCCTCGACCTCGTAGGACATTTTTTCGAAGCTCTTTTTCTTCGTTAAGAGTTGTACTATTATGCACTATTATTTAAAATTTGAATTTTTCAATTTTATATACAAAAAACTCCACCGCAAAAAAAAACAGGTTTTTTGCCGCAAAAAAGACAATTTTTTTATTTCATTATTTTTCGACTCTAAACTACTATTCTATAAAAGTTTATATTCGTTTCGTCAACAGCATCATCGTTTTTGGAGGCTATTTGGCTGTATGTATTGCATGGCTGGGCATTACGGCTTGCCCCAGCCAGTAAGGTTGAGATGGTGGAGATAGTCTTCTTTTGGACCCCCATCCTTTTCAACATAATTCCAGTGGGTTCTTCTGTTGCTGCCGGAAGTACCCGATTATAAAAAGGCTGCGCAGCAGCTTGTTCCTATCTACAGCAACAAGGCTTCTCCTCCCAGGGCTTAAGGCGGCTCATCATAGAGGGCGCACCGACCCCTTTAGACCTTGGCTGTTCTGAGCCATGAGCCAATTCAGCTATCGCCTCCAGAAGAATCCTTGCACGGTAACTAGTTGTCTCCGGATTGTTAGTCGCAAACACGCCAATTCTGACACACTCTGCTATTGGACAGAAGGTCGGCTTTGGAGTCGTTCTAGACTTCATTAGGGGTAAGATCTAACCCTCTTCTTATTAAGAAAATCGGTATCCCTTTCTTCCTCTGGGGCCACGCAGACCCTACCAGCGTCTACACGGGAGTAGTCAGCTTCCAGATATCGCGTAAAACGTTTTCGGGCTGTGCCACCCCGTCTTCGGCGGTCGTTTTTTCGAGTCGCCTCTCCGCCTCTACTTCCATCAAATAGTCATCTCAACGTACCTCATCCCTGGGTTTGCGTGCTCAGACTACCCTCCCTGAAGAAGAGTTCCGAAAGCTCTCCTTCACTCGGACCACATTCGACACCTTGATGCATGAATCCAAAAGTATCGAACTGGCCTTGTAGGTCGTCCTTTTGGGAGCTGTGGGAGCCCTGAAATATTTGGATCGTTAAGAAGTGCTGGATCTTCAAAAGTTTTTTTAAGGTATTACTATATTAATACCACGAGCTGGGCGAGAAAGGACGGTTGCCCGTGGCAGATCTCCGTATCACCATTGTAAGGTTAATTCAAACCGGAGTTGGCCTGGTATCCGAAGTCCATCCATAGACTTAGACAACGCCCTCAAAAGGTGCCATCAAAATTTTACTTTTTGCTCGAAATTATTTTTCGCACTCATTTTGGCGCCCTTGGCCGCTCCACTCGCTCTACGCTAGGGCCGGCACTGCCCGCAGGTACAAAAATCACTTATGTCCCTTAAACCAAAAAACGGCTCGTCCAAA
Organism: Thereva unica; assembly: GCA_949987705.1. Taxonomy (NCBI): domain Eukaryota; kingdom Metazoa; phylum Arthropoda; class Insecta; order Diptera; family Therevidae; genus Thereva; species Thereva unica. The sequence goes on from OX465281.1 coordinate 187,146,028, forward strand.
TTTTATAAAATCATTTCAGATCATATTTCCGTTACTTCGTTTCGAACAACACCTCAACGAACTCACCACTTTTTTGGTTCGCACGATATCGTGCAGGAAAAAGTGACCACATACGTACGCAAACACACACACACATACTTCCAACCAAATTTTTGCTGGAAATGCTCTTGGGACCTAGAAAAATGAAAATACGTTGAAAACGATTTCGATTTTCGGACCGATTACAATAACTTCCCTATACTGGGAAGTTAATAAATTGATAACATTTTAACTGACCAAAACTAACTTTTTTTATTTATGTGGCAGTGCTAAGCTCAGAAGTCACCCTTTGTACTACTAGTCCGTCATGTCATTTGTCACGTCATGGTGCAATGTCTAGCAGTAAGCTTAGTACCGGGGGGGGGGGGGGGTTGTAAAAGTACGGGTGGTATTGAAAAAGGTAGTGATGAACCCTGCGGTTGAACTCTTGGATGTTGCTTGAGCTCGGAAATACTGGCTGCGAGAGATTATTCCAGAGTCGAGTTGCTCTATTTACAAACGAATTCATATCTTGTTGAGTGCGTAAAAGGGGGAGTTGCTGGTGGAGGGAATGAGACGAGTGGGCTAATCTGGCGTTGCGGGTATAAGATTGCCGTGGAGGCAGGAGAGCGTTTAACTCGGAGGAACAGGCACTATGACAGTAGCGATAAAATTTTGACATTCCTACGGTGGCTCAGGGGGTCGATGGTGGAGCAAGTAGTCGTCATCAATTAATTTTAGGGCCCTTTTTTGGAACTCGGATACATTCTTAAATACCACTCTATAATACTGTAACGGCAGGCCCATTCTTTTATGAACAACTACCTTGTGGTCGACACTTTGAAAAAAAGTGCACTTGGGAGAAACTAAACTTTTTTGGAAAATTGGGAAAGCTATGAAAAAATTTAGGAGAAAAAAAACATATGAGTGTGCTTGAGACCACATCTTAGAAGTAAAACTTTTGTGCCCAACGGCTAGTAATATGCAATAGATATAGTGGAAAGTCTGTCGGATCTATAGTACGCTTGAGAAAATTCAGGCCAACGACAGATGCAGGAAGAATAGTGACGAATCTACTGACGGACTTGATACAAATACTATTTGAAAATATCAATATTTATGAATTCCTATTTACATTAAAACCTAAAAGTAACCGAGTAAAAATAATTTTGTTGGCTAATTTCCTTAAAAGCATACACGCGGTGCACCTAGTACGTATAGCATATCCGCATCCCACACGGGTATTAAAAGTAGTCCGACATTTGCGTGGCATGCATTCCATTCATGGAACATTCCGTCAGGTCGCATTTGAATACACACACTTTTACATTATTTATCAACGAATTGAACGCATGTACGCTTGGATATGTCACCAGCTGTATGCATGCTCCGCTCCCGCTACATTCATGATCATTAATAATTGCATCCGCATCGGCATAGACTATTCCAAAACCAAATATTGTTTTACCAACCAGTCCGCCAACCACATCCAATGAAGATTTACCTACGCGAGCCGCTTTACCTACGCGAACGAAAACCAGTCTACTAGAGTATGGTATTGGCACCCTTTATGGCCACCAATTACCTGATGAAAACAATCAACCTTTTTTCAAATTCTTCTTTCTAGACGTAGTTGAAAATAATTTATTTTAGCTGATTAAACCGAATTTGAAGCATAATGTTGAAAAAACATTTTTTGTTTTTCAAACCTTTATATTTTCATACGATGTAGGGATAGTTTCAGCCCTTTACTATTATCCTTTATCATAACATTTGCTTTGTTATAAATCAACCACTTTTGAATATAAATACTGCAAAAAATGTATTTTATTGGATTGTTTTTGATTATAATTAAAATTCTTGCGAAAAAACCTTAAAAAAGGTAGTTTTAAGCATATTTAAAGGTGACATGCATATTTTAAGACTGTGGGACCCCGATTTTCGTAATCAGCGACCCCAAAAACATATCAGGAACGATTTTCACAGCAGTGTAATGTTTTGACATAAACGATTCGTCGATTTGTGCAAGTTAAAAAAATTGCAATTTAAAAAGCGGAAAGGTGCAACACATCTCACCAAAGGGGAAGTGGGTGCTTAAAACAAAAGCACCTCACACATTTAATTCGCCACTCCCTTTTTTTATTCTAAGCACCCAAACCACTGGACATACGGTTTTAACAGCGTCGGTTTTATCAATGCGTGCAAAAGGTATTTTATATTAGAGACAATTACAAAATAAACGTAAGAAAGATGTATTGTTCATTTCTTCTTTCATTTTTTCATATTTGTTTACATCGTGTGGCTTTTAAGAAAGTCTTAAGTGTTTATACCGTAACTTCCCGGCAGTGGTACATGTTTGGCCACGCAAAAAAGCAGATCCACTTGCTCAGGCTGCGCCGAAAATTCTTGTCGTATATGTATGCCGCTCCCAGCGGTCAGTCAACTCCAAAGTGTCCGCGCCATAAGCCTGGCCACAGACCAAATCACAAGAAAAATCTAAAATAATTCACCTCTACTTAATGGTGAATTTGTATTCATTATAACATTCCAGAAAATCTATGCAGTAAGGCAGAGTGTATTTTAACTGTTGCACACACAGCCCCGAGTTTATTCATCTCTTGTACCCCGTCCGCCCCATTTCCCTTCGTTATACGCAAGTTCTGACGATTTTCATGTGTGAGAGCGTTACGCGAATGAAATTGATTCACTCTCTTGTAAATTTTTTTAAGCAAACGTCCCTAAAGAAGTTTTACTTCAAAAATGAAATTTGTTTTGGTCAGTCAGAGAATTTTGAGTCAGAGTCAGAGAATTTTGAGTGGACGTTTTGGTAAAAATCCGAAAAATTATTTGGGTCAAAGAGTCAGTTTTTTTGTCGTTGGTTTTTTTTTTTCCAATAATTTTAATTCTATAATTACATAACCGTCGTGATTTTTTTGTTATTTGAGTTGGAATTTGTTTTCCTCATGGTGAATAATCTGAGCATAAAATAAAACTAGTAGGATGTTGTGCCTAGAGACTAGCCACTAATTACGCTTTTTCATGGTATTCTTTCTGTTGAATAACACTACAGACTGGATGACCATAAAAAATCAAGAAAATCAAATTTTTTCACTTTTAATTACATAAGTAAATGTTGATGTTCTCCTGAGTATCATTATTAAATAATTTAATTTAGTGATAGATTCAAAATATGTTCCACCGAAGTAAAAAAAATTATACAGTGCTGCGTAAAAAATTAAGACCACATTCACTTGGCTTTGGCTTGGCTTCATTTTCATCTGTGAAAAAAATTCATTCCAGTCTTGCGGATTCCAATTCCTGTGGGCGTTACCTTCTACGCCACAAAACTCTTGCTCGGGCAGGTCTGCATGTGAAGTTTTTTTTATTGTGGTCCGATCAAACTATCCTTTTGCGCAAAGGATTCGTCAAATGTGACCAGCAGACGCTTGCGTAATGGAGATCTGCCGAAAGAGCAGGGCTCTATTTTCTTTAACTAACTTGAGGAAAGACCTTCCAACACGTCTTTTCACAATTTCTAACCGGTCCAGCATTCATTTTGCAGTGCATTTTGCAGATAATTACAGTGCATTTATAATTTATATTGCAATATCGTCTTGTTTTATTTTAATGAAATTATTGCAGAAAATAGACACTAGATTTAGATACAATTTGAGTGTTTCATTTACATATTTATCCCAACATATCATTCGAAAGCTGTAGGCGTCGAAAGTAAAAGTTTCATGATAAAGTGTAGGTGGTCTTAATTTTTTACGCAGCACTGTATGTCACCACGGCCGGCCGGGAATTGAACATGGTTCCCCGGGGTAGCACCTTACCTCTAGGCTACCCTACCGATATATGCACTTTATTAGAAATCTCTTTTTTGTTGTTAAATATTCATCCGATTGGAATTTCCAGACCATTTTCTCAGTTTTAGGTTTCTTGATCAAGAGCTACAATTTGAGATATGGTTCAAGTCTGTAGCGACAGTACTTTCAGAGATGAAAGAAGGTCACAGACGGACAGTTGGAGAGAGCCTCTGTATAAGCTTTTTTTTTTTTTTTTTTTGTTTTTGAAAAAGCTTAAACGAACGTTGTAATACGCCGCAAAAATCGGTATAAAATCAATACGACCCAATCCGGCTAGATTTGGTTAATTCGAAGAACCGTTTTCATCGGAAGGAGGTGTTTGACAACCACAAATTATTTGCATGGACTTATGGAAATTTCGCTCACTGTATAAGAAGAATGTGTTCTGGACCCCAAAGATATATCTAGTAAGACAACGGATGCAGAAAGGACCGCAGATTATCCGGAATTACTCCAAGATGGTTTAGGTAACCAAGTAGCAGGAGAGAGCTACAAGATAGGGTAAATTCAAAAACTAATCACGACCGCATCACTGCGGAATTCAGCTACAGACTTCAAATTGAAGTCTGTAGCTGAATTCTGCATTGATGCGGCAGTGATGAGTTTTTGAATTTACCCATATTTATAAATTAAGTAAATTAGTATATTGATATAAACGCGAATAAGAGGAGCCGAAGGAATTTCCGGTTGATGGTGCCCGGAATGGATTAGGCTTTTTGAGAATCCAGTTAGGAAGTTGTATCTCATAAGTCCGCCTATTTATGTGGTTAAGGTTTGTCGAGAATCCAGTTAAGCCCGGTACCCACTTGTTGCAAACCGGCGTTTCGTATCACCGTTCTTTAAATTTTTTTCTAAAAAAATTGCAACGCTTCGTTTCAAAATGTGCGAAATGATACAATCCAAACCCGATCTCTCATTTAGCGGTTTTTCTCCGTCACATCAAAGGAATGATACGATACGCTTTAGGAGGAAGTGTGGACGGGCATGCGCGTATCCTATCATCGTCACTTCAAATCACACACTGACCAGATAACCGTATCGCGCTCCCGCATCAAACATGATACAGGCTGGATGATTCGAAACGCAGTGATGATACACGAAAAATTTGGGTTCCTGTTTTGTTCGTATCAATCAACAATTGAAACGATACAGGGATACGAAACGCCGGTTTGCAACAAGTGGGTACCGGGCTTTAAGAAGGCGTACATATATATCAGAAGTCCGCCTATTTATGTGAAGTCATGTAATCGAGTGTTTAATTATGTATATTCAATTTTGGAGACATTGTAACAATTTTAATGTTTAGCTATTGGCAATTTTTTATTATTTGGATTTTTTTAAATTGTTTTTTGTGATTAATCTATGTGAAAAAGAAAAGATTTTCTTTTTACATGACAGGCTAACTGCCTAAAGGATGGCATAGCGGCGGTGGGGCTGCTCATGGACAGGTAAAAAGGGGATGCACAGGTAGGTGGCACCCCGGGATCTTACCACCGCACGACCTCCCGACGAGCCAGCCCTTGTAGTGAGGCCCGGGGTATCGCCTTGCAAATTTTTAGTTTGTGTTGTACGTGGATCCAATGTTGGCTTCTTCGGGGCAACCAACGGAAGGTTCACATTACAATACTACAAATGAACAATGGCGGAGCAATAACATAATTGTTCGCTAAACCTCCCCTCTTCTCATTCGAGTGTAACGAACGATTAGTGCAATTATGATGGACAAGTTTTTTGTAATCAACCTATCTGAAACTTTATTAAAACAGATAAAGTATCAGATCAAAGTGTTTCTGACGAAGATTGTCTAAATGGCGTGAATGTAAATATATGTACGACCGTTTTAACGATAAGCATGGGAAATGGCTCAATCCTGAACTGAAGATCCCAAAAATTGCTTCAAACCCACCAACTAGACCTCAACCGGATTCTTCGGAAAAGAGCAGTGGCTGGCCAGCAAAAACATTTCAAAGCTGTTCTGATCGCAGCTATAAAAGGAAAGTGAAGCCAAATCAAAGAGAGAAACAAATCTCAAGGGCTACAAATACCTTTGTTCCTTTTCTACTTTTAAGTACTGCGAAGTAAAATATTAAAGGCACGCAAAATTTGTCGATTTGAGTAAAACCTAACCTAATATTTTTGATGTTATTTCATTTGTATACAAATAAAACGTTAAAAGGATTTGCTACATAGTAGAAATCAATGCGATAAATTTTTAAAGTAAAGAAAGATAATAGTTTTAAATAATTATTCGAGTGAAATTTTATTTATAGACGTTTTTATATGAAAAAAGCCTAAAACAATCAAAAGCCATCTATGAGCTTCTCAGTAAATCTTCTTCTTCTATCTATCTTCTTCTATATTAATAAAAGAAAGTGTGGGCCTGTGAGTCTGTGTGTCTGTGTATTTGTGTGTCTGCTTGTGCGTACCGTCACGCATTGTAGCCAAACTAGAAGAGATAGAAATCTGATTTTTTTTTGTAGATGCATGGATACCCCAGAAGGTGGAAGTAAGTTTCCGCTTTTCGCTATTTTGATTAGTTTGTTTTTAATTAATTACGATTTTTCACCATTTTTTACGCTCTACGCTTGATATCTCGGCTAATGTATGTATATCGCAGAACTTTTTTTTTCTATTGCATAAAAAGTAACTGACTGACAGACAGCGTACAACCTAAACCGCTGGAGCTATAGGGCTGAAATTTTGACAGTGCATCCCTACAATGGCGTGGACATCCACTATAAAGTGATTTTTCGAAATTCATCCCCTAAAGGGTGAAATGGGGTAACCATACTACTGGAGCTATAGGGCTGAAATTTGGACAGTGCATCCCTATAATCTCGAAGAAATGAATGACTCAAAATTCACTTTATTTAATATTCACTTGTGATTGCTTCATCTTGCACCCACGTAAATAGGCGAACAAACATAACGAACGTTCGTCAAACCCTAAAATGTCACTTCTCTTGATGACATAACATGCCAATCTCTGCTTCAAAACTTGCAGATTTGTTGAGCAAAGGTGATACATATACGCAGCAATTGTTTTACCATATTTATTAAAAAAATGCGCTGTAATAAACCCTTTGTAGGGATAATAACAGCTGACTTTTGTTTTTTTTTTTTTTTGAAGGGAAACATTGCACATAGTTTTTATTTAAAGGCGTTGCAAGGCACGCGGGTTTTATGCTAGTGAAAAATAATTCACAATAGACACAAAGTGTTCGCTTTCCCCTAGTTGATGTTAGTTGCGAAACTCCTGTGGTCATCTACTCCTCTGTGAGACCAGGTGTAGTTCCAAGTAAAATCGAGTCAAAAATATCAGAAAATAAGCACGACTCCTATCGTGACCAGTAATAGGAAAACCCCTAAAAAAAGGACACGACAAATTTAGTGAGGTAGTGCTAGGAATGCTTAGAGTGCCCCCTTTTCTTAGTACCGAAGCTTCGGAAGAGGTGGCTAGCGACATTGAATACGATGATAACAACGACGATGATACTGGTGACAATGAGGTCGACGATAAAGACCCTTAGATTTGAAAGCGAATGTAAATAAATTTGTTGATTTTTTACTTGTGGTTTTGACTATTATTGAACTGATTATTAACTACATTCATCTAATATTGGTTCGTTTTATAATTACATATGTTAATCGACATATTATGTTGAGATGATATATAAGCCAAAAAGTATAAAATATCTGTGTTATTATTTTTGTCGTCGAAAATTTGCTATCTGTCCCAGTGTGCGTTGAATGCAAGCTGTAAGGGGACGTCCATTTATTACGTGAGGCGTTTAGGTTCACGATGGCGATGGGTGAGGGGGTTTTTATCCTGAGGCTATGAAGGAAAATAAATTACTTGTGCGAATCTTCAGCTAAGCGAGAGTTTGGGCTTTTTTATAGGCCTAGGAAGATTCGTTGTGTTTAAGGCACAAATAGATTAGCCGCGCCAAACTGGCTGCGCTTTTATTTTTGTATCGCTGATTTACATTTGTCAGAGCTTGCTGACGTGTGTATGGAGTTTTTCCGAGGCTTTAATAGGTGAGACACTTGTATCCCAAACAAGTGTATTGTCAGTTGTTGTGTTAAGGAGGCTTTTGTTGGGGAAGTCGTGTATAAATATATTGAAAAGTTTGGGACCTAGAATGGAGCCTTGGGAGTGAAGTGTTGATGGGATAATATTATTTTAAATCCAACAAATTATTAATTAAAAATATCACTTCATTTATTTGTAAATCTTTAGATAATTTTATTTGAAACTCTCAATATTTTATTTTATATTAAAACTTTAAAACTTTTACAAATTATTACATAAAAGCAAATCGACTTGAATAAAGAGATTTGAATAATTCAAAATTCTAACTACTACTAATACATTTTTATTTTTATTTTACATGACTACTTTTTGTGTGTCTATGTTTTTGAAAATCGTTTATGTGTTCAGTGTCTGCTATTTCTCATATGGTCTCGTAATTGCGTTACTAAGTTTGCTGGATCGGATATATTTTCTTGATTCCTGACAAAGAATTCCCCTGGAATTCGTAATGCCTGTCCGTACACTAACTCAGCTGGGCTACATTTAAGGTCTTCCTTAAGCTGGTGACATATCCAAGCCGTACATGCATTGCATTCGTTGACAGATAATATAGAAGTGTGTGTATTCATATGCGAGCTGACGGAATATCCCGTGAATGGAAGTCATGCCACGCAAAGGTCGGGCTACTTTCAACTTTTTCTGCATTGCCGCATTCGAGATAGCACACACAAGCATAAGCACACAAACACATGAACACGTTACTTAGATTTTCGGGCTATGTGTGAAAGCCGGCACGGAACGCAACCATGTAATATTGTGTCAGAGGAAATTCGCCGGATTTCATGGAGCCTCTGAATGCAATGCATGTACGGCTTGGTTATGTCACCAGCTTTAACCGTGGTGCGAAAACCTAGCAGTAAAGCTGGAATGTGCAACAACCAATTTGGACTATCCATTTTAGCTTTGAGAGCTGTTTTCAATTGCCTGTGGAATCTCTCCACCATTCCGTTCGATTGTGGATGGTAAGCCGCTGTTCGAATTCTATGAGTCCCTAAAAATTTTGAAAATTCTTCGAAAAGTTTCCCTTCAAACTGACCTCCCTGGTCAGTGGTTACTGTTAAAGGAATCCCAAATCTCGGAAAGTATTGTTCGTACAACGTCCTTACAACGATGTTTGCTGTGATACTTTTCAAAGGGTACACTTCTGGCCATCTGGTAAACCTATCCACAATAGTTAATAGATACATAAATCCTTCTGCTCTTCTGCGATAATGTCCAAATCAATTTGATTCTCATTAATCGTGTCGCACTCCATAATTTCTGTATCTACCCGTGATAAAGCGTCTGCCACGACGTTAGATTCACCTTTAATATGTTTGATGTCAGAGGTAAATTGGGTGATATAATCTAATACCGGAGACAGACTTGTGGTATAGCAATTGAGATCGGGATATTGCAATATTGCCATATTGCAATATAAAAATGTGAAGACACACTTGCATTAGTATACTGAGTTATTTAGTTGTCATTTATCTGTCAGATTTGCAAATCGAAAAAAATTATTGTGCTGCAGTTAAATTGAAGTTAAATATGAATAGAAATATCGTGAAATTATTATTAATTTATATTAAAAATAAAAGTGAAATAGAAAATTTAGAATTAAAATTCTGTTCGAAATTATCATTTTGGGTTATGCCCAGACTATTCTTCGGTTTAAATCTAGGGTATACTGAGCTATACCACGAAGTTTTTCTCAATTGGGATATTGAGTTTCAATGTTGAGTATACTGAGTGTATACCGAGATTTTTTCTCAGTATATAGAGACACACCTGAAGTATATTGCAATATTGCTCATATTGTAATTACTATACCACAAGTGTGTCTCTGGTATAAGTGTCTTGCTTGCCTTGGACTTCTTTCAGCTTTTGTCCAAATTGCCGAGGTTAAGGGTTTGTGGTCTCTGAACACTGTAAAATCGCGACCTTCCAAGAAATGTCTGAAGTGCTTAATTGCTGAGTATACAGTTAAAAGGTCTCTATCGAACGCTGAATAGTTTCTTTCTGCTGCACTCAATTTCTTTGAGTAAAAGTCCATTCAAAACGCGCGTTATGGTGTTCCAAAATAACACCGTTAAGAAAATCGAACCCTAAACGTTTTTGGGGTCTCTGATCACGAAAATCGAGGTCCCGCGGTCCTAAAATTAGGGCGTCACCCCTAAAAATGCAAAAAACACCCCTTTTTAGGGGGTTTTCGCGATTATTTCAATAATAATAAAAACTAATGCGATGAATAGCACTTTTTTTAATATTTATTTGCGAAGGGGGTTGATTTATACTAAATTAAGGTGAACTTAATGGTAAGGGGTACTCCTAGAGGGTTAAAAGTACCCCTAAATTGGCGAAAAATGGCAAAAATTGTAAAAACAAATTTTACCAAGTTTATGCGTCAAATTCGATTGTGGGCGTACTGTCAGGCAAAAATAAATTATTTTCAACCCTTAAGGGGTTAAAACTGCCCCTACAATATAGTTCATTGAAAATTAGGTGGGGGTGTTCCAAAATAGCACCGTTAAGAAAATCGAACCCTACACGTTTTTGGGGTCGCTGAACACGAAAATCGAAGTCCCGCGGTCCTAAAATTAGGGCGTCCCCCCTACAAATGCAAAAAACACCCCTTTTTAGGGGGTTTTCGCGATTATTTCAGTAATAAGGAAAACTAATGCGATGAAATGCACTTTTTTTTAATATTTATTTGCGAACTTGGCTGATTTGTACTAAATTAAGGCGAACTTTATGATAAGGGGTAGTCCTAAAGAGTTGAAACTACCCCTAAATTGGCGAAAAATGGCAAAAGTTGTAAAAAAAAATTTTTCAAGTTTATGCTTCAAATTCGATTGTGGACGTACTGTCAGGCAAAAATAAATTATTTTCAACCCTTAAGGAGTTAAAACTACTCGGGGTAGTTTTAACCCCTTAAGGGTTGAAAATAATTTATTTTTGCCTGACAGTACGCCCACAATCGAATTTGAAACATAAACTTGAAAAAAAAATGTTCAAAATTTTTGCCATTTTTGGCCGATTTAGGGGTAGTTTCAACCCTTTAGGACTACCCCTTACCATAAAGTTCGCCTTAATTTAGTACAAATCATCCACCTTCGCAAATAAATATTAAACTAGCTGGGATGTGGGTTCGACCCTTTCGGTCCACACGATCAACTTCCCAGTATGACGGATGTTGAATATATGATTGGATATTTTAATAATAAATGAACAATAGGCAACATAGAATATATCTATAATACCGAGAATTTGTCACAATTGTTTATCAATATTTTCGCTAAAATTTCAAACTAAATGTGCGCACTTACAAGATTAGGATGACGGAAATGTATATAAAATTAATGTATTAATGTTTTTCGGCACCTCAATGAAGTCGATATAGTTTTTAGTTCGCGCGGTGCCGTGCAGGTACAAAAATCACTTAAGTCATTTAAACCAAAAACCGCTGGACCGAATTTTATAAAAATCTTTTCAGATTATATTGTCGCTAATACGCTTCAAACGGCACCTCAAGTAAGTCAATATCTTTCGTGGTTCGGGCGATATCATGCACGTACACAAATCACTTACGTCGCTTAAACAAAAATACGGCTGGACCGAATTTCATGAAAATCTTTTCAGATCATATTTCGGTTAATACGCTTCGAACGACACCTCAACGAAGTCGATATCAGTTTTGGTTCGCGCGATATCGTGCAGGAAAAAATGGCCACATCCGTACGCACATACACACACACACATACTTCCTCCCAATTTTTTGCTTAAAATGCTCCTGGGACCTTGAAAGATGAAAATACGTTGAAATTTTCGATTTCGATTTTCGGACCGATTACAATAACTTCCTATACTGGGAAGTTAAAAACTGCATTTCATCACATTAGTTTTCATTATTACTGAAATAATCGCGAAAACCCCCTAAAAAGGGGTGTTTTTTGCATTTTTAGGGGGGACGCCCTAATTTTAGGACCGCGGGACCTCGATTTTCGTGATCAGCGACCCCAAAAACCTTTAGGGTTCGATTTTCTTAACGGTGTTATTTTGGAACACCCCCCCCCCCGCGTTTTGAAAGGACTAAAAATGCCAATGGTTCAGCCTTGTTGTTCTTGTATTGCTCCAGCATTGCTCCGATTGCTATATTTGATGCATCAACCGTTAATCTTAAAGTAGCTTCCTCTGCTGGATGGACTAATAATATTGCAGAAATAAAAGCATTTTTGACTTCAATGAATGCATTTTCACATTCCTCCGTCCAGTCAAAAGTTTTAACCTTTTTATTCTTCTTAAGCTCTTTCGCTAGTTGAATATGAATAGGTCTTAACAATTTCGCTAACTGTGGAATGAATCTGTGAAAATAATTGACCATTCCGATGAATTTTTGAACTTGTTTAATTGAATCTGGCGACGGAACATTTTGAGTAAATATAATTCTGTCTTCAGATGGAAGAATCCCGTCTTTTGTAATTTTGTGGCTTAGAAAATCAATTGAATTTACTCCGAAAAGGCATTTTCCTGGATTAATGTTTATTCCAAATTCCTCTAATCGGGTAAACACTTGCTTTAAATGGTCTTTGTGTTCTTTCTCACTCTTACTTACCACAAGAATATCGTCAATGTAGACAAAAACAAATTCTAAACCGTGCAAAACTTTGTCCATAAAACGTTAGAATGTGTTCGGGGCTATGGTAGCCTGTTTGAACAATTCAGTGATTATAACAATAACTTAGAGTGAAAGACTGCGGCAATAATTCAACTTGTCAATTTATTTCAAAATTTAATTTCACAAAATTCGCTAATTATTACCTTTCAAAATTCGATTCCACAAAATTCGCTAATTATTACCTTAACTAAATCTAAATTTAAATCAATTCAACTTCACTATATTATACTTATGTTTATTTATTATACTTTCAAGCTTAGAAATTCCTGTAGTTGTAGATGGCCCTGACTGGTTTCTCTGCAGTTGGTGTGAATCTCTGCTATTCTGCTTTCGGTATGAATATCTCCTCCAGCTATTCCGTGTATAAAATTTATTGGATTTTGTACATTAGCATCAATCCGACTAATGTATTCAATAGTTTCCTGAAATTTGAACTAATAGTTAGTTGTTAGAGAGTCACATTAAACTCAGGGCGATTAATGTAACCGTGAAATTATATCAGCTCAATACGGCTAATATATTAGAAATTCGCAAATTATATCAGCTCAATACGGCTAATATATTAGAAATTCGCATTACCTAAAATTCGTATAATGCGATCGAAGTGAGACCATTAGCTGCGCAAATTATATCAGCTCAATACGGCTAATATATTAGAAATTCGCATTACCTAAAATTCGTATAATGCGATCGAGATGAGACCACTAGCTGCAAATAGCGACTTCTTCTACCATCAAACCGTGTAGAAGATCAAGAGTGATCTGAGCTTTTGGGCGACGCGCTCCGATATTTATTTGCTCCACTGTACTGTGAAAGTGGAACCTGGTGGGGAGCTTCGGGACTTGAAATGCGTCAGTGGAACCTGGTGGGGAACTTCAGAACTTTGTTGCAGATTGTGTTTTTTCCTTGTGTTTGTGTCGGTTGACATTTGATATGTCATCGCCGGGTAAGTTATGTTTTGTTTTGGGTTTGTAATTTTATTAGTAATGAATTTTATATATTTTTCAGGGCTCTGGTGGGAGCTTAAGAGTTATGTTGCGGTGGAGCGCTGGATTTTGCCTTTCTTGGTGTTGTCAGGTTGGTATTTTTTTGTAAGAATTATTTCTTTGTGGTGATTTGTTTTCGTTTCAGGATGGATGCTGCTGATTGTTTAATTTTGACTGGAGGAACACAGGAACTAGTTCAAGGTAAGTATGTTTGGAAATATTAATTTTATTATTTGCTGATATATATTTCTTTTAGGGAAACTAAGACTGAACATCCTCCGGGGCCTTGAAGCGTTCGCTTCAATAGAAGCCTATTGATGGATTTTTTTTATTTTTATATTTGATATATACATATTTTTTGATGTTATTTAATACAATACACAATTCACCTGATCTTGGTTGAATTTTATTTAATAAACAACAAATTTGAATTCATTTGGTTGATTTAAAAATTCAGTTCTTTGGTTTGTTGTTTTTTGCTTCTTTTTCAGTCCGTTGGTGGAGTGCCCCTGCTGGAGGGGTTTCCCGGGGGTGAAGTACCACCCGGCACGTTCGTTCCTTGTTTAGGGTGAATCGTAAGATTTTCCCTTCGAACTGGGTGCGATAGGATGTTTTGGCGTTCATAATTCTTGTCCATGGTAGTGGAAGGGCCTTAATTTTCTCCCATAAGGCGGGTTCCACTATTACATGGGGCGATGGTATTTGTATTGATCCTGCAATTCGTTTGTACTGTCCTGGATCTGTTGATACTTGGAGGGTTTCATATTGGTACTCGAAGTCAGATAGTGCATACTTTGCGTTATTTCTTGAGACTTTGTACTTGGCTTGTACTAGCTGAGACTCGATCTGCTTCCGTTCTACATTAACGGCATCAGTGGTCGAGTTTAGAAAGATAGTTCGTTCACGGAGTCTTGCGATTTCATGGGTCGATTTCTCTAAGGCTTGGCGGAGTTCATTTAGTTCTAAGTTCAATTCTTCTTGCTTAATGAGTGGACTTTGATGTTCTTTCTGCGCGTTTTTTAGTATATTTGAAAGTTTCCGTTCACGTTTCGTTGTTCCAGTATCGATAGATTGGCTAGATTTTCGAAATGGTAACTTTTGTAGTGTACCTATTCGAGGGCGAGAGTCTTCGAGTTTCTCAGTTTGACGACATAATGATTGAAAATGTACATCTTTCTTCTTTAAAAGACGTTCATTGTCTGAGTGAAGTTCAGTAAGTTGCGATTGGAGATCGGTCGGTCCTTGACGGGTTGTCGAGTAGTGGGGTTTTTCAATCGATTTGTCCTGCAGACAGGCGACAGATATTTCAATACTTGATGAATGTTTATTCCAATCCGGAGTAACGCCTGGAGTTCCATCAGCTTCACGGTTATTTGGAAGCGTTTCTGATGCTGAGCTATGCAGCCGTTGAGAGTCCTGTTGGTGTTCCTCATTGGCCGAGAAAAGGGGATTGTCGCGTAGTTGTGACATCTCTGAATGGGATTTTGATAATTCAACGATATGGGCTTCAAGGGACATATTTACTAGTGTTAATCGTTCTGAGTGGGTTTGTAGTTCTTGCATCATAGACTGTTGCTGCTGCTGCTTCGTTGCATCTCTTTGTGGATAAAGGTTAATCTCGGTTAAATTCCTTTCAGCCGCTGGGTGACAAGTTACATCTCGTTGGTCGATTAGAGCGTTTTTCTTCCTAGGTTTTCGTACTGTAATAGAATCTAAGACCCTGTCCGTGATGCGCTCCTTCGAGCCCCGATTGGATTTATGTTTGGACGATTTACAATTTTGGTTCAATTTATCTTTGGATCCGTTTGTTCTTGCCTTCGTCTTTAAGCTGATTCCGTCCAGTCTTGATACCGATGTAGAAGATTTCAGTGGCGAATGATGCCCAGATGTGATTGGCTGTCCTGCGGCTGGAGGGTTTTTTGATACCGAAGTGCCTGGCGTTTTGCGAGAGACTGCTACGGAGTTGAGACTGCGATGTGATGAGGGTCTCTTCAGAATCGGAGAGGCTTTCGGAGTTCCTTTAGTAGTGGCGAAGTTCCTGCTGACAACCTTGCTGCTGTTGTTGTTGATGCCGTTGCCGGGGGGTTTAGTACTAGACGAAACTTTGCTTACCACTGGAGTCACTAAATCTGGCAAACACTTTGGCTTTCTTAGGATTCCGCTACTGAGAGGTGTACGAATAGGTTTTGGCTTACGGAGCGGATTCTTTGCACTGGTTTCCGTTGTGGGCGTTGAATTCTGCGTGGGACTATTCTTTGGTGTTGAGTAGAGTTTTGATTGAGGATGAACAGGAGCAGCCTCGATATGCTTCTGGCGAACTAATTGCTGACTAAATCCTGGCTTGTGTGTAGACGTTAGCCGATTTTCGATGTTGGACGGACTGTCCGTGAGTGGAATGCCCTGTTGTTCACGTCTGAGTTCTGCTGTTGTGGGGACTTCTTCAACACGTTGAAATTTCTGGGTTTGTTGACTGAAACTGGTTAAAGACAATATTGATGTAAAAGAGTTGATCGGGGTCGAGTTGCTGTCTTCTTTAGATGCTTCTCCACTTAATATCCAGCCAAGGATCGTATTTTGCGCGGTAGGTTGACCTTTCAGACCTCTGCGAATGTCGGGTAGGAGGAGTGATCCATAAATATCTGCACCAAGAATGACGTCGATGCGGCCTGGAAGATTAAATGTAGGATCAGCCAGCTTGAGCCCTTGTATATGATTCCACTGGGTTGACGTGATAGGTTGAGATGGCAATGGATTGGTTAAATTCTTGAACACTACCGCTGTCACATCCATCGTAAAGTTGTGTGATGGAACCACTAGAACTGTTTCCACCATGGTCTGAGCTGTTCCGACTTCGACTTGTCCTACTCCGAATATTGGTGCGGTGATACGCCTTTTGGGCAACGCTAATGTTTGAACGGCGTATTCAGTTATGAATGACGACTGTGATCCGGGGTCAAGGAGTGCTCTGAAGGTTCTATGTATACCATGCGTTCCTTGCAATGTTATGAGGGCTGTGTAGAGAAGGACTTCTTTATGTGATGAAGAATGCAGCGCGTTTATCTGGCCTTGCGGTGTAGCAGTTTGAGTAGTACAATCAAGTGAATGGAGATTCGTATGGTTCGAGCTTGCCTCAGAGTTTGTGGGATTTGGAGATATGGTGGGATTAACATGTAGAAGCGAATGGTGTCTTTTCTTGCAATGGAAGCAGGTGTGGTTACTAGAACAGGTTGATGAGCGATGCCCGCGTCCTAGGCAATTGATGCACAGACCATTGCTTCGTACGATGTTGTCCTTTTCGGTGTAGGGAAGCGCGGTGAACTGTGGACAATTCCTCAATGAATGGTCCTTTCCGCAATGCACACATGTGGGAGTTCGATTGACGACGAATGATTGGACTCTGGAGATAGGTTTGGATTGTTGGATGGCTTTGATAGGTTTCGATTTTGTTGAGTCGATGGCCTCCAACGTACGAAAACGAGTTTCTAGGAATTGCTTTAGAGTGTCGAAAGAAGGTAGCTTATTATCACTGGCGATTTGTTGTTCCCAGAGCTGCAAGGAGTCTCTAGGCAATTTCCTAGTCACGATATAAATTAGCATTAAATCAAAGATATCTTGTACATCTAAATTTTGTAGATTTTGTACACTTTCTGTAGTGGTATCGAGTAATCTTTTCACAGATTCGGCGGTTTCCATAGCTTGGGCTTGGTTGAACAATTTGTCAAGTTGAACGTGTACTAACATTCTTTTATTGTCAAACCGTTCCTTCAAAATATTCCAAGCTGTCTCATAATTGAGGTCTGTGATTGCGAAGCCTTGAATGAGTCGCGCAGCCTCACCATGGGTACTTGCCTTCAAGTAATGTAGTTTTTCGGCCTTAGATAAATTTCTCTTATTATGTATGAGGGCTACAAAAAGATCGTGGAATGACGTCCACTCGGCATAGTTTCCGGAAAAGCTTGGTAATGAAATGCGAGGGAGCTTTAGCGAATTATTTTCTCCGGGATCAATATTTGCGTTTGATCCAGGGGAACCCGATGGAGCACAGTTTTGGATAGGAGGGCTGGTTTTCGAAGTTTCTGCTGATGATATCAGGTCTTCCAATTCACCCACGTGAAGCAGGTAGACTTCCTCTGTTTCCATGAAGGTTGGTCCTGATATATAGTCAGCTACGGCTTCGATGGGTTTTTCCTCTGCGGCCGCATCTACTAAGGTGGAATGATTAATTGAAATTTATTCCCATAACGAATTCACGCGAGCAAGACGCCTTTTAAGATTCTGGGTCGTCCTCCGTGTTTTCGAGTCCTTTCCGTAATTTCTGAGGGAGTTTTGTAGATCCTCGACTAATATTTCTTGCTTTTTTATAAGTTTATCCATGATTGAATTCAGCGATAGTTCGACAATAAACTCTGATTAAGACCTTGACGATGCAGGCAGTTCTCTAAGTCACATTAAAATCACTGAGTATATTTATTATACCGGAATCTTGACTATATCCGGCTCGAAGGACCAAATGTTCGGGGCTATGGTAGCCTGTTTGAACAATTCAGTGATTATAACAATAACTTAGAGTGAAAGACTGCGGCAATAATTCAACTTGTCAATTTATTTCAAAATTTAATTTCACAAAATTCGCTAATTATTACCTTTCAAAATTCAATTCCACAAAATTCGCTAATTATTACCTTAACTAAATCTAAATTTAAATCAATTCAACTTCACTATATTATACTTATGTTTATTTATTATACTTTCAAGCTTAGAAATTCCTGTAGTTGTAGATGGCCCTGACTGGTTTCTCTGCAGTTGGTGTGAATCTCTGCTATTCTGCTTTCGGTATGAATATCTCCTCCAGCTATTCCGTGTATAAAATTTATTGGATTTTGTACATTAGCATCAATCCGACTAATGTATTCAATAGTTTCCTGAAATTTGAACTAATAGTTAGTTGTTAGAGAGTCACATTAAACTCAGGGCGATTAATGTAACCGTGAAATTATATCAGCTCAATACGGCTAATATATTAGAAATTCGCAAATTATATCAGCTCAATACGGCTAATATATTAGAAATTCGCATTACCTAAAATTCGTATAATGCGATCGAAGTGAGACCATTAGCTGCGCAAATTATATCAGCTCAATACGGCTAATATATTAGAAATTCGCATTACCTAAAATTCGTATAATGCGATCGAGATGAGACCACTAGCTGCAAATAGCGACTTCTTCTACCATCAAACCGTGTAGAAGATCAAGAGTGATCTGAGCTTTTGGGCGACGCGCTCCGATATTTATTTGCTCCACTGTACTGTGAAAGTGGAACCTGGTGGGGAGCTTCGGGACTTGAAATGCGTCAGTGGAACCTGGTGGGGAACTTCAGAACTTTGTTGCAGATTGTGTTTTTTCCTTGTGTTTGTGTCGGTTGACATTTGATATGTCATCGCCGGGTAAGTTATGTTTTGTTTTGGGTTTGTAATTTTATTAGTAATGAATTTTATATATTTTTCAGGGCTCTGGTGGGAGCTTAAGAGTTATGTTGCGGTGGAGCGCTGGATTTTGCCTTTCTTGGTGTTGTCAGGTTGGTATTTTTTTGTAAGAATTATTTCTTTGTGGTGATTTGTTTTCGTTTCAGGATGGATGCTGCTGATTGTTTAATTTTGACTGGAGGAACACAGGAACTAGTTCAAGGTAAGTATGTTTGGAAATATTAATTTTATTATTTGCTGATATATATTTCTTTTAGGGAAACTAAGACTGAACAGAATGTTTGGGCAGCGTTTCTGAGACCAAAGGGCATTCGAGTGAATTCGAATAAGCCGAAAGGTGTAGTAATTGCTGTTTTGAAAACGTCTTCCTCCGCTACTGGTATGTGGTGATAAGCTCTGACTAAATCAATTTTCGAAAACACATTACTACCGTCCAAATTCAATGTAAAATTTTGAATGTGGGGAACTGGATACCTATCTGGAATTGTAATTGAATTTAATCTTCGATAGTCTCCGCATGGTCGCCAGTCTGAAGAATTCTTTTTCGGAACCATGTGTAATGCTGATGAGACAGATGATGAAGAGCTTCTACATAATCCTAATTTAACCATGTGGTCAAATTCTAATTTGGCTATTTTAAATTTATTTGTGTAATCGTCTGGCTCTTGAAAAAGGTAGTTGTCCTTTAGTAACGATGGTATGTTTCTATGTTATGTCTCACAGGTAAATCATATCGCGGAGGTTGAGTAAGTAAAGGGAATCTAGACAAAATATTACCATAATCACTGTCCACAGAAAAATGTCTGCGTGAAGGAGAGTTTGTCTTGATCATGATTCCGTTAACACTAAAATCTGTAGTACCATCTATCATTTTTCTATTTTTCATATCAACTAGTAAATTAAATTGAACTAGGAAATCTGCGCCAATAGGTTTGTTGACGTTTGCAATGATAAATGGAAAAGCGAAGGCTCGTCTTAAACCAAAATCTATTTTTAAAAGTTTTGTTCCATATGTATGGATAGACGATCCATTAGCTGCAGTTAGAATTAAATCTGGGTCCTTTTTATATTTTCCATAGTATGTATTTGGGATGACGGATAATTTTGCTCCTGTATCAACTAAAAATTTAAATTTATTTTCTTTATCAAAAATAAAAAGTCTTCTTGATTTTTGGGGTATATTATTTATTGCAAACGCTGAAGGGTTATTTAGTTTTTTGAATTGTTGAAACTGCATGGTTTTACAAATCTCTTTGCTTTATTTCCGAATTTGAAATGAAACCAGCAAAAAGGTTTATTATTATTATCATTAAAGTTTTGTCTTGAAGAGCTTCTGCTCCTGGACCTAGATTTGCGATAAAAATTATCATTTTTATTAATTGTGAGCTTTCTCAGTAAATTTGACAAATTTTCAATTTTATTTTCTAAAAAATTTATCTTTTCCATATAGTTAAGTTAATATATTCTTGATGCGAAAAAGGGTTTGATGGGTTGTTATTGATTGAAGAAATATATTGAATCTCGGAAACGTCGAAAATTTTGTCAGCGAGAATTTGAAGATCTTGGATGTTCTGATTTCCAGAAGACATCAATGCAATGTTGATATTAGATGGAAGTTTTCGCATCCAAAGTTTCTTAATCAAATCTTTTCCTATGTTAGAAGAAGTTCCAGCAAGAATTTCCATCGACCTATAAAATTCAGATGGTCTTTTATCTCCCATTTCGGTATTACAAAGAAGATGTTCCAGTTTCTTTTCTTCTGATTCCGTGAATCGTTGAATGAGGGTTCTCTTCAATGTTTCATATTTATTTTCTTGAGGTGGATTTTGGATAACATCTAACATATTCATAATAACATCCAAAGGTAAAGATTGTATAATATGTTCATATTTTGTTTCATCTTGCCTAATGTGCTTGGAAGAAAACTGGCTTTCTGCAATGACAAACCATGCTTCTGGACAAAGAGACCAGAAGGTTGGTAGTTTAACTGCAGAAGCATTGATATGTCCACTAT
This sequence comes from Thereva unica, assembly GCA_949987705.1. Classification (NCBI taxonomy): domain Eukaryota; kingdom Metazoa; phylum Arthropoda; class Insecta; order Diptera; family Therevidae; genus Thereva; species Thereva unica. The sequence continues at coordinate 187,167,150 of OX465281.1, forward strand.
TTTCATTAATAATCTCATCACTATTAATTCCATTAGCCTGTACACTCATATTGTTCACAACTAATTCACTTCCGCGTGACAAGAAATTCAAGTTTTAACTTTAAACTTAGATACTTTTACGAAAAAGAAATTCGTGTACGTTCGCGTTGAGAGACGTTAAAACAAAATTTAAAATAAAGTTTTTCGATTAATAAAAATGAAAAATATTCATTTAAAATCGAAAATAATAGAAAAATTGTATTTTCACTATTAAGAAAAAGTGTTACTGTTGTAAGTTTTATGTTTGAAGTATTATTTTGTACAATATTTTTAGAAAAATTAAAAGAAAAATATTTAATTTAATTAAGATTAAATTTAAAGGAAAAATATTTAATTTAATTAAAATTGACTTCCCTTTTCAAAAAAAAATTTAAAATTTTCTGTCTTGAATTGGATTCTTGAGGTTTCTTCTATCTTCTTTCTTCAAAATTTCTTCTAAAAAAATTTTTTATTTTCTTTCTTCTTTCTTCAAATTAAATTCTTCTTTCTTCAAATTAAATTCTTCTTTCTTGAAATTAAATTCTTCTGTCTTGAAATTAAGGTCTTTTTCGGGATCACCAGTATGAAGTGTTGATGGGATAATATTATTTTAAATCCAACAAATTATTAATTAAAAATTGATCACTTCATTTATTTGTAAATCTTTAGATAATTTTATTTGAAACTCTCAATATTTTATTTTATATTAAAACTTTAAAACTTTTACAAATTATTACATAAAAGCAAATCGACTTGAATAAAGAGATTTGAATAATTCAAAATTCTAACTACTACTAATACATTTTTATTTTTATTTTACATGACAACTTTTTGTGTGTCTATGTTTTTGAAAATCGTTTATGTGTTCAGTGTCTGCGTATGTGATATCTGATTCAATATTCCTAAAGTGTATTTGTTAGTAGAAGTGAAAATATAATTTTTGACACTGTACTAAAAAATTACTAGTATAGGAACTGAATTGAGTGTTGAATAAACTTGCTACAATAACGAACATAAATTAATAACAAGTAGCAACGAACATAAAATAATAACAAGTAGCAACCGCTGCAGGAGATTCCAGCTTATATTTTGAACGGTTGAGAGGTTAGCTTTATGAAACAGTCTAAATTAACAAGTTGTGATAGCAATATACATTATGTTGAAAGCACTTTTGATATCCAAGAAAGCAGCCTCAGTAGTTTGAGAATCTTGCTGTTCTACCAAGGGGGGGGGGGGGGGGGGCTTATCCTCCTATTTCCTAGTGATACAGGCTACTTCTAATGCACTATTTAGGAGATTGCTCAGATTCCTCACCTGATATTAGAGATCTTCAGCGCTCCAAGAGAGGTGAGAACATCCTCGGGGAGTGATCTTTCTACCACTTGTCTTTATACGGCCCAATCTGCGTTTTGGACATTCCTGTAACCAAGGGCGTTCTTCACAGTTGAGCACATATTGACATTAAAAGGGTTGACTCTGTGGTCAGAACCAGAGTATTCACTGGATACTCTCCAGTTTTCTACACAATTGGGTAGGTCTAGGGAAACAAGAGTAATGTCCAGAACCGAGACCGATCGGACAATGATGAAACATACTGAACGCTGGAGGCCCGCGCTTGGACCGGTCAACTCTAAGCGGTTCCTTCTAATGCCGTCCCCTTTTTGGCTTCATTACCGCGGACACTGTGCCCTAAAATACTACTTATGGAGGATAGGAAGGGTGGAGGACCCCACATGTAGGCTTTGCCTCGAAGAGGATGAGTCTGCCTTCCACGTTCTCTGTGAGTGCCCCTCAATAGCGAGAAGCAGGGTTTCTTTGTTCGAGGAGTCCCTCCTCAAACCCTCAAGTCTAAGCGACAAGCCACTGACTGTTGAACTTTTAACAAAAAATACTTTTTTCCTATTCAATTTATTCTAACGGGCCGAAAATTTGAGTTATCGTAACCATTTTTTTTTAATCAGCTATTAATCTGTCTAGATGAATTTTTGATTTATTTGTTGAAAACTGTTAAAATTACTGTCAAATATCAAATCGTTCAGTTTGAAATTTTTTGGTAGAGGTTTACATATCACCCTGAATTTTTGTAACTCTATGAGATATTTTCTTAAATAAGACCCTCATCTACGCAGAATACTCCCTATGTGAAACGGTAAAAGTCAAGGCTTCATCCATCCAGTTTTCAACAAATAAATCAAAAATTCATCTAGATAGATTAATAGCTGATTAAAAGACGAAAATTTTAAAAACAAATGTTACGATAACTCAAATTTTCGGCCCGTTTCGCCATATGTGCGAATGGTGCGCTTGCACCGGGCGCAATTAGTAAGGTTCGCAATTTCAGAAATTAAGATTTAAATTTAAAACTATGATAAAAAAAATTTGAAAGTATTCTCACGGGTGCAAGAAATTACACCAACTTACCCAATTTCTGTCCCTGCACTCCTCGTGTAGTAAGTTTCCAGAGATTTTAGCTTCGGGATTCAAGAAATTCTCGAAAAAATCTCTCATTTATTTGGAGCTCGTTTTGAAAAATCTGTACCATATCCACTCATATTCTATTATTCCAGTTGATTACCTTCTTTTGAGCGAGCAAGCTGTTGGGCGAACTCAGGCTTTATTTTTCCTGAGTTAAATATGGGAAATAATATGGGAAATAGTATGGGAACTCAGACAAAAATTGAAGTTCAATGCACCAATTTGACCGAACTTGCGCAGTTCGGTCGGGGTATTACCGTCTAACGTATTAACCCGGGCCAACCAACAAAAATTGGTTGTAGTCTTCAATTCCCTTTTGAAATTCGAAGAAGAATCGCATAAGGGCTTTCATAAAAGCTAACTTTTCCAGCAAACTATATGTTAGAATGCTTTAGCTTGTTTTTGTTTCTTTTAATATTATTTCTCCCATATAGTCCTAGCTAAAGGGAAGCGAAAAACAAAACCTACACAGCTGTCAAACAAACTGCCCAGCCCATCGCTCTCGCCTTTTCTCCGCAGACGATGTTTTCAGCAGATTTTTGTTGGTTGGATGCGGACCAATGTGAAACTTCCTATCTATGTGCAATCTTAAATTTTGCGCAAACTACGAAAATTATTTCTCCTATTCAGCGAGTGTTTGTGTCTTTTCCATTGTTCTTCATTGTGTTCAAAAATGTGAACAGCTTAAAGAGCGCAATATGGCATAGTGCACCGGGCGCATAAAACCCAAGCGCCGGCCCTGGTTGTCAAAACTTATGGTTAATTACTTTTCGATTACTGACATATTACTGTTTATAGACAAAATGCAAATAATAATAAAATCAATTGGCGAGTTCCTAGTTTATAAGTTACGACCAGTCCCCCCAACAGGAAACTGCGCTTACCTCTGTGGAATTTTCTCTGTAAATTTTACTGGTTCATAAATAAATTAAAAAAAATTGGCTGGGAATTGAAATGCCATTTAAAGGACAAACCGAACGCCCACGAAATTAAAAGAGATAAAGAAATACATTTCATTTCGGAAGTATTAATTGCACGTTTCAAACAATCTTTACAGACTTTAAATAATTCGAAAGTGCCAAGTTCATTCAAGGGCTAGAAAGCAAAAAGGGCTGAACTGTGAAAATATATTTTATTTTGAATTAATAAAAAATCGTTGAAATATAATAAATGGAACATTAATAAAAAAATTGCCATTGTTATTATTTTGTCATCTCTGTGACCAGTTCTACATAGGGTGTATTGCTGAAAGTAACAAAGTGGCCGGCTGTGGATAGGTTTTGGACAGAGGAACAAAAAATCGTATCGATTTAGCCGCTAGGGCGTTTTGAATTCTTTTTTGGTAGAAGTTTACATAAAAATGTAGCGAGAAAAATGATTAAAAAGTAACCTTTTTGCGTTACATTGGAATATGTAGGGAAGCAATGTATTTTTTTATATTTTTTTTACAAATAAAACCCTTTATTTCTGGTTTTCCCCATCACACACCATTGTTTTTATTCATCGAATGAAAGCCCTATTCTTGGCAATACAAAAATACCCTATTAATCGATATAGAGCGTTGTTTCATTACCGTTTTATTCCAACTCATTCAGGGGAGGATACAAGATGGGGGGGGGGGGCTGGTAGTGGGGTTGGGCGTTGGGCTAACTACCGGACCCTGTAAAAACACATCAGTTAAGAAACCCGATGCAAAGCCTCGGAACGGACGGAAAAAACGGCAACGACTACGGCAACAGCACCTGGAAATGATTTTTGGAACATGGAACACGCGAAGTATGTACCGAACTGCATCAGTTAAGTCACTACTAGACGAAGTGAGCAGATATAAAATCAAATTACTCGCGTTACAAGAGATCAGATGGATAGGAAACGGGACAATGGACCTTGGCAACTACAGGATATTCTACAGCTGCGGAAGGGAACACCACTTAGGAGTAGGCTTCGTAATACACAAGTCAATCATAGATAATGTCATAGAGTTCAAGCCAATCAGTGAACGTCTATGTTCAATACGACTCCGAACGAAATTCTTCACCCTCACAATCATAAATGTACATGCGGAGACGGAGGAGAAAGCGGACACGACAAAGGACACTTTCTACTACAAGCTTGAACACGCATATGACACGGCCCCTTCCAATGACATCAAGATGGTGATAGGAGACCTCAACGCCAAAATTGGAAGAGAGAACTGGTACAGACCAACCATTGGAAAAGAAAGTCTCCACGAAACATCAAACGATAACGGGCAACGTGTTATCGATTTTGCAATGAGCAAAAATATGATCGTCAGCTCAACATATTTTCCAAGAAAGGACATTCACAAATACACATGGCAATCTCCCAGCGAAAGGTACTGCAATCAAATAGACCATATACTTATAGACAGAAGGGCAGCTTCCAGTATCCTTCAAGTAAGATCCTACAGAGGTGCGAATTGTGAATCGGACCACTTCCTAATTAAAGCTAGATTCAGATGTCGGCTGTCCACTCAAGAACAAAGAAGCAACAAAGTAAAGAAATTCGACGTTGACCGCCTCCAGGAACAGACCGTATTGGAGAGGTACCAGGCAACGTTAGCAGAGAGGATAGGTCCAAGCCTAAACATAAATAATGAAGACACAATTGAGGGAAAATGGACAAGACTGAGGACGATACTGACAGATGTCACGAAGGAAACTGTAGGCTACAAACGCACTGCCAGAGCCAATGATTGGTACGACGAGGAATGTAAAACAGCTATAGAGGCCAGAAATAGAAATAGGAAAATTTACATAGAGAGACCGACGAGGAGCAAGAAACTGAAATATGAGGATACAAGAAGAACCGCCAAAAACATCTGCAGGAAGAAGAAAAGGCAATTCCTCAACAATTACATCTTGAGAGCAGAGGAAAACTTTGCCCGAAACAAAACCAGGGAAGCATATAAGGAAGTAAACTTCTTCAAGAAAGGCTTCAAACCTTCCTCCGGTATATGTAGAACGAAAGAAGGCACTATAGTTACAGGCAGCGAAGATGTAAAGAAAAGATGGAAGGAATTTTTTAGCGAGCTGCTGAACGCAAACGAGAGCATCCGACACGTACCAGAACCCCGTCCACAACATAACGATGACACCAGAGAAATAAACGAACCCACTCTGGAGGAAGTACAAAGTGCCATACGACTCTTAAGAAATAACAAATCTCCAGGAATTGATAACATCCCAGCAGAGCTGATCAAGCAAGGAGGCGAACCGCTTTCAGCAGCTATACATGAATTAGTATGCTGCATATGGAGGAACGAAAAAATGCCTGAAGATTGGGAGCAAAGCATTATCTGCCCAATACACAAGAAAGGAGATAGATTCAACTGTGCAAATTACAGAGGCATATCTCTTTTAAGCACAGTGTATAAAATAATGACCAATATAATTAAGGCCAGACTGGAACCTTATGCAGAAGCCGTAATAAGTGAATACCAAGCTGGATTCAGAAGAAATAGGTCAACGATGGATCAACTTTTTTCAATAAGGCAAATGCTCCGAAAATGCTGGGAATACAACATCGACGTGTATCAACTTTTCATCGACTTTAAACAAGCATACGACAGCATCGACAGGGAAAAAATGTATGCGACAATGCTGGACCTAAACATACCCCTAAAGATAGTGAAACTGACTAAAATGGCAATGGAAAATACAAGGTGTGCAGTCAGAATACAAGGAGAATTGACGGAGTCCTTCCCAGTCAAGCAAGGCTTAAAGCAGGGCGATGGGCTGGCACCCATGCTATTTAATCTCTGCCTTGAAGGAGTAATTCGCAAAGTAAACATTGATGGGAACACAGCCCTGCTTAACAAATCAAAACAGTTGGCAGGATATGCCGACGACATAAACTGCCTTGCCAGATCACTGTCATACCTTAGAGAAGTATTCACAGAATTAGAAGATGGAGCTAAACATATAGGGCTGCAAATAAATGCAGACAAGAGCAAGATTCCACAGTCAGTGAAGACAACGATGAAACGATAGACGTACAAAGAAGAATAAACGCCGCAAACAGAACATAGTATCCTACTGCCAGTAATGAAATCCAGAGACATCCACAGAAAAACAAAAATAAGAGTCTACAAAACCATCATACGTACAATGTAAACTTTAATGTAAACTTTCGACCCATGCCAAGCTACTGCGTTTACGTTGGGCCGGTCATGTCCAAAGAATGGATGACTCTTCTTCTTCTTCTTTGTGCCCCTTTAATCCCTCATGGGACATAGGGCGGAAACAGTTGCCCTCCAGCGGACTCTGTTTTGCGCGACAGCTCTCAGCTCTGACCAGGATGGATGACTCAAGGATACCAAAAAAATCCCTGTATATACTACCAGATGGCAAAAGACCAGTTGGCAAACCACGGTCAAGATGGGAAGATAATGTTAAGACCGATGCAGCGAAACTGCTCAACACGAGAAACTGGAGACAAGCTGCGGAGCAGAGAGACGTCTGGAGGAAGAAGCTGAAGGAGGCCAAGGCTCGAATTGGGCCGTAGAGCCATCGAAGAAGAAGAAGAGTTTGATATCATTTAATTTTTCACACAAATCCATAATTTTGATAAAAATCTAAAAAAGATGGTAATAAAAAACGCTGAATACCTCGCATACACCTCCTATACAACCCACCAACCATCATTACATTCTCTTTGCAAAAACACGCTTCAGGCAACCCATACTCGAAAATACAATTCATAAAAATATTCTCTTAAGGGATCATCATTAAAGAGAATCTTAAAATATATAATGGAAGCTACAAAGTTATCAGCTTATATTCAATATATACCGCCTGCCACCCCACAATAGCTAAAGAGAAACTTCACCTATCTTCGATCTCTTTTTTCTTGACTCAATATAAACGAAAATTCAGATTTTAAGACGAGTCAAAACAAAATTTCTAAGCAAAATTTTAAGAGCAGATTTAACATTGCTCGAAGCCAGAATAAATTACCTGAAAACGAAACCAAGGAAACAAAGAGAATACGGTGGATACAGAAGATTTCTCTATATTCGTTTTGTCAATTCCCGCTATTCGATTCCGAAGAAGCTGCGTTTAGCTCAGCTTCTGAGGGTACCGTATCTACAGAAACCTTTGCGTGAGTATGGCTTCAAATAAATTGAAAAGGTTGGAGTTTTCACATTGATTTTCTGGGCGAAATAAGCTGACGATATTGCAGCTTCCCCATGTTGTGTAAGGCCTCGGCCACTATAAGAGCGGCAACAGAAAAATTTAACGGCTCAAATTAGCGGAGAGCGGCACTTTAGTATTGTCACACTGCCGGTCATATCATGACTGTGGCTTTAGTGTTTCCAGAGGATGAAATATATTAAGATTTTTCTGGTGATTAATCTTGATAATATTAAATTTATTTTTTAAGGAAGTCGCCTATTTGGTCAAGGGAAGCAGTGCTTCCTTTGCTTCCAAAGAGGAACCGCCACTGTCCCCCCCCCCCTCCCAAGAGTTCTAGCACAATTGAACTAGGAAATTTACCTCTTTATATAATCCCAAAAGCTACTGTCTTGATTTCCAACGAAAAAAAAAAACATATTGAAAAAATTCAAATCAAATTTTTAAATTGCAGCTGTTTGAAATGTTATATAATCAAAATAGGTCTGTATCTGAAATTATTGAATTTTCAAAAATGCGGCTTAATAGAAAACTCATTTTAGAATCTACATCTATGTACAATAACTTTGTAAGCTATTTAATTGGCACATTCCCTGCGGTTAGAGTTGAGTAGGACTTGCCCCTTACGCGAGGGTAAATCGTACTGATGCCTCCTTTTTAACTTCCTAGTATAGGAAGTTATTGTAATCGGTCCGAAAATCGAAATCGAAAATTTCAACGTATTTTCATCTTTCAAGGTCCTAGGAGCATTTTAAGCAAAAAATTTGGAGGAAGTATATGTGTGTGTGTGTGCGTATGGATGTGGTCATTTTTTCCTGCACGATATCGCCCGAACCAAAACTGATATCGACTTCGTTGAGGTGTGTTCGAAGCGTATTAACCGAAATATGATCTGAAAAGATTTTCATGAGATTCGGTCCAGCCGTTTTTTTGTTTAAGCGACGTAAGTGATTTTTGTACCTGCACGATACCGCGCGAACTAAAAACTATATCGACTTCATTGAAGTTCCGAAAAACATAAATACATCAATTTTATATACATTTTCGTCATCCTAATCTTGTAAGTGCGCACATTTAGTTTGACATTTGAGCGAAAATATTGATAAACAATTGTGACAAATTCTCGGTATTATACATATATTCTATATTGCCTATTGTTCATTTATTATTAAATTCTCCAATCATAATATTCAACATCCATCATACTGGGAAGTTGATCGTGTGGACTGAAAGGGTCGAACCCACATCCCAACTAGTTTTGAAAGGTCCCACTTCAAAAATAATATCCTACTACTATTGGTATGAGCGTATAAACCTGTACCAGCCCAAACCCACGAATCTTATGGGACACATGGCTAACCCTTTCGATCCATTTGTTGCATTAATGAAACAATTTTCGTATTAATTGGTACAAATAGGGTTAAACAGATCACATCGTGTCAGTCAGACCTTAAACATAGTTGTACACAGTTTTTTTATACCCAGTTAAAATAGACATTGAAACAGCATAAATCGAGAATAGCTTAAAATTGGAAGAGCCCTTAAAAAATCAGTTTGCAAATATGTATCTCTTAAACATCGTAGCATAAAATAGTTTTGACAGAATTTGTAGGTTATGTGATTACCATTATGTGCCATTCATGAGATATCGCCTTTTTGAAGATTAAAAATACTCATACGTCCTCAGAGGTAGCCCTAATAAGGCATACCGCCAGCCTAACCGGTTAATAATAGGTTGCCAAATTTGCGCTTAGGTCTGGTCTTCACCATGTTCACCTGCTAGTCTGCTACTGCCTGCGTCACAGCCTTTGCTTCCTGGTTAGCAGTATTACTGGATTTAGGAGGCTTAACCACGCTCGTCACATCACCTTGCAAGGCCACGCAAAATAAGTTTGGAGCCCTTCAAGATATTGAAATTCCAAAAAATCTTTGCTTAAAAAAATTGTGGTAAGAATAAGTTCATTCAGAACATAGAATATTTGTACTGAACGGTTGGTTCTTAATTCAAAGCCGAACCTAAAGTTACTTAGTGTAGTTTAGATAGGAACAGGTCTTATGTAGGTACGCCCTTGCGATTAGCTCTGCGGATACGACATTGGACGTGGTTGGTATTTAGTTAGGGGACCAGTCGGTAAAACTGCTGTCGACACCAGTGATGAGCAAACCTGGTCTTGCAGTCTTCAAGATTTTTGTATGAAGAGGTCTAATGAAACAACCTACACTCGCTACCACACTTGATATTGCACATTTAACCAGATCAAAACAAGACCTAGACAAGACAGGACAAGACAAGACTGCAAGATCAAGATAGCAAGAGTTTTTGCTCATCACTAAGTGCCAAAAGTCTTACAGTGATGAGTCTTCCAAAAAGTCTTGCAGAAAGTCTTGCAAAGGATCTCGCAGTTTTGTCTTGGTCTTGCTGACTGTCTGGCTGACTGTCTGAATGAGTTTTGGCACAATGTTGAGCAGAAAGTCTTTATATCTTTATCTTGTAGTCTTGTCTTGTCCTTGTCCTGTTTTTCTTGGTCTTGCTAAATGTGCAGGACCAGTCTTGCTCATCACTAGTCGACACGCGCGTTTAAAAGGACAAAAAGGCAATTACTTTTCTCGGGTTATTTTATTCTAAATGAGTGAAGTTTTTTACTATAATTTTTACTGTGCACTGAATACAATTGCAGACAACATCATCTCCACACTTTGAGTAAAATTTGAATCACCCCCCTCCCCCAAGAATTGCTTCTGGATCCGCCCTAGAATCATTAAACTATACTTTTTTCCCCAACAACAAAATTAAAAACGCAGGCAGAGACAGACCCTCCTTTTTTGTGGTTATAATCGATCATTTTTATGTAATATCTACCACATTAACCGCTGTTCTAGCTGTGACCGGACTCCCTGTATACATATGACAAAAATTGGTTATTTTCTATAAGTATACAGTTCTCTCGTGAGAGTGATCGAGTTCGGACGAGTATTAAGAGTGAAGTGAATAAAGCGTAGCTAAGTATTATTACAGTGAATAATTTTCAAAGTAGTTTTCCTGAAAATTACAACAAAAAGGAACACACCAGACCACCTTGATGATGAGGACTGTCCTCATGAGGTTAAAAAACATAAAACAGTGACAAAAACTGGAAACATCAAAACTCAGAACCACATGAACAGCATGAAATACCAAAATTATTATAAACCACTTCAAACACTGATGCAAGATGATGAAATGGTCGAGGAAGCTCCATTACCCTCTGATAAAGATGTAGCTGGACCGACTACAAAAGACAAAACGGTTGTCCCGCCAATAAATGTAATTAAATCGTCCCTTAAGGATATCCGAGGTATACTGGAGACAACAAAAATCACCGACTATTTTCTAAAAAAAATATCGATTGGAGTAAAAATTACCACCAACACTATTGAAAACCATAAAATAATATGTGACACTATGCAAGCGAATAAAAAAGAACACTATACGTATACCAATAAAGAAAATCTGCCGTTGAAGGCGGTACTAACAGGAATAGACGAAATGGAAACACAAGAGTTAATGAACGATTTAATACTTTAATACGATTTAATAAAACGATTTAAGGCTTAAAATGTAAAGAAGTTAAGAAAATAGTAATAAATACCAAATTGGGTACAGACTACATGTATATTGTTTACCTAGAAAAGGGATCCATTAGCATGATGGAATTAAAAAATAAACACTCAATAATTAACAAAACAAAGGTAAAATGGGACTATTATAGAAAATTGCCTGGCAAACCCACACAATGTAGGAACTGTCAGATGTTTGGTCACGGCCGGCACCAGTAACTGTAAGGTGAACACCTTTTGTGCCCATTGCGCTAAAAACCATGCAACACTTGAATGCCCAAATAAAGACAACAGTGCTAAGTGTGCAAACTGTAACGGGGAGCATAAAGCTATGGACAAAAATTGTCCTACAAGAATAGCATATATTCAACTGCGAGCTGGAAAAGCCAAAAAACCCACAGATGTACAACAAAAATCTGTACCGCAGATGAACGAGACAAATTACCCACCGCTAACGAACGCACGTAACACAATGTATGAATCACAAAATAAGTCATATAGGACAATCCAGTGGAACCCACACAACTTGCAACTATTAAATAACAAAAATAGTACTAACACAGTGGAAAATAACACCAACTTAGCAAGTAAGAATTTGAATGAAAATAGCAGTAAAGTAAATAGTAACACAAATAACAATTTGTTTACAATACAAGAAATACAATCACTTACTAATGAATTATTAACAAACTTAAAACAATGCACTGATAAATTCCAACAATTTGAAATAATTACTAATTTAGCCATTAAATACTTATATGCACACTAACTTAATTAAGATTTTAACCTGGAATGCCAGAGGGATTAAAAACAAAACTATTGAATTTTTTAATTTCTTACAAACACATAATATAGAAATAGCGCTTGTCACCGAAACTTGGCTGAATCAGCTGTCAAAATTAACGCATGTAAATTACACTTGTTTACGGTGTGATCGCAGTGGAATCAGAGGTGGTGGAGTTGCCATAGTTGCTAAAAAGTCACTAAACTGCAGACTACTACCAATTCCTAACACTAAAATTATTGAAGCTATAGCAATCGAATTGATGATAAATTATGATCATAAAATAACTATTATTGCCGCATATTTTCCTGGTGGTACATCTACGCAGGAGAAAAAAGAATTGTTTAAATCTGATATTAGATACCTTTGCACCGCATATAATAATGTAATTGTTGGTGGTGATCTGAACTCTAGGCACAGTACTTGGGGCTGCCGCAGAGCTAACACGTGGGGCAACATATTACACAATTACATAGCTACACATCCTGTAACTATGTTATACCCAGATAACCCTACATACATACCATCTCAGCGCAAAGCAAACCCGTCTACACTCGATGGTTTTCTAACAACTCTGCAGGCAAACCTGCAACAACCAATAGCCATAAATGACCTTCCCTCGGATCACCTACCAGTTATCATGGAGCTCCCTCACTCACTCTACTTACCTAACATGATAAGGTATAAGTACAACTGCACCGATTGGAATAAATTTCGTACTGTATGCAAAAGAAACAACCCTTTCAGAACAACATATCCAAACCGTACTGAAATAGTCAATACTTCACAAATAGACAACATGATTTCAAAATTTAATGAATGTATTTGAAAAGCCCTACACGATGCCACCCCCTACACATACCTAAGGCCTCAAAATCCAATTAAACTTCCTGGGAAAATACTATGCCTAATCCGACTTAGAAATAACGTGCGCAGGCAGTGGCAGCGTTATCGTCTACCGCAACTCAAAGTGCGGTTAAAACAGGTAAACGAGTCGTTAAAAAAGCAAATAATTGAATATAGAAATAAGAGCTGGAATGAAAAACTTGCTACATTAGGCAACGCATGCAAACCCTTCTGGCGGTTAGCGAAAATAATCAAAAATGGTAACACAACTGTTCCAACACTGGAGGTAAATGGTAGCAAGTATATAACTATGGAAGAAAAGGCGCAGGTAATTGCTGACTCCCTGAATCATACTAATTTTGCTCCACTAAGATTTACAAATACACCCCATGAAACGGAGATCAAAGATAAAATCCAAAATTTTCAAGGGGAAAACACAACCATCCCCCCCAGTCAGTACATAAGCCCCTCGAACGTAAGAAAAATAATCTTAACTACTACCAGTAAAAAGACCCCTGGGAGTGACAAAATCACTAACAAAACCCTCAAAGAAATGCCCAGAATCTCACTAATTCTTCTAACATTCATATATAATTGTTGTCTCAAGCTAAATTATTTCCCTACCATATGGAAAAATGCACAAATAGTACCAGTGCCTAAGCCTGGAAAACCACTGAATGAACCAGGCAGCTACCGACCAATAAGTCTACTAAGCAATGTAGGTAAAGTGTTTGAAAAAATTCTGAAACAAAAAATTATTACTTCAATAGAAAATTTAGAAACAAATTTGGTTTCAGAAGTAAATTTAATGCAAACCATCCACTAGCAATATTAACCAAAGAAATTAAAATGAACCTGGTAAATAAAAAATCGGTCGGTCTGGCGCTACTAGATGTAAAAAACGCATTTGATGCAGTGTGGCATGATGCGTTAATTACGAAGCTTATCAACTATAACCTGCCTTATCACCTCATAGATATTATTAAGAGTTTTCTAACAAACCGCACCTTTCAAGTTCGCGTCGGAAAGGCTCTGTCTGCGCAGCTACGTATCACCACAGGTGTACCTCAAGGTTCTGTCCTGGGTCCCATTTTATATATACTTTACATTGCTGACCTACCGAACATAGAAAACTGCAGAGTTCTCACATATGCTGATGACACTGCCATCTTCACTCATGCTGAAAATGCCTCCACTATAACATCGCGGCTACAATTTGCGTTCGATACCATACAAGGTTACTGTGACAAATGGAAAATTGCGTTAAACCCTGCAAAAACTCAAGCCATGTATTTCACCAGACGAAGAGCATCCGTCCACCTTCCCCAAAATAAATTAAAAATCAAAGGGCAAGATGTGCCATGGGTCAGTATTGTAAAATACCTTGGAATCACCCTTGATAAGCCATTGACATACAACAAACACATACAAACTGTAATACACAAAACGAATATAGCCATAAAATCTCTCTACCCACTCATAAATCGCAGGTCGTTGTTGAGTAAGTTTAACAAACAAATAATATATAAGCAAATTTTTCAAGCGATAATGTTATATGCTGCCCCCATATGGCATCACTGTGCAAAAACTCACATAAGTAAGCTCCAAAGACAACAAAATAAAATCCTAAAACTATGCTTAAATCTACCACCATATTATTCCACCAGGCGACTACACCTCATAGCAAATGTACCATATATTGCCGAAGCGGCTAATAAATCGGCATATCAATTTTATAATAGATGTAGCAATACACAAAATCGGCTGATACAGCTAATGATGGAATTAAGACAGCGAGTAGGCTAGTGATTAGAGTAAGGTCGTTATAAGTTAGCTTTTAAGTTTTAGAAAAAGAAATAAATCAGGTTTTTCTGAATTTTCCTGAGATTTACAATAATATGTAATAAATTTAACTGTACTACAAAATAACACAACTCAGATGAAATGAGACATTAAACTCAAATCTCTGCAACTCTAAACTACTGTACACAAAATTATGTAAATTATGAATAAATTATTTTGAATTAAAAAAAAAAAAATTCTATAAGTATACACTTTTACTCCATTTTTAGCACATTTATTCTTTTCCAATGCATCATACTTAAACAACCTAATTTTTTAACTTTATTATTGTAAGTAATTAAACACTGATATGCAAGGTTTACTTTTACTTCAAAAGATTCCAGTTATTACTTGTTACTTAAGGAATACTTACCAGAGAAGTAGGGAATGGCCGGTGTATATTAACTTTTGACACTGACTGTATATTATGCGTATTTCAGTATGCTTTCGCTAACGACTATCTGAAGCTGCAGAGGACGTCAACAAGGCCAGTTTGCGGGTTAAAACACGAAACGACGAAGCACGAAAACATTAATGATTACTATATATGTAGATGGAGTGTAATATAGTGGATGTGAAGCCAAGAGGGGTTTAGTGTCCGCCATTTTGGTAGACGCCAGTTTCTTCTCCTGTGCTTGAGTATCGGTTTTTTTCGTTTATCTCTCAATCAGGATTATTTGTTACCCAGTCTGGTCAGGGTCACTGCTACGTAATCTAATGAATATTTTTGTCCGGGAACATTGTTGAACCTGCTACCATTGAGTTCGAGCTAACGAGATCAAGCAATCAACTACTATGGTAGAGTCACTGGTAGCGTTGTGCAGGCTATTCTTTCCTATGACTCCTAGAAACTAATCTTCTTTTCCTACTTTAGAGTTCATGTCTGCAGCCACCATTTTAGTACCGTTATACCAGAATAAGTGATTTCATTTTCTTTTTCACTATGAAGGCAACTCCGGGCTCTATTCTTCCATTCGATGAACCACTGGAGAGCATCGTGTAGGTTTAGAGATCCATTATGGCACTGTGAGTCCGTGTAAAGCAGTGATCGCTATGTCGTATTTCTCCAGTAATAATAAAAGCAAACTCAGATCGCCGGTACTATTTAGCGTTCTGACATGCCAAGTTTCAAATGAAATTCCATATTTCGTTGCCTGGGCCGTTGCCGTTGAGTTCTTCCTTTCGGAGGGCAGCCTTAAGGATTCGTGACAGGTGGGTTTTTACAGAAGAAGGTTTTCAGCCTGCCGCCCAATCCCAACCTGAAGGATCAGTCCGATAGTTGTTTCGTTTTGAGGCGCCATTCAGCCTCCTCGATCTGTTTACTCTTGTATAGGCAAGAGTATCCAGGGGCTCGTCTTCTTTCTTCTTTAACGGCTTTATAACTGGGATCCAGTCCTGGCCTCTCGCATTTGTTCTCTCCACCGGCCCCGATTCTGAGTAGATGTCAACCAGTTTGGCATCCCTAAGCACTGAGCGTCCTTATCTACGCTATCCTTCCAACGGAGGTTGGGTCTCCCTCGCTGTCGCAACCAATAGGTCTAGATGCCATGGCCACCGGAGTCTACCGAGCTTTATTTTCTTTCCAACATCTATGTCGCGATAGCGCTCATAGATCTCGTTATTGTAGAGTCTCCGGAGTCGTCCTTCTTCACATAAGGGGCCAACCAAGTATTTTCCTCTCGAACACGGTTAAGAGGTTTGAGTGGTTTTTGCTAAGCACCCACGTTTCAGAGGCAAAAGTGATTACAGGTAAGGCCATCGTCTTATATAGTAAAAGTTTAGACATTATTGTTAGATGACCCAAGGTAGGCAAATGATTTTACCACTTCAAACTCGTGCCCCTCTACTTTGATTGTGGGACCAATGTTGGATGTTCTTGTAGACGAGGCCACCATGTACTTTGTTTTGCTTTCGTTATTGTGCAGTCCCAGATTTCCGGCCGCCCGCTCAATCTGAGTGAAAACTTCTTGTACAGCTGTTGTTCTTCTTCCAATGATGCCAATTTCGTCTGAATAAGCCCGTAATTGTGACGCCCAAATCTCGGATCACTTTCTCCAACGCCAGGTTGAAAAAGAGGCAAGCCAGACCGTCCCCTTTTCGGATTACATTAAAAATGTTGATGAGTCTGGACAGTGTTCCGGATACCCTTGCTTGTCACATTAGTCATGGTCAACCTACATAGTCTTGTCAGCTTGTTGGGATTGCCGAATTCTCTCATGGCATTTTAGGGTTCTACTCTGGCTATGCTATCATAGGCGGCTTCAATGTCTATGAAGAGGTGTTGAATTAAGTTTTGAAACTCTAGGCATTTTTCCATAGCCTGCCTCAAGGCGAAAATGTGATCAGTTGTTGGTTTGCCTGGGATAAAGCCACACTGGTAATGGCCTATGATGTTTCTAGCGTATGGGGCCAACCGGTTTTGTAGGATAGCGGAGAATATCTTATACACGGTACGGTCGTTCCGATCTCTACGGCTTCTGCCTAAGATGGAATCAGCAGTACCAATGACAATATTTTTAAGGCGGACCCAAGACCAAGTTCTAAATTGCTACCATTTCTACAACTCGCTATCCATTGTCATTAGTGTTTTCCTGCAATCTGTGGGTGCCGACATATTTCCTGTATACGGCTTACTTTGGCGTTCAGATATCCCAGTATGCGTTATTCCCAATATTCAGCTGATGACTGACCACCACTGGGGTTGCCTGATATAAAGTCATCGTCTTCGTGGAGGTGTAGGACTCGGTAGTATATCGGAAAATCTTAGATCGCGTAGACTTTAAATCACGTTTCCCAAGACTTGTCTCTTTGGTGTACCGGCACACCCAAAAGTCCCCAAGGCTGTTAATACCATTATTTCAATAATTTTTTTTTATTTATTTAATTACAGTAAATTTCGATTGGATTATTTGACATTTGGAACCTACCAAGGTGGCCGCCAAGTCATTCCCCTTCTCTTTCATGTCTTCACACTAAGATGGCACTTTACACTCCATCTATAGTATTCATCAATCCGACGGTTTTAAGGTCAAATCAGTAGTGTCTCCTTAAGCTGGTGACATATTCAAGCGTACATGCGTTTCGTATATAAGTATATCACTGACACATAATTGAGTGGTTGCGTTCCGTTCTGAGTGTAACGAGTGCATGTGTTTGTTGTGTATGCTTGTGAGCAGGACCGCCTGCAAAATAAACAATGCCGCCCCTCCCTTATCTTGTTTTTTCCGACTGAGCTTGTTGAAAGATCTTTTAATTTGGCTACTATAATAAGAGTGTATAAAAAAACTGATCGAAGATCGAATCTGAAATTTGAATACGTTTTTTATTGATATCTCATACATTCAATATTAAAAAAAAAAATAAGTCGTCTTGCATTCGAGTAATTAATATTAAAAATTAAAGTAAAGGTCAAATAAAAATTTTATTAAACGTGGGAATTTATTGCACATCCATTCATCCGTCCAATGGCACTGCCGCCCAAATCAAGCCTTGACCTCCTCTAGGGCATTTCTTCAAAGTTGACGGTCCTTGCAGCATGTCTCCAGTTCCGGATGTTGGGCATTGCCTTTGCGTCAGCTGTCACATAGTCTATCCATCTCTTCCTGGGTCTACCTACTGGCCTATTTCCCGGAATTTCTGATGACATAAGCCGTTTTGGATTTCGACTGTCCTCCATTCTGATTACGTAGCCGACTAGTCTTAATCTGTTATATTTTATTAAAGTTGAGAGTTGTGGGTCGTCAAAAATTCCATACAACTCGTTGTTGTATCTCCTTCGCCATACTCCATCCTCTCTCGTTGGGCCTATTATACATCTGAGAGCTTTTCTCTCAAACCTATTGACTCGTTCCTCTTTTCCATGTGTCATATGTTAGTCCAAGTCTCGCTACCATAACACAATATTTATTGTATTACTGTTTTGTAGAGTGATAGTTTCATAAAAGGCATAAAAGGCTCTATACTCGTAAGCCAGTAGAATATCTGTTTACTTCTTCTTTTCCTTCATTTATTATTCTAATTGCAGACCCAAGGTAGACTATTTTATCGATTACTTCTAGCTTGTGTTCGTCGATGGTTATATTTTTTCCCATTCTAAATCTTCCTGCTCTGGATTGTTGCATCACCTTCGTTTTTTCTTCGTTTATCTTCAGATCTATGACTTTTGCCGCCTCTTTTAATTCGACATAAGAAGTTTTTTTTATGCCAAAAAGATTCCTTCCACGATGTTTACTTTTGCATTTCTCTGGACTGATGTTTTCCTTATCACCCATTCTAAGTTCTTATCATACTTCGATCTCTTCTTTACTGCCTTTTCGATTCTTACCTTCGCCAGTGAGCAGCTTGTTGCGCATTTTGTCAGTCGGACCAGCTTTAAGGGGACTTCTAATACCCATAGATACGAGCCTCTCTCTGTTTATTGAGTCATATGCCTGTTGAAATTCGACAAATATCTGGTGTATATCTACATTCCTTTCCCAAGTTTTCTCCAGAATTTCTTACAAGGTCAGCAGCTGTTCCAATGTTGACCTGTTTGTCCTAAAACCGATATTATCCTATAGGGGTTTCCGCTATAGGTTCTAGTTTTTGTTTCTTAAGGATTGTGAAGATTTTGTACCTGGTGCTGAGGAGTGGGATGCCTCTGTAGTTTTTACAGAATAATTTATCTCCTTGCTGTATATTGGGCATATAATCAATCGCTTTCTTCCAGTCATTTGGTGTAACTTCCTCCTCCCAGATGCTGCATATAAGTTCGTGTAAGGTTCGTAATAGTCCCATCAGCGCCTGGCAATTTGTTGCTTTTTTGCTTTTTTATAGCTTCACGTTCCTCATACATCATTGGTAGCTCTATTGAGATATTACAAGTGCTTCTGGCTGTGGATTCTCGTTCAGTATTGGAGAAGAATTCGAGAGGTTCTGATAATGATCTCTCCACCTTTCTTT
The DNA here is from genome assembly GCA_949987705.1 of Thereva unica. NCBI lineage: Eukaryota > Metazoa > Arthropoda > Insecta > Diptera > Therevidae > Thereva > Thereva unica. The sequence continues at coordinate 187,186,809 of OX465281.1, forward strand.
TATCCTATCAGGATTTGCTAAGAGGTGCCCATCTTTGTCTTTACAGAATTCCGTTCGTGACTAAAACTTATTGGTGATCTGACGTATTCCTTTGTACGATTGTCTAATTCTCCCTTCATTGAAGCTTTCCTGGATCTGTAAGATCCTCTTGCTTAGATATTATGTCTTTTTCTTTCTGCAAAGCTTGTCTACAATTTTTCTTTTTTGGTTGAAGACTTCCATCCTTGCTCTTGTTGGCCCTGCGATGTACTCCCGGTGGCTCTGGTTTCTTTCAGCAATTGCGATCAGTCCCGATCAAACCAGTCAATTCTAGTCTGGCTAGGTGCCCAGCCTATTGTTTCTTCTGCTACCCCCTTTATGTTACTTTTAATTTGCTCCCATTTTCGTTGATGTCGGGCTGTTCTTCTGCCGCTCTCTAGTTTTGTACGACAGTATGCTGGTAGGCATCGCCGTTCACTTCCAGTTTTAGCTTATCTACATATATCGTATTTTGGTTGAGTATTCCCTTTATGCGTTTTGGTTTCCATCCGGGTACTCAATTTCACCTTGACTAAATAGTGGTCCGACGCACACCACGCTCTTCGCATTGTTCAGGTGACTGCCGAGTCATATCATGGATATTTTTGTGCGGGAACATTGTTGAACTTCCTCCCATAGAGTTTGAGCTTGCGAGATCGATCAATCTACTATCATTATCATTGGTAGCTTTGTGTAGGCAATGCTTTCCTATGACTCATATTGCACATAAAAATGAATACCTAATTCTCCATAACTAGACGTTAAAATGCTTTAAAGCTTTATGAATAATCATATTAGAATGTCAATTTTTATTTACAGAATAAAGTTGACTTCTATCTTGGGAATTTAATCTTACATTCTTTATCCTTATGCTATACTTTTTTCAGAGATCGATCCTTCTTAAGTGGTTTTAACCTGCACATGTTTCCAGTTTATCGGTTTATTGTTTAATGAGGTCAATACGTGGAATTGTTATGCCATTATAAAAACAAATAGGTGCAACTGATGAAAATTAGTTCGATGACAAGATGTTGTGTTTGCCGCCTCTTGAAAGTGCCGCCCGCATGCTGTGCACACTCTGCACCCCCGCTCCCAAAGGAGTACAACCAAAGTCTAGTAATAACAAGTCTTTCATCTTCATACAAAAATTTCCGACCGTTGATTGTGTGCGTGCATATATGAACATCACTGCTGAGCAAAACTCAACGCATACTTCGTGAACTCGGCCAGACAAAGCCAGATTCTCTCTTTACGATTAAGTATGAAGAACAGAAAAGAAAAGAAAATTGAGTCAGGGGCCGGTTCGTGTATGGCGAACGACGATAGTCGAACGAAAAGAAATTGAAGTCGAAAAATTTTGTCGACGAAAATTTTAGCGTTCGCATAGGTCGAAAGAAAATTGTTCGCGTCCTAATGCAAAAACTCGATAACCCAAGGGCTTTCGAGTGCCTTTCGTCGGCTTCAGACGAACATTTTCAATTTTTTCGACTTACGCGAACCCGAGACGAAAAAAAATTTTCGTTTTCGACATACACAACACAAACCGGCCCCAGTTTTTTTATTTCATAAATCAAAACAAACGAGCAAATATGCACCAATACATCCCCATATAAACTCATAAAATTTTCCGACTTACGGTTGTATTCCAGCGCGTATAAAAATGTTGCATTCTCTCTCTGATAGCCTGACATCGTCATTTGAAAAACTTGTGCATGCAGCTGTTCGCCTTTCACTCATTAACCATATGAAGATGAAAGACTTGTTAATTTCTAGACTTTGAGTACAACTAGCAGACTATGGAACACCCTTCTACAATTAGTATTTCCGAACTCATAAAATTTCCCAGAGTTCGAAAGGTAAGGCTCATCGCCACCATGTTTAGGGACACGCCAGACCTCGCTAACCTATCCTATTCTCTTCGATCCCTCAAACTAACCTTACAACTTACTAAACATTGCACCATGACCCCAACTACATGACGGAGTGACAGTACATAGTGTGATTCCTATGTGTAACATTATCCTATAGAACTATGGGTTCGGGTTAATTTAAATATAGAATTCCTAGAAGGTTGCGCTGTAAAAATGAATACTTTTTCCAATATCAAGTTGTTCAAAACGAAATTATCCAGGGAATACCGACACAAGCAGAGTGACAAGAGGGTAGAATATTCGACTTGATCTCTGTTCTGTTGTAGCTCAATTCAGAACAACAATTTTAAAGTTTACACAAAATAAAATAAGTCAATATTCATCACCCCGAAATGACGATGGCATTCAGTGTTTTATTCGGTGGCAATGTAGAATAGTATCCATAAATGCGCGGTGTTAAACTTGGTGTGTATTTCCATTTCAAGTTGTATAGTTCAATCCCAAAAGTCATCCAGATTACGGGGTACAAGTGGGGTACTTCTGTGCGACGGGAACTCAACTAGAGTCTTTTAGGTAACTTCAAAGTATTTTTCTCGTATTTTCGTCTGTAAGTTTTTGTGCTAGTGGAAATTTTTTCTCCAGTTCGAAACTTGTAAACATCTACGACAAAAATCTAGAAAAAAATCGGGATTTATCATCTCGCAACTTCTCATCTTTTCTCGGTTTCAAATTAAAAAACTCCGCCGAGTCCTGCCTGAAAGAAGCTTACAAGTCAAGATATTTAAAATCCTTCCTCCTCCGCCAATTTAAAAGTGCACTAGCTGTGGCAGATGTAATTGAGGGTTTAATTCCATACTGAAGGAGGACAAATTTAAAGGACAGTGAAACTATTAAGCTACCCGAGCTGGCAGATCTACAAGGCCACGACAGTTCCTTGACAGGCCCAGTCTTCGAGTAGAAGTTGGGAATGGAAATAAAATTCCTGTCAAGGACAGCCACTTCAATTGTTTAAGTTGAAATTTATTGAACAGACGGCAAAAGTCTATCCTGGTTGGTAGCTAGTTGTTTTTGTCCCCGTAGAGCTGTCCATTTCCACTCCGGCTGGAATAAACTGGACGCTCTGTCAACAGCTTCCAGAGCTCCTGTTACGGGCGTTGCTTTTGTTGGTTATTTACTCAAGCTTTTCCGATTATATTCGATTCTTCAAGTGCAAACAGAACGCTGCCAGCTCCGTTTACCCAGCAACTTTCCCAATACTCGTTGGGTATTTTTATTTTTTTTGCAAATGTATCAGTTACGAAAGGTTACACAGGACATGCACAATAAGGGAAGAGTTGGTGATATTTCGCTCCTTTCATCAAATTGGAATCTTATTTATTATTAATTCCTGAAAATTAGATTCCTAGGCCAACGCTGCCTTTTGTTTACAGAGCGAGTCCCCCTGAAATTTTGGCGCCCTAAAAATGCTTTATAAGCTGTGGAAATATTTTATGCCTGAATTCGCTGTATGCGGAAGGATGTTTTGGTTTTTATTGGTTTGTGCAGGATGTTTGATTATGGTACACAATATTCTTCGAGAAAGGTTGTTCTGTTAAATACATTTTCTGGGATGCACTTGCTTTACGAAGGATGTGGAATCCTGCAGACTAATAGCGGAACGGCGCGTGACTTATAGTATGCGGTGAATGCCTGAGCGTGGCGGTGCGGGTGTGTGTTGCAGAATAACAACGTTGCGAGCGGCGTACGTGTTAACCCATCGCAACATTTTATCTGATTAATTCGTGTTGTTAACATCCCTTCATCGTGGTGTCTTTCAAAAAACGTCAGGTGTTTTTATTAGAAAAAATTTGTAATTTATATCCGCGACTTCGTTCCTAGTAGCAGTGCCGGATTTACCAACAAGCAAAACAAGCAATTGCTTGAGGCCCCTACCCTTAAGGGGCCCGCGCCTCTTTTATTTTGTTTGGTTCGTCTTTAGATAAAAGGGAACTAAAAAAAATTGTTTGGCCATAATGTTTTCATAATATTCTTTTGCGAATCAAATATACAACCGTCATAGTTTTGCGACTAAAACAATAAATGTGAAATTAAACTTAAATACAAACATTTCAAACTTTAAAAGCAATGGCTACTTAGAAAAGTGTAGCAGCGTACCGTGGCGCTCCTAGGAAAGGAACTGATAGGATCTAGTGAACGCTAGTTCATTGTTTCTGCCTCTTGTTCTCTTCTCCTTAAGTTAGTGTTTGATTTATAGTCCATGGAAATGGTACTTTAACATTGCAAAAATGCAGGACAAGGTTTTATTTTTGGGATGTGTAGGGGGGGTCAATGTGAGCTTAAGTTTGAGTTTTCGGGATTCTAACCCCCCCCCCCCCCCATTTGGCCGCCATCTTGGAAAACGTGTGCAAATGGGTTTTTCACTATATCTCCACAACGGTACATCTTACCGAAAATTTGCAAGGACACTTTTTGTTTAGAATTAAATAATCTACAATTTATTAGCCGGAAATTTTGTGGTAAAATGAATAATTAAGAAGTTATAAGCCTTAGAACACAAAAGTTAGTTACAATATTTTCTTTAAAGGCTATAACTTTTTTTCCTTCAACTTTAACAAAAAAAAAATAATAACAAGTTTTTTGTAGAGGGTTTCATTAGGAATAATTTTCATTCATTACTTTTTTAATTTCATTCACTACGAAGGGTTTTACGGCGTCCCGAAAGTGACAGATTTTCTGAATATTTTATTACAATTTTACCTCCTAGAAATTAGCAATAACAGATAGCAAGTAATAATAATGAATGAATGACTATACGTTATAAGAAATGCCGATGTTTGAGTAATGTAATAAAATTGTTTCGCATTTTTTTGCGGGTTTTTATTGCTGTTTTGCCATGTTTTATAAGGTACGATATGGTTTAAAATGAGATTCTTTGAATAATAACATGCGTTACTCCAATTTTTTAAAATAATTTGTTTTAGGGCTTCACAAAAAAGTGCTTTATTCAGTTATGTTAACTATCTAAAAGTTTGAGTTATCTTAGTCTTATTTCAAAATTGTTATTTCAGTTTGATCTTAGTTAAATTTTCATATTTATAACTGTGTAAATAGTTATTCAGTTGCGCATACTACCAAAACACAAGTTTTGGAGGATAGTTTACACTCTATTTGTTATAAAAGTTATTCTGATAGTCGTACGGATAACAGCGTTTCTTGTCATAGTACCAGCAACAGCGACGATACTGTCTTGTATACTAGAAGCTCCCTTGATTGATTTTAATTTCCTGACCAACTGTTTCATTTTCTCTTTGAACTTTCAGCCTTGACACCTTTGTACTCGGGTATAATTCCTCAGCAAATCTAAAAATGTCCAGTAATTGATCATGAACCGCAGCACAGCCCTTCAAAAAGACCTAGAGTAGAGTAGATAGAAAAGCAGCATCCTGGATTAGTCGTATTGGGGACACCACTTTAAAAACGCACCGACAAACTCTACCTCGCAGGTGGTGTGGAAATGAGTTATACAACTTGCAAACGCTTGTCATAAAATGAATACGCCCGTATGTTGTTAGATATTTAGAATAAATGAGGAGCATCTGTTCAAAAGGTCGTATTTCACTTTTCAACTTTTTTTTATTTTAAAATTATTTGAAAAACATGGCATAAAACTCCATCGAATGAGCCTAAAAAGTAGTTCAAATTGTGCGTACTTTTCATATAAAAAATTCCCAAAAATTAGGATTCCAATCAAAACGACGTATTTCTGCATCTTTTGAAGGAAACGGTAATCCGCTATTTTGTGGTGGCCGCCATATTGGATCTACCGCCATATTGGATCTATTGAGTATACTATATTATATTGTCATCGGAGCTAAAGCTGGGTGCAAAATTCTAGAATGATTGGAAAACCAGAACCCCTCAGCAAAAGATGTTTCACTTCAAAATGCGATGTGAATTTTCGTTTCATAAATAATTACAAGAAACTTTTGCCAGGAAAGAAGTAAATTACCTTGTTTATGCGTAAGACGGTTTTAAGCTTAAAATCGGTTTAAGACGAATTGCCCGTATAAACAGATTCGGATTCTCTCTCACAAATTGAACATGGAATTGGTTATTTTGACTAAAAATTGAAGCATGGAAAATGGAAAAATGGAATAATTCGTCTTAAGCTGAAATAAATTGAGCTTGAGATGAATTTCGACTTAAGACCGTTTATACGGAGCCGGATTCTATCTTAAGCCGAAATTCAACTTACGCATAAACAAGGTAAATTATAGTGGACATAATAAAGCTGCGGCAACAAAAATTTTAATCGAGATGAACTTTTGTTTTTTCCCATTCCATTTTCCTTTGATTCTCGTTAAATTCCCAAAGGGTACGTCCAGTACCTAAGCAGCGTAGATGATAGAGTAGAGCAAAAGGTCGCATAATCGCTTTAGAACTTTGAATGGTTTTTAAATGGGTGCGTGCATAAAGCCGGCGCCAGACATAGCTTCAAAGATTTGCGCACTTCTTTGAAGACTTTGCAAAGCTTTAAAAACACATTTGAACACATATTGTCGCAACCTGCCAGACATGTTTTGCAAACATTTTTCTCCACAGTATGCTAGTAGACGACAAACAAGATGGACGACGATTTTGTGGACGGAATGTGCTTATAATTGGCATAATGTACACCTTTTCCCTAAATTTTTACAGAACCTTTCTTCTTTCAAAGCAAAAAAAACACAAATCAAGAGGAATTTGAAACTTTATTGAAGCGGGGTAAACGCCATTCTAAGCAACTGGAAGAACAACCAATAGGAAGAGGTCTTACTGGAAACAAAAAAAAAAGATGTCACATTATTATTAGTGAAACAATTTGGTGAAGATTGGGCCTCGATTGAAGACACCGGCACAGGCACCGTCTTCAAAAGTGATTCTTCTTTCTAGATCCATTCTTATTGGATTGATGTTGTTAAGAATTACAAACAATTATTTCATCCTTTTTTGTGTATCGCGGGTTTTTTTCTGAAGTCGGTTTTTAAAATTTTTTTTATACCACAAAATTTCCAGCTAATAAATTGTAGATTATTTTTAAAAAAAGGACAAAAAGTGTCCTTGCAAATTTTCGGAAGATGTACCGTTTCGGAGATATAGTGAAAACCCCATTTGCACACATTTTCCAAGATGGTGGCCAAATGGGGGGGGGGGTTAGAATCCCGAAAACCCAAACTTAAGCTCACATTGACCCCCCCTACACATCCCAAAAATAAAACCTTGTCCTGCATTTTTGCAATGTTAAAGTACCATTTCCATGGACTATTATTGTCGTGTCGTTTTAGTTGTCGTCCAAGGGTTTGCATTTAATACGTCAAAAATAGGTTAGTATCTTCCTTTGTAAAATCCAATAAGTTTAATTGATGCTTAGCATTAACAAGAATAATTTTAATATATTGATTTCCGGAGATGATAATATAATTTATACTAGCAAAAACCCGCGTGCATTGCAACGCCTTTTAATAAATAAAAATAGGTGTGCATAGTCCGGGATGAAAAAGGTATAATGAAACAAAGAGCAAATTTGCAAAACATGATTAAGGGTACATAAAAAATGTTACCTATAAAAAATGTTACCTATAAAAAATATGTTACCTATAAAAAATGTTACTTATAACTTTTTTTAAAACTCGCATCAGCACCATCTATCGGAAAAATTTTGTACTACGTGCACAAAAGACAGCCAATCATATTACGACTCGCGCTCATAGATTTTGACGTTCTCAGGTAATGTGCAGAACTTCCCTATGGCGATTTCAACATTGTTTTCCCCAAAAATAGTTCTAAAAATGGTTCTCAATTTTGCAAAATTGGTGCCCGCTGTGCAGCCCGAAAATTCACAATTTGTCGCCCCGAAAAAATCGAATAAAAACATTTCGGCTTGAAACGAACATTGGCAACATTATAAGACGACACTACTGATTTGATTCTGAAAAGGGCAGTGGCTGTTGTTTAAGCAGCTGGTCATACCGCCCGCACAGGCAATACATATTAATGCAAGGTTAACAATTCACCGTAACGCTTCTTTATAAAAAATACTCGATGTTTCACTTGTACACAACGTTTACAACGTTTGCGTCATTAGAAAGTTGAGTCGACCTAGTTGAGATGATATTTTTTAAATCGTCATAAATGTCGCTCTTCGCAGTGTCTATCACGAACTTTCAAGGAGCAGCCAACAGCTCAATGTCATGATCAACATTAATCTCAGAACACTTTCTATATCCTACATAATATTGAGGAGAATAGTACTATGCCATATAATCTATGCCAATAAAACAGTTACTCCTCAAAATAATTGGGCTCTACTTGCAATCTTGCATTGCTCTGTTAACTGGTTCAATAGATACATTATGTGCCATGGTACATTTATCCCAGGCCCAGACAACCCTCATGCAGTATTGTAAAACTTTGGCTTTGTTCGATCAGTATCTTAAGCATAGAATGAACTGTTTTTCCTTAAGTGAATAAAGTTGCCACAATCTCTGCTAATGATCCTGCTGTGGTAACCCTTTTAGCTCCACGTATTTTGGGTAATATGAGATTAATTGAGAAAGTTATGACAGTGCCTCGTGGTGGACGATGTAGAAAAGCGTGGCACTCTTTACCTATATTTTTGTTGTACTAAAACCGGAACTTTTGACTAGTGCCCGACACTTTTTTACATTTCGAAAGGTAGGCCCTTTCCATATACTGGCTGGCGCAATTAAAACCTTACCTAGATTTAAAATTATTTTTTTACGTTTTAGTTTATTTTAAACTAGAAGCTTTTTGGTTTATTATCCGTGATTTTATAGTCAAAAAAACATTAATGGTCTTGGATGTGAAGTATCACGTCCGTATTTTGACGTGACAAAGTCTATTAATTTGAACGTGACAACGTCTGTTATTACGTTTTGTATTATTTTCTCAATTAATAAATTATATATTTCGAAGCAAATTTTTTTGTGTGCGGGACATTTTCACACGCGCGTCCTATCTTAAACCGATTTAATAGACGTTGTCACGTCAAAAGTGGTGAAAATTTTTAAAGGAATCAATCTTTCAGAAAAGGTAGTATTTGCAAGGCCAATAATAAATATCCACGTCTGCCTTTCGAAACCTTATTCTACTATCGAATCACACTGAAAAACTGATACCATAGTCAGAAAAAATATTTCCCTGATAGAGTACATACTTTTTTTATCATTGCGATTGTAGACCTGAAAGAGCTCTATTTAAATATCCATTGTTCCCTGAGTGAAGGGTTCCCTATAGTACGATCAAGATATTTTTAGGAAAACCTAGATATTTAGATAAAACTCTGTGAGGTCTACAACTGGAATGATAAAAAATGTTCACTTGCTTTCCTTCGGCTATCGGTTGAAGTTTTTGGTCTAATCCGGTTGTCGGACACGATAGTCGGTACAGAAAGTCGGATCTGATAGTCGTATCCGCCTGAAATATGGCCGCAAAAGCCAGCCGTCATCAGTTTTAAGCCAGCCAGCCAGCAGTTTTAAAAATAGTTTTTGTACAGACAGACATTCCAATTATATGTCACGGTGCCATAGGTCATGATTTGTAATTCAAATTAGTCGTACAATTATAGATCACTACTTCGGCGAGAAACACCCGGATCGCCTCTGTTCTGAAGTTTTTGAAAGCGGCTTCTATGTCCAGCAAGGCTGTTAAGTGGACTGCTTTGTTATGTAAGACTCTACCGTAGAAACCAATACATGCAGTGCAGTGACCATCTATTATCCTTCGAAATATAAAGGATTGGAGAAAGACATAGAGACCTCCGTTATGGAGATTCGAGTTTATAGTATTATTAGTGCCGGAAATAGTTAAGGAAGTGCAGCATTAGCGGGAGAGTTTTGTGAACTTAAAGCGTAAGTAAACTCAGCACAAGCAAGATCGCGAAGCAAATCCTGATTGGACAAAGGCAAGGGCGCGCTTTCATAGGTGCAACTGGTGTATTTGCACTGGGCGCAATTGGACAGGGCGCAATTTCAAAAAAAGTTAAAGAAAAATTCCGTGCCTTCATTCTCAATGAGTGTTTATGTCATCTTTCATTTTCCTTTACTGCCATCAAAAAAATGAACAACAATGAAGGGGGCGCAATATGTATATGGCATGCTGCACCGGGCGCAAAAAAGCCAAACGCCGGCCCTTTACGAGAGTGACCAATTTGGAAGTAAGTGGATGTTACATCTGCTTCAGTGGAAGTTACGTATACTTTACTTCTGCGTTACTTTTCATTTGGGTTTGGTCTTATTTCTGGACTATATATATGAACCTTATTTCTGGACTAGCGCATATGAAACACGATAGGTGTGCAGTGGCAGCTGATAGCGGATTTCCAAATTGTGAATAAATCAGTCGGTTAGATTGTGGTGAAAAATTGATTCAATTGTTTATTTTCAGTTGAATTGTAGTTTTGTTGTAAGTTCGTTCGTTCGTTTTTATACAAACAGAGTGACGTTGCTCTCTTGTATGAGACTCTCAATGTGCATGGAAACAGCGATATTAAGATTCCCTTCTTTTATGACGCGGGCTGTAAATGCTGAAGTTTGAGAAGGGCTCCAACAGCTGCCGTATTTGTCGTTAAAATCGCCTGTAATAGTATTGTGCTACGATGATCTGAAATGAAACCTCCAGATATTGGAACAGAGAAGAGTTTAAGCTTAAGCTCGCGCGTCTACAAGGCTTTCTATCTAAAGATAGACTGAAATAAATTACAGAGAGAAATTACTGATTCCAGCTCTCTGGGTTTGTTAAAGTTTATATTTAAGGCCAACCTTGATGCACGGATATAGCCTGCGCCAAAACAATTGGAAATCTCAAAAACGATTTTTTAATGCGCAGTGAAAGTCTCAAACACCACGAAAGTAGATTCGAAAAGAAAAGTGCACCTCGTCATTCCGTTCGTTTAAAGCCCCAAATCACCCGCTCATTTATATTTTCAATCAAAATTCAATCCGTCTCACTACGCGATTCTTGTCCTGGTCAGATGCTATGGTGGAGTGTTGTTCCCGGTAAACGAATTTCAAAAGGGAAATTAAAATGCATGTGCGCTTGAATTTTATCCATACACGGAATGTTAATGTATGTGGAGTTGTCATTTCCTCACCGGCGCGTAAAATTCCCATTTATTTTGGCGCGCACTATACCGAACATTCATTAGTTACATATAATTCATTGCGTTTACATGATGCCTTGAATTCTTGGATTGAAAATTATTTGAAATTCAAGTTGGGGTTTGATTCATTGATTAAAAGAATCAATTCGAAAGTAGGGGGCAGTAAATTTGTGGTTCGCCCCGGGTGGCACAAATCCACGCTACGCCACTGCGGCCAAACATCCAATATGGTGACAAAATTCTTGAAAAGCGTCCGATTTGCACCAAACTAAATTTTTTGGGGGTTCTTTGGGCAGGTGATCACGAATTCTAAATCGGATTACGAATTGAAGGCTAGATCTACGAAATGCAAGATGGTGGATCCAATACCTATCGCAATATATTTTATTTAAATTAAACGATTATTACCATATTTGGTAAACAGTGATTCTTCGATATACAAGTTTTCAAATTTTATTCGCTGTAGCAGAGATTAAAAAGATGTAAGAATTTTGTTTTAATAAATTTCTATTCTGCTCTTACCACTACCCAGGATCAACGACGTGGACGTGGCAGAACCAAGATCCCTTTGAGGTGCTTGGTTTTCGTTAGTCACCTTGCATCTCACGTTCCGGGGTACTTGATTTCCGTGAGTTCCCATGCCTCTCACCTTCTGGGTTTTTCCAATCGCTTGCGTTTCTTTAACCACCACTGTAAGCTAATACTGCACATGATATGAAGGCTCTTTAGCTTTGGAGTATCGCAATATTTAAAGCGTGTTGCTAAGAGTGGGTAGAAATCCATGAGACTGTTGGATGTGTGGCACCTTTTCCGCCGTAGAAAATCGTTTTCGTAATGAGTTTTGTATTTTTTAATGTTTGGTCCAGCTTTCGTACTTTTAACTGTTGTCGCACTAAGCGATTGGGCATCGAAAATATCAATTTTTCTGTGACGGAGGATGATATCTTACCCTATGCTTCTGCCAATGCTTGTCTAGGATCCTGTTTATTTTTAATATTTTTTTCGGACTTTTCTGTCCAAATCTTCCCATATTTTCTGTTGTATTAAGGTCGGGACTCTGAGGAATAGAATGCCACTGTATCGGTGTTTTATATAGCAGCCACTCGTTAACTACTCTCGCTGTATGCCGCTGTAAAAAAAATGCCTAGGATAGTTCTCTTAATGAAAAATCCAATAGTTAGGCATTATTAATTTGTCTGCCGATTGCTTCAAATTATTTTTCAATGTGTTAAAATGCCCAGCGATCCATAATTGTTTCGATAAAACCCCTGATATGTAGCCCCAGACCATGACAGATCCACCCCCATGTTTCATGAGGGAAATCATATTTTTGCTTAGACTTTTTGCTTAGCGTTATAGGCAAAAATGTTAAATTTGGACTCGTCTCTAAATATTACTATTTTCCAGGAATCTAGGCCATCATTTCTATGAATGTTTACAAAGTCTTTTAAACAGAATTTCAAGGGTATATGTTGACTTTCGTGTGTATTACTGTTCCTTTCATTCTATTTTGTATAAGGAAAAGTTTATTTAATACCAATCATAATGAAAAGTCCAGTAGATAATAAGTGTATTCGTACAGATAGGTGTATAAACCCTTTGCAAAAACTCAATCATACCGGTAAAAGCTTACGTAAAATATCCAAAAAAAAAAAAATAGGCAGTTATAGGGACTGCCGATAGAAGTGAAAACTTAGAACTTAGATGTTGAAATTCGATTCTTTTGAAGTAATACAAAATTCTATATTTCTTGAAAGGACTAAATCTTTTTGATTGCAGTATTTTCATTAGGACATTAACCAACTTATTAAAATATGTAGCACAAGTAACTGAGTCTTCATTAATAAGTATACTTTTTGCTATAAAATTTAATGCTGCTGCATCTTCAACCGATATCTCAGAATTTAACAAATAATGTAATAATTGTAGCAATTTTGACCATCCTATTTCATTAGCACTTAATGTAAAAAAGATACAATCGGGTTATGGTAACTAAAGTAAGAAATGAAAATATTTGATTCAAATTTATCTAAGTATCGCGTAAAAACCGCATCGATCGTCGTTTTATATTTGGTAGTACTAAGTTTCCGATCATTGGACATATTTAAATTAAGTATTGCATTTAAAAATCCAATTAATGGTAGAGTTTTATCATCTGCAAAGTTAATATTGAAGTCTCCATTTAAAATCATCGGTACATTATCATATTTTTCGCCGAATCTTTTTTCGAGAATTTCAGAACCTTCTTTTGTATAAATCATCAAATTTTCGAATAAAAATTGTTGTATCTGTCTCATAGATTTTCCAGGCGAAATATAAACGGCAACCATTAATATGTATTGCCCATTCTCGGAACTGCAACGAGCAACGCATATTTCGCCATATGAGAAACATCAACACCAATGCTTCTAGTGAATTTAGTATGTATGTCCATATATGAAGTAATGAAGTGTGACGTATCTTGAGTATTGTGATAAATAGCTACTCCTGCTGCTGGAACTTCGGGTCTTTTATAACTTACAACAAAGTTGAAATTCGGAACATCAAGTGGTTCTTCGTTTTTCATACGAGTTTCTGACAAAAGCAGAACATTTGACTTTTTTACGATAGCATCATTTTTTAGATCAGCTGCATGCGCATGCAAACTTTGACAATTGAATGAAAATATCGATAATCCTTTCTTGTTGGAGATGAATTCTAGAAAAGTTTTGGTGACCGTTTGTAGTGTATTGTTTTGTAACCTTTTCAATTCTAACGTTAGATCCTCTCGATGACTTGTTGATCTTTTATGATGTTTATCTGTTTTTGAAGCATTTAGAGGTGTTCCTGTTCTACCAATTTTTTCTTTTGTTATCGTCTGAAGACATCTTCAGGATCAAGGATCCAAACAAATTTGGAAAACAGATATTTAACACATCAGTCAAAATGACTGGTTTTATATTTTCATTTTCGATACTTAATTGAATAATAGTAGGCGGTCATATTTATTTTTTATTCAAAATCAAAAAGTTTTTGATTATAATCGATTGAGCGCGTGCGCCAGTCATGAGCATGTCGGTGACGCGAACCCATAAAATTTTCCCCTATCAAAAAGTGCCCAACGCGGCTAAAGAAGTTTTCACTTCAAAAATATCTTCAATATTCTCTCATCTGCCAGAAAATTCGGCTATATGTTATGATTGCAGAAGATTAAGATCAACCTGAAATGTTTCAACATTCTCATGACATTGTTGATATATCACCCCTTGATAATAGTGAGTCCAAAGCATATGAGCCTTCCAATAAAAAACGATGTTTGTCTAGAGAAGAACTTTTAAGCGGCATAAAATTGAAATTCGCCAGCTTTCCCGAAAACGATCCATTACGTGTATCTATTCTAACACTGGCTCCAAAAAATTGGAGTGTACGTAAGATACTGGATGAATTTAAGAAATCTTATAGAATGGCGACACAAGGAAAAGATCTTCGAATGTCTGATGGAGTCTTAGCCTCACCAATAATGAAGGAAGGTAAGCATTTATTTACCTGATGAAACGATTTTCAAGGTGGCTACATAAAAAAGCTACTGTCACAATAATAGTCAACGGTCAGAAAGAGAAAAGACAAAATAGACCATGGAAATGGTACTTTAACATTGCAAAATGCGGACAAGGTTTTATTTTTGGGATGTGTAGTGTAGGGGGGTCAGTGTGAGCTTAATACATCATAACCCGTTGCACAGCCTTTCAAAAAGACCTAGAATGGAGTAGTTAGAAAAGCACCATCCTGGATTACGCGTATTGGACACCAGTTTAAATACTCTAATCTCGCAGGGGTTGTGGAAATGAATTATACAACTTGCAAACGCTTGTCATAAAATGAATACGCCCGTATTTTGCTAGATAGTTAACATAACTGAATAAAGCACTTTTTTGTGCAGCCCTAACACAAATTATTTTAAAAAATTGCAGTAACTAACACATGTTATTATTCAAAGAATTTCATTTTAAACAATATCGTACATTGTAAAACATAGCATAACAGCAATAAAAACCCGCCAAGAATTGCGAAACAATTTTATTACATTACTCAAACATCGGCATTTTTTATAACGTATAGTCATTCATTCATTATTATTACTTGCTACCTGTTATTGCTAATTTCTAAGGAAAGTAGGACGTAAAATCGTAATAAAAATATTCAGAAAATCTGTCACTTTCATACATTCGAGGCGCTGTAAAACCCTTCGCAGTGAACGAAATTAAAAATAGTATGAAGGAAAATTATTCCTAACGAAACCCTCTAAAAAAACTTTTTATTATTTTTTGAAGTGAAAACTTCTTTAGCCGCGTTGGGCACTTTTTGATAGGGGAAAATTTTATGGGTTCGCGTCACCGACATGCTCATGACTGGCGCACGCGCTCAATCGATTATAATCAAAAACTTTTTGATTTTGAATAAAAAATAAATATGACCGCCTACTATTATTCAATTAAGTATCGAAAATGAAAATATAAAACCAGTCATTTTGACTGATGTGTTAAATATCTGTTTTCCAAATTTGTTTGGATCCTTGATCCTGAAGATGTCTTCAGACGATAACAAAAGAAAAAATTGGTAGAACAGGAACACCTCTAAATGCTTCAAAAACAGATAAACATCATAAAAGATCAACAAGTCATCGAGAGGATCTAACGTTAGAATTGAAAAGGTTACAAAACAATACACTACAAACGGTCACCAAAACTTTTCTAGAATTCATCTCCAACAAGAAAGGATTATCGATATTTTCATTCAATTGTCAAAGTTTGCATGCGCATGCAGCTGATCTAAAAAATGATGCTATCGTAAAAAAGTCAAATGTTCTGCTTTTGTCAGAAACTCGTATGAAAAACGAAGAACCACTTGATGTTCCGAATTTCAACTTTGTTGTAAGTTATAAAAGACCCGAAGTTCCAGCAGCAGGAGTAGCTATTTATCACAATACTCAAGATACGTCACACTTCATTACTTCATATATGGACATACATACTAAATTCACTAGAAGCATTGGTGTTGATGTTTCTGATATGGCGAAATATGCGTTGCTCGTTGCAGTTCCGAGAATGGGCAATACATATTAATGGTTGCCGTTTATATTTCGCCTGGAAAATCTATGAGACAGATACAACAATTTTTATTCGAAAATTTGATGATTTATACAAAAGAAGGTTCTGAAATTCTCGAAAAAAGATTCGGCGAAAAATATGATAATGTACCGATGATTTTAAATGGAGACTTCAATATTAACTTTGCAGATGATAAAAATCTACCATTAATTGGATTTTTAAATGCAATACTTAATTTAAATATGTCCAATGATCGGAAACTTATGCTAGGTTTCCACTTGTCGTTTTGAAATTGACAAATGGCCTATTATGACGTCATTTAGAAAATTCGCAAGTGGAAATAGCGAAAAACTGCCTATAATTGAATTGACCAACAGCACTTGTCAATGACTTACCAAGAATTTAAATGATTGGTGCCGTTGGTTACTTCAATTATAGGCAGTTTTTCGCTATTTCTACTTGCGAATGTTCAAAATGACGTAATAATAGGTCATTTATCAATTTCAAAACGACAAGTGGAAACCTAGCATTAGTACTACCAAATATAAAACGACGATCGATGCGGTTTTTACGCGATACTTAGATAAATTTGAATCAAATATTTTCATTTCTTACTTTCCCAACTAACAAACTCTCCAGAGAAATACTCTTGGAAATTGTGAAATTATCTCATAAGACTCTCTTAACACTCTTCGATACCCTCAAGAAGATAGCTCTTGTAATAAGAATTAAATTAACACTCATAGTAGTATTATTATGAGATAATAAGTCTACTAGAGTTACTAAGCCTTTCATTCTCATAATGAGATAATGTTTATACTCTTATATTGAGTGCAAGAAAACCTCTATTCTTATTGTGTCTTTTTTATTAAAGCTTTACTCTCAAAGGCTTTAACTGTCAAAAAATGTCCTTATGAGTGTTATGACACTTATAAGAAAGTTCTTACAAGACTTCAAGTATATCCCTTCTTATATAAATGCTCTTATGAGACGAAAAATGTTAAAACATTTATAAGAAGACTTTTATTAGTGCAAAAAGACTGCCATCTCATAACCAGAATTTTGTTCTTATAAAAAAACGTAAACCATCGAGCGGCCATACTTTCGTTTAATATAGAATTTTATACTGAAACCAAATTCCACAAATCAAGCTAATTTACCTAATTGAATATGCGCAAAGTATACAAAGTTAATTCTTTCAGATGATAAATCAATTTAAAATAAATTATTGAGCGATACTAAAGCTTTTATTTTTTTCTTAAGAAATAAAATTTCAAAAAATATGTTAAAGTTTGATTATTTTTAAGGCGCTTTGATTTTTATCGAGGTAGAATGGTTGTTATTATCGGTAAAGTTTCAATCGCAATAAAATTGCGACTAATATTTTCGTTAAAAATCGAATTCTAAAGTTTATTATCATACATAATAAATATTAAATTCTTAAGTGTTATATTTTTCGAATAGATTTTTATGACAGTTATTTAGAGCAAATAACTCTCATAAAAATTATTTTATTCTAAACCACATCGCCTTTCCATATATTGCTCCCTTTCTAACAGTTCTGTTAAGGAGAGTATAGCTCTTACAGCGCCCTTATAGTTACCCTTGCAAAGAGAGCTAAGGTATTTTTATAAGACAAAAATAACTCTCATAATTGTGCCATTTAATTCTCACAACGCACTCATAAAGCACTTGTAGTGTTCTATAAGAGTAAGTTATGAGAGTGATACTCTCTTAAAAAAGTCGAATATCCTCTCATAAGACACTAGTAGAGTCTTATGAGACGAATTTTGTTACTTGGGTTAGTTACCATAACCCGATTGTATCTTTTTTACATTAAGTGCTAATGAAATAGGATGGTCAAAATTGCTACAATTATTACATTATTTGTTAAATTCTGAGATATCGGTTGAAGATGCAGCAGCATTAAATTTTATAGCAAAAAGTATACTTATTAATGAAGACTCAGTTACTTGTGCTACATATTTTAATAAGTTGGTTAATGTCCTAATGAAAATACTGCAATCAAAAAGATTTAGTCCTTTCAAGAAATATAGAATTTTGTATTACTTCAAAAGAATCGAATTTCAACATCTAAGTTCTAAGTTTTCACTTCTATCGGCAGTCCCTATAACTGCCTATTTTTTTTTTCTCTATATGCTGCTATGGAGTTTCTAGATCTATATTTTTCCAGCATATTAGCATATGCTTCATTCTTATATTTCGTTACTCTAGCCCACTCTTCAACGAATCAGTCTTAACGTCTTGCTCGTATTTTACAACCTATCTTGCTTGCAGCGGATTCCTTTATAATGGTAATTAGGTTTGCACACTCCTCGTCAAGCACTAAATGCAATCTGACCATTTTGTACAAAAATCAAGAAGGCGGTTCAAAGATGGCTGTCGATTTTTGCAAAATAGCGTTTTTTTTTTAGTTTTTTAAAACTATTAATTTTTTTGTTTTCTGAAAGAATATTATTTCGCAACTAAAACATCAAAAAGACTGTTTTCGCTACTATTATTAACTTTTTACCACCTGTTCTCCTGGACCGATTAAATCCAAAACATATTCATTAAATTCTTTTAATTTTTCACTTAATAATAGCGGTAATAAATCGCTCTCGCTCCTGAACTATATGTGGATATATAATGTGTTACTTTAAATTTTACAATTTTTAAGTTCAACAGCTTTAAATGCACAACAGGGTATCAAAGCAT
This sequence comes from Thereva unica, assembly GCA_949987705.1. NCBI lineage: Eukaryota > Metazoa > Arthropoda > Insecta > Diptera > Therevidae > Thereva > Thereva unica. The sequence goes on from OX465281.1 coordinate 187,205,663, forward strand.
TTTAAAATTTATATTTTTATGATTTTAAACAGATTTTGGTAAATTTCACATAATTATTGTACATGATTGTTTATTGTCAATTTTTTCCAAACAGCAAGAATCATATTTGTGCAGATTTCAGCAATTGCTCATAATTTTCTAGAATGCTCAAACAATAAATACTTGTTTGAATTTCGGTTTTATATCACGCTTATATTTGAAACCTAATTAAATATTTAGATTCACTAATGCTCCCCGTGAGGAACAATCCATATCGAAAGCTTTTTATCCAACATCTTAGACAAAAACCAGCACGAGTGCAAAGCATGAATATAGATAAATTACTGGCTTTTCTTCACTTGGTTGGAGTCCAAGATAATACTGGAACCTTTTCGTAAATAAATTCACATTTCGTCACAGATAATTACAATGTGAGCTGTAACCTACTAAAAATAAATCTCTACCAATAGGGATAAGAGAAAAATCGTAGGAATTCAATGAATGTGTTTTGGATAAAATTGGTCCAGGGGAACAGGAGGAAAAAAGCTAATAATACTAGCGAAAACACGTTTTTGCGCAAAAAATACTACATAATAGTGCTTAAAAAGACGAAAAATATAAGGCTTAAATGGTGGCTTCTGATAGTACCTACCTACAATAAAAATTTCATAAAAAAATAATAGTCACTTTTCAAGTAAATCTCAAAAATTTAAAAACACCTGTTTTACGAAAAAAAGGTTGAGCAAGGGCCACAGTGGACCTAGAATTTTTTTAATAAGCCTAATTTATACGCTAAGAGCTGCTCTACAACCCTATTTTCATGAAAGTATGTAATATTTGATTTAACACTTTAAAAATTGGTTTGAAAACCACCCTTTTTCCAATATTTTGCATTAAAAGCTTTTCTTTTGAGTTTTTTCTGCGATTTTTCAACACTATAGTTAAGAGAAAAATCGTAGGAGTTATATGAATATATTTCGATTAAAATCGGACCTGTAGAACAGGTAAAAAACAAATTACCCTGGTTCGTGGCCAATATTAATTGATTTTATTATTCAAGAAATTGTTAAACAAGATCCCAAACAAATTTCATAGATATAGATATATACTACGATTACATGCCGGACTGAGGACGACTTGAACTTGAACTGTCAGTTAAATGCTCTTGATTTGAAGTCGATCTGGGGTTATATGATTTTCAAGTCTATTTGAAGCCGACTTCAAGTATGCATGTAATCATAGTAATAGAATTTCCCATTACGAACAAAAGAGAGTTGTCAATATTTGGGAAAAGCTTTAAGTCAGGGAGACTATACAAGGAGATATAACTCCGTGTTGTCACTTTTCGTTTGATTAATGAGGGCGCCACAGTCACATGTACCCCAAAAAAACATGACGGATTATATTCATCCGGTTCATGGCCAAGTTCGTTAACTGTTAAAATATTTTACGTTTTAACCATTTTATGGATTTTCCAATGAATTTTTATTAATTCCCAATGATTTTTTTTGCATTTCGGCTGACAATTTTGAAGAAATCGTCGAAATGGGTAAAATTCAGCTAACTTCATGAGGGGCACGTCAGCTTTAGGCAACATCTGTGACCAAAAAATGAACTAGAAGTTTAGTTTCTGCTACGCACCAATTTCCGGTTATTTTCCCCATAAGAGTTATATCTCCTTGTATAGCCTCCATGCTTTAAGTGTTCTTGGTAGATCAGATATTAATAGTTTAGATTTATTTGACGAACTACGAATGTTGCTATGTTAGTAAAGGAAAATTGTTACCCCTTTGATGTGATAAACTATATTTTTAAAAAATAGTTTAGATTCGCTCTTTCCAAATGTAGTCATTTCTTTAAAAATTCTTTTCATATAACTTGTGACCGTAGCATCCGGCGAGCGTAATTTCTCAAAACTAATGCTATTAAAAAAATTCTTAAGATCGACAATGGGGCAAGAAAGGTTAACGGGGTTAGCGACAATTTCAAATGAAACTGACCTTGTTGAAAATTTGAGCATCGCGAGAACTTTACGGCCCAGTGAAATAAAATTTTTATATTGGCCTCGATTCCTAGATCCAGCGGATCGGAAGTGTGTGCGGATTTGACACTTTGCGATTCTCAAATCCTTCTCTCTATGACATTTTCCGCGCTGTAAAAGTGTGATCCGCTTGAGTCTTCACTCCGAATTTTCGATTTAATTGAATCCGCACCTGTCAAATCCGCACTCACTTCAGACCCGGCGGATCTGGAAATCAAGGCCATTATTTAATTTGAACGCATTGCTATTTATTTCGTCGAGCTCAGTTCTACAATAACTGATTTTCTCGCCTCCTATAACAACTCTGTAGTCTTCGATTTTAAGAATGCCGATAATGTTAGTATTAGCACTGAATTATCCCTTATTAACTGGGAGGATCTACTTGATGGTGATGATATTGACGAGCTAGTTACTAGATTCTACGATGTTATCTTTACCACCATTGGCAGATTCGTACCCAAAATAAAAAAATTGTTCCGATCTATCTGGAATATTAAATGGCATTCCGCACCTCTTTTACGCCGATGATTTAAAAATTTATAGTGCTATAAGGTCTCAAACTGATGTATCCTTTTTACAGTCGAAACTTAATGCACTACATGACTGGTGCACCACTAACAATCTTCTTCTTAACACCAGTAAGTGCCACGTAATTACCTTCTCCAGGAAAAGAAACAAACAGCTGCAAAATTATTATCTCAATGACAATGGGTGGTGTGAATAAAAACTGAGTGTACACTTAAAGTGAACACTACTGAGTGAAGTGATTCGTTAAAAGTGAGCACTCGATTTGGTGTGAATAAAAATTTCCTCATTCAAATGCAATTCACTCATAGGAAATTTTGGGATTCAAGTTTTGAAGTGTCAAATGTTTTACGTCTAGTAAGATTCAAAGTAGGCAAAAAATTTATTTTTATCAAAAAGCCAAGTAGTACAGGTAAAATACTAAAAATAGCGAAAATGATTGGAGACAGGCTGAAACTTGGCAGAGAGCATCCTTTGAGGGTGCTTAATAAGAAGTTATAACGGCATTAGGCTTAAGGGATGGGGCTTAGCCTGAAAATATCAGTTTTTTTAGAAATTTTATTGCAAAATAATGTTTACAAATTTTGTAGATCATGCGATTATCTACAAAACAAGGTATTATACATTTACCCGAACGAATTTCCATTCATAAGATATCACCGTTTTAACGATTTAAAATACTCATATGCTCTCATTTGGAACTGGTATAGGTCATCAGACGTTCAATAAATCCGTTGTCTTTGTAAATGCTAAAAGCGAAGAAAATTGTTATTTTGCTCATGCTTTCCATCTAAATGGAGTCACTCAAGTTTTTGCCTTTTATAGTAAACAAAGAAAACACTTGCTTTAACATAATTAGTCTAGGAGTTATTCAACTTTAAGCTTTAAAAGAAATACAATTTTCTGTAAAAACCCTGTATCTTAGTAGATAGCTCACTCTCTAGAACAATTTGTTCCTCCAAATACATCCAGGAATGACCCATAAATATATTAGCTACGTAGTCCCACAAAGGATTCATCCAACGTCTGATGACCTGTACAAGTCCCGAATTAAAAGGAAGCTCTCTGCCAAGTTTCAGCCTGTACCCAATCATTTCCGCTATTTCGCTATTTCTTTTTTCGGCCTATTTTCCTTACTTAAAAAGGGAATTAACACGTTTTTGAATATTAATCCTCGGAAAAGAAAAAGTCACGGTCAGCGGTGATTCCGGTGATAACTTGAAGTCGTTGTTTATAACAATAAGGAAGAAACTCGTGGTGGCACTATACCAAAGCTTGAAAAAATTAAAACTTTCTTAAGACATGTAGGTGATCCAGGCTTTCAAGTCGGTGAATATCTTGGCATCCATAGAATAATATTGGCAAAATAATTTGGGAGGTCTGTAGTACTAGAGAGAAATGGATCAACTCTCCCGACTTCACGTGAAGAAATAAAGGAATGGTTGGCAAAAAATAAATTGCCTAGTGCAATTGGTGCTCTGGATTATACACATGGCATTTATCCACAAAGCATAGTTTTAATAAATTGACAAAATTGTTGAAGTTGAACTTTCCTTTTTACTTTTTTACTCCATCGATTATCTCTTCATCTATTTCATCCAAAAAATAAATTACATCATACATTTTTCGTTTCAAAGCTCCTCGCCACTACCCTTAATTTTTACGAGCGTTCACTCGCAAACAAATGTAAAAACATAATTTTATTCACACCAAAAAGAAGTGTTCACTTGATATGGGGAAATGACAGAGTGAAGTACTTAACGAAACCTAACGAAGGTTATTTTTATTCACGCCAAACTAAGTGTTCCCTGCAAAAATGGGAGTGAACACTTGCACTCAGTTTTTATTCACACCACCCAATGTCTTGGATCGTGTCGATCACATTGTTGATTTAGGCATTGTCCTCGACAGCAAGTTAAACTTTAACTTACACTATGATAATATTATTGCTAGATCCAACAAGCTGTTGGGCTTTATCAAGAGAAGAGCTAAAGAATTCGACAATGTTTGGGTTACTAAAGCCTTGTTTTGCTCATTGGTCCGTCCTATTCTTGAGTATGCGTGCCAGATCTGGGATCCTATATTTCAAATTAGTAGTAATCGAATAGAATCTGTCCAAAAGAAGTTCCTTCTTTTCGCGCTTAGGAACCTCTATAATCCTTCGGATTTTCACAACCTTCCTCACTATAAGGACAGGCTCAAAATCCTTGATCTCTTGCCTCTATCCCTTAGACGGAAATTGCTTATATCTTGTTTTACCCTGGATGTCCTGAACAATAACCTCAAGGTGCAGTTCCTATCGGACACAATCAAATTTAACGATACTCGACAAACAAGACATTCCAAACTGCTTAAAGAGTACCCGCATCGCACTGAATATGCTAGAAACGAGCCCGTTAACAGGTGCTGCATTACCTTCAATTCCTACGCGTCCTGTTTCTCTCCCTCAATTAACAAAAGTTCCTATAAAAGAAAACTAATTTCCCTATTGTCCTCTTCTAACTAAAATTATAGACCTAGATCTTAGTTTAATATTTAAATATTAAATACTGCAATGTTCCTTATTAATGTTAATATGTATTTTTTTATCTGTAACTGTTTTTGTTAAGTGCCTTGTTTGGCAAATAAATAAATCAAGGCAAGCGGTAGTTTGCCGAGTTCGTAAGGGCAAACAGCTAATGCCTTATTTACGCCTAAACATAGAAAACAAGGTGTTTTTTTTATAAAATTGTGCGATTTATCAACTTTTTATAAGCAATATAAGTAATTTTTCATTTGTAACCGATAACCAAAATATAAATAACACAGGCCTGCAAGGTTTTTTTCTGTTCAATTTAATAGTCGTATTTTAAGTATTTTTTCGCGCTGAATCCGAATCCGTTGGCCAAATTGCCCTATCACGTCAGGATTTTGAGCAATCCTAACCTAAAAGTGCCAAAAAGCGTGTTTTTTGCACTTTTGCGCGTTAAATATCTCAAAACTATGGAATGATAGGGCAAATCTGACAACGGGATCGTTTTCAGCATGCCAAAATCTATAGAAAAGCATGTCGGAAGCGTGAAATTTGACAACACTTTTTTTGTAATACTGAAAAGAAAAACTTCTCGCGCGAAATCGACGATTTTTATTAAGACATGTTATCATTGTTTTTCTTTTCAGTATTACAAAAAAAGTGTTGTCAAATTTCACGCTTCCGACATGCTTTTCTATAGATTTTGGCATGCTGAAAACGATCCCGTTGTCAGATTTGCCCTATCATTCCATAGTTTTGAGATATTTAACGCGCAAAAGTGCAAAAAACACGCTTTTTGGCACTTTTAGGTTAGGATTGCTCAAAATCCTGACGTGATAGGGAAATTTGGCCAACGGATTCGGATTCAGCGCGAAAAAATACTTAAAATACGAGCCCCCGAAAAACGAGGTGCAACGATGATAACATGTCTTAATAAAAATCGTCGATTTCGCGCCAAGAAGTTTTTCTTTTCAGTATTACAAAAAAAGTGTTGTCAAATTTCACGCTTCCGACATTCTTTTCTATAGATTTTGGCATGCTGAAAACGATCCCGTTGTCAGATTTGCCCTATCATTCCATAGTTTTTAGATATTTAACGCGCAAAAGTGCAAAAAACACGCTTTTTGGCACTTTTAGGTTAGGATTGCTCAAAATCCTGACGTGATAGGGCAATTTGGCCAACGGATTCGGATTCAGCGCGAAAAAATACTTAAAATACGACTATTAAATTGAACAGAAAAAAAATAAACCGTTTTTTGCAGGCCTGTGTAATTTGTTATTCCATGATTTTTTTGCCTATCATTCTTCGTTTTCTTTATTTTTACATTTTTTACATTTCGAATCAAACTTTTTTCTTCTCCTTCAGTCTAAAAAAGTGGGTACTCAAAATTATTCTGTCAGATGGCGCTAAGTTATTTCAATTGCTCAATAAATGAGATGGTGCTACTAGTTAGTCGAAAAGTGTTTACTCGCACTGTTGACGCCAGATGGCATTAGATGATTAGCAAAATGTATTCAATTAAAGTGGTTAGTCACAACTATGGTGTCAGATTGCGTTAGGTACTATAAAAAACATATGTAGTTCACAGTACAAATGTACAGTAAAATTTTGAAATACCGAATGCCGAGTTCGTAATCGTAATTTATTTCTAAAAATATGACATATTCGTTACAAATTAGTCAAATCATGGTACGCGTCTCTAGAGGACGGATTGCCATTTTCTTCACAACCCCCTCGACATGGGTATCAAATGAAAGGGTATGATAAGTAGAGCACAATTCGCTATGTCTTTATATCCATGGCGGCCTTCTCAAGAGGGCGGACTACCATTTCTTCACCACCACCTCGACATAGGTATCAATTGAAAGGGTATCATAAGTAGAATACAATAAGCGAAATAATATACTCAATATCTGGTTAGATCCATGGCTGTCATCTCAAGAGGGCGGATTACCATTTTCTTCACAACCCCCATGACATGGGTATCAAATGAAAGGGTATGATAAGTAGAATACAATAAGCTATGTCTTTATATCCATGGCGGCCGTCTCAAGAGGGCGGACTACGATTTCTTCACAACCCCCTCGAAATGGGTATCAAATGAAAGGGTATGATTAGTAGAATACAATAAGCAATGTAGTATACTCAATAAATAGTTAGATCCACCGAGGCCACCTCAAGAGGACGCATTACCATTTTCTTCACAACCCCCACGACATGGGTATCAAATGAAAGTGTATGATAAGTAGAATACAATAAGCTATGTCTTTATATCCATGGCGGTCGTCTCAAGAGGGCGGACTACTATTTCTTCACAACCCCCTCGACATGGGTATCAAATGAAAGGGTATGATAAGTAGAATACAATAAGCTATGTCTTTATATCCATGGCGGCCGTCTCAAGAGGGCGGACTACCATTTCTTCACCACCACCTCGACATAGGTATCAATTGAAAGGGTGTCTTAAGTAGAACACAATAAGCAGTATAGTATATTCAATATCTGGTTAGATCCACGGCGGTCATCTCAAGAGGGCGGATTACCATTTTCTTCACAACCCCCTCGACATGGGTATCATATGAAAGGGTATGATAAGTAGAGTACAATAAGCCAAGTCTTTATATCCATGGCGGCCGTCTCAAGAGGGCGGACTACCATTTCTTCACTACCACCTCGACATAGGTATCAATTGAAAGGGTATCTTAAGTAGAAGACAATAAGCAATGTAGTATACTCAATAAATAGTTTGATCCACCGAGGCTACCTCAAGAGAACGCATTACCATTTTCTTCACAACCCCCTCGACATGGGTATCAAATGAAAGGGTATGATAAGTAGAATACAATAAGCTATGTCTTTTTATCCATGGCGGCCATCTCAAGAGGGCAGATTACCTTTTCTTCACAACCCCCTCGACATGGGTATCAAATGAAAGGGTATGATAAGTAGAATACAATAAGCAATATAGTATACTCAACAAATAGTTAGATCCACCGAGGCCACCTCAAGAGGACGCATTACCATTTTCTTCACAACCCCCACGACATGGGTATCAAATGAAAGGGTATGATAAGTAGAATACAATAAGCTATGTCTTTATATCCATGGCGGTCGTCTCAAGAGGGCGGACTACGATTTCTTCACAACCCCCTCGACATGGGTATCAAATGAAAGGGTATGATAAGTAGAATACAATAAGCAATGTAGTATACTCAATAAATAGTTTGATCCACCGAGGCTACCTCAAGAGAACGCATTACCATTTTCTTCACAACCCCCTCGACATGGGTATCAAATGAAAGGGTATGATAAGTAGAATACAATAAGCAATATAGTATACTCAACAAATAGTTAGATCCACCGAGGCCACCTCAAGAGGACGCATTACCATTTTCTTCACAACCCCCACGACATGGGTATCAAATGAAAGGGTATGATAAGTAGAATACAATAAGCTATGTCTTTATATCCATGGCGGTCGTCTCAAGAGGGCGGACTACGATTTCTTCACAACCCCCTCGACATGGGTATCAAATGAAAGGGTATGATAAGTAGAATACAATAAGCAATGTAGTATACTCAATAAACAGTTTGATCCACCGAGGCTACCTCAAGAGAACGCATTACCATTTTCTTCACAACCCCCTCGACATGGGTATCAAATGAAAGGGTATGATAAGTAGAATACAATAAGCTATGTCTTTTTATCCATGGCGGCCATCTCAAGAGGGCAGATTACCTTTTCTTCACCACCCCCTCGAATTGGGTGTCAATTGAAAGGGTATCACAATTAGAATACCATAAGCGATATAATATACTCAATATACTGTTTGATCCACGGCGGTCATCTCAAGAGGGCGGATTACCATTTTATTCACATACCTCTCGACATGGGTATCAAGTGAAAGGGGATCATAAGTAGAACACAATATTCGATATAGTGTACTTAATATACCGTAAGATCCACGGCGGTCATCTGAAGAGGGCGGATTACCACTTTCTTAACATACCCCTCGACATGGGTATCAAATGAAAGGGTATGATAAGAAGAATACAATAAGCTATGTCTTTATATTCATGGCGGCCGTCTCAAGAGGGCGGACTACCATTTCTTCATCACCACCTCGACATAGGTATCAATTGAAAGGGTATCTTAATTAGAATACAATAAGCAATATAGTATACTCAATATCTGGTTAGATCCACGGCTGTCATCTAAAGAGGGCGGATTACCATTTTCTTCACAACCCCCTCGACATGGGTATCAAATGAAAGGGTATTATAAGTAGAATACAATCAGCTATGTCGTAAAATCCATGGCGACCGACTCAGATTACCTTTTCATCACCACCCCCTCAAATTATGTAGGTGTCAATTGAAAGGGTATCACAATTAGAATACCATAAGCGATATAATATACTCAATATACTGTTTGATCCACGGCGGTCATCTCAAGAGGGCGGATTACCATCTTATTTAATAAAAGTGAAGACTTTTGAGTTATCTTACTCAAATACTGGTAAAGTAAGAAGTTATAAGTTTGCAGTTAATACATTCGTCTTTTTTAGGAATACATTCGCATTTTTTAGGTGGAAGCTGCTATATTCAGATAAAATAAGAGGAGAAACATTAGTATTCCGGTGCAACAATAATTTGTAAGTTTTCAATAAATAACATTCTATTTTTAGGTACATTTCGTTGTATCATGAATTTAGAAAACGAGAAACCCTGAGTGGTCAATGTAAAAATTGTTCTTACACTCAAAAGATTCGTAAATCGGAAATGATTTCGGTAGCACCTGTTCTCATAATACAACTGAAATTATTCGAACTGAAAAATAAAAAGTTTATTAAAATTGAGCAATGCGATATCAAAGCTGTCACTTCTGCAAAATTGCATATAGGAGGTTCAAATTATAAAGTGATTAGTGCTATATTCCATACAGGAACACTCGAACAAGGTCATTAGATCAGCATGTTGAAACAAAAATCGAGCTGGTTATGGATCAATGATTCCACAGTGCAGAAAAATTCTTGGCCGAGAAACTCGAAAGGAGCTTATGTTTTTTTTTTTTTTTTACAAAGGCAATAATATTAATTTGAATTCCTGCATTTTGTTATTTTGTTATTACCTACTTATAAAATAAATAAAAAAAATATAATGAACAATTAAATACATAATATTTCTTTATACAGAAGATTATTTATTTTTTATTTTAGAATGTATTAAAACAAAAAAGAGTGATATCCTACCAAAAAAACATTAAAAATGTGAATTAGAAGTTCGTGGGCGCGGAAATTATTGGGACAGTTTAAAACACACTTATTACAAAAAGAAGTGATATGGATTAGTCAAGATGAATCGTTAATAGCATGAAATATTTAAACACGTGCATTTACGAACGAATTCAAAGGAATTATACAACTGCCAATTTTTATTTAAAACACAATAAAGTATTATCAACCGCGAAAAAGTTGGCTGGCGCGTTCGTTGCATACCTAGCATGAATCTTTGCTGTCCTTCGAAATGTAACAAATTTTATTAGAAACACTATAGACTGAGCCACACCGAATTCGTTCGTAAATGCACGTGTTTAATTATTTCATGCTATTAACGATTCATCTTGACTAATCCATATCACTTCTTTTTGTAATAAGTGTGTTTTAAACTGTCCCAATAATTTCCGCGCCCACGAACTTCTAATTCACATTTTTAATGTTTTTTTGGTAGGATAAATAAATAACTTCGTAAGATTTATTTTAATCGAATGGTTAATTCATTGTGCAATTTATTTGTTAGTAGTAAAAGGAGTTTTAAATATATTATATGCATGGCTTTAGAACAGTAATTTATTTTAATGCTAGCTGGAATCCGGTGCGCCTCGCTGCACCCATAAGCTGATAGGATAGCGTGCGCCAAAACAATTTCGAATATCAAAGTCGATTCGCAGTGAGAGTCTCAAATCCCACCACGAAAGTACATTCGAAAAGAAAAGTTTAACCCCGTTCCAGCGTTACCGTTCTACTACATATGTAGTAGTTTTACAGATGTGCATTCTAATGTTGCTCTTGGTCGCATTTGCAGAGTTCATACAAAGAATGACGAATGCTTCTACTTGCGGTTGTTGCTGGTGATTGTTCGTGGGCCGATAACATTTGAATAACTTCGAACTCTCCAAAGTGAGATGTTCCCAACATTTCGTGCTGCAACAGCTCAATTTGGTTGAAAGCGATACTCATTGGGACATGATAATCACTGAAGAAATTGTTTCTCCATGTTAGATACATACATTATTTGCTATAATTATTTTGACATACTTCCCATCGAATCCACGTGAATTGTGGAATAAATACAAGGATGACATATCCGAAAACATTTTACACCGAATTCGGTTCATTTCAGTAAATCCCCATCTCAAGGTGAATGACGAGATACATAACCATATGTACATTTTGATCGAAGACATATGTTACCTTATGTGCCGCAGTTGGTTAGTCAAGTTAGGAATAGCAACGCCATATCGTCGAATGAACGACGCTTTCAATTGAGATTAGAACGTGAATATGATCGAAATGCTTTGAACCAATAGGCTCGAGCGAATGTACCACTGCTGAGTACCCAATAGAAGGAAGTGTGCGATTCGTTAATGAAGGCAATTAATTATGGAAATGGTGGCCTTTTTCCCCGATGCGCCGTGTGGAGTTTGCAAGGTATTCGTCATATTATTAATTTCGGCCATTATTCGTACGAGATCGGAAATTGCTGTAGCAGTTGAATCTTCTGGGATAATTGCCAAGTTGCCAGAAGGATGCCGATGTCGAAATTGCCGTTAAACCTTCAAACGATTCAAAACCCGACATGAAACTGTGAAACACTCAGCAATGGCCAAAGCTTTGGTAACAAGTAAAATCATCGTCTGGCATGAATACACAATGACGTATAAACCCGCATTGGTAGCGCTTCATCGAACTATGAAAGATCTGCGCATTGACTCAAGATAACACTATCAATCATTCCAAGAACCACAGCTGCCCATGAAATAAACGCTTGCCTCAAATCATAGAATCAGTGGCGCTTTATAAAGAAACGACAGCTGATGACAAACATGCGAATTGCTTTGCTAAACGATCCATCTGACGAAGATCTCTCTAAGCAATTGCTGATTATCAGTAATGGCCGTGTTCCTGTGGACGAATCGAACGGATTGATTTCATTTTCGCCGAATTTTTGCAATTCAATTTCTTGCTTTCATCATGAAGATCAACAAATCACAAGGCTAATTCTTGAGTGTTTGTGGCATGAATCTGAAAAAATGAATGTCTCTCAGACGGTAAGCTATATGTTTCATGTTCACGTGTCGGCAAACCATCCGCTTTGCTCGTTCTCGCAGGTGACAAAAAAACGAAAAATTGATTTGAAATCAAAAAAGTTTACTACCTCTTTTTTCAAAAAGGTAGTAGATTTTACTACTCTTAAAATTCATTTTTCGGTAACATTGCTCCGTTCGTTTAAAACCCCAAATCAGACGCTCATTTATATCCCCAATAACAATTCAGCGGTTTAGCTGCCACTCTTGTCGTGGACAGATGCCACGAGGGAGTGTTTTTGCCCGTAAACGAATTTCGAAGAGGAAATCACAATGCACTACCGCTTGAATTTTATCCATACACAAAATTTTAATGTATGTGAAATTGTCATTTACCCGGCTGTGATTATATTTCCATGGATATGGAAGTTACTTGAATCCAAGTTCAAGGACGCGATTGCCTTCGCGAAAATCTGCTTTATCAATAAAATTGTCGGCGACTATCCGTAAATCATTTCCGATAGATCTGAAACTTTGGGAATCGTATTTTTTTCGGAAAAAAACTAAAACAAAACGGATCTGAGCTCTTTAGCATTAATTTGAAGAGTAACTCCCACACAAAATTTTCGGTTTGTGCTATATCAATACAATACACAGCTACCCGAAGGATACGAGATAGCTTTATAAATTATAGCCTATATGTTATGCTGATGTATGAGCTATATCATTGTAAAGTTTCATTAAAATCCATTCGAATCCTTTCTTCTTCTTCTTTAAACTCCTTTAATCCCTCATGGGACATAGGGCGGAAACACCTGTAATGAATTGGGTGACTTTCCATGTTTCGCAACCGTACAAATGAACTGCCTTAACGTTGGAGTTGAACAGCCGCAATTTGGCGTTAGTTGAGATCTCCGTTGATCTCCATATGCGGGACAGGCATGCATATGCACCTCGTGCTTTATTTATTCTGGAACTGACGTCTTCTTCTGCCCCACCATTTTCGGTAATAATGCTACCGAGGTAGCAGAATTTATTTACCAGTTCCACGTCTCGGTTATTCAGCGCTGTTCGTTCAATGGTGTGTGCATTTATCCGCATTTCTTTAGTTTTAGTCGGATTTAGCCTTAAGCCTGCTAGACTACTTTCTGTTGCCAAATTGTTTAACATGTTTTTGAGGTCCTGGTGTCTGTGGGCCAGCAAACAGATATCATCGGCGTAGTCGAGATCCTTAAGGCGGTCTAACAAACCCCATTGTATGCCGCCTGTTCTACTATCTACAGCGCCGACAAGGATGTCATTTATTACTATAAGAAATAGTAAAGGCGAAAGTAGGCATCCCTGTCGTACTCCTGAGCTCACCTCAAAGCTGTCGGATAATTTTCCATTATGGAGAAATCTGCATTTGGAATTGCTATATAGGGCTTTTATCAATTCTATTACTTTATCTGGCAGTCCACGTCACCGTAGTGCCTGCCATACAAAGCTCCTATTGACCGAGTCGAACGCTTTCTCATAATCTACGAAAGCAAGGTAAAGGGGGGATCGGAATTCAGTAGACTGCTCCACTATTATTCTCAAGGTGTTGATGTGATCAATACAGGAGCGGCCCTTCCTGAATCCGGCGTGCTGCCTCCTAAACGTTCGGTCAACTGCCTCACTTATCCTAGATAGTAATATATGGGACAAAATTTTGCCCACTGTAGATAGTAAACAGATGCCTCTCCAGTTGTCGCATATTGTTAGGTTCCCCTTTTTTGGTATTTTGACTACGATACCTTCCGTCCAATCCTCCGGAAAGGTGTTCCATGCTATATCTAGGATTGGCTAAAGCGCATCTGCTATGAGGCTTGAGTCGGCTTTCAACAATTCTGGCGGGATGCCATCTTTCCCAGCTGCTTTACCATTGGCCATCGCATGAATTGCGGTTACTATTTCCGTCTTGGATGGGGCCCGGGTGGTGATTTTTATTGATCGAATCCTTTCGCGTTTATAATATTAGTAAGAGTAAGATATTTCGCTCGGATTTCTTTCGAAGAAAAGGCCCACCGGGGAACCTCGCTAAAAAATGCGCATCTTTTGTGCTACCTTCTGGGTTATGTGGAAAAAGGCGAATCAGAATAGAAGTAATGTACTTATAATATTTACACCTTGTGTTGTCAATTTTATTGTTGAATTAACCTTATGAAAGAGTTTTATGCAAACTATGCAAATTATTTCTTTCATTCGTAGAGTGTTTGTTTCTCCTTAACTGCAATCAAAAAATGGAGTTTTGATGGGGCGCAATTTTGAACATTGCACCGGGCGCATCAAAACCATGCGCCGGCCCTCTCCATGAATGTGCCTTTTGCAGTAGTAACGGATCTATTGTACTAAGTCTAAAGTAGTCCGTGTAGAATCTTCAATGTTCGCATTTATCCATAAATATCGAAAACCTACCTGCTTAGGGAGTCGTAGAAACTGAGAACTACTGCATGATCCGAGAGCATTAATAGAGATTCACAGGGTCTTTGTATTTGATAAAACTTGCAGTAAGTAAAACAGGATTTATTTTAAATAGACAATAAGAAAAAATATAAAATTTATTTTAAATTACATTGCATTAATAATATTGCATAAATCTGTTATTACTACTAAAATCGTTCTTAAACAAGCTCTTAACTCTCTAGTATGGCATTACAATAAAAATTTTGTTTAAATTCATAAACGGGAAAAATATAAATAACATAAGAGAACAAATATTCTACATAGAGCTTCGCTCATCTGTAACGTCTTAAACACAAGTTAGTATTGCATTGCTTAGGAGCTAAATGAATGTTGTCTATACAAATCCCTAGAAACTGATTTTTATATTTTATTTATTAAAGTTTTCGATTTGCTGAAGGACCCAGCTCTTTTCCGAGGTTGGTGATGTAATGCTGGAACTATTGCTGGATGCATTGGAAGTGGTGCTACTTAACCGCTTAAGTGGAATATTTGGCTTAGCAGGAATCGGTGGCGGCGTCACGTTCTTTGGCAGAGGCAGCGGCTTTCTTTTTCCCGGATGTTGTTTCTTTGGAAGTGGTGGAGGCGGTGTTGAGGGCGGCTTCCCACCGTCATCATCCTCAACAGTTTCTGGCCGCCGTTCACTATCATCACTGTATACAGCAGAATCACGGAAATCGTTTTCTAAACATGCTTCAACAGTGTCTTCATATGTGAATCGATCATGCGATAAAGGAGCAGTACTTTGAGTGGGTTGAACATTTTTCTTAGAATCACTGACGCTATCATTTGATGACGTTAGCGAAAATACTGAATCACGTTGAGGATTTAGAGATACTGCAGAACTGGTCACGGATGCACTAAAAAGTGTTCTTGGATCTACGTAATCCAAGTGTGCCATTCTTTCACCAACAGCTTCACTCCCTTGACGGTGTATGATACTTTGCCGGCACATTTCTGAAACATCTGAAACTCGTCGTTCTGGTGGTCTGTTACCCCGTATAAAACCTAAGCCATCGGCACTTTTTCTTGCCTTTGCTAAAAGGGAATTCTCGGATGTGGAAACATGTTCCGATTTTGAACTAATGAAACGTTGTAGCAAATTCTTTTGACCTTTTAACTGGAGATCATCCTGTCCTTGAAAGTCGCTCATGGAAGCAAACATTTCCGGGGGTAATACACTCGACGTTTTCTCGGACTGTTCACTGTTTGTTATGTTATCGTAATTAATATTGGAGTCGCTTTTCCTTAAAGTCTCCACTTTCGATGGGTTAACTCGAGTCCCTTCAATACTTTTTAAGTCACCATTTTCAGCGTAAATCAGTGTTACATAATCCGACTCAGGTCTTTTTGGCGTTTTCACCGTAACTTCCTGAGCAGTGTTGGTGTAATACTGCTGCGATTTGGATCGATTTAAAATTGGTGAATACTTGTAAGGAACATGAACGTTACGAAGAAGCGACTCGTAGATGTGCTCCGATTTTTGATCGTTTGATGGCTTCTCATCGGCGTCTACAGAATCTAAAGGAGGCGGTGATTGTGAAGGCGGTGGTGGTGGGGTTTGTTCTAAATACTGCAATTGCTGTTGATCGGGACTAGAAAGAACGCTGCCGTTATCAAATGATCGCTTCTTTGGAGGTTTTTTTAAAATTCGATGGAATTCCTTGTGTTCCTTTAGTAGTTCCGATATGATTTCAACGTCTTTCTTTAATATTTCTTCACTATTCTTATCGTGAACTTCTTCAGGCTCTTCAACGCAGTTCGATGATTCCGTAACATCATCCGTTTTACACGGTGCTACCAGATCTGTTTCAACATCATTCTTAATCGAAGTTGTTAAATTCTCTGTTGACTCTGTTATCTTTAAAACTGTATCCATGTCATTTAAGTCCATATAAAATCTGGAAGTTTCCTTCTTCGATCGACTCTTCTTTAATGTTGCTATCCTTTTCGGTATTGTTTTTGCATTGTACGACTTAACATCGACCGCCTTAACCGATTTTGTTTTACCCAAATTCGATAGCCTATAAAAATAGTCATGCTTTTTATTCTGATTCTCTTGTGTCAAATAGTAGTCATCATCTTCAGTAATATGACCTTGCGGCAATCTTGGTACTGATTTACTACGTTCCTTCATGCTAGTCCTTGACAATGCTCGGTTTGATTCTTCTTCTGTCAAGCTGCACTCACATTTGTTACTATCGTGATTGCAATCTTGATTTTTTTCAAAGTTACCATCAGAGAATTTTGGCAACGATGTTATTAGATTATCGTCAATACTTTGTTGTCTTGTTAGTTCACGTTTTTCTACATTTTTGTGCTCATTGAATCCATCTAGGGATGGTGAATTTGTAATTGTTTTTCTTTTTATTTTTGATCTATTTCGAATTTCGCTACGCCTGCACTGATTGCGTCGCTCAAGGTAGACGGGTGTTGATGAGTTTAGGGTCCATTTCCAGGTACTTTTGTCGGGGGTACGATCTGAAAGTAAGCAAGCCATTAATATAATGTTTTGTTTTGTTATACGTGTAATAAATTTAAATGATAATGTGCAATTTTTTTATGTGAAAGAGTACAAGCTCTTGTATCAACCTTTATACTACTAGTCCGTCATGTCGTCCACGTCATGGTGATTACTAGTAGTAAGCTTAGCTCGAAAATATAAATAAGATATGATTAAAGATGTAGTCTGGAGAAGGCAGTGAACTTCACGTTTGTATGAGTTCATGTTTTTCAACAGCCGTCTGGACAACAACTGTCGGGGTGCTAAGCATCCTGAGACAATAGAATCCCGCTAACCAGCCAACAAAAACTGTGATGCACGCAGTACCAGACTATTAGGTGAAAAAAGCAGTGCACCGTTCGCTAGGTGAAGACCCGACCTAAACGGAACTTTGGTACTCTATTATTAACCAGTTAAAGCCGGCGGGATGCCTTATTAGAGCTACCTACAAAGAATTAATTAGAAAGTACCAATTATGGTGGTAGTTTTAAGAAATATTTTTAACTATTGTAGGTTTCAAAATTGCTCTCATTTCTTTCATCAACACTTTTTTCATATTGACATTAAAAATCGGACAATTTTTACAACATATAATAATGTTGACAGTTTCCTCGCTATAATGGAGTTTCCATTCAAACGCAGAAGGTGCACTGCTCAGCTGAGAAACGTTTACCATTGCTCAGTGGCTCAGAAACATTTTCAAAAATTAAACAACATGCAGGAGCACAAAATATCGTTCGCGTTTATAAGAGCACAAAATATCGGTCACGCCACATTATGAAGAATCCTTTTAAGGACAAGTTCACTACTTAGCAGGCTAAACACACTCCTATTCTTGTTAGTATTTATGAACATGCGATTAACTGGTTCCAACATACCATATGTGGTATTAGAGGAATAAATGTGCAAGAGAGGTTCACCTCTGAGGTTGTAGTTATTCACTCTAAATGACGTGCGGCTTCTTAAAAACCTGAGTCCACCTTATGCTTCATCAGCCGATGATCGAATATAACGTCAGTGACCACGCGACTCTTATGCAGGGAGCTTAAGTTAAGTAATTTAAGTCTGCTCTCATAAGGCGGAAGAGTAAATGGGTCATACCATGGGAGGTGGCTGAGTGCAAATCGGACGAACTTCCTTTGAACCGATCCGACTCTACCATGGAGTAGTGCCGAGATCATACCTGGGATTCCTTAGGGTGAGTTGTACCAAATCATTGATTAAAGTTATTGTTAAAATTAACTTTAATAATATCAATGTTGTTAAAGTTCCAGTTTGTAAAAATGAGTTGCACCACCCAACCGTTTGTTAAAGTTATTGTTAACGGCTACTTTCATTTAAATTTACATTTTTGCTTATTCATAAGTTTCACAGTTTGTGAGTTTATTGAAAATGGCACCCCTGTCTGGGTCTATGACAACTGGCATAAGTTAACAATAACACTAACAGGGCGAATTTGCTTGGTTAAAGCTAACGTTAAAATGTTACGTCATGTTAACAATTGTTAAACGGTGCAACTCTCGTTTTGTCTAACCGGGGAATTGACAACCGATGCAGCTTTTGTTACGGTTAAAGTTAGTTGATGCAACTCACCGTTAGTGTAGTGAAATTGTTCTAATTTAAATAATTTGTTTAGGAAAGCTCAGGTTATCAAAGACATAGATACACTTAGATAGTTATAGCTTTTGGCCAATACAACCTAAATAAATTTTTAAATAAAGCAAACCTACAGATTTAGTAGTTAACATGTCTTCAAATTAGTTTTATAAAATACGCTTATACCAATGAATAATCCAATTTTTCAACAGTGAGCTTTTCGTGGTGCCCACGATTAACACTAGATGCCTAACTCCATCGTCCCAATGATATCCTGATGTGCAGGACACGCAGATCCCTGTGAGCATGCCGCAGAGCTTGCAACTGAAAGCCATGTAGTAGATTTTTTATTATAATTATTATTATAAGGAATGAGGGGGCAACCCATATGGTGAACACATACGGTGTACGTACACCACTAGCGGAACAGACTATCGGCCTTTCGAATGAAGGCAAGAAGGTCTTTAATTGATGAAGACCGGACTTGGGCAGGGCTCAAGAACTCTCTGATAAACGTTCTTCTTCTAAGCCAGATCAGAGCAGGACATTCACAAAGAATATGTGTGGAAGTCTCGTCGCCTTCCAAGCACAGTCGGCATTTTGTCTCTTGAGACAGTCCTAGGTTGCGGAGATGGTACCGCAGTCCTACATGGCCAGTGAGATAACCCACCAGCAGCCTTAGGTCCGCTCTGTTTAGAGTAATAGTGCCTTCTTTAGCCTGTCTAAGACCTGGGACTGACTCCCAATAGGCTAGGTTTATTCTCTTAATCCACTCCACAGAAGGGTTCTGGGCCCTGGAACAACGTCTCAGACCCCTCCCACGCGGGGCTGTCTGCAGCCTCATTTCCCTCGATACCCCAGTGTCCGGGGACAAAGCAGAGCGAGACCTCGTTCCTTCTGGTCAGGCTCTGGAAGAAAATTTCCACGTTTGAGAGTGCCTTGATGGCAGCTTGGCTGCCAGAAAAGATTTTAATGTTGGCGCCGTTCAGACCTTTCTCAACGTTGAGCCTAGCGCAGGTCGTAATGGCATATATTTCAGCCTGGAAATCCCCAGGAAGAATAATTTCCCCCCACTCAGAGCGATCCGGGATAATCGCTCTGAGTTTCCTTTGGAACCGCAGTTGACTAACTATATGGTCGGATACGCGGCAGATGGAAATGCTTTGGATATTTTTAAGGATATCCATGTGTCGGTCAAAGGACACCAGGGGGCCATGTGGATGAGATCTGAAGTCTCAAGGCACTTATGGCGGCGGATTTCCATATGAAGAGATGCAAAGGAGTCAATCCAATGATTGCTTCCTTTGCAGCTGTGGGAGAGGTCCGCATAGCTCCGGTAATGGAGAGGCAAGCAAGCCTTTACACCTTTTTAGTCTTGGGCCACCAAACTATAGCAGCATAAGTGACAACGGGTTTAACGATCGTATTGTACATCCAGTACATCATTTGTGGTATAAGACTCCATGTCTTACTCAGAAGCCTTTTGCAGGCCCATATGGCCCTTGTGGCTTTGCCACTTGTCTAAATTTACTCCCAAATATTTGACTGAGTCTGAGTACTCAACTGTGGTATCCTGGATACAGATAGGACCTAGGTCCACTTTGTAGCGTTTGGAAAAAGGTACCAAGACAGCCTTATTTGGGTTGATTGACAGACCCTCCTTGGAACACCATCTTTGAACTTCTCGCAGTGCCGTTCTCATGACCTCTGTAATGGTCAAGTCAAACTTCCCAGAGACAATAATGGCAAGATCATCTGCATAACCGATGACATCGAAACCAGATTCAGATAGTTTGATCAAGAGTCCATCCACAACTAGTGACCAGAGTAACGGGGATAAGACTCCACCTTGAGGGCACCCGTTACACTGGTCTGCACATTTTTTCTCCTTTCCAATTTAATAGTCGTATCCTAAGTATTTTTTCGCGCTGAATCCGAATCCGTTGGCCAAATTGCCCTATCACGTCAGGATTTTGAGCAATCCTAACCTAAAAGTGCCAAAAAGCGTGTTTTTTGCACTTTTGCGCGTTAAATATCTCAAAACTATGGAATGATAGGGCAAATCTGACAACGGGGTCGTTTTCAGCATGCCAAAATCTACAGAAAACCATGTCGAAAGCGTTAAATTTGAAAAAACTTTTTTTGTAATACTGAAAATAAAAACTTCTTGGCGCGAAATCGACGATTTTTATTACAACATGATATCATCGTTGCACCGAAGTTTTTCTTTTCAGTATTACAAAAAAAGTTTTTCGCGATGACTGAAAGGAAGAGCCAATGTTGCTGTCATGGTAGGAAGAGATCAACACATCAGTAAGCTGCGTGGCCGCATTCTCCAGTTCATACACTGAGCTGATAGAAGCCGCAAGCTGATCTGATTTCGAGACCACAAGCCCCTGAAACTTAGGCCACTTGGTTTTCTTAGGAACCAAAGAAGATGCTCGGATATGTGGAAGGCCCACAATGTCAAATCTAATGTGCAGATGATCCGACAGTGAGGCCTCGTCCAGAACACGTCAGTTTTCAATCCTGTCGGAGAGAAGCCTGCTCGTGAAGGTGAGGTCCAGCACCTCCTTTCTACTAGCAGTGATAAAAGTGAGTTTGCATCCTCTATTTGCAATATCTATATTATTCATAACAAGAAATTCTAGAAGACACTCACCCCTTTGGTTTACATCGGTACTCCCCCAGATGGAGTGGTGAGCATTTGCATTGCAGCCGATGACAAATTGCCGGTTCGTCTTGCGACAAAACTCAATGAGATCTTGAACCTCCTGGGGTGGCACTATTGCTACATCCCCCGGAAAGTAAGCGGACGCAAGGACGATTTCTTGGAATCCGTTGGCGGTGGGAACCGCAACCGAGATCGCCACTAGATCTCTGGAAATAAGGTTGGTAATGGAGAGATGAGTGACACGATTGTCAATTAAAAGGGCAGCGCGGGGCGCCCCGCATCTCCGATCATATACTAGTTTATTTGAGCACTCCTACTTGATTGAACGGCCGGAAAGGAAACTCTCGATCCACTTCTGTAGAAGTGGTCGATTCCAATAGCTTTGAGTTAAGCTAACAGGGCAGAGTGTCAAACTCTATCGAAAGACTTGGAGATATCCAGAGCAAGCAAACTAGACTCACCGGATTCATGCAGACTTCGGTTGATATGTTCTGTAAGACAAACTAAAAGATTGCCAGTGGATCTTTTATGTCGGAAGCCATACTGTCTGTCGTTTATGAGTAGGTTGGATTCTAGATATCCTTGCACCGGACTAGGTATTCCAGCAAGTTGTAAAAAGGGTTGCCAACGCAGTTATGGATGCAGCAAGATAGGCCTCCATTGCCCCCGATCTATATATCGAGCAAAGGCTTCTGTGATAACGTGGAGCATTTGCATTCAGCATTGACTTTGACGAAGAAGAGCCCGAAAAAAGTGGCTGGCTGAATGCCCCTCACTACATAGAATTTTATAACTAACGCCGCCCCACAACCCACAATTTCTGTCTGCACCCCTGTTAAGTAGAGTGCTCAAAATATACTGGAAATGTAAGCTAATTAGGTTAAAGTGCGTAAATATTATTAAAATTGTGCATCATTGAGAATGACAAAATATCTTTACAATTATAAATTGCTTAAAATTAACATTTAGTGCAGAAACTTCACTGAAATCCACTGTTCAGATTATGAATTGATTTTCGATTTTAATTAATTATTTGAATGATACCTGATAGAGTTTAAATCCTTGGCATTAATGCGAGTGGCCAATTTTAATTGTAATAATTAAAAAATAGGAGTATTTGTTTAGTAGGTACCTTCTATAAAAGAATTTCAAGCGCATGCATTTTCCGTATTTTTAGTTATATTACCATCAAAGCCTTGATATTTCATCGCATCTTAACCTAAATATTCTAAATGAGGCCGGAGTTCTATGAAAAAGGTGTGAAATGTCAAAGCACATGAGAAGTAAGCATTTTGTTAGTGCAACGGTTCAATGAAAAAATAAATAAATTAAGGATTGGTTAAAAAATATCTTTCAAGCTAGATTCAATAATATCAACTATAACTACTGGCGGGGTATATAGTGGAAGCGACTGTAAAGCGTGACTGGTTTGAGTTAAAGTGAAGGCTCAGGTTAGAACTGGCGCACTCTGATGCTTAGTATTCAGGCAAGAGATTACCTTTTTGGTGTGTGTTAATATTCATGAATAGCCCACGACACATCTACGAGAGAGATCACACTGATCAAAAGAAGAAACAAAATGTGGTTAACAAAAGCTGAATTTCTTAGTGGATAATTGGAAAAGAATCAATGATCTTCAATTGTTTTTTGGAAAAATAAATAAAAAAGTAAAAAATAAAAAAGTAAATAAATAAATGACAAAGTTGCAGCAGATATAAGGTTTGTGCTGTATTACCTTCTTCGTCGCCCAGCTTATAAACGAGCTCCTTAGCTCGACTTGGTATATCGAATTGCTCGAGGATTACTCCTTTGATATTCTGTGCCCAAAGTCGTTTCTGGTCACGATTCTTGGCCGTCAGCTTGATTTGATTCCGTGGCTCATCGTATGGTATTACATTGAAGCTAGTTGGCTCCCCAGGCAAGTGTTCACGAAGCATCAGGTTGTTCCTCTGTAAAATAGTGAATTCTTAATTAAAATGTAAATTGTAGAAAGCAGGAAAGCGTGATTTTACATAAATGTAAGATTTAAACTGCAACCTGTTGTCTTCTTTGGGTTTCGTTATGATAAGCATCGTTTGAAAGAGGAATACCATTCGTGGCTTATTATTTTCCATTAATAGCCCTTCTTGGCGCAGTTCACCCAGGACGGTCAATTCTGAAATGGTTATAAATTAGTAATGATAGTAGGAAGTGTGAGCTGGTAATAAGAATAATTTTGGGATTCCAATAAAGTAATGATAACATCTAGCTACTGTATGATATCTTTAATAAATGTTAGATTCCTTGCATATC
Source organism: Thereva unica (assembly GCA_949987705.1). Classification (NCBI taxonomy): domain Eukaryota; kingdom Metazoa; phylum Arthropoda; class Insecta; order Diptera; family Therevidae; genus Thereva; species Thereva unica. The sequence goes on from OX465281.1 coordinate 187,229,576, forward strand.
TGTTTGGCAATAATATAGTACAAGGAATTTAATAAATACAATTAACATCTTTTTCTAAGTTGAAATGGGAAATAATTTTTGCGAGATTAATTTTGTAGTTTCAGAAACAAATTTTTATTTTTTTTTGACGTGACAACGTCTTATAAATCGGTATACCCTAGGACGCATTCGCAAAAAAGTTCTCAGCAAATTCTCCGTTATCTGTTCGATCGGCTGGGGCGTGGCTCATCATTCCGTTCAATCTGGGTGAGGGGGGGGGGGAACATGGCTAATTTAATTTATATGTGTAATGGGAATAAAAATACTTTAATTTTGATTTATAAACTTGTGTATTCACTGTTACATATTTAGGATACGTTGTCACGAATATAAACGTCCGAGCGCCTTGCACAGGTAAGCACAAGTCGCTTACACGAGTCGCAATGAATGAGTAGGTGTGTTCGTGTGTTCGAATTTGCGTTCTTTGAGACTTTTTGACAGATCTTTTCTGCTCCCATTTGCATTGCTCTAGGTTGAGAATTCTCACTTTTACTGCTCCACCAAATTTGTAGGAGCAGAGAGAGCAGTCAAATTCTTCCTCTTCTTTTTCTTTTGACAACTGTCAAATTGAAAGCGGGAAAAATCGAAAATTTGATTTATGAATGATTTATTTGGAAAATACTTGGAAATATTAAAAAATACACACTAATTTTTATAAAAATAACATGCTATTCAATTGTTGGTACCTGTACCCTAAGGCAAGTGCTTATGTAAATACTCTAAGAAAAGTAAAAAAGTAAGGCCTTACCACCTAATGGCATCATGTGTAAAAATAAGTACTTCTGTAAGGGGTCACCTACCCCTAGTGGGTGCTCATTTCAGTATTTCTGTAACTTTAAGGGAGAACTGGGTTATTTTGCAAAAAAATTATTGATAGGTACTGGGAAGGCTTGTGATCTGTTTACCATCTTAGATTCATACATACATGGAAGAAAATAACATTCTATGGAAAAACTGTGTAGGTACGTATGGAGCTCGCGCGTTAAAACCAAGGCGCCAAATACATAATGGACACATTGTGTCATACATAGGAAGGCCCTGGATTCTTATGATCTTATGATGGATGTAATTATCATTGCACTCTATACGGAAGAAATATATTGTCAATAGTATAAAGGGCTTTTCCTGAGCCTCTAGTCTTTCATTTAAAAAAAAGTAGTAAACTCCATAAAAACAAGACCCGTGAAGGAAAGATTTTTCCAAAAGCTTTGTAAAGATTTGAGTGCTGAGCATAAATCTTTAGTTTTTTATTGTAAATCTCGCTGGTTGTGCAACTGTTATCTTGTGGTACGAGTCTGAAACTACGATTCGAAAGATAACCAATTTACATTTTGGAGCAATGTATCCCAAGAATATCCTACTCTCAGCTCTTAAAAATTCGTTTACCGTTTGCTACGTCATACTTGTGTGACACTGGGGGGTTTTCTGCATCTGCAGGAATCAAGTCGAAATACAGGACAAATCAATTTAGAAAAATATATGAGAGTAGCCATTTCAAAACTTCAACCCCGCTTCCCATTTTCCATAAATAATAATAATTATCTAAGGTTCTATATTCTTTGGAGTTTTCTTTAATTAAATAATAAATAAAGTAATCTTAATGTCTGCTAGAGCTACACGTAGGTATTTTCTTTTAGAAAGGCGTCGCGAATCGAGATCGCCAAGCCATCATGGGTGACGGTGTCACCTTGAGTTCCTTGCCCCGCGTTCCAGTGATTGAGTCGACCTCTAGGCCGGTCTCGATATTTACCTCTTCGCCTCTAATGGTGGCCAATCCCCCTGTCACTGAAGCTACAGCTCCCCAAGAACCGTGCACCCCCCTAGTTACGATACCGAGACCTTTAAACATCTTCATATCACGATTCTCTCCTGAAACTATGACGGAGTCTGTCTGTGAATATATGAGGAAGAAATCTATAGACCCTGGAATTGTTTCATGCAGAAAAGTCAGCAAGGCTTCCAAGCCTGTCGCTTCTTTTGTCTTGTCTGCACCGCCCGTTATTGCCGAGACTCTTTTAGATCCTGGCTTCTGGCCTGCTGGTGCCCTTACCAAGCTTTTTGTTCCCCGTAGCCGTACTCGAGCCCTTCACTCAAACGTCTCCATTCCGAGTACCTCAAGGAGGTCAAAAAACTAGAGACGCTTGCCCTCTACTACCAGAACGTAAGGGGGTTAAGATCAAAAACCAACGACATCCTTCAGGCATCGGCGGCTAGCGGGTTCGATGTCATAGCACTCACGGAAACTTAGCTCCACGAAGGCTTTCTTAATGCTGAACTCTTCGATTCCTCCTACCAAGTCTTTCGGAGGGACCGTTACACTGACTCGGAAGCTCGTGGGGGCGGCGTTCTTCTTGCTTGCCGCAGTCACCTTAATTGTTACCCAATTACGCTTCCTAGTTTCTCTAACCACTTAGACATTGAGCTTGTCGCTCTCAAGATTTCCTTTTCTAAATCAAATCTATTCCTGCTGTGCTGCTATATCCAACCAGATATTATTAGCACACTTGACGATGGAGGTAAAAGCCTCTATGATATTCTCATCTCTTGTGTTGATTATAGTCTGAATATGATGAACACTGGGAATGAATTACTTCTACTTGGGGACTTCAATTTACCCAATATTCAGTGGGTATTTGACGAAGTTGACGATAACTACCTCCCTGAAGGCAATATTAATTCTAAGGAATCCTGTTTTCTCAATTCCTTATTCTCACTCGGCCTTAATCAAATGAGTGGTGTGACTAATGTGTTAGGGAGGCAGTTGGATCTTGTATTCTTTACTGACTCAGGAAACATGATTGTTGAACCCAGTCCAATAGTCATGACGTCCGTTGACAATTACCACCCTCCTCTCTTACTAAATTACTGCTTCAACTCAAAGAACAATCCTTGTCCGGAGGCGGTAACTCACTCCTTCAACTTTATGAAGGCTAACTTTAATGAACTCTCATCCAAGCTTGCCGTGATTGATTTCAACAGCTTACTTTCCGCAAATGAGTTGGATGTCGATGTGGCACGGTTTTATACCGTACTATATGAAGCTATTGCTTCATGTGTACCTTTTGAGCCCCAAAAATTGCGCAGTTCTGCTCCACCTTGGTATAATAATGAGCTGAAGCATTTAAGGAATCAGAAAAATAGACTCTGGAAGACCTATTTAAAGAGAAAGGACCCTCCGAGTCTTACTACATTTACTGATTGCTATAACAGGTTTCGTTTACTCTCTTCTGCTCTGTATGGTGAATATCTCAGCAGCATGAGGGACCAGGTGTATACTGATCCTAGAAACTTCTTTAAATTTGTCAAATCTTTTTTTCTTCGATAACTACCCAAATACTATGCAGCACACTAACTGGTCTAGTAGTGAGTCTTCCTCGATTTGCAACATGTTTGCTTCATTCTTTCATCAATCTTTCACTCCTTCTAACTTTCAGCCTAATGGCAATAATTTTCGTCACATAACTCCACACCGAGAGGCTACCCTATCTCTTTCAATTTCCAGTGACGATATTGTGAAACATATTGATGAACTCCCATACGATTTCACTTCCGGCCCTGATGGTATCCTTGCTGCTGTCCTTAAATCCTGTGTGGAGGTTCTCCAGTCTCCACTGAAAACCCTTTTTAAAAAGTCCAAACTGAAAGGTTTTTTGAATAGTTAGATAAGTCGAGCTCTAAGAGAACATAGAAATGTTAGGCGGGATGGTGAGAAAGCGGCGTGGCGGTGGTGTGGTGACTAAGAGGCAAGTGAAATATTTTAATGAAAGTAGGCAGCGCGCATCGAAATGGTGTAGTGTTTTGCAAGTGGGCTGGCACCAGTTGGTTGCCATTATTCTCCGACAAGTTTAATTTTGGAGTGGCAAATGCCATTTCACCGCCAACTTAGGTTTATATTTTAGGGGAAAACATTATAAGTTCCAAATCCACTTTTTTCTTTATTGATTTCTTTTACTGTACAGGTTAATGATTTTCACACATGCAGAAGCATTATCAGCGTCCGAGGACCAGATTTTAATTGAAAAATCATGTGGCAAATCGATGCCGCGAAATGGTCCTTTCACTTCGCATTAAACCACTTCGATGGCATCCCGCGACCATTGATTAGATACACCACTTTCAACTTATCGTGCTTTTACTTCTTTATTTATATTTTGTCTCCTCATATTTCCATATTGCTTTTCGACAAATTTCAAGCCCAACTTTCACAATTTCGAGCACCCAATCTTTCAAGCAAGGTATGACAGGCACTTGAGTCTGCCTGAATCAAGTCGAATTTTGCCTAAAAGTTGTTGTGCTATTTGTCATCCTACGAACTTGAGTGATTACTATCATTTCCTTCATTTTCAACGGGAACTTGATGACAGATAGCAAATCTAAGGTTGACTTATTAGGGTCTTTATTCTTTCCATTTCAGCATCTAGAATCCACTGTATAGCACTATTCTTCTGGAGTTGAACAGTAGTAATTCGCTTCACAACAAAATTTTTAACATAGAATTGCTCCGGTTTGATTTCGCTTCCTCTTTAAATGACTTTTTAAATTTTAGAGCACTTTTTGAATCGGTTTGCTCTTTCTGTTCTTTGGTAGAGCACTTTTGTGCAAATCGATGACAAAATCTTGGTTTACTGCAATATGGGATGCGCCATCCAGACCTTCGGTATTTCAACATTGAGTAACTTTGACATTTATTAGCCGATTTTGACAAATGCGCAAGATTTATTTAGGACATTCTCTATCATTTATTTCAGTTTTTTAATAAAATGTCGATTAAATGACCATCTCTATTCGATACGCAAAAATCAGTTCTTTTTCGGTCATCTTGGATAACATCGGCCAACCTTTTTGTCGTTTTAGCAGCTAATTCGGCTCGTATGTTAGCTTTGAGTTCGTCAATAGTCTTTCGTTTGCTGGCATAAACTTTACTTTTTAAATAACTCCACTGAAAAACCTTCATTGATGTTTAAAGAATAACATAAATGTCTAAACGAATTAACTCGAAATTTTCAGAAATTCTCAGACAAAATTAAAAACGATCTTCAAAGGCATCAAAAACATTTTATGAACTAACCTGTGTTACTGACACGAACAACTAAGCAAAAATTTCAACTATGGAAAGTCTTGCAATGATATATAATAAATAATGCACAAAGCAGCCATTTAATAATAACTAATAAAACTTCGAGGAATTTCTTACCTGGTCCCAGCCATCCATCTAGAATACCAGAAAGCTCCTTGACACGGCTCTGCTGCTCCAACTTCTTCTTGACCTGATCGATGCTCCGCGCCACTTCCCTCATGATCTCGTGGGCCTGGACGACTTCTTCTATATCACAGTGTTTACGTAGATTCTAAGAAATTGAGGCGAGTCATAAGTCTAGAAAATCTGCAATAGTTAGCTAGAAAAATGATCTTGACTTACATCCAGCAGAAGGTGGTACTTCAAGATGCGCTGAACTGGCTTCAGCAAGTACGACCCAAGGGGTAAGGTGTGCTGCAGCATTTTTTGCGTAGACGTCAGCAGGGCATTGGTATGGGACGCCTGCAACAATGATGTCAGCAAAGATATCGCCGCCGGATAACTGGTGCTGAAAGTAAAATTGAATAAGCGATGAGTAAGTAAGAAGTCGCCAGAGGAGTGCATTCCGTGGGCAGACAATTGATGGCGGAGGAGACAATGGGTAATGCATTGTTGCATTTCCAGTGGCACACACATCTGGCAGGTGACTTCGTGTTTACGTGTAGCAATGACGGATTGGACGTTAACTGAATCCTAAACGAGTCTGAGTGAGTTGTTAGATGGTGCGATTATGTCACTGCTAGAGCAGGTTATTCTCATGCAGGGCATAGCACTTAATTTTTCCCTGGTAGAACACAACAATTGAGTGACATTATGAGTTCTTTTGTCAACTAATATGTGAATGGTTCAGGTAACAATAAGCAAAAAATATGATAAATAACTAAATTAACTGTTTCAAATATTTTTGCGAAATTTCTGCGCGAATTGAATTTTTTAACGTCTCTTTGACGTGATCTGTCTTCTATTGCGACTGTCTGGAAAGCTCTATAAAACATTAAACAAGATACGAGTACAGGAATACAAATGAGGTTGAATTTAGGGGTGAAAAGAAATTTAAAATTCATGATGGAGAAAATATACCTACATATTTTTAAGATCCCATATATCAAAACTTGAGTTTTTGGTGTTTGAACAACCTGAGACCATTTCCCTGAATAGCTTACTTGCAAATATTTGAATTTCATGTTGCCCAATAACTTAATACACGGACCTTTGAGGCCATTCCTACACGAGCAACCATGGTTCTGGAGCAAAAGCCTTTTTTGGGCAAGAAAGGCGTCGGGAGAGAGCTTTTGCTCCAGAACCAGGAATGGCCTATGAAATATCAACTGTAGCGGGATTCTCTTTACTTTTGCGGGTACAAAAATCTATAAGGTTAATTGGCCAACCCCAAAACTTACCCAGGGTCAAATGTTCAGAAGATCGGAGCGGAGAAGGGCCAATCTAATCTAGTGGTAAGAAATTGACTAATTTGTGATATGGTACGATAAGTATGTATATTCACATACGAGCCACGAAGTACGGAGGAATAAAGATTCAGAAGCTTTTTGCAAAATTCCACGGGAGAATTCAGATTCCCGTCCATAAAGAAGATTGTAAGAACGAAACATCTAATTAAAGACCAATTGCGAAGTTATCGTCTATACCAAAACTGTTAGAATCTATTCATTATTCTGCTATCGCCCCTATCTGCAAGAGACTTATCTCAATTAGTTTTCTAGCAGCTTCTTCCACTACTACTATTTACTGGAGTTCTCTTCACACACAATTCGAGTCTCGGCTGAAAAAGCTTGGTGTGCGGGCGTGCGCTGCCGTCAGTCACTAAACCTCGCAATTCTCTATTTAAACCAGCGAGCAATAATAACAAGAGTGATTAGGTAGAGCTCAAGGACAAGTAAAAGAGTTAAACATACCAAAGACATACGAAAGAAGAAATAAGCAATAACATTAAGGAAAAATTCAAAAAAAAAAAATTAACAAACGCGCGATGCAGATACACTGTTTGCAAAAAGCACAAGAGTATGGACGAAACAGAAATGTTCCTTGATTCCCCTTCTTATTGCAATGTTTACATTTAATTAGAGGAAACGTGGGAACAGAGCATTCGCGTTACTTGATTACACTTGTATTGTCCCTTATTGTTCACTCGTACTTCCCCTTCATGTTTTATCTTTCTTTCACACACATTGCGTGTAGTGTGAAAGTAATGCTGCCTCCTTTTATCACGGATATTTCTTCTTTGATATTTTGACTTTTGACTCGCATTGAAATTTTTATCAGCTGATCTCAAGGACAATGAAACATTTTTAAAAATTTGTTCTAGCTCATCACTCTTATTATTACATACAAGCATAAAACCCGCGTGCCTTGCAACGCCTTTAAATAAAAACTGTTTATTATGTGCAATGTTTTCCTTAAAAAAAAAAAAGTCAGCTGTCATTATCCCTAAAAGGGTTTATTATAGTGCATTTTTTTAATAAATATGGTAAACAAATTGCTGCGTATATCACCTCTGCTCAACAAATCTGCAAGTTTTGAAGCAGAGATTGGCATGTTTATGTCCCCCATTTCACTGCGTTAGGGGATGAATTTCGAAAAATTGCTTCTTAGTGAATGTCCACGTCATTATAGAGATGCACTGTCAAAATTAAAGCCCTTCAGCTCCAGCGGTTTGGGTTAACCCCATTTAACCCCCTTAGGGGATAAATTTCAAAAAATCGCTCCTAAGTGGATGTCCACGTCATTATAAGGATGCACGGTCAAAATTAAAGCCCTTCAGCTTCAGCGGTGTGGGTTATGGTTATGGGTCATGAATTTCGAAAAATCGCTTCTTAGTGGATGTCCACGTCATTAAAGGGATGCACTGTCAAAATTTCAGCCCTATAGCTCCAGTGGTTTGGGTAAACCCTATTTTACCCCCTTAGGGGATGAATTTCGAAAAATCGCTTTATAGTGGATGTCCACGCCATTATAGGGATGCACTGTCAAAATTTCAGCCCTATAGCTATAGCGGTTTGGAAAAACCCCATTTCACCCCCTTAGGGGATGAATTCCGAAAAACCGCTTCTTAGTGGATGTCCACATCACTATAGGGATGCACTGTCAAAATTTCAGCCCTATAGCTCCAGCGGTTTGGGTAAACCCCATTTCACTCCCTTAGGGGATGAATTTCGAAAATTCGCTTTAATAGTGGAAGACCACGCCATTATAGGGATGCACTGTCAAAATTTCAACCCTATAGCTCCAGCAATCTTTGGTTGACCCTATCTCACCCCCTTAGGGGATGAATTTCGAAAAGTCGCTCTATAGTGGATGTCCACGCCATTATAGGGATGCACTGTCAAAATTTCAGCCCTATATCTATAGCGGTTTGGAAAAACCCCATTTCACCCCCTTAGGGGATGAATTTCGAAAAATCGCTTTATAGTGGATGTCCACGCCATTATAGGGATGCACTGTCAAAATTTCAGCCCTGTCAATCTATATCTATAGCGATTTGGAAAAACCCCATTTCACCCCCTTAGGAGATGAATTTCGAAAAATCGCTTTATAGTGGATGTCCACGCCATTATAGGGATGCACTGTCAAAATTACAGCCTTATAGCTTTAGCGGTTTGGAAAAAACCCATTTCACCCCCTTAGGGAATGAATTTCGAAAAATCGCTTTTTAGTGGATGTCCACGTCATTAAAGGGATGCACTGTCAAAATTTCAGCCCTATAGCTCCAGCGGTTTTGAGTTGACCCTATTTCACCCCCTTAGGAGATGAATTTCGAAAAATCGCTAGGGATGCACTGTCAAAAATTTCAGCCCTTTAAGCTCTAGCGGTTTAGGTTGTGCGTTGTCTTTCAGTCAGTTACTTTTTATACAATAGAAAAAAAGTAAAGAAAATAAATCCCCTTACAACTTATTGAACCCCATTTCACCCCCTTCAACCCTTTTTTCTCCAAAAAAAAAAAATAGCCTATGTCCGTCTGCAAGGTCTAAACTATGTCTGTTGCAAATTTCATCAAAATCGGTCCAGCGGTTTAGGCGTGAAAGCGTAACATACAGACAGACAGACAGAGTTACTTTCGCATTTATAATATTAGTAAGGATTGCTCGATAACACTCAACAAATAAAAAAAAAAAAAAAAACAAAAAAACAAAAATAAATAAATAAAAACATATCCATAAATCCGTGCCATAACCGAATTAATCAATAAAAAAAAAATTTCACCGTGTGTTCAAGTGTAGGCAAAGTTCAGTGTCATCAATAGTTCAGTGTTCAGTGTCATATAGTGGAAAAACCATTTGCATACGTTTTCCAAGATGGCGGCCAAATGGGGGGGGGTTAGAATCCCGAAAACTCAAACTTAAGCTCACACTGACCCCCCCCCTACACATCCCAAAAATAAAACCTTGTCCTGCATTTTTGCAATGTTAAAGTACCATTTCCATGGACTATAAGCTTATTTTTTATTCTTTCCCCACACCCCGCTCTCGGCATCGTCGGCGTCGCACAGTGTAGTACAGTCAATCTGGCGTAAAAATGATGTTTAGCTGGAAAAAAATTTCTAACGACCAAATGTACGTGGAATCGTTGAAGGGTAAGGAGACAAAGCGATTTGTCATAAACTTGTTTCGTCCACACCCTACGCTTTTTTGGAAATTGAAAAAATACCCAAAAAAATTTTGAAACGCATTTATCTCTGATTCTATGCGTTTGTCAGAAAAATTTATTGAACAAAAAATGTAGACAACAATGAAATCTTCAATTATTGTCATTGACTCAATACCGTACGATGAAAAGTGCGCGCGGTAGGTGGCGCTGAAGCTCCAAAACAAGTGTTTTTCGACTTTTTGTCCTTAAAAACATTATTTTTCAGCAAAAAAGTGAATGGCAAAGTTGTTCCTTATAAAATTACGTACAACTTTTATTTAAAACATTTTTCTCTACGACTTACCTCTTCAGAGTTATAGCGCAACAAACGCCGTGTAGGACAGTGAATAGTTTTATTCTTACTTTCACTGGCTGGATCGGCTTAAGGTCCAAATACACGAGCACTCCATTCCACCACGCCACGCCAAAGCAACAACAATTTGTATGCATTCAAAATTTCGAATGCATACAAATTGTTGTTGCTTTGGCGTGGCGTGGTGGAATGGAGTGCTCGTGTATTTGGACCTTTAGATGTACAAAAGGACCGAATTTGACGAGCCCCCTAAACACTGAGATGCGTACATTTTTCAGTCTCTCAGTGAATTTTGGAGAGTGATGTTTCACAAACGTTCTCTCTTAAAATGTCTGTTTGTTTGGTTTGTAACAAAGAAATCCTCGATGAAGAGCGTTCCGTTACTGCGCGAGGTCGCGAAACTTTGTTAAAAAGAGCCGTAACGAGAGGTGATGATGCCATTAAACAATTGCTTGAAGATGAAAGCAGTTCAATCACCATCCACAATAAATGCTACACCAGTTATTCTGATGAACGCCGTGCTAAATGTGATGCTCAGAAAAAACACAACTATGAAACAATTTTCGTAAAAATTGGTACTGATGGTTTAAATAGATCACATCGTGTCTCAGTCAGACCTAAAACATGGGTGTACACAGTTTTTTTTATAGCAAGTAAAAATAGGCATTGAACTGCAGCGTAATTCGGCCTTAAACTTTATAAATGAAATGTAGAATTTCTCCAAAGATAGGTGGGAGCAAAAACTTGGGACTCATGAGGTATCGCCGTTTTGAAAATAAATAAAATACTCATGTCGTCAGAAGTAGCCCTAATAAGGCATCCCGCCAGTTTAACCGGTTAATATTAGGGTGCCAAAGTTTCGTTTAGGTCTGGCTCTCTCGTACATCCTTGCCTGCGGTACATCTTTGTTAGCTGGTAAGAGGGATTATTTTGGAGGCATAACCTGGTTCGCCACATCTCCTTGGGTGGTCTGGGGCAAAATTTGTTTGAGAGCCCCCTTTAGGATATTGAAATTCCAAAAACTATTTGATTCAAAAACTTTGTGGTAAGAATAAGTTCATTCAGAATATTGAATATAGATACTGAACGATCGTTTCTTTATTCGCGGATGAGCCTAAAGTTACTTAGTGTGGCCTAGAATGGAACAGGTCTTATGTGGACAGGCCCTTGTGCTTAGCTCTGGGCTCAGAGCTCATTTTTTTGCAGAAGATGCGGATTTGGAGCGCTGTTAATATGCACGATTGGAGCTTTCAGGAATTGTATGAGGCGAAAAAAACCTTCAAACGTAGACCGGTTCTCGTTCGATCCGGTAGTAAAGCAGCATATTGGACGTGGTTGGTACTTAGTTGGGGGACCGCTCGATAGAACTGATGTCGACACTCGTGTTTAGAAGAGCGAAAAGGCAATTGTAAAACGTGAACAAAAATTAAAAATGTTTAAAAATGATCAAGAGTACATATGAGTCACGTAGATATTATCAATAGAACGAGAGCTGGCAGAAAATATAGGCTATAATGTCATCACCGACATTGCGTAAATCCTATTCATATAATAATTCAAGTGTTACCAAAAATTCGATTAAAACAACTTTCGTGCTACCACCCCAGGCTACCTATCATATGCTTTTTATATCTTCAAGCTAAGCGTGCTATTAGACATTGCACCATGCCATGGACGACATGACGGACTGGTAGTATAAAGGATTATACCTAAGCTTAGACTAACACATAAAAAATCGTGTCTTGGATAGTCTTACAATAAAATCCTCTGGATCCTTGGATCAGTCTTACAATAAATCCTCTGTAAGACTGGTTATCCTGGTGATCTTTGAAAAAAAAAAAAGTTCTAGAGAGCGGGGCGATTCCCACTATCCGCTGTGATACCGGGTATTTACGGATACAAGAAACTTGAGTGACTCAATTTAGAAGATATAGCTTCTAAGAACGAGAAAATTCCAACATTCTTCGTTTTTTTAGCGTTTCGCGATTTAAAGTTTTTTTTGTGAGCTATTTTATTCTTAAGGAGTCAAGTTGTTTACTTTAATTTTTTCTGTAAACGGAATACTATTTCAGATAACATCATCTGCAGATTTTGAATAAATTTGATTTCCCTGTTCCGTTCCAGGCTGTCCTATGTAACGTTAGGTCTATTCGGGAACCATTCAGTTATTTTTTCCAATTAAAGCAATATGTATCAATATACTCCAAGAAGTACTACCAAGTACATCAAGAGGTACTCCATGAAGTATCCAGGAAATACTCCAAGAACTTCTCCAAGTACTCCATGAAGTACAACCAGGTAGAAGTACTACCAAGTAGAAGTACTCCAAAAGGTATTACCCAGTAGAAGTACTACCAACTAGAACTACTCCAAGAAGTACTACGAAGTAGAAGTAGTACCAATTAGAAGTACAAGAAGTACTACCAATTAGAAGTACAAGAAGTACTACCAATTAGAAGTAGTCCAAGAAGTACTACCAAGTAGAAGTACTTCAAGAAGTACTACCAAGTACTCCAAGAGGTACTCCAAGAAGTACTACCAAGTACTCCAAGAAGAAGTATTCAAAGTACTAAGTACCAAGAAGTATCCGAGAAGTCCTCCAAGAATTACCCCAGAAGTAAATAGTGGGGTAGTTGGAAGCGCTGCCAAAAGATGCATGAATGGAGCGTTTCCAATACATATGTTATGGAAGCGCTCTGGAGCCATGCATTATGTACTCCCAAACTACGCACTGTTTTTCTCAAGTTTTCTCTAAATTCCCTTTATTTGGGAAATTGTGGTTTTTGTAAAACCGAGTCAGTTGTGAAATGCTACTTCTAGTGAAAAAAATAATTGGAATTTTAATTCGGAATTAATGCTGTCGAATAATTATTTTAATGTATTTCAGATATTTCTGTTTGTATAAAAATTAATTATTGAAACTGAAAAATTATTGTGTTGGATTTAAGCAAAACAGCGATAATATTGATACTATGGGTTACGAAAGCTTCAGAGTACCCAAGAGCTTCAATTTCGCAGCTTCAATTGCGCTTCTTCAACAATAAAATATAAGCTCTTCGCTCTAATGACATGCCTGTGTTAAAAAGAAACGATTTGGGATATGAATAATAAGGGCGTTGGCATTCCTTTTCAGAAAGTCAGAATCAGTTCAAAAGCACTTCAATTCCCCGCTATAACTCTGAAGAGGTAAGTCGTAGAGAAAAATGTTTTAAATAAAAGTTGTACGTAATTTTATAAGGAACAACTTTGCCATTCACTTTTTTGCTGAAAAATAATGTTTTTAAGGACAAAAAGTCGAAAAACACTTGTTTTGGAGCTTCAGCGCCACCTACCGCGCGCACTTTTCATCGTACGGTATTGAGTCAATGACAATAATTGAAGATTTCATTGTTGTCTACATTTTTTGTTCAATAAATTTTTCTGACAAACGCATAGAATCAGAGATAAATGCGTTTCAAAATTTTTTTGGGTATTTTTTCAATTTCCAAAAAAGCGTAGGGTGTGGACGAAACAAGTTTATGACAAATCGCTTTGTCTCCTTACCCTTCAACGATTCCACGTACATTTGGTCGTTAGAAATTTTTTTCCAGCTAAAATGCCAGATTGACTGTACTAGTGGCGAGATATTTGATATTCCACCCAAATTACTCTAGGGGTCGTAATTTTTAAGTTATTGACAAATTTTTTTTTAAATGTTCATCTTGAATTTACCTATCGAACCCTCTAGCCGGATTTTAAACTTTCATTTTCATTTTTTAACTTCCCAGTATAGGAAGTTATTGTAATCGGTCCGAAAATCGAAATCGAAAATTTCAACGTATTTTCATCTTTCAAGGTCCCAGGAGCATTTTAAGCAAAAAATTGGGAGGAAGTATGTGTGTGTGTGTGTGTGTGTATGTGCGTACGGATGTGGTCATTTTTTCCTGTACGATATCGTGCGAACCAAAACTGATATCGACTTCGTTGAGGTGTTGTTCGAAGCGTATTAACCGAAATATGATCTGAAAAGAATTTCATGAAATTCGGTCCAGCCGTTTTTTTGTTTAAGCGACGTAAGTGATTTTTGTACCTGCACGATATCGCCCGAACCACCAAAGATATTGACTTACTTGAGGTGCCGTTCGAAGCTTATTAGCGGCAATATTATCTGAAAAGATTTTTATAATATTCGGTCCAGCGGGTTTTTGGTTTAAATGACTTAAGTGATTTTTGTACCTGCACGATACCGCGCGAACTAAAAACTATATCGACTTCATTGAGGTGCCGAAAAACATTAATACATCAATTTTATATACATTTTCGTCATCCTAATCTTGTAAGTGCGCACATTTAGTTTGACATTTTAGCGAAAATATTGATAAACAATTGTGACAAATTCTCGGTATTATGCATATATTCTATATTGCCTATTGTTCATTTATTATTAAAATATCCAATCATAATATTCAACATCCATCATACTGGGAAGTTGATCGTGTGGACCGAAAGGGTCAAACCCACATCCCAACTAGTTTAAACTTTTTAACAAAAAGTCTAATTTTTCCAAAAAAATACTATTTTCTCTATTCAATTTATTCTAACGGACCGAAAATTTGAGTTTCCGTTCTCATATTTTTTTTAAATGTTCGTCTTTTAGTTAGCTATTAATCTGTCTAGATGAATTTTTGATATACGAGGTGTGACAATTAAGTAATGAGACTGATTATATTGCCGCGGTTGTGGTAACTCTGCGACCTCGACCTTCCCTTCTCTCGGCATCTTTCCCCTCTCCATTGATATATTTACCATCGCTCTAGCTTGTTTAGTTCGCCTGCTCTGTCGTGTTGAGTAAACGTGTGTTTGTGATGCTCGTCGTGGTGCGGAGACAACCATTGTGAGCTTTGGCGTTTGGTTTCCGGGTCGTACTGAAAAAACCAGCTCTCATCGCCTGTAATAACTCGATCAAGCAGCGTGGGATCGTTTTCCACTTGTTCCAAACAGTCTTCTGCGACGGTCTTTCGATGCTGCTTTTGCTCCTCAGTTTCAGTTTGAAATTTTTTGGTAGAGGTTTAAAGATTTTCTTGAATAAGGCCCCAATCTACGCAGAATACTCCCGCCTATGTTAAAAGGTAAAAGTTAAGGCTATTTTCGCGCTAAGTGAGACCCAAATCTTACCTAATTATGTTTTAAATCATTACCAGGTTTCCGGGTACTCATTAGTGCATAATCTCTACCCCATAGGGGAGTTGCCATGTATATTAGGAAAGACGTAGCTTTTCAGAAAGTGTACAACAGTACATCGCCTGACTTTAACCACCTCGGCCTCAAAATTTTACTTCATAAGCACGTCATTTTCTTCTGTTTTCTATACAGAAGACCTAATATAAATAATGAAGCCTCTTCCTTAGCATTTGATGCTATCTCTGAACATATGTATCTCCGAATTTTTATCCTTATACCCGGAGTGTGAAATTCTTCCAAGCTGCTGACTGGGATCTGTGTTTTGAGAATCGCGATACCAACTTTTCTGCTCTCTGCATCTCAAAAATCATATTGGCAGGAATGCGTTTATTCATTCCCCATTCTTCCAAACCCATTAAGCCAAGGTCGCATGGATGGTTTAATCAAGAATGTATGAACGCGATTAAAGCCAAAGAAACCGACTATAGAGAGTTCAGGCATTCCCTGAGCGAATCATCCCGAGGTTAAGAAACAAACTCTTTAACACCTCTGCTGGCAGTAAAAACTTCTGGTCCTTGGTAACCTCCATAAGGAAAAATTTAACACATCGTCGTCTCCTCCTTTCATTCACGATGGGAAGGTATTAACAGAAAGCAAATCCAAGGCCAACTTACTCGCATCTCTGTTTGCCTCCAATTCTTCCTTGCCTGATACTGCCGTGTAACCCCCCATTATAGAGGGTTCTGCTCACTCAATGGGCAGAGTTTTCTTCAGAACTCGTGAAGTGTTCAAGTGTCTCAAGGAGCTCGATTCCCATAAATCCACTGGCCTTGATAAAATTCCCCCTATGGTTCTTAAAAAATGCGCTTCACCTTTGGCTAAACCTCTGCGCAAACTCTTCGCCCTTTCTTACTTCTCCGGAGTTTTCCCTGACTCCTGGAAACTGGCTCATGTTTAGCATATACAGAAAAAAGGTGATTCCAGCGAACCCTCTAACTACCGCCCAATAGCAATCACTTCTATCCTCTACAAAATCATGGAGACAATAATAAACAGAAAGCTTATGGAATATCTTGAACGCAACCTAATATTGGATGACAAGCAGTACGGCTTTAGATCGAAAAGATCTACTGGCGACCTCCTTGTATGCTTAACTGAGCACCTCTACCAAAACATTCATCGCTTTGGTGAATCCGGCCTGGTAGCTATCGATATCTCCAAGGCCTTTGATAGAGTATGGCACCCCGCTCTATTGAGTAAACTCCATGCTATGGGCATCGACTTTCTTCTAAAGAATTGGATTGAGAGTTTCCTTTCTGACCGTTCAATCAAGGTAGTATTGGACGGCGTTGAATCTAATCCCCATTCCATCTCTGCAGGCGTTCCCCAGGGCTCTATTCTATCACCAGCTCTCTTCCTAGTTTTTATAAATGACCTGCTCTCAATTCCATCCAACTCATTTCACAGCTTCGCTGATGACAGTACTTTGCGTTACTCGTATAGCTTTGATAAAGCAAGATAAGCACGGGCCAGATCTTGTCTGCTTGATCGTGAACTTATGTCCACTTCAATCAACAGGGACATAAGATTGATTCTTGATTGGAGCCTCAAGAATCAAGTTGAGTTCAACGCACGGAAAACAAAATACTGTCTCTTCTCTATGAAAACGCGCTCCCTAATTCCTCCCATTAAAGTCTAGAACTGATGGCTGAACCATCTCTCAATATCCTGGGCATAACTTTAACTGAAGATCTGCGATGGAGTAATCACATATTCCAAATCGCTAAACAAGCATCACAATGCTTGGGATTCCTTAAAAGATGCAAATTCCTCCTTCCGCCGTCGGCCAGGGCTATAATATACAAATCCTACATTCGGCCCCGCCTCGAATTCAACTCATATCTCTGGGCAGGGGCACCGAGTACCACCTTAGCGTGGCTGGACAAGGTGCAGAACCGCGCTATCCAACTCATTGGCGACGTCGCCATTTGTTCCAAAATTGATTCACTTAGTCACCGCAGGAATGTAGCAGCTCTGGTAAAATTCTACCGCATCTACCATAACGACTGTTCCACCGAAATATATAACCTCCTGCATTCATGGCGATGTTTTTCCCGCAACACAAGACTTGCCCATTTGGCCCATCCTCACTATCTACAGCCCTTATTTTCGCGCGCACACCAGTTTCGTAATTCGTTCTTTTCGAGAACAACTCGACTGTGGAACAACGTTCCACAGTCAGTTTTCCCAAGCTCATACAACACCCAAGAGTTTAAACGCAAGGTTCATCTCCACCCCACCTCCTCGTGTACCCCCCAGACTCCCTTTAATCTGTTTTATCCTTTCTCTATCCTTCGAGCTAAGCTTACTACCAGACATGCCGGACTGGTAGTACAAAAGGTGACACCTGAGCTTAGACTTTCACATAAAACAAAAAAAGGCAGCCAACTTCACTGTCTGCCACAGACTTCAGTAAGGCTTTCGACAAGATCTCTCACTCTATTATAGTTCATAATCTAAAAAAATTAGGCTTTCTGCAAGGTAGCCTGGTATCCCGCAAGGTAGTCATCTTAGCCCTCTTCTTTTTATTTTATCAATTGATAACATTATTACCCTGCTAAGGCACTGTAAAATCCTTATTTACGCTGATGACATCAAAATGTACCCCATATAAGGAGTATAGAGGATAGCAAACTTCTGCAAGCTAAACACCTTCTTTTCTTGGTGTTCCAACAACAACTTGGTGCTTAATATTAGTGAATGTGAGGTCAAGACTTTTTGTAGGAAATGTGGTGTTATAACTTATGACTAAACTTTTCTCGACAATAAGGTCTCCCGCGCCAACTCTGTAATCGATCTAGGGGTTAGGTTAGAAAGTAGGTTGGATTTCTCCACCCACATCAATTATATCTCCTCTAAGGGCAATTCAGTCCTGGGATTTATAAAAAGATGCTCCAAGGAATTCAACAACTCCCTCATCATTAAACACTTGCACGTATTTTTAGTTAGTTTTTGCTTGAGTACGCCTCCAAGGTATGGTCTCCTTACTTCTCCTCCTAATGTTGGTAGAATCGAATCGGTTCAAAGGAAGTTCGTTCGATTTGTACTCAGCCACCTCCCGTTGGGATGACCCACTTGCTCTTACGTCTTATGAGAGTAGGCTTAAATTGCTCAACTCACACACGCACTCAACAAGATATGAATTCGTTTGTAAATAGAACAACTCGACTGTGGAATAATCTCTCGCAGTCAGTATTTCCGAGCTCCTACAACATCCAAGAGTTCAAACGCAGGGTTCATCTTCAATACCCCCCGTACCTTTATAATCCTTAACCTATTCCCCCACCCTCCCTTCCGTACTAAGCTTACTGCTAGACATTGCACCATGACATGACAAATGACATGACGGACTGGTAGTACAAAGGGTGACTCCTGAGCTTAGCACTGCCACATAAAAAAAAAAAAACTCAAGCGCTCTTCATTTGCATCCCGAGGGCGCTGACGTTATCAGATTTCTTAAGTTTCATTTATTCCTCTAATACCAATTATGGCATGCACGAAACGATTAACCGCATGCTTATAAATGATAACAAAAATAGCAGCGTGTCCCACTCCCTTTTTGATTTTGCACGCTTCTGTGTTTGATGTTTTGTGCTCTTATATGTAGTTTAATTTTTAATGTCTACATGTCTTAGCTAAGCCACTGTGCCGTGGTAAATGTCTCTCAGCCCAGCTGAGAAGTGCACCTTCTGTGCTAGAAGGGTAACTCTATTATAACTAGGGAGACAATTTTCCAAAATCTTCTTAGAGGTTGGTTTGTTACAAGTAGCGAGATTGAATAAAGAAACGCTTTTGGTCGATGATCGTCATCCTTACATATTGAAAATCTACAATGAGCATAAATAGTCACCATCAGATATCAGCTATGAAGACTGGGCAAAAAACAAGGTATTGACAAGGAACTTAAAAATTTTCTGAGCGGCGCAGTATCCCTACGGCTACAAAAACTTACACGTCATAACTCCAACCAACCATTGTACTGCGACATATCAACACGTAGAATTCGTCCTTACATTCCGAAGGTACAACGTTTGGGGGTCTTTAACATGGTAAATCCGGGTTAACACAACTTCTTATTGAGAGGTTCGTCTAGCCTAGGATCAAAGCAGACAGTCATAAACGCAAGCCTGCATAGACAGTTAGAGGAGCAAGGTACAGCGGAACACGAGGACTCCAATTGCTGATTTACCAATAACTGAAGGACGGTTTTATCGGTGGTATACTTATGATCTAACATAAATATGTCGGTTCACAAGATGGCCTGAGGTAATTCACATGACAGATGAATTTAAATTTTTAACTTTTAGTGTTAAGTGGGTTATCGGAAACATATGAGTAACACAGAGGGCCATCAGCAAATGGGGCGTTAGATGAATTTATAAATATCAGCAGTAATGAAGTCAGGTGTGCCTTATCATTTTTTCATAAAGGTGTTATAACGTAACATGTGAAGGCATAATCATTCTAAAGAAAAGGAATATCTCACCTGAAATGCTCGTGGAGGCTCGATTAGGAAAAGTCAAGTGCTAACGAGGAAAACTATAGAGAGGCTGTGCAGAAACAAGAAAAGAGAATATCTAATCAGGAGGATTCTACGGATATATGAAGCCTTCGATGAAGGGAGAAAAAGACAAGCGTGCAAAGGCGTAACCTCCAAATCAGTAATTCGTTTTACCCAAAAACGGACAGCTGCAGGGAGATAGGTGGCAACGTATTTATTTGTATACCCCCCTTATAGGATAAAAGAATAGTAGAGACAATATTTTCAAACTTTTTTGAACCCAATCCCCACCATAAACGAAAATCTACTGACTTAAGATAATATTTGGTCTATAATCACAAAAAGAAATGAAAGAAAAAGAATAGATAGCTTGACGAATACTACTGGGGTTTAATGCCCAAAAGGAAATACACCAGGGACACCAGGTATAGCCACTGGCATAGCCTACCTGGTTCCCTATAAAACTAAACCCTCACTCTACACAATAGTAATATGACTAGTACTGAGCTATGGTAGCGAGCGATGGACTATTATCGAGGACATAAAGGAAAGAGTCAACAGGTTTGCAACAAAGCGCACATGTGCCTAATAGGCTCAACGGGAGAATATGGTATTTATTTACAATTATTTATTTATTTTTATTTACAATTATATATCTTTTTTTTTGGTAAGTGCACACAAGATACAAATCTTTTAGAGTACAATATTACAAACTAGAAAAGTAGAAAAAAAAGAGACAAAAAAGACAGGAAATGAAAATAAAAAGAAAGAAAACTATTGCAATGTTATACGAAACTCGCGAGAAGACACGAAATTAAAAAAAAGAAAAATATTAAACTTAACCAACAGAAAAATGCTTTAAAAGTTTGCTCCCGAAAACCGCCGCTGAAAGGCTCCCCTTATAGAGGGAGGCAAATTATTCCACAGTCTGATTGAGTGCAAGAAGTGGGATCGACCACCAATTCTGCTCTTGTATGAAGGTATACGGAAGCTTAACAGGCGACGTGACTGTAACGGTACTATAAAATTAGTCAAGTACTTGGGATTACTGGTAAAATGTACCTTGTAGAGTAAATATAATGCATGTATGTCAAGGTAAGACAAGAACTCGCAGGGGATGAGAAATTTGCGATAAGTCGAAACATGGGCATTTCGTCGTAAGCCAAAACAAAATCTAATGCAGTCATTAAATGCCACATTCAGACGACGCCTGCAAATGGCATCCAAGGCAATATAACTCGAGATGCCGTACAAAAAAATGCGGCATGATGAGGCTCTTTACCAGTCTTAGGCGTGACTGTTGAGGTAGTTTACCAAATAACCATAGCCTTCGAAGGCAACTATAAACTTTACTAAGGATCAGCGAGACGTGGTCGCAACAAGTCAACGTTGAGTTCACCACACTACCCAAATTCGTAGCTTTATTCAAAATACGTAGAGGAGTACCTATCATCAATCGTGATAGTATTTAGCTCATGGGCATTAACTGAGCGACGGCTGATAAATAGTGCCACGGACTTGGTAGGATTGAGTCGAAGATAGCTATTAGACGCCCAGCTTGAGATACTGCGCAAGTCATCATTCACTCTTTTAATGCATTCACCTAGCTTATCAGATGAAGATGAGGTATATAGTTTCGTATCATCAGCAAAGAAGTGAAAACAACAGTTCCGGATGACAGTAGACATATCATTCGTAAATAATGTGTAGAGCAAAGGTCCGAGAACAGAGCCCTGCGGTACTCCTGATGGCACAGGAAGAAAAGATGAGTACTTGTCATTGAACTTGATGCACTGAGACCTGTTGGAGAGGAATGAGGAGAGGAGGGAGATAGCAGAAGACGAGAAATGGAAGAGAGCAGCAAGTTTATACAGCAAGAGTTTATGATTAACGGTGTCAAAGGCTTTTGAGAAATCAAGCAGAACCAACACCGCGGTCTCGTTATCATCCAACTTAGCTCGAATATCCGTGGTGACCTTCAGCAGTGCAGTCTCACAACTATGAAATCGCTTAAAGCCAGATTGCCATTAACACAGTAAATTACGTTCAACAAGAAAGGATTGAATCTGATCATACATAATACTCTCCAGAACCTTGGACAGGTAGGATAAGATACTAATTGGCCTGAAGTCAGATATGTCAGAGGGAGAGGTTTTTTTAGGTATTGGCACAATGAACGCTTTCTTCCATGCACAGGGAAATACAGAATAGGTTAGGCAGCAATTGAATATGTGAGTAACTGCATCGATCACATATGGTATGATAAGCTGGAAAA
Organism: Thereva unica; assembly: GCA_949987705.1. Taxonomy (NCBI): domain Eukaryota; kingdom Metazoa; phylum Arthropoda; class Insecta; order Diptera; family Therevidae; genus Thereva; species Thereva unica. Next base: position 187,251,642 of record OX465281.1, read on the forward strand.
ATTGAGGTTCAACACCACCAATACCAGTGGCATTTGAACGAACAGAATTTAGCGATGCAAGCACTTCGGACGCATCCACACATCTAAAGCTGAAGCCTTCAAACGAGAGTTCAGCTCTCTGTTCTATATTAGTATCTAAGGGCATTAACGGTTGGATAAATGATTGATTCATAAGCTCGGTGTCGAGGTTAAGGTCGCTAGCATTTGCAGGCCCAGTATGAATCCCAAGATTACGTATATTCTTCCATACTTGTTTAGGTGGCAAGTCAGAATTAAGCTTAACCGCAAAGAATGATGCAAAGAAAACACAGCAGCGATTTGTAAAGGCTCCGTTAAAACAGAAATAGCTTTTTCCATGCGCAGTGAAATTCTCTAATGGCGCAGTGAGCATCTCAAGTCGCCACTACGAAATTAGATAATAAACCATACACTAATAAAATGTGTACCGAATAATTATATGAAAAGAAATGAAAATTCCTTTCCTCTCTTATCAGAAATATTACGGAACAAATGGTATTAATAGTTATATTGGAAATATTTAAAAAAACAAATGAACCATAACAAAAAAAAATTATATAAATATTGGTGCACATTTACTCCCATTTTTTCTAAAACTTAATATCAGTGTATGATAAAAGCGAGAAGCAGAATGACGTAAATGTCATTTGAAAACGCAAATCAACGCCTCATTTATATTCTCAATTACGCTCCAATCAGTCTCACTGCCGTTCTTACCGTAAACAAATTTGCAAGGGTAAATAACATTATGCACGTGCGCTTGTGTTTTATTCATTGGCGCAATCTTAATATGTATGGAATTGGCATCTCACCACATGCGCGCTCATTTTACATTTAATTTGGCGCAGCCTCTATGAAACTTTTGTATGCTCAAAACTCTCAACCTTTATCTAAATTAACAGACTTAGCTAACCAGCCACGTAACTAGAATGGACCCAAACCTTATCCCAAAACGGTTAATTTCGAGAAATAGATGATTAAACAGACCCAGTAGGAGATGGATAGACTGTGTATCGGTTCAAAAGATGGAACTGGAGACTGTCCTGACCAGAGACCATATTACCATCTTGTGAATCAATGTGGAGCAGCCCACTGAATTACGGCCCCCTGTACCTTGCTTTCGTAGACTATGCCAAAGCGTTCGATTCGGTCAATAGGAGCTTTATATGGCAGGCACTACGACAACGTGGACTGCCTGATAAAATAATTATTAAAAGCCCTATACAACAATTCCAAATGCAGAGTTCCTCATAATGGAAAATTATCCGACAGCTTGGAGTGAGTTCAGAACTACAACAGGGATGCCTACTTTAAATACAAACACCCTTGACCGTACAGCGCTGAATAACCGTGACGTGGAACTGGTTGATAAATTCTGCTACCTCGGTTGTATTATTACCGAAAATGGCGGGGTTCTGCCCATGAAGGCGTCAGTTCTAGAATAAATGAAGCGAGAAGCGCATACATATGCATGCCTGTTCCGCATATCGAGATAAACGCAGATCTCAACTAACACCAAATTGTGGCTGTTCAACTTCAACATTAAGGCAGTAATTTTGGACGGTTGCGAAACATGGAAAGTCATCACAGGGCGCTTACAAGTCTACACCAGGGAGTCAATTCTGGTTCGGTGCAGTGAAAACGTGAAAAAAAGTTTACACTTGACGTTTTACACAGCTTTTTTCACTTCATCGCTGCACTTAACGTGAAAAAGCGATTCTCGTTGCATTCGTGTAAAATTAATGCTGAATAAAGACTGAATTGAATTTTTATACTAGCAAGTGACAGTTTATCAAATCTAGTAGGTACATATCTGAAATGTAAACTTTTCACGACTTCACTCTAAATTTCACGGTGTAAAAAATTTTATACGTGCAAAATTTTTGACAGTGGTCGACGAAATCAGGTGAAGGAAATGGAATTGGATTAGCCACTCCTTGAAACGCGAAAAAGAGAATTCAACCAAACAGGCCCTTGACTGGAATCCGCAAGGATCCCGTCGAGTGCGAGTCGGAAGACCTAGAACAACGTGAAGGAGAACCCTATTAGCAGAGCTGTCGCACAAAATAGAGTACGCTGGAGGGCAACTGTTTCCGCCCTATGTCCCATGAGGGATTAAAGGGGAATAAAGAAAAAGAAAAAAAGATGGAGAATACGCTGCAATCACGAATTGTACGACTTATACGAAGAGTGTAAACTTTCGACAAATGCCAAGCTACTGCGTTTACGTTCGGCCGGTCATGTCCAAAGAATGGATGACACAAGGATACAAAAAAAGTCCCGTATCTACAACCAGAAGGCAGGCACCGTCAAAAATAGCAGTAGCTTCGATTTTATATGGAAAGCGGGCCGCATGTGACGTCAGCACTAAAATACCGTATACGGTATACAATCCTTTACATTACGTTCTTTCTGTATACCGTGCCAAAAGACCAGTTGAACCACGGTCAAGGTGGAAAGACAATGTTAAGGCCGATGCAGCAAAACTGCTCAATACAAGAAACTGGAGCCAAGCTGCGGAGCAGAGAGACGTCTGGAGGAAGAAGCTGATAGAGGCCAAGGCTCGCATTGGGCTGTATAGCCATCGAAAAAGAAGAATGCATTGAATAGAAGTGTTCTGATACAATGAACGTTAGTCACGGTATACAGAAGCAGATGAACGTCAAGGTAGCGGCAAAGCTAGCGGCGTTTGCACTGAAAAGCGGCGAAGTTAAAACTCAACTCTATTTAAAAATAAAAAGCTAATGTCCCTCATTTAAGCTTGTGTAAAAATTTCAGGATAGTTCGCTAGTTCCATGGTTCATAAATAAAACATAAACCAAATAATTTATATGAGGGACATTAGCTTTTTATTTTTGAATAGAGTTGAGTTTTAACTTTGCCGCTTTTCAGTGCAACCGCCGCCAGCTTGACGTTCATCAGAAGCAGAAGGTAACGTAAAAGAGACGACAGCTTCGAATACCGTAAAAAAAGGGCGCCCTAATGCAGAAACAACAACAACAGCTTCGATTAGATATGGAAAGCGGGCCTCACGTGACGTCAGCACTAAATACCGTCTTACGGTATACAGTCTTTAACATTACCTTGTTTCTGTATACCGTGAACGGGAATTCCTTAAGTTTTTTAGTTTAAGTTTACTTGAAATCTAAGTCCAATTAGGCACTGCTCAAACGGGGATACTGCAATACCCGGCGACTAATAGATCCGTCAAATGTAATCAGACAGCGGCACTCATACGTGGATCAGCCGAGGATATTCGGCAACTCAGCAACCAGTTACTTGGCGACTTGACATGCTAGTCTCCCAGTCGCTCAGTTACTTGTTTTTTTTTCGCTGTGAACGACTAGACATTTTGCAAAGTGCACTGAATAAAAAACGGAGGTAGGTTGATAGAAACAGTCTCGACAGTGTGAAGATGACAAGTAACTACAATCTCGAGTATCCAAGTCTCTGAATATCAGTCGCCGAGTATCCGAGATTTGAGTATCCTCAGGTGAGTAGTGCCTTCATTGAATACCATTTTTTTTTTGCTTTACTTGAACTGTTCGAATGCAGTGAACTGTTCATATGCATAGTTCCTAGTATTCAAGATGCATTTACATGATATTTTCATTTTGCTGATTTCTTGCACGGCTATTATATGAATTTAACATTTAGATAGATTATCGTCTACTAGTTCTATCCAGGACGAAGGTTGGGCAGAGGGCGAACCTTCCATGAGAGAACCAGTTTTCGTTGTTATTGTCGCTTGTTGAGCTTGTTGAAAACTTGAGCTTGTGTAGGTATATAAAACTTTTCTCAACCAAACCTTTCTTATATTTGCATTGTTTTAAAGGGCTATGGCTTTTTTAAAGCAAGGATTTCGTACGTTTTTACAGAAGAGTAAATTTATTTACAAGGGCGCCAACGTCAATTAGGTTATATTAGCTCAAATCAAGCTTCTTCAATCAAACAATAACACCTCAAAACTACACGAAAAAAAACAGACAAATTAGCTAAAGTTCTTTCTAAATACAATCTCCACACACAAAAAACGGTAGTACAAACATCGTCTTACTAACAAAGGAGGTCAAATTGAAATTCTAAAAGCAAACATCTCGGCACAGTTTTATCTCACCTTAGAGGCAGCAAAAACAACAACAATAACAAAAAACTTAAGATAATAACTACAAGTGTTAAGCGTAGCTTGGAAAAGGCCGACTGACCTCATAAATTTCGTTTTTACACTATGTGCCAGAACATTCAGGTAAGCGTACTTTTCATGATCTGCACAACGGAATTGTTTAACAAACCTTTTAGAGTGGTTTCAGATTAAAATTTCACAACTTACTAGAGCTCGCACTTAAGACGGAGTCAACGACCTCACCTGACTGTCGTATTTGCATAACTGGGAAATCTGTTTGTGAAAAATACCTGGTAAATAACTGCTAATTGAGTACTTACCAGTAAGTTGTGTAAACAATAAAGCGATCTTTAAGACCTATGAAGCATTTGGCGATCTTTACTGGATCCATTCCGGAATTAATTAGTTGCAGCAGCAGCACGGAATTAAATTCGTAAATATCTTGTATGTTGCTAAATAGGATTTTGAGTTCGTCCACTCTTAAGCAGGCGCGCTCTTTCCAGTCTTCTAGATACCTGAAAGAGATTAATTGGTATGAAGCGTTTTGTTTTCATAAGGCGTAAATATTATTCAATTTATTTTAAGAATTCTTTTTTACTGTTTTTGCTATAAAGTAACCAAGGAAGTTTATCGCTTATATACTTAGGGCCCAGGGAGTTGATAAAAGGCGAGTGGGGCTCGCTACAAAGAATGCACTTCTTTGATGATGTCAGCGAGTCAACGGGTCAACAAAAATAAAGATTGTTATTAAAGCACACTAGATAACTGGCACCCAGATAACAAGTAGAACCAAATCCTCCTTCTCCTTAAACAACCCCAGACTTTGCACAAGGGGAAAACTATGCGTTGAACTGTCGGAAAACACAGTAGGTTATCAGTCAGATAAATTGTTCAGGGATTCGCAACTGCAGTCTCTGTGGTGTAGATGTACTTTATTTGATCCCTGCGTTAAAGTAGACCGTTGTCGTTTCTTGTCTTACCAGCATCATTTTGATTTTCTGATTATTCGTTATTAATGTGAACATTTCAACCTCAATTTCTCCTTTGGAAGAAAATTTTCACTTTCGCCCTTTGTACAATTAGTCTGCCATGTTGTTTGAAGGACGTTGTACTAGTTCAAATACTCCACTTGTGGAATTTTTTTGAGCAGTCCATTTCCTGATTTGTAAAGGAAACTGTAGATCGTAGCCTGCACAACAATGAGAGCAACAGGGTATGGGGATAAGTCAAACGTGCAAGTCTTGTATTGCAGGAAGAACGTTGTGCCAATTCTTTTAAATATTTGAAGAAGCTCCATGCAATTTGGAAGATGAAATCATTAGATTGCAAATAATCAGTTAAAGTTATGTCGAAAATGTTAAGAAATGGGTCAGCCGTTGAATCCCCGGTTTTGATGGCCTGATTTCAAAATAAGTTCGTTGTCCTTGATTTTAGGTGCACTTTATAAAACAAGGGAGCGTACCTTGGACAGAATTACTGGACTAAGGAACACACTTTAACGGTTGTAAAGGTGAAAATAAGGTTCCGCTATTATTACAAAGGAGAAAGTTCTTTAGAGTTGGAGATCGGCCGATTAGCCTAGCATCCTTCGTGCGTGCTTAATATATTGGAAAGGGTCTCCGGGTCCTACGTCTGCCAAATGTGACTTTATTACTCCAATATTATTGACCGAAGGCTCAATTTCTTAGAGCACTTGCCGGGTATGGAGGCGCCATCGACGTAGCCCCCGCGAAGATACTGCCTAATATAGGGGGCCACAGGCCAAGCCGACGCCTCCTTATCACGAGTGGTTAGTTCTATCATACATAGCGAGGTGAGCCACTACCTCACACAGTTCTTGAGTGGACATGAAGTTATAAGGCCACCGCTTCAGGTTACGTAATTCATAGCTCTGCCAGAATTCCTAGCGGATAAAGAGTACGTGGAGTACGTCCTACTTTTGCGGAGCACAGGGCTGTGCTGAAAGCAGTTGCTGAGATGCAGCTAACAACTGAGAACGTCCAGGACCATATGGTAAGGTCGGTGGATATGCAGAGAATGATAAAAGTGGTGCTAAAGGCCATTCATCAGAAGCTTAAGCATTTCGAATAGAGTTTCACGAGAGCGAGATAAGACAACAGTCGGCCGCGGTCTCGATCTCGCTGGGCGAGAGTGAGACCACTGTTGTCTTGTCTCGCACCCCAGTGCAACAGTGATGTTATAGTGTTGTGTCGCGATAGTATCGCGTTACTCTCGCGAGAGTCAGTGCTGCACTCTCGATCTCCCCCACCCCCTTCGTTTTTGCCCTGCGGAGAATTTAAATGTATGGGTGCCACCGCCACGCCCTCTGCGACAATCTGTTTCTGCCCTTAAGGGGGTAAAATTAAAGTTGAATATGAAAAAAGATTTAAAAATTGTTGGCATATTATTAAAAAAATTGGGAAATTTACCTTAATCCCACCCCTAAATCTAAACAGAATAAAAAATACATTGAAAAAGAATTTCTTTTCGTAGATGCAATAAAAACATTTAACATTAACATTTAAGAGAATTTTTATTCCCTCCTAGAGTTCACTCTGGACGACATACCCTTCTCAAAAGAATCCACTCAGAGAGTTCATTTAGTTTTTATTCACACTACCCAGTGTTTCCACGAGAGTAGTGTGACTAGATTAGGGACGCTTCTCTCGATGAGACAATGAGATGTTTAGAAGAGTGCACTCGCGCTCTCGCCGGCGTGTTGAGGATTTACTGGCACCTTTAAACTCTGGAAGACTGGGGTTGTCCAGCTCATAAATATATTACTGACGAAAATATAAAACTCTACTTTCTATAGAATCGGGATATCCTGCAACGATCCGGGAAAAAAATTAACCGATTGGGAAATCCCGCGAGATCGAGCGAGAGTGCGATATTCTCGCATTCGATAGTGTCGTCTCGGCGAGACTAGAAATTTTTTACTGTCGCGCTACTCTCGCCATGAGGCAGAAGCTGTTGTCTCGCGTGTTGTCTTGTCTCGCATGCGACAGTGCGAGAGTTGCAACACTAGTATTGCATCTCGTGAAACTCTAATTTCGAAGCCCAAAGAAATAGACAAAGGCATTTAAGTGCAAGGAGAGATAGCAGCTCTAGACGGCTAGATTTTTCCGGCTTTGCTTAGCACCTTTCAGTGATCCGTTTTTTAAGGGTTATAGTGATGAAGCCAACCTGAAGTAATGCATTTACGGCTTATACCGGTCTGCACGTGAACGTCATGCAAAAAGGGTGGGTGAGTTTAGTGACACTACCGTCTGGGTGCCTCTCTCTTGCCGTAGGCATTGTCTAAGCAGATGGTCGCACACATCTCTGGTTCTGGACCTTTTATAAGATTCTAAACACTCCTTCATAAAAAAAGCGGATTTGGGAACCAAGACCGTAATAAAATACCTCGGCAGAGGTACACCACAAGGAGGCGTGGTCTCACATCTACTGTGGTTAGTAACGATAAATAGTATACTACAAAAGCTAGGAAGAAGCGAAGCTAAGTTGGTAGAACTCCTAGATTACTTAGTTGTGTCAGAATGTTTCTTGCCCTGACTAGTGAAGTTTTACAACTGAACTGCTGCTATTCACTGAGGATACGAAAATTCCCACCTTCAACCTCCTCACCCTCACTTTACCCTCCACATTCCTGGGTCTAATACTGGTCTCAACTCAACCCAGACAATTCTGGCCTTAGGGCAGAGGTTTTTGAACCCACCAGGGGGCCACGGCAAGATGTGCCGGAGTGAAATTGGGGAGTCCTATGAAGCATGCCCAAGCCCCACTTTCGTGAACTTCTTCCGAACAAACCGAAGGTAGGGCTACGGTAAGGAAACTGGAAAGCTTAAATAAGTCAAGTCCAAGCGACAAGGCACTAGGCAGACTGCTGAATCTATTCAAGCGGTTTGGTCTACAAATATAAGGTATAGGAGTGCAGTACAAAAAGCCAAGCGAGTACGCGGTGTTTTTGGACTCACTACCACACGAAGAAGAAGACACCTTGGAAATGAAGCAGATCGAAATTGGATTGCTATTATAAATATAAGTATTATACTCAAATGAGCTCTTTTCTGCCTGAAAAATTATTACAACGGCACCCTTTGTTGACGCAGACTTCAATCTAATTCCTAAATAAACTGAACAACTTGAATGTGGAACAAACTTCCACCATCGGTGCTTCCAAATCAATTCAGCATATCTAATTAATTTACCATCGAAAGTATAAGGCAGTATAAAGGGTGATTCCAGAGATTAGATCTCCCCATGTCTAGATTGCTATGCTTACTGGACCAGCGATTAGGATACCATCGTAGAAGGAAAATCTGTAACTGGGCCAAGGTATCCTTGATAAGGCATCGCGTCGACTTAACCGGTTAATAATATGGTAACAAATATCCGCTTAGATCGGGTGTTCACCTAGCGGTCGGTGCAATTCCTTGTCCACCTGGTAGTCTGGTACTGTTGGACAGTTTTTGCCGGCTGGTTAGCGAGATTCACTTGTTTCAGGGGGCAAGACACTCCAACAAGACTGTCTTCCGCTAGATAAATGTTGACTCATCTTTAGGAATATTTCTAGTGATGCTTAGAGTTGTGGGCAACAGTGGACTCTTCTAAAAATCTTTTGTAAAGCTCTGGTAAAGTTTTTGTTTATAACACTACTCGAACTCACAAGCAGGACTGGAATCTGGAATGGAATTTGGAATCTGCCTCGGGAGTTCGTGTGGCTCCTAGAGCTGCTATATCCGACCAGTAAAATCTTCCTTGGTATACCAGAAGCAATGATGTACACTGTGTTCGATACCCAGAAATACGACAGACATCTGAGACCTTCCCACTACTTTACAGCAAGAATTTAAGCACATTATTAAAAGCAGATTGGCAACTTTTTAATTAATGACGAAAAGTATTTCAAAAGAACACTTAAAAACTAATTATATAAATCAGCAAAAAACTTACCCTTTAATAACTTGTCCCAAGTCTTCAACGTAAATCCTTTCTGAATCTACAATTTCTAGACAGGATCTTTCAAATACTGTCAAAGTACTGCCACCATCCAGAAGCTCATTTTCACTTTGGTCTGCCAAACTTTCGACACTAGCTAAGTAAGAAGTCGTCAATTTACCATTCAAAGGATGATCTGACCCAGAGCTGGAACTAGATGATGTCGAACATATCGATGATGAAGAAAGTGGCCGATGCTTCAGTCTAGCTATTTCTGGTAGAATGAAGTGCGACTTTCTATGTCCTTTGGGTGAAATGTTGTAATTTAGCGCAGGTATAGGCTGCATATCGGTCAGTTCATCCAGACTCTCTTCAGAAAGTTTTCGTGACAGTTTCTGTATGTTTGAAGATTTTTTGGCAGCAGGTGATTTTATTCTTGAATAAGTTAAAAGTGGTGAAGATGGCGGAGTACATTTTGTTACTCTTGAGTTGGTATCACTTGTTGTTGTTTGTATATTAGACATTTTGCTCGTGTTGTCAATAGTTTCATCTACAGGATCAGTATTTGTTGATTGTGGGGAAACCCTTTCGATGTGTTGGCTCATTTCGTTAATTTTATCATTTGCGGCTTCTTTCTGTATTCTTGAGGCAGATTGCACACTGTGAAATCTCTTAACTATTTCCGGAACTCTTCTGGAATTACTTGTTTTGTTCTGAAGCGGTTGTTGGTTTGCTGTAAGCTTTTCTTCTTCTTTTATCTTACTTAAATCTGAAGCATCTTTTAATAAATTCGCGCAAACCAGATCTGTTTCAATTTCTGAGTCAATTTTATCTTTTACCTCAGAATGTAGCCTATCTAGCGACTCGCAGCTGGACTGAATAGTTGCATCAAAAGTCTCAACTAATTCATTCCCAGATTGCGTAAGTTTACAGGTATTGCGTGACAGTGGAATATGCGACAATTTTTGTTTTACATTTATTCTTTTTGAAGCCCTAGTTGCGCCGTTCGTGATACAGGCATTGCCTGGCAACAATGTGCATTCCACTTTTTGAACTAGCGTATTTGAATGTGCAATAAGTCTTTTAACGTTCGGTGACAGGACACGAAAACCTCTATGTTTATTAACAACGCTATGATTGACTGCAACGATTGCTCCAGCTGCAGTAGATACTGGCTCTATATTACCTTCAGATGAGGAATTATCTACTGTAGACGTTTCTTCTTTCTCATCCTCTTCGGTAATTTCCTGTCCAACATGCAAGCTGCCAGTCAGACTGTCGTAAAGTCCGATTAGTGAAGGTGTTAAGTCAGTTGAACTACCTGTAACGATAGAAAATTATTTCTGTTAGTATAATAACCAACAGGCACTTTGTACATAAGAAGGAAAGAGGTGTGTTGCATGATTCATGGATCGTGTATAACGCAACTTAATTGCAGCAATGCCACCGCTTTTAAAGATTTATGCGCGCATCCATTGGCAATAAGTAAAAGAAAAATTGGGATTGAAACTTTTAAGTTTTTTTTTTTTTAATAACTTTATAGCAGCTCACCAAGGATAATGTGATGGTGGCTGCACGGCTAGAAGCCGGCTTAGCCAATGCTCGCTGACCTGATATAAGATCTTGATGGTTGTATGCAGGCGCCGCGCCGTAATTCTAGACTGGAAAGTATCGCTTACGCACAATTACCTTATCTCAGCCGCCGCCGTTAGAATGCACACGAGAAATTATGCAGTTTGCTTGCTGCTATGCAGGAGTTTCTGGCATGCATGGAGTGCGAAAATCACGGCGCATTAATGTCGATTTGCGATCGCAACAGATTTTAATTAAAAGATAAATGCCCGTGTCAAGAGCTGCATTAATGCCAGACTGACCATTAAAAAAAATTGTTTGATAACTTTTAAACAAGAAATTGGCGATTATTTTTTACCTTAAGTAGTTTCACGTTTAAAGTAAATCTAAGTCTTATTTGTTTTTGTGTGTTAGTAAGGGGCAACATTTTTTGTTGTTACATATATGAATAGCTATTCAGCATTCAGCTATATGGCAGAAAACAAACTAGTCTTCTTTAGGCTAGCTGCGATTTTTATATCTCGATTTTGATTTGGTTAGATGTTTTGATTTGGCTTGATAATGCTGTAAACATGCTAAGGGCGACAGCGAAACTATTTTCCTCGGCCACGGCGAATGACCCGACGATATTTGTTGTGAGCACACACTAAGAGTGACGGCGACACAAATTAAAAAACACACGCCGGAATAACCGAGTATGTGGCACACGCACACAAGAGTACACGAGAATAGCAACACAAATCAATGACGTCAGCGTTCGTGCAACTTTGACAGGCGACGGCTACAAAATAGAACTTGGCGGTGTGTTCTATTCATTTTTGACAGTCGTTGAGCAAAGCGATTCGTCGGTTGCCCTTAGCATGTTTACAACATAATGAAGCATTGAAAAGAAAAACCAAGTAAGAAGCGTATGCTTATTACAGGGTGTATTTCTGAAACTGTCGAAACGCCCGGCTGTAGATAGGTATTGGCTAGACCAACAAAAAATCGTATGTGCGGGGGGAGGGAAAACGTAACGGGAGGGAAAACGTGACTTCCAGCCATCTAAAACTGTAAAATCAAGGTCGTAGAGTCATGAGTTTTTTCACTAAAATCTCAACTTCAACCACTTTTTTCTCCAAAAAATACGTAGTTGAACAATTTTTTTTTTTTACAAAATTGGAAAGGTTGGACAATTTCCTATAAATAATGTCCAACCATTTTAGCTTTTTCAAAAAAAAAAAAAGCTTATACAGAGGCTCTGTCTGTCTGTCCGTCTGAAGCCTACTTTCATCTCTGAAAGTACTGCCGCTACAGACTTGGGCCATATCTCAAAATGTAGCTCTTGGTCAAAAGACCAAAAACTGAGAAAATGGTCTGGAAATTTCAACCAGAAGTATATTTAAACAACAAAAAAGAGCCTTTAAAGAAAATATTGTAACTAATTTTTGTGTTCTAAGGCTTATAACTTCTTAATTATTCAATTTACCACAAAATTTCTAAGTAATAAATTGTTTAATTCTAAACAAAAAGTGTCCTTGCAAATTTCCGGTAAGATGTGCCGTTTCGGAGATATAGTGGAAAAACCATTTGCATACGTTTTCCAGGATGGCGGCCAAATGGGGGGGGGGGGTTAGAATCCCGAAAACTCAAACTTAAGCTCATCCTGGCCCCCCTACACATCCTAAAAATAAAACCTTGTCCTGCATTTTTGCAATGTTAAAGTACCATTTCCATGGACTATAAAGGGCTAGGGGAAGTCCCTCGTCTGGGCTGCGAGTTCGATCCTTCGGCTCGCGGTGCTTTTTTTTTCGTCATAATAATTTTTTTTAATTTTCTTCGGGGATTTTGCTTCATATGAAACAAGTTTTTGACATGAATACGTCTCTAAAGCTTCCACAACAAAAACCGATGATAACGAAATTATGGCATATAGTTTTTATTTGCTGCTCAAAAACTATTGTTTATATTGAATAAAGAAATATACCATGACGTGGGTGAAGAATCAAAGAATTTTAATGTTTACATTTGATTTCATTTTTTTTAAGCTATGATGATTATATTGTAGTGTTTGTTAAATACTTTGTTAAGTTTTAGATTACGGAGTCTCACAACTTATAACCTACATAAGCCTTTAACAAAAACTTTTCAAGATTAATTATATATAGCGTTGGTGAGTGTGATACTTATGAATCTCCATGTTCCAAACTAGGGTGCGGTAAGCCGAATTTTTAACAATAAGACATGTATGTTTAAGTAAAATAATACACCTAATTCTGTTGTGCAAAGTGCACCACATTAGATTTTCCTTCAATCCAAAGAAAAATGTTTAGATCCGTTTTCTATAGTGTTTACATGTGTGATGTGTTTTTTTTTTTCGAATTATTGGCCTCGATTCCCAGATCCGGCGGGTTGGAAGTGAGTGCGGATCAATCTCCACTTAATATATTGTCATCCAATCTGAAGTGTTATTCAACAGAAAGAATACCATGAAAAAGCGTAATTAGTGGCTAGTCTCTAGGCACAACATCCCACTAGTTTACTTTTGTAGTTGCAATTTTTATTTTAAAATTGGCCTTCTTCGGTACTTTTCGACTAAACCAGAATGTGCGCGAAGAGGAGGATTGTAGCGTGTTGGCGTGAGCCGAGTTGGTTAGTCTTGTGTGGCGGGAAAAAAGTTGCAGTCGCTATAGTAATAGCGGTAAAATTTTCTGAGGGCTGCTACCAGGGACGACGCTTTGATAAGTGCGAATGGTGCATTTGCACCGGGTTCCATTTGTCGGGGCGCAATTTTAGAAATTAAGATTTAAAAAATTACAATTTGAAAAAAAAAAAAAAAAACAAAACAAAATTAAAAGTATTCTCACGGGTGCAAGAAATTGCACAAATTTACCCAATTTCTATCCCTGTACTTTCTCATGCAAGAAAACCAGGGAAATTTTACTTCTCATGCATGAGCTTACCAGATTTTTAGCTTCGAGATTTTCATCAAATTTTACTCCAGAAATGTCACTCGAGATTTTTCTCAAAAAGTGAAGGAACAGACCATAGTCAGAATCAAAAAAAATTAGAAAACAACCTCCCAAGTAAGAGAAATTATATTTATTTATAAATACCACGCTGGAGTACTTTTTGAAAATTCTGAAAAAACACCATATCCACTCACGGAGAGGAAAAATTGAACGATACGTTAGAAAGCTTTAGCTTGTTGTTGTACTTTTTAATCTTAATTCTCCCTTCTCAAAACAACAAAAAACACACAGCTGCCAAAGAGTTGATTCGAAAATTCAGTGAAAGGATTCAGAGATTCAAAAAATTTGCCCACCACTTCGTCATGCCCTACTACCGTCTCCACAAACGACGTTTGCAACAGATTTTTATTGATTGGATGTTGACCAGTGATGCCAGATATTTTCAACATCAAACCGCCTAAATTTGGAAAAAGCCAAGACCACATTTGCTTAGGCGCGCGCCCAATTGGGCGGAGGCGCTTTTTATATTATTTGAATACGTCAATTTATGAAAATAGCGCCCAATATGGTAGCACTGATGTTGACCCATATGAAACTTCCTATGTAATTTTTTTTAAGGTATACGTTTTACGCACTATTATGGTGCTCACTTAAATTTTGACAAACTATGAAAATTATATCTCCCATCCAGTGAGTGATTGTGTCGTTTTTCATTGTCCCTCAGGGCGTTCAAAAATGAACAGCTTATGGGGCGCAATTTGGCGTAATGAGCCGGGCGCGAAAAACCCAACCGCCGACCCTGGCTGCTACATTCCCACGGCTGCTTGAAGGGTCGGTGGAAGAGCAAAGAGTGCTATTGCCAATGAGTTTAATGGCACGGATATGCACCTTGTCAAGCCAAGCCAAGGTGGTTTTTGGGGCGGAGAAGAATGTAGGACTTGTAGATTCAGGGCAGTTAGCTGAAGTAAGAACTTGCATTTTTGAGGAATCCCAGGCATTAGTAAGCTTATTTGCGATTTGGAATATACATATGATTATTCCATTACAGATCTGAAGATAAGGTTATGCCAAGGACGTTAAGAGATGCGTCAGCGATTACATTCTTTTTGCCCACTGAGATAGAGGGACGGGGCGGTTTAAATTCGTTGCAGAATGAGTTAAATGTCCCCGTTAATACATGAGTTCATGGTCTACGAAATAAGGACTGGCACGTGGTGGTCAGATATCGAAGATATGGGAGTAACGCAGAGAACATCGAGAAATGGGTCGCTGAGGAACACCGGAGACGGTGGGACGCTATGACCACGTGCAGGCAGGCTAAGATGGTGCTTACGTTGCCGATTACCGCAGCCAGAAGAAGGATCCTGCATATGCAAAGGAGAACCCTCAGATGGTTGGTGGCACTGATTACAGGACACGGATGTTTCAGGTATCACCTAAAAAGAATGGGAATTCTGGAGGATGACACCTGTCGGATGTACCTGGAGGAACCTGTAACGGCCACACACATAGTGTGTCACTGTCCGGCGGTGGCGAGAAAAAGGGCTGCCATAACTGGACTCCATTGGATGGAGGACATGAGGCAGACTCCCTTCAATCAGCTGATTGCGATAACTAGGGGAGTCGAAGCAAGGGAGCAATGGGACAACCCACTGCAACCCCAATAAGATGACTCTAGGCAGAGGGACGAAAAGGGACCCGCAAATAGTGGTCTGATTCGATATCCCTCGAAAATCTATATATATAACGCAGAGAACCGTCATCGGCGAATCAGTGAAGGGTGTTGAAGAAGATTAAGAGCAGATCATTAATGAATATAAGAAAGAGCGCAGATGAGAGAATTGACCCTTGCGGAGCGCCGGCCTAGATGGAATGAGAATTGAATTCGACGTCATCCAATACTACCTTGATTGAATAGCCAGAAAGAATGTTCCAAATCCAGTTCCTTAGAACTGAGTCGATACGAATAGTTTGGAGTCCGGTTTGGAAAATAAAAATTGGAGATCTGTATAGAAAGCAGAATGGCATTCTAGGAGGCGAGTCGCTAACAAAGACCTCAGAAAGTAGTGGCACCCGATTTGTCACTTCTGTCAAAACCCGACAAGAATTAATGCAATTAATGAATGGCGAGCTCTCTGCAGAGAGTTTTAAGTCGGTTGGGCTGAGGGTTAGCAACCCGCTCTCATAAAAAACATAATTGCAACGAATCGGCAAACAATGCCTTGGAGCAATAAGAATCACTACCTGTGCATCATCCAGAACAGATATAAGTACATAGTAACCGCAATTCATGCAATGGCCAATGGTAAAGCAGCTGGAAAAGATTTAGATCGCGCCAGAATTGTGAAGAATTGAAAGCCGACTCTTAGCAGATGCGATGCAGCCAATCCTGGAAAAAGCATCGAACACCACAGATAGTCACCAACGCAAACTGATACTGTGTGGGTTTGGGAAAATTATCTTTAGAACGACACTACACATTTTTGGTAAAATTTTTGTGTATAAAATTTACTTTAATACAAGTTGAAAAACCGCATTATTTATGGACTGACCCAATAATCGTCCCTTCTAGCCCTTGAAGGTCCTAGCTGTGAATAAGGTTTGGAACTTTAAACAGCGATCCCACTACAATCTTCAAGCATGATCTGTATAATTGACAGATTAGTATTTTCCCGTTTTTTATATCATGGTTTACATTAGTTTATGCTAATCTCTCCCAAGACCAATCACCAAATCCCGAAAGAGACTGGAGACCCAAACGAAGTTGAATTGCAATTTTCTTGCAAAAAACGAGCACCAAAAGTAAAGTATGTTGCGTTAAAGCTTGTTTACAGCGCTTGTCTGTTCTCCTTTTTTTTGTGTGGCTAATCATGAAACTACAAAATTTAATAGAAATTTCACAGACAGTAATAAATATTGCATTTCCTTCGGGGTACCATGACGTTACCCAAGGCATCATTAACACTTTCCTACAAATCCGAGTAGTGTTTATGGCCGAGGTGTTAACAGGTGTTCAATTAATAATAGTCTTGCAGCGCAGGAGACACAATCACGATAGTCTGGACCAAGAGCAATATTTAACAGAAATTTAATTAAAGTGAAGGCAATAAATAACCCTCTGATCTAAGAAACGAAAGAGAAAGAGATATTTCGTCCAGGCAGGGTGCTTAGTGTCAGCACAAATTAATAAAGACTGAAAATAAAATTTAACGATCATATAACGAGCGTAACGCCGACCCTAGCACGTTAGCACTTCTCAGGTGCATGGCATTAATTAACGTCTCTACATACATACATACATACTTATATATGAAACAATATGAAAGATTCGTTTCACTCTTTTATGGGCAATAATGACAATTTTCATGCGGCAACATTTTTTCATTTATGCCATTTTAGGCTGCGCCGATCAAAGCCGGTTGCCGATAATTTGTGATCTTTACTGATATTCAGATAAGAAACACCGATGAAAACTAGTTAAGTACCGATATGCGTTGACTACTGGTTGCTGATCGTTTTGTAGATAGCTATTAATCCGACAGCCATTCAGTGATGCAAGGCTACCTGGTGACCTTTCGGGTATTGGTAAATGTAACTGTAATTTTGTGTCCTTATTTGGGATAACTGCCGACAGGTATTACATTGAATTGAGCCATTATGCGCCGTTTGATGTGCGTCTAGTGTCGTTATGGTGATGACAGAACTGGTTTTGCACCTTCCAGCCTTAATTACCTTTCAAATTGGTTTCTGGCTTACTCATAAGGTTTCAATGCAGTTTATTTCGAATTGGAGGAACTTACTTTGTCTAGTTGATGATGAGAGACGGCCTGAAAAGCGTGTTATCGATGGTGTAGGTCGAATTTAAGTGTTTAAATACTTTCATAAATTATTTTTTTCCGATATTTAAGAGAAAGGTCTTAGACGTGTTGATTAAAAATATGTACATCGCAATGTATTTGTAAACTTCCATCACAATTTTTTAAAAATTGCACGCCTGTGAAAACGGCTTGCAACAATTTTGGCAAACAAAATTGCATATAATATCCATCTAGATTATTTATTTGCTGTAGGAGGCTGTAGTTATCAGTGACGGATTTGCCCTAAGGCCCAGTAGGGCGGGCCCGGGGGGCCAGATGTTAGGGGCGGCCAATCGTGGCAAAAAACACACAACATACCAAACACTGATGATAACTAGATATGATTCAAAAGAAATATTACATTCTTTGCTCTAAACAGTGGTGGGGAGGATCAGTTCGACAAAAGGGAAGGTTTCAATGACTGGAAAAATTCCTATCATCGAATTTCAACTCATGAGAATTCTCCTACTCACAAAAATTACCTGTCATGCATATGACCGGTAGGAGCAACGCCTTAGGCTACATTGACTACTCCACAAGATCGCACACACGACACGACAATAGTCGGTTGCAAAAGTGGTTTATTGAGAAGAGGGTGAGAGAGGACGATGGAGTGATCACAACTTGTCGCCCTCTCTCACCCTCTTCTCCATAAACCACTTTTGCAGCCGACTCTTGTCGTGTCTTGTGTGCGCTCTTGTGGAGTCAGACTAAGCAATCATTGAATGGAAGATTAAGTTGACGACAAGATGAATCATACACAAAGTAAACAATCATACACAATAGGGAAGAAACGGGAGAATGATAGATTTTACAAGCTTTGAAAAAGTAGTGGGTGATATGAGACTACCATAGAGCCAGAGCTTACGTAATGTTCCATAAATCCGAGCAGGTCAGTTTAAAAATAATAGCAGTGTCAAGATTATGGGCCCGATCAACAATAGAAACAGGAATGTTATCCAGACAAATGAATGGAACTCTGTCGGGGAACGGAGAGCGACGACTAAGCACTAGTACTTTTGATTTTTTAGGGTTTATTTCCCGACCGGTCCGGACCTCGCCGATTAGCGGAAACAAAGGAAACACGTCGACTTTGAGCAATACCGATGATTGAACAAAGAAGTTCGATAGAAAATGAAAGCGGAATGGGAAGCATACTGGAATAATGTTGCGGCCGACATGGAAAGAGCGGCGTCGAGGTACGAGTACCGGCGACAAAACAACATCAGCAAAAGACAACAATTTCGGATGGAATTTTCGTGACGTCCGCCAAGGGCGCCGTCCTCCATGGGCGCGGAGAGAATTTTACCACCAGTTGTACAACTACGATCCGCCACAAGGTTCATCACCTGAACCACCGATTATCGAACAGCCGACAAATCAGTTTCTTGATACCGAACCGA
The DNA here is from genome assembly GCA_949987705.1 of Thereva unica. NCBI lineage: Eukaryota > Metazoa > Arthropoda > Insecta > Diptera > Therevidae > Thereva > Thereva unica. The sequence continues at coordinate 187,270,507 of OX465281.1, forward strand.
CAATTACGAGTATATCGAGCTGAAGACGGCATTAAAATCGCTGAAAAATGGATAAGCGCCCGCAATAGTCCAAATAAACCCCGCGATGATCAAAGGCAGAGATGATGTCCCGTCGGCATGGAAGAAAGCCATCGATCGTCGGCAAAGTATTTACGAAAATCATACAATCGAGGCTACAGAAACATCGAGAGCAAACGAGCTGGAAAGAATAAGTGGGATTTAGACCACATCGAGGACGCGTTGATCGTTGATCTCCGCCAGATAGCGAAGTGTCGTCATTTTCATCGATTTCAAGTTCGCTTTTGATTGCGTCGATTGGAACAGCTTATGGGAGGTCTTGGAAACCGAACATTCTCTCAACTTCTCCAAACGTCGTACGATTGCTCAACCAGCAGCGTTTTTATTTGGAGCGACTTATCCGAAGAGTTCCCGGCTCAAAAGGGTGTCCGACAAGGAGATGTCGCCACTTCTCTTCAACGTTGTGATCGATACTATTATGCGTTAAGCATTCGATGGACGACGCGGAGTTCGATATGACGACAACAACTTCGTTACCGGCTTGATGTTCGCCGATGGTGCTAGCTTCGCCGACCCGGATGCCGAAGCAACAGACATCTTATACGACATTTCCTGCCTCGCCCAGTCATAAGGGTTAAAAATCAATGCGGAGAAACCAAAGTGCTCAAAACGGACGGGATCATTGGCTGAAGAAAAGAAAGTGGCATCGACGGCCGACATTTACAGAAGGGAAACGAGCAAGACCCAGCCGCACCGACAGCAGCGTATCCGTTGCGGGGACTTCACACTCGGTCCGCCAGCTAACGGATCAAACAAGAAAAAAGAAAGCCATGACATCAATAAAACGAAAGAGGTCTCAACCTAGTAAGGAGTTTTGCACATCAGACCCATGATCTGATCTCCGTAAGTGAAAAATGAAGCTTAAACAATCATTAAATGATACTTTGAGACGCCCACGGCAAGACCCATCGGAAGGATATGTATTCTAGAGAACCATAGAGGGAATTATGGATGCAACAAGCTTGAGAAAAAATAGAGGTTCGTAAAAAACTGCCATAAAGTCAAAGTTTAAGTGTTGTGCCATAGATCTTGGAGAGCATAAGTGAGACATGCTTGCCGCAAGATAATTTGAAATTAATGTCAATATGATAGAGTATAAGGAAATTGGAAGAACTCTATTCATTTATTTGGTATAAAACACTACAGATTTCCGTAATACAGAATTCAATCCGCAAGTTAGCATGCAGAAGAAAGGAACAGCGATGTATAATATAAGGAAGAGCATTACCATACAAGGAGAACAAGAGAGGGCCAAGGATTAAACCTTGTAGAACTCTCAACGGCACGGGTTGGTAGGATGATACAACGCTGTTGTGGCGAACATATTGGAGTCTTTTAGAAAGACTAGAAGAGAAAAGTCGAATCGCGGAAGAAGAAAAGGGGTAGAGTTAGCTAAGGTTAAATAGCAGAAGCGAATGAACAACAGAATCAAATGCCTTAGAGAAATCAAGAAGAACTAATATCACAGTGCCACTCTGGCCCAGCGAAGAGCACACATCAGTCGTTACCTTTAGGTACAATAGTTTCCATACTATATGATTTATGGAAGCCAGATTGGAATTAAGAAAGGAAACTATTAGATTCGAATATCGCAAAGGAGAAGAAGAATACCGATAGGACGAACATTAGATATGTCAGTGGGTGAGGATTTTTTGGCAATGCAATCACTATGTCTTTGGCCCCTAGGGAAATTGTCAGGCAGTAATTGAGAAAATATGATTGATAGCTTCCACGACTAAGGCGAAGAGAAGCTAGAACGGAAGAAATTTCGTCATAGCTGGGGAAATAGGCAGCAATATTTTAATAATTTCTACAGCCATCAGATCAATTATAGTCGAATAGATCTCCTGATCTTACTTGTATAGTACCTACTTTTAATAGTTTTGTAAGTTAGTAGAGTTTAGCTCAAATTATTAGTTACAAGACTAACTTGATCTGCATTGTACACTAAGTTTCTTGTACTCGCAGAAGTAGGTAGTGCCTCGAAATATGGTAGTCTGCTTTAAGCAACTCACGTGACAACGACTAATCATAGTGTAAACCACATAAAATTATACAAAATTGCGATAAAGATTAGTAAAAATAAATAAAATCAGTACATGGCCTTTGTTTATTATGTTGCTGAAACTGCTTAGGGAAAATCTAACTAAACTAATGATTTATGATTGTTAGGTATATTACTGCATGATGCTAGAAAACCACATTTTAAGAAAAGATCCAAAATATTACATAATATTCAAACACTATGCTCTTCAGTTATTATACCACACGTTTCTTATTTGGATTACAGATGGTCGAAACGCACAACTAAAGTTCATACATAATATTCACAGCTGGGTATTGCCGCAAATTTGAACTTGGGAACATTTGTGTGCCTGAAGTCTATTATATAATTGCAATTTAAAATCTCTTTCTTTGCACTTACCTAACTTTCAATTTTAATATCATATGCAAAGCTAATCAGGTCATGATCACAAAGCCTCTAAATATCTAAAGTTACACGCACAACTTCACATTCACCTTAATGAGAGTTTCATCAACTTCCTTACGGACCAAACATAAGACCTTTACAGCCTTGACGTTAAAGAAAAACTTGAAAAATTCCCTTTCAATAAAAACGGCACTAGAAACTCTGCCTTCATCAAGTCATTACCACGGATTGCTGATTCCATTGCAATTAGATGTCTTCATTTCGCTTGCATAACGTCATAACGATGGTGTTCAAGTCGGTGATTTTTGAATCCCGAAGTTTAAGGCTTCATTTTGCTTTGGGAAGAAGTGCAATGCGATTAGATGACGGTCGAGAGGCATTCATTTACTATAACGACAATTTCAACCATTCCTACTTCTCAGATGCTTCTCCCGGATGATCGGATAGGAGTGCTATCAATAGCCGCGATATCTGAAGACGGCTCTGGTTGTCGATAAAGGAAACTAGACTGCCGGGTTTTAAATTTTCCAAAAAAGGTAATAACAATAAAAGTGGCAGCAACGGCCTTTTATTGATTGGAATGCATTAACTCCATTAAGGTCCCGAAAAGGAAAACTGTAGTCCCCGGCAATAGTGGTTCTGCAGATCGGGCCTGCATAATTATTATTCTAGGTTTCGATTTTTCCGCGTGGGCTCAAAGAAAGCCGAAGAAACTTTCCGCTATCTAAAGATCTTTTGCTATTGTTTTTCGAGAAATTGTTCATTTGCGCGGCATACTTTAGCAGCCATCATACTGCCCGTATCCATCGCCTAGTTACCGGCCCTTGAACCTATCTCCAAGCAACAATAAGCCATAAGGTGCAACCAGTCCTCCTGATAGGGAAGTCAACCGAAGTGCCTTAGACGTTGGCGAGCATTGGTGCGGCTATCTTTGTGCTGCTATACCCATGCAATGGATGCGCTTTTGATGTTGAACACTTGGACAAAAATAGATTGCAGTAACATTGCACCAGAACAGAACGAAAAGAGCAGACGAGCCCTGCCGAGATAAGATGAATATTTACAGGACGAGTATACTTCTTTCTTCAGCTGCAGTTCGCGATGAGAGTGACATCGACTGACTTGGTTTGAACTTGTCCCAAGAATCCGAGATCGAATAAAATTAGCTGCCATGCAATCAGGGGCTGTGCGTTAATCCGACATTTATTACCAGAATTTCCTTGGAAATTTGTAATATTATCGGTTCAGTCGTATCGATCTTAGTGAGGCCTTGTAGCAATTCAATACATTTCTGGATGTCGATAAAACGTAGTTATCTAAATTCAATTTAGCTTGGGAGACTTGTAAGTAAGATACTCGGGAAACTTATCATCAGTAAGATGCTAAGTCGATGAGGTAATGATTAAAAAATAGAGTTATGCCATTATTTCTGATATTAATATGCAAAAATATTCAATAAACAAGGCTCAATGCAACGCTCAATAGTTTGATGTAATGGGTAGGGTAAGAAAGATAGTAAGAGCAAACTGCACTAGACCGCAAATCGTTAACATCAGACTAGTATTTTTAATGTAAAGTAACTTTTCTTACGCGTTTTGTGACATTGAATACCATAAAATAAGTTAAATAATGCGTCTAGCAGTGGTTATTGTACAGGGTGGCGCCAAAGTCGGACAATGATTTCAATATAACTTTTTTTTACTATCATAAATTTTCTTTACATATTTATAGGCCTTTTATCGAAATTAGAGTAAACCAAACTTATTGAATTTATTTTTTTATGTGCAAACCCCAAGCTTAGGAATCACCCTTTATACTACCAGTCAGTCCGTTTGTGCGATGTTTAGTGTTAAGCTTCGTTAGGTTAAGTGTACAAGAGAATAGGAAAGGTTAGGCGGGGTCTGCGAGGCTCGGATGGAGATTACGGAATCCAACCCCGCGAACGGGGTATCCCGCAAATGCGGGATCCCGCACTATTTTCGCGGGATCAGTAATGCGGGACTAGACATGCAGGATCCGTGAGAATCGCGGGATTTGGTCAATAGAATCAATTGTTTTCAGAACCGGGACTTAATAGAGATATACAAACAATATTGCAAAGTATTAATAAAAATAATTTAGGCCCTGTGAACACGAGTTGTCTGTTTTGCAGTTCCGGTTGCACCCGCATGTTTTCATGATCTTGCCCGTGTACGGAAGTGAGAATCCATTGGATCGACAGAAACGAAACCTATTTGAAACTAGTTTTAACTGCTAGTGCGACTGTTCTTGCCGGTCGGAAGCGATTTCAATTGCGTGGATGCACATCATCTGAACTACTTAACATTTTTCCAAAACCTCGTTACAAAAAATTTACACCGATTGATCCAAAATCAGTTGTGCTCGTGTGTGGACAAATATTCCATTTTGATTGCGCAAACTGGTTGTGCTCGTTATTATTGTGAAACCAGTTTGAAATTGGGCTTGCAAACCAGTCGAATCGTGTGCGGAGTGCCTAACACTCCACAAAATGCCTTCATATTTAAATTCGTTATTCGTAGATATTTGCCTACTAAGCAATACAAAATCGTCAAGTTTTTTTTATGTGCGTGTAACCGAACGTGATCAATTACGAGTTTTCACACAGAGATTACCCTGATGAACTCAGTACATATGATCGTAAGGGGATTACCCTCGCGGCTTATTGTATTGTATGTCACAGAACTACTGAGTCAGTAAGTATTTAGGCCAATTCTAAACTACGCAGGAATTGATTCCGCTAGAATTTAATCACATCGGTAGCATAACCTCTGCTATGATTGAGAGTAATTTCGAAATTGAATTATATGCTACTATGTAAGAAAATTCCAGCGTAGTACAGAATTGGCCTGAATATCTTGTTTGATTGTAGTTTGTTACGCTCTTATATACTTCATGAATTCATCAACATAACTATTTAGAACAAAATCTATTAATTTTTTGCAGTCCCGCAAATCACGCGAATCCGCGGGATTGTTTACCTCGATCTCGCGGGAACTGAACTGTCACAACCTACATAGCTGCGGAATTTTTTTTTTTATTTCACCTACTCCCAACCAATTTGCGACTCTGACAACGCGACATCGAGAACAACTCGCTGGAGTGTTATGCTCCCTGAAACGAGTTGAATCTCATCAACCAACCGATGACATGCGCTTGGTGGAGCGGGGAAGAACTAGTGAAGGCTATGACAGGAGCAATCAGGAATGTAAAGCGGGAAGAAGAAAGAAGGAAAGTTATGTAGGTGGGAAATTGGGAAAGGCTAGGACCGTGGCACCGCCGGGAATCGAACCCGGGAGCTCTGGGATAGTAGTCAGGCGTCTTATCCCTAGACTACCGGGGCCTACCCGGATATACGAGTTGTATTCAAGGCGGGACGAACTTAGGACATGTACATTGTAGGTAGGGCAGCTAGCTGGAAGAGAAACTTGCATCTCTTTAGAAATCAAGCATTGAGGATGTTTAAAGTTGGGTCAGCCGTTATATTCTCATTGTCCACTGATATAGAAAAAAGTACGGTGCAAGTTTTGTTAGAGATAGACAATACTTCTTTTTGGAGGCGTTAAATTCAACATGATTCTTGCGGTTCCAAGCAAGATTGATTTGATATCCCGGGTGATTGACTTGAGCATCAGTTCACGTTAATGAAGACAAGTTCTGGCGCGTGCTTATCTTATATAGTCGAAGGCGTAAGAGTAACGCAGAGTACCGCTATCAGCGAAACAGAGCCCATTTGACCTTTTCAGGGTCGAAGATGCTCCCAGAAAGACTGCGGGAATAACGGCCTGGGATGGTCCTATGACCATCAACCCCATCCTATGGATAAGCGGTCGGGAGGATTGACCCTGGAAAGTGCTCTCTGAGAAAGTACCTCAAAGATTCTTCATGGTTAGAGATGTAGGAGACATGCTTCTTTTTGGGAAGACCCACTCCTTGAAAAGCAGCTTTTGGAATCTAGTCATTTCTGAGTCTGAAGGCTCTCACAGTGTTTCCTCCTGGCAATCCTCAAACTTCTCAACTCCTTGTTGTAGGCTGTTAGGGTGAACCTATATTCATCCCAACGCCAGGTATATTTTGCCCTATTGAAGAAACTCCTAACGTCTCTACGCATTACAGTTAACCTTTCGCTCCACCAGGGCACTTTAAGTGACGCCCGAAAGGAAGAGATCGTGTTGCTGTCATGGTAGAAAGAGATCAGCACATCAGTAAGCTGCGTGGCCGCATTTTCCAGTTAACACACTGAACTGAAAAAAGCCGCAAGCAGGACTGATGTCAAGGCCACAAGCCCCCGAAACTTAGACCAGTCGGGTTTCTTAGGAACCAAAGAAGAAGCGCTGATATGTAGGAGGCCCACAATGTCAAATCGAATGTGCAAATGATGCGACAGTGAGGCCTCGTCCAGAACACGCCAGTATTCAAGCCTGCTCGTGAAAGTGAGGTCCAGCACCTCTTTTCTACTAGCAGTGATAAAAGTGGGGTTGCGGGAATAGAGGATTTGCAATATCTATGTTATTCATAACAAGAAATTCTAGAAGACACTCACCCCTTTCGTTTACATCGGTACTCCCCCAGATGGAGTGGTGAGCATTTGCATTGCAGCCGATGACGAATTGCCGGTTCGTATTGCGACAGAACTCAATGAGTTCTTGAACCTCCTGGGGCGGCACTATTGCTACATCCCCCGTCGGGGGACCCCCGGAAGCGGAGGCAAGGACGATTTCTTGGAATTTGTTGACCGTCGCAACCGCAACCGAGATCGCCACTATATCTCTAGAAATAACGTTGGTCAACCTCTACTTCATTTCCGAGTAAATCTTACTGTTTGACATTACAATCTTCGATTGATAATAATAGAACCTTCGACAGAGCAAAAGGGTTTTGCTACTGAAATCTCTTTCGCTAAATGCTAATTTTGGCTTAAGGACCATGATTTAAATCAAAATAGTTCTGATCATCAGCTAGTTGCAACAGCCTTAGCATTGGCAGACTTTTCTTTATCCAGGTTTTATAGGAATATTTTTAACGACAAAAGCTTCAACCATATTGGCCGTATTGGCCGAATTAAAATCAAGTTTTCGCCAAGAAACAAACCTGTAAAATTCTGCCTTAGAGAATTCTAAAAATTTCTTAAAACATAAAGATCCATCATGACGGTGCATTTATATTTCCAAATAAAGAATTTACAATACAGTTACCTTCCCCAATCGATTCAATTGTTTTAATTGAAGAAATATAGTCAATCCCAAACTATACTTCAGAACGAGCCTAGTTGAGTGACAATAAAATTTTACACCATTTACACAAGTTAAATGACTAACAAGAATTCCCATAAAAACTCGATTAACCGACGATAATAAAACGAGAGGAATGCTATTATCTTGCATTATCTTTATGCCTCCTCCATTGTTTATAAGAACAATTAAGGCACTGAGTAAGAAAACCAACATCCAGTCACGCTTAACATTTCTAAGTACAAAAACCCACCTGAAGCTGCCTTGCAATCTGTTAACACTTGAGATATTTTGCGGGGAAGAGATCTGTCATCAGAGAAATGTTTTAGGTGCGTTACGAAAAGGAAAAAATTAATAGCATATTGCGTCTACGTTTACAGCCCTTAAGACAAATTACAGCATGTTCTGGAAATTTTACTACCGAAAAGAACATCATTCGTTGATGCCCTCTCTAAAGTGTCTAGTTCTGTTTTCGGTGACACAAATGGATGCATCCAAAAATAAGAAAGGGCGACCTTTGGCCCTACAGCAGTTTTACATAATTGAATTCTTAACCAGATGAAGTGCGCTTGCGTCGCTAGATGTCAACGAACCCATTTCGGAAACTTACGACATACACTGGGGCTACACTTAAACGAAACCGCTCGAACTACCTCTCCTCGGCCGACATCTTGCACCGGCGATAATCAATTTGACGTCTTGAACCTTCGTCGCCCTTTAAGAGAACATGTCGGAATCGGAATGTAAAATTAAAATTCGAATTCTATTTTGGCCCTTCGACAGCGTTGACAAACTCGAGCGCCCAGCAGAGAGCCAACGCCTACCCGCACTCATTTAAATGCGCATTGCCCTAGAGGTGACATATCGATACTTGTCCTCTGCCCACGGTGGAATCTCCCTTTGAGCGTACTAACTACCAAACGAACTCGAACCGTGGAATTCACTTAGGAAACCGGGATGCCGCGTGTCAATCTTGGTGAGGAAAATGATGCGCGAAGGGCTAATCCTGTTCTTTGCCGGTGTGTTTCGGACACGTGCTGATAGCATTGTAGATGGATTGGAGAAGAGTTCTTTATAATGGGAGGCTACAGCCGACTACAATTTGTAATTGTTATGTCATGATGAGGACAGGCGCCGAGGGCAGGATCCCTCTTCATTTCGGAAAATGGTAAGCATAAAGGCTCCGACCTGGTGATTGATTGCTTTGGAAGAAAAGGTAGAGCACAGGTGAAAAGATTTTTCTTGTAAAGCGGAATTGGTTCTGGCTTTTAGGGCGTGTAATTTATTTTGGAGAATTTTTTTTATAATGAAAAGTAGTTTTTTATTGGATAACTTTTTATAAAAGAACAGCCTAAACAATACGAGAAATCTTACCATTGGAAAGGGCCAAGAAAGGAATAACGTTTTTGAGGTTTTATAAGTAAGTAGCGACGTTTATGACGGAATGACTTTGGAGTAACCAAAATCGTTCTTTATTCTTGGCTCCCGTTTTTACCAATAGGTGCCTGGCCATTGGTAAAAATTGTAAAAATAAATCTATTTGTTTCTTCTTTTTTTCATTTAACTGTAAACTGAAAACCCTTCTGGAAAAGTTCGTTCATAATCCCTGTTCATAAAAAGGGGAGGAAGAATGATTTTTTATGTGATCGTCTAAGATCAGGTATCACCTTTTGTACTATTAGTTTGTCACATCGTATAAGTCATGGAGCAATGTCTAGTAGTAAGCTTAGCTCGAAGGATAGAGAGAAGGATAGAATAGGTTAGGTGGAGTCAGGGGGTGTTAGGGGAAATGGCGATGAACTTTGTGTTTGAACTCTTGGGAGTTGTATGAGTTCGGGAATACTGACTTTGTGTGTTTCTTCGGAGTGTGCGCGAAGATAAGGGCTGTAAACTGTGAGGGTGAGCCGAGCGGGCAAGTCTTGTGTTGCGTGAGAAATGCTGGCGTGGAGGCATGAGGTTACTCATTTCATCATTGTGATAAAAGCGATAAAAATTTGCAAGAGCTGCTACATTCTTACGGTGCCTTAATGAATCTATTGAAGAGCAAAGGGCGCTATCACCAATAAGTTTGAGAGCGCGGTTTTGCACCTTGTCCAACCAAGCTAAGATGGTTCTTGTGGCCCGGCGAGTTGTATTCGAGACGGGGACGAATGTAGGACTGGTAAATTATAGCCCTGGCAGCGGCTGAAGAAGGAATTTCCACCTTTTGAGGAATCCTAGGCACTGGGATGCTTGTTTAGCAATTTGGAATACGTGGTTACTCCAGCGCAGATCTTCGGCTAATGTTGTGCCTAGGATGTTTACAGACCGTTCTGACGTGAGGGAGAAGTATGAAAGTGCAAAAAAAGGTGAGGCACATTTTTTAAGGACCATAAGGGGAATTTTGTCGGGGCCAGTAGATCTGTTGGAGTCAAGCTCTTTGAGACCCTTATACACTTCACGCGTCCTAAAGAGAACTCTATCCATGAAGGGGGCGGAGCACTCGATGGTGGGGGTTGCATGTCAGCATCGGGTAAGGATGACAGAGATGCTATTAGGTCGGCCTTGGGTTTGCTTTCTGTTATCACCTGTTTGTTGTAAATGAATGAAGGCGTTGTATGTGAAGTGAAATTCTTCCTGATGGAGCTTACCAGGGACCATAAGTTTTTACTTCCAGCAGTGGGGTTTATGAGTTTACCTCTCTGAATGTCATCGAATAATTCTTTGACTTTCCTGATGGATTCACAGGAATTTGTCAACCTGATGTACACACGCTGATGTTTGTACGCTCGGAGAATGCCGAATTTTTGAATCAATAATTTATTCTGCAACTGCGCCGATAAATTTGCTATTCATTGCTTTGGCATTATTGGATAGTTTCAACGTAGACTTGTGTAATAGATGGAACCTGCCTCATGCGCGGTTTACATTATTCCATTAGCAATCTAGTCAAACTATCAACCACCAACTCGAGCTATCAGCCACCAACTTGAACACGAATTCTCCCAATAACACAGTGAGGTAAAGAGAAGTTTTCGGAAAGCTCTCAGAAAAAACGGTAAACGCGGCAAACACAGGCAGCTGTAAAGTGCTGTACCAAATTACTAAACAGCTGGAGTGGTATCTGTTTATTATCTACTGTGGGCAAAATTTCGTCCCATATATGTATTACTATCTAGTATAAGAAAGGTAGTAGGCCGCATTCAGGAAGAGCCGCTCATGTATAGATCATATTAACACCTTGAGAATCATAGTGGTGCAGTTGAATTCTGATCCCTCCTTTACCTTGCTTTCGTAGACTATGAGAAAGCGTTCGACTAGGGTAATAGGAGCTTTATATGGCAGGCACTGCGGCAACGTGGACTGTCTGATAAAATAGTAGAATTGATAAAAGCTCTATACAACAATTCCAAATGCAGAGTTCTCCATAATGGTAAATTACCCAACAGCTTGGAGGTGAGCTAGGAGTACGACAGGGATGCCTACTTTTGCCTTTACTATTTCTTATAGTAAGAAATGAAATCCTTGTCGGCGCTCGAGATAGAAGAACAGGCGGCATACAATGAGGTTAGCTAGACCGCCATAAGGATCTCGAGTACTCCGATGGGATGGGATCCCGTCGAGTCGGAAGACCTAGAACAACGTAGAGGAGAACCCCTACTAGCAGAGGCTGCAACAACTGGGAGATTCTGGTCAAAGCTGACCGCTGTCGTGCAAAACCGAGTTCGCTGGAGGGCAACTGTTTCCGGTCTATGTCCCGTGATGGATTAAAGGGGCATAAATGAGAAGAAAGAAGAAGATATGCGTAGAATCGAAAGCCAAATTCTCATATGAAATGAAAATCGAATACCGATTCCGTATCCCTACTCTCTGGCAGGGATCCGGATATTGAGATCTCTGCCGAAATCTAATTTGGCGGCAATGTTGTGAGTACGCCCTTCCATTTCTTGTGGTAGAGGTCGCAGATCTTGCTGTGCATGTAGGTCTTCTCGACCTAGCAATGGATGTATAAATCACCATGAGCAAGTCGACAATTACAGTAAGCTCCTCCGTCAGGCTTGTACACATGGCGGCTGTTATTCGGAGGCAATAACGGGGAGATCATATGGTAGCACTGTTTTGTATAGCCGCGAAGCCTATACAGCGTCATTCCCCATCCTTTGCCAAAAGTTTGCTAACAGGTAAACTAGCCCTTTCCTCCAATTCAGCTTTGGGTCCAGAATAATACCCAAATACTTAGCTGACTGGGATAAGGTCAGGACTCGCCAGTTAATAGAAGGTGGATAAAAGGTGCGTACCTATTTGATTCCTGTTCGTGAAAAACATCAGTACTGTGTTTTCCGGGCTCACGCATAGCCCGCAGCTGTCGGAATATTATGAGACCTAAATATAATTTTTAAAGACGATCTGATCACTAGCCGAGATGAAAACTATAACTTTGTTTGTTTACACAGGAACAGTTGCTGGATAAGATAGTAACGTCTCTTCGTTCTAGAACTCATTTACAAGTCTAAAGCCGGGAATACACATGCCAGTAAAACGGGTAAGTAGCTTGCATGCGGGAAAATGGAATATGCTAATAGATGGTACAGCCGTGATAAATTTTCACTTGCTAGATACAGGCAAGTTGATATGCCTGTAGGTCACTAGCAAGTGCAAATTTATCACTGTTGTACCATCTATTAGCATATTCCATTTTCCCGCATGCAAGTTACTTACCCGTTTTACTGGCATGTGTATTCCCGGCTTAACTCAGCTATCGCTAGTTATAATTCCTGAAATATGATCTTTATATTTTGGTAACCTTTTTCCCCTTCACATTTCTGGTAAATGAAGTAGAATATTTAAACAAGTTTAGAAATAATTGATTATGTGTTTGGTTGAATTTCACTTTGAATTTAAACTTACCGTATAAATAGAAGAGGGAACAGTGTAGTAATCCACATTGATAGATGCTTACGTAATGCATTAATAAACCTTAACTTAAACAGAAAATATCGCTACCATATGTTTCAAGAAATTAGTAAATGTCAATATACTACTTCTGTTTTGTTTTTGTTTTTTGAAATACACACAGATAAAACAGAAAAAAAAAACACAACAATGTGATGGAGTTTTTATTTTTCAAAATAATCACCAAAATAAAAAAGGCCATTAAAACAAATTATTATCCACTTTCTTTTTTTTTTTTTTTGTTTCAGTTTTGTCCGCCATTCAAAAGGCTTTTATAAATACTACTTCACTGCAGAAACAAATTAATGCCATATGGCCGAACACCTTAAGTATGTTACCTAATTTTTCGCAATAGATACTCACGATTTCTATTCAAAAATCCACCGTAAAAATTCGCAGTCAATCATTAAATTTAGGTTGACAGAAAATCTTACATCTCTTTCTCCCGTAATGCATATCCGAACATAGCAACATATCACGCGCATATGTTCACTGCGCACCTAGCTCTGAACTGCATTCGGCATGAACAAGGCACCTGATGTAAGCAGACAAATTAAATTTTGATGAAAAGGTTAGGAATTTGCATGAAATACGATTGTGTGACTAATGATCGCTATCAGTTTGTTCTCGCTAACGAACGAGGCCTAGTCAAGCGCACATAGTTGCGTAATAGTTGACGCCGTTCTTGTTGGTTGGTTGGCTCTCGATGCCTATGAGATGTTGCAGCATAATTAATTTTCAGTCCGTGCGCATTTTGTTTCCATCTTGGAACCATAGGAGCGTGTTCAATTTTCTTGCACCTTACAAAAAGTGCATTATGTATAAATCAGAGATTATGCATGCCGTATAGATATGCAGCCAGACAGCATACAGCCCGAACTCGGCGATCGTTCTGCGCGCAAGCGAAGCGCGCTCGAGAAAGAGTTTGATGACGGTTCGTCTCTGACCCAGTCCAAGTGTGCTGTTGTCTGCGAGGCATGAATATATTCAAGAAATTATGCTCACGATCCCCCGTACGGGCTGGCATCAATGCCATGCTTTGGGGCCTCGCAACAGGCATCTTCGCACAGTCATATATGTGTCCAAATGTCGAGGATTATAAAATGCCAGGATTCCAACCATGTCACGGACATCCAGCGTTTTCATCCAGAGGCGAAAGAGCTATCACCGAGTGGGCTGGACGGAACAATCGATAAAGTGGGCTCCACATACTAATCATATACTGCAAATATGGAATGCGCTCCTACCCCGGGATGTCTGCGAGGAAAATTATGACTGGCGCCTGCGATGCATAACTTATATGTACATATATGCTCGTCCCAGGTCCGCAATGTGCGCCCCTAGCAAGAAGCTGCTGCACGGAAATTAGAAATCCTATTAGACAATGTGCTGAAATGGCTCGCTTCTAACCTTGTTGGCCTGAATACGAATTTCATTGTACAACGATCCAGGAAACGTGCTTTTCTAGTTACGGAAACTTCTTAACAAAAGTTCGCAAATTCGAGACTTAAGGCTGTAATTAAAAGCGAGATCTAAGAGCATTTTGCAGTGCCAAGATCTGGGCTAAAGATATGTTAAACGGCTCCGAACGTTTCGTACCAATTAACAGATCTTGCTTGAATGTACAGTTCGCCATCTATTAGCGCATAATAGGATGCTCTTAAGAGGCACGTCCAGTCTAGACGACTCCAATAGGCACACAAATTTGCATCTCGTTCGATATTGTTGGTGCATCCAACCACCGCAACGGTGGCCGCCTTGCGTGACGGCGTTTTTCCTTTTTATTTTTTTTAAATAAACAAGCAAGAAAAAAACGTCATCAACGAAACTAGGCCCATTAGCGTCTAACCTGCCTGAATTAACATAAATGTGTCAATACCCACTCAGTACTGGATTTTCGCGTTTTGGTAGATCTGCGCAGAATGATTCGACGCTCTGATAATAATTTTCTGCTGCGTCCCGGACGAGACGTAAATGAAAGAATTTTAATTGAACGTTATTCAACGATAATCAATTAAGACGTCAGACCAAAGCTTGAGCTACAGCTCTGCCAAAGAAACACCAGGCTGGAGTCTTACATTGCGAAAAGTCGAAAACGCCTCTCAAGTGTGGGATAAGGCCTTACGTGTTTGATTACTGGATATTAATTTGCTCGTTTGGGATTAATTAGAGGCAGAAATGTTCTCTAAGAAACGCGCTTCAAATTAATGCTAGTAACTGTTTTGCAGCCTTGATTTAAGACATTGTTTTGCAATTAAATGCCATTAAGATTTGTTTAGATTTCCAATTATGTTTAAGTACGTATTATTATTTTTGAGGTCATTGTCTCAAGCCCTGGACAGTGATTTAAGCAGTGTTCCTGTAATAAATTTTGTTTGGTCGAAGGGCCCATTTAGGTTTACGATTCACAAACACATTTCCTGTATTTTATGCTGTATTAACAAATGTCTTTTTTATATGGTAACAACTAATATTGACATGGCAGATGGCTTAGCAAACGGCGCAGAAGTCAAATTAGTTCATATTGATCGAGGTGAAGTCAGCTTTGCATAGTTCAAACTCCCAGATTCACTAAAAGTTAGTGAAAAGATTAGAAAAAGTTGTTGGACATTACAATAGGGGCCATCCACAAATTACGTCACACGTTAAGGGGGACGACGTGTGACATTGTGTGACAAGGGGTGAGAGGGTTCCGAAATTTCGTTACGTCACATTTAAAAATCTAATATAAGGAATTACAGTAACACCCCGCTTTACGCGAGGGATACGTTCCGTGAAAACTCACATTAAGTGAAATTCGCGTATATAAGGGGTTGCGTTTAAACATAGCCAAAAGACAGTACAACATGCAAATCAATACTCTATGAATTTGCAATACACATTTGAAATATATTTTGGTGGGCTTTGAAACACAGTTTTCTAGACAAGACGTTCTTATTTATTTATAAAGCGGTTATACTAGTTTTTATGCGCCCCATGTTTTTATTTTAGTCTGTTAAAAGTCCCAGAATATTAGGTATTTAATCCGTCGACGCAGCGACACAAAATGCCTCTTGGCATACGACATGAGAAAGCAGTACGGCTACTATTACACGATTTCTTACCAGACGTCAGAATCACAAGAAGTTTATGTTTGTGTTCTAATTATTTTCTAAATTTTGGTACAGGTTATGATTTCAAATAAATCCATTTATCTTAAAAGATGTTTTACCTATTTTTTTATTTTCTAGTTTTTAGTTTGATCTGTGGGTGTGCGGAATATTGCGAAAATGAAAGACAATAGCTTCGTTCAGCGCGAACAACTCACAACTTTATTTAAATCATTAATAAAAAATAAATCAAACAATTACTTTAATCAAAACAATAATATATGTATAATAATATTTTTAGGCTTGTATCGGAAAGGAAGTACATGCGCACGCGACGACGACGACTCAGAGACCTCTCAGACCGTTTTTTCGACTTCTTCTTCTTTCTTTCCTTTTTGTTGGAGCTGCTTCTCTCGGCTTCCTTAAAGGCTTGCAAGTGCTGCCACAGATCTTTGGCCCGTATCATTATGCAAACTCCTCATCCAACTCTTTCACTTTCATTGCATCTTTATAGCACGTTCTCTTACCTGTTAATTTCTGACAAGCTCCTCAATACAGAGCCCTTCCAAAGGCCTTACGCAGCTCAATGCTACATAATGCTACATACGGCTGACCTTCCTCAAACAGCCTGGAGCCCAAATACACTAAAGCATGGTCAACAGTACTACCCTGCATTTTAAGGACAGTGGAACCCATGACAAAATCATTGGCAACATCCTGATCTCGGCCGTTTCATAGTTAATCTTTGCTGGAAATTGTATGGCCTTAGGGTGGATAAGATGTTCGCCGTCCCTTTCAAAATCAATTTGAACAGATGATATGTCCGTTTTATACATTTGCGTTCGACGAAACTGAGGCCATACAATCTTTGTGATGTAACCGATAGCGCCGTTCACCAACCCTTTCGAGACGCCAATGTTAGCACGTAACATAACTTTGGCTCCTAATAATATTCTCAATCTTCGGCCACCGGCAAAATATCGTGAGTTTAATTGAGTTGGTTATCATCCTAAATATTTCTCTTTGATCAGCATTTACAGCTCGTTGAGCCAATTGGAATTGGTTTTCGTTCATGGACAAGTATGGTACTTCTTCTTCTTTTTCTAACTTAAAAGGCTCAACTGGTTTCAATATGTAGAACGCGTATTAGTTTTGCATACCATAACGCCATTTTAAATTTTCTAATTTTGACAACCGTTTCATTAATTCCCATTTTCGTTTTTTTTTTAATTTTTACCACAGATTCGTCATTTGTGACCTTAAAAACTCCCCGATACCGACTTTCAATGGATTCAGAACACATTTGCAAAATTCATCCGCCCTTTTAAATTTTCAAACTTTGACCACAGAATTGTCATTTGTGGGCCTAAAAATTCCCCGATATCGATTTTCAATGGAAGCGGAACCCAAGTGCAAAATTCGTCCGCCATCTTGGAAGTGCCATCAATATTTTTTTACAAATTTGTCAGATTGCATTGTCACGGGCACTCAATTTGTGTGCAAAGTTTGATAATAATCGGTTAAGTAGAAGTATTTGAAATAGCTGTCGCAAAATTTGAACCAAAGAAAGAAACAAACAAATATACGAGGTTAATCTAAATAAAACCATTCAAAAATAATTTAATGGACATAAATTTAATTTCGGAATTGCTGTTTCAATTCAATAATTTTTAGATGTAAAATTGCAAAATATGTGACGTCACACTAGGGAGGGGGGAGCAGCACAAATGTGACCAGCTTTGACAAGGACGGGGGAGGGGTCAAAAAATCATGAAATTCGTATGACGTAATTTATGGATGGCCCCTTACCATAAAATGGCGGATTACCTTTTTCTTTATAGTTCCGCGACATGGGTATCAAATGAAAGAGTATGACGAGTAGCATACAGTGGTGTCATTTTAAATTCAATATGGCCGCCCCACGAAATGGCGCATTACCGTTTTCTGTACAACCCGCGATATGGGTGGCATATTTTCAGTTGAAAGTCCGTTCGGTATTTATTATGCTGCGAAACATCAATCAACCAAGACTTTGCAATGGCACCAGATTGTCCGTGAAAAAGCTTATGAATAATGATGCTACTATTATCGAGGGAAAATACCAAGGCGAGGATGTTTTCATTCTGAGAATTTCAATGTTTACGAATAATTTTATCCACAAGCCGCGTCGCTTGCAATATGGAAATGCCGTTGTAAGAATGATCGATACCGAGCCGAATTTTTGATCACAGATGAAGTTCACTTTACGCTCTCTGGTGGAGACAATAAACATAACTGTCGAACTTGGAAAACAGAGAAACACGACATTCACAAAAAACCAATGCACGACAAGGAAGTCACTGTCTGGGCAGGAGTGTGCTCAATGCCGTTTTACAGGTTCCATCCTAAGTTCCTGTTTGTACATAATAGTTCAGTCAAAATAGATATTTGATTGGGAGATAATTCGGAAGTTGCTGAAAATTGGTACAGCCCTTAAAAATGTCATTATTATAAATAAAAAGTCGAGTCTGCCACGCGTAGGTAGGCGGGAAATATGTATTTTGATTCAACGTCAAAAGTTCAAAATATAAGTTTTTTGTAAATATTTCTTAAAGGGTAAGCGTTATCATAACGTTTTGGCTTGCGAAACCGTTGAGTTCACACGCAACGATTTCCTTGTGCAAATTGCAATTGTTGCCCTTAAACCTACACAGAATTCCAAATGTTGAAATTTCCATCATATCATTTTAATCATTAGTACCGTGGAATACTTATCTCCCTTTTTCATCATGCGACATGAAAGAAAATTCTTTCCAGTTGCCCACAACATGACTTACTTGACTTATGTTCCTTCAATCTCTTTAATAGGGTGGAAAGAGTTACGGACTCTGTTTTGCCGAATCTACACAAACCTACATAACATGCTCAGCCATTTCCTGGGTCGACGGGAAGAATTGTCGCAGAGGATACGATATTCCATACAAACGTATTGGAGCTCACCGAATTAACCACCTTAAGGATGGAATGCAAAAAAAACTTTCTTAGCAGCTCTATCCATGTCATTATAGCAATGCACTGCCAAATTTCAGCACTTTAAGTCCAGCGATTTGGTCTCTTCATTGTCTGTCAGCCAGTCATGGAACTGTTTTGAACTTATAATATAGATTTTCTCGAACATTTAGAGCGACGAATTTTAGTTTCCGAAATTGTTATTCCGTTAAGCAGTGCACAGTGCACATATACAATCTCAAAAACCCTAGAATTTTCCATACTATAGCGCTTTTAGCGATGCCTATCCGCAAATTCGTTGAGGGGTTAAATATTATTCTACGATAAAACCTCTTCAAACAAGAAATTCCACCGTAGAATAACCGTGAAATTACCTGCTGCCCCTTGTAGAAACTCCAACCATCAAAGGTCAAATTCTTTCCTCTTTCACCATAAAGAAAAGTCGCGCACTAGAGAAAGAATTTCCCTGTTTGATGTTAATTCATTCTCTTTTTAGTTGGCACGGCGACTTATTGCGAGGTGCAAGGGCATCAAAGCCACACACAAAAAAAAACGACGAAAAGTTAAAGCGTGCAGAATTTAGTAATTCTCATCACGTGCCAGAAATGCACTCTCGAGTAATTGAATGCAATTCCAGAAATAGTTTCGCTATGTTTACACAAGTGCGAAACCCTACTCAGGCCTGCTGCTCTCTGGATGCAATTAAGCTAGCAAGACAATTCGCTTAAGTCTAGCTCTGGACGCGGCGGCGCAGGAAGGAGGCGCAGTCGTGAAATTTTGCTTTCCTGATGAAGATCGTCGCGTGTTTTGCCGCTAGTGAACTTGACGATGTTTAATAAAGCAAATGGCGATGCTTTGTCGCTTTAAAATGGACGGAAATTATTGCTACTTAAAAAATGAAAATTAAAAAAAGGAAGGAATTAAAGAAATATTGAATGAAGTCATAAGACGCAAATGGAACTGAGAAGAACTTCGCACAGTAAATATAGACAAAGATTTTCTACACTACACTGCAGTAATGCGCCTTAGTAATTCGCTTAATAATAAATAGAATTTTTGTTGGCACCGTTCCACCGTGAATATTAATTAAAAATTAGACATTGGGCGCATCCAGCGCACTCAGCGGCTGAGTAGCGGCTAAGTGCTGAGCTCGTTGGATGGCTAGCTGAACTAAGCAGCTTAGATTAGCGGCTGGCAAATTTCTCAGCGTAAAAATTTTATGCTAAGTAGCTCAGCGATAGTGAATTGATGTTATTTAAAATAGGAAAAAAAAAATTTAGCTGTCAAAATAAATTTTAACTTAGCTATCCATCCAGCCGACACATATCGCTGAGTTACTTTTTACGCTGTGCTGTTCAGCTAAGCGGTTTTTCCGCTGAGTGCGCTGGATGCGCCCATTCCTTATTCCGAGCAAGGATTTTACATGTCTATTGACTGTCTTTCTTCCAATACTTTTAGGCTGATGGCGACCGCCACACGAGTTTCTGGAATTATTGTTCTAGAAAATGTCGAGACATTTAAAATCATTCTAGAAGCGATCGAGGAGACAATATTCTCTTCTATAAATAATTGGTAATAAATTTTATCTGGGAATGCACGCGAATGTAGACAGTGATATAGATCAGACAGTTTCATTGTCATTGTTTGTAAAACACGGCGAATCGTGCAAATTTTATTCAGTGATAATGAAAACGAAATACAAGACACCACACCATTCTGGATTAGCTGTTGGGCGGTAATTTTTCCAGGCTATTTTAGGAATATGAGATTAACCGAAATCCCAAAGGGCAGGGAAGAAAAGTTCGAGCAAGAATGATATAGAAGATAACTATAGAAGCGGCAATTAAACAAATAAAAATTAGGTCGAAATGGAAGTGAAATCTTCAGATAGAGTCAGATGGCATACCTACATATTTCAAGAACTTCAGACCTTATTTAACGCAGCGGTTTCCAAACTGGTAGGTGCGACCTCCAATGGGGGCGCTTATAGCTCAAAGGGAGAGGGCGGTGATGATTTTATCTTGTTGACTTTATTGGCTACTGTTTAAGTTCTACTTAAATGTTGTGTCTTTTTTGTTATACATCTCATCTACTAAAACGTCATTTAGTACCATTTTAACTATGAGTCTACTCACGACGAAAAAACTCGTTGAAATTTTAACGCTTTACATTGAAAACAATCGTTCATATGTGAAGCTTGTGCGTGCTTATCGCAAAAATTACGGAAGAAACTCTGCCCATTCAGAGACATCGTAGTTTGAGGAAGAATTTCTTTGAGTACCAGCGCCAGCGCCCCATTCGACGGTGTCCGCGATATTCCAATGAAGTTGTTGAAGCGAGTAGAGAGTACTGTCGATAATCCAAATAAGTGATATCGCCGCCAATCTTTGGAGTTAAACGAGAGTGGAACGACTCAAAAGAGGATTATGAAACAAGATCTTCATTTTTTCTCAAACAAAGTGCCACTTTCTTAAAGATTGTTGCCAACGGATAAGCAGCGTCGTTTGCAATATTAGTCCAGTCAATGACCGGAAAAAACGGCCAAACCGGGAAATCCTGCCAAACAGCACCAATTTGCACCAAAATTTGGTTTTGGGTTTTACTTACCCTCTACTTCAAAGTTGCTGCTTTTTATTTTTTGGGGGGTAAACTACCCCTATTCAAAAAAAGTTGTAGAATTGTAGATTCAAGCGTTTAATCGATAGAAATTATCATTGCATCATGAATTATTAGTTGCAACTTTTATGAAAACAACCCTTATAAAAACAACCCCTACTGATTAAAATTTGATTTAAAAAATAGGAAAAATAAAAATGTTATATATTTTAGTTTAAAGTCAAAAAACATAATTAAAAATCATTTTCTTCTTCATTTTCACTCCTTTCTAAGTCTGCCTTATCCTTTCTCCTCGTTTTCCTCTTGATCTATAATTGGGGCACTATTCGGACAATTGTCTCCGCTGCTTAAAGAAGTTGAATTGCAGAAGAGTCCTACTCATCGCCAAACTAGTGATGAGCAAAAGCAAGAACAAGACAAGATTAATCTAGTCTTGTTCTTGTTCAGTCTGCTTGTTCTTGTTCTTGCAGGCATAACTAAGTCTTGTTCTTGTTCTTGGTCTTGCAAAATGTGCAAGAACAAGACAAGACTGCAAGAACAAAACCATTTTTACTCATCACTACGCCAAAACAGATTGAACACAACCCTTCAGCAGCTGCAAAAAATCATTTTTGTGTGCGCTTGCGTGTGTGTCTCACAATGTGTGAAAAGATGAAGAAATCTTCTAAAATACACGTGTTTTGATAACTGTAAAAATTGGTATTTTTACCATCCCGATTAAAAATAATTTCATGGTTAATTTCCTTACTAGCACGCATAGCGAACAAACAGGCACGCCACAAAAGTACGTACTCTCCCGCCACAGGTACGCACGCTCCCGCCACAGGGATACACGCTCCCGCCACTGGCACGAAAATCTAAAAATTTGTTCGCTAGAGGGATGCACTCTCCCGCCACAGGTATCCACTCTCCCGCCACACGCACGAACATCTCAAAATGTGCCTGATGACGAGTTTACCTACATACATATTTAATACTCTTCTCCATCGTTTTTAAGAGGCGTAGACCCAGCAAACCACATGTAATGCATAGAACAAAGAAATGCATTCGCCGTACATTACAAGTAAGCTATTTGAAAGCTATCAATCAGCGACTGCTTACAAGTGCCTTACAAATACATTACAAGCAATGTATTAAATTATGTTTGGATTCTGGGGATTCATACTCGTATGAATATATCAAATCAGGCAGTAGCACCGTTATCTTTTCGAGGCACTTTCCGCCGCTAGTAGAAAATTTTTGCTCATTTGTAAGTGTTTGCACCAAGTGCCGTGCGCATTTTATCCAGTATTGTATTTCAACTATAACGGGGTGAGTAAAGTATAATTATGTTTTATACTTTCTTTACCTAAGATTTAATACATATATCAAATTGTGTAAAGATAATCTTTCGAGGCAGATAAATCAAATCGTTTAAAATCAATGCATTTCATCCTAGAGCATCCTTAATGCTATACAATACATTTTGTTAGCTTTATGAAATGTCTTTTGTAATGCATTTGCAACATTTATAAAATGTATTTGTAATTTATAATGTATGCATTACATATTTCTATATGAAATATATTGTTAATGCATTACAAGCAATGCATTTCATCCTAGGACATGCCTAATGTTTTTTAATACATTCCGTATTACTTACAAAATGCTTTCTGTAATGCATTTCATTCATTTCTGAAATGTATTGTGAATTCATTTTGTATGCATTCGTGGTTTACTGGGGAATTTTTATTCTACGAAAACAAATTTTTTTCTTTCATTTTAAATTTGAGTTTCGTGCGTACCAGCTGCATGCTAGCTGCGGGCTAGTGTTATTTTCACTCAGGCGTGCATGCTAGCTGCGGGCGCCGTGCGGGCTAGTGCGTGCTAGCTGCGGGCGAATTTCATTTTTAATCGGGATAACTCGCTTAGTTTTTGAGCTATCAAGTTCAATAAAAAACCATTTTGTAGGTTTTTTCAAGAGCTATGAGGTGAGTTTTTTTTGAAGCTCTTATTTTTTAAAAGGTTGGAGCTCAAACAGCTTGAAAACGTTACTATTTGCGAACAAAGCAAACTTGAAACGGCCATATCTTACTCAGTTTTTATCGTACCGAAAAAGTAAAAAAACCAAAAATTTTAGAAAACACCCTACAATTTTTTTCACTCTACCAAATTTTGCGTATCTTTCATAGTTATTGAGCTATTTTTAAAGAAAGACAATTTTTTGCAAACTAGAAAAAAGGTCTCTTCACTTCAAACTCTAATTTTTCGAAATCTAAGCACTGTAAGCCGGCCAAACTTATAGAGCATATTATAAGTGCACAAATAAAGTAAATTTTAAAGTGGTAATGGAGGTGATTTTCACAATTTTTTGCCGCCAAAAAATTAAGAACCAATCTTGTTTTTGTCATAACTCGCTTAATTAAGATATTAGGAACTTCCATAAAAAAACCAAAACAAAGGTTTTTCTAAGCACCTCAAAAAATTTTTATGATTTTTCCCTGAAAAATGCAGTTTTTGGGATATTTCACGTTGAAACTTACGATTTTGGCGTTTGCCGAAGAAGAACCAACCTTTAAGAAGCTATTACTACGTTAGTATTGGGTCTAGTGATATTTTGAGCCCAGTATTCTTTTTGTATTTTTATAAGCTACATTTCTACTCTGAATGATTTTTTCATAAAATACTTATTTTTAGAGTTATTCATGAAAAAACGTCTGAAAACGGGGTTTTTTTGTTAGAAAATTTTTTAACGAGGAACTAAGCTCATTTTACATTTTCTATCGGAGTCAATAAACAAAACTGTCGAACCCATACGGGAAGTCACTGGCTGGGTCAAAGTGTGCTCGAAACCCATCATCGGAACATTTTTTCTCAAAGTTAGAGAAATCTTCGACGACGCACGGTATTGGTGCCCTTCGTGTGTCCGAAAATGCGTGAAAAAGGTATGATGGACCTCTTTTTCAAAAAGACGGCGCACCTTGCCATGCCGCAGCCTCTACGGTGAAGTTCTTGCAAAGGTAAAGTTTATGCCAGCAGGTCGAAGACCATTGACGAGCTCAAAGCTAACATACCAGTTGAAGTAGACGCTATAACGACCGACAACAGCCGCTTTTTGGGTTTCGAATTGAAGTCATTTAATCGACATTGTATTCAACAACTGATTTGAAATAAATGGTAGAGAATATCATGCAGGCGTTTTGACGTTGTGCGGCCTTATTTCAGGTTTAAGCCCGATTTGCTTACCAAAGTCAATGTGAAAGTGCACTTTGAAACTCTTTGCATTCATCGCACAGAAATGTTTATGCTTTTTTCAACAGAAAATTTCTGCCCGATAAAAGAGCGGGCCGCCCCCTGAGACGGCCGCCATGGATCTAAAGGTATATTAGGTATACCATATTACATTGTCATCGGAGCTGAAGCTGTATGCAAAATTTCAGCATGGGATATCCGGAAGTATTTGAAAAATCGATTGCAAAATTTGTTCCGTGAAGAAAACAGTAATCTGTCCTCTTGAGACGGCCGCCATGGGTCTAAGGGTATAATGAGTGTACCATATTGTCATCGGAGCTGAAGCTGTGTGCAAAATTTCAGGCTGATCGGGTAACCGAAAGTATTCAAAAAATTGATTGCAAGATTTGTACCGGATAAACAGACAGACAAGAAAGCGAGCTAATAAAGGAGTTAAGGAGCTCCTACCTCCTCCTCTTAATTTTTTTTAAATGTGTACATATATAATTGTGGGAAAGCAATTGAAGGAAAGCAATATCATAATGAATTCCTAGCAGGCTTGCTACATAAAAACATAATAACAATGTATAAATTCAATTTTTATGAAACTGTTTCTAATTAGTTGTCCTTGACTGTAGATTTTACTCTCTGTCAGTGTATGCTACTTTAAATCGATAGTGAAAAAATTATATAAATCTGAAAATCTTAGTCAACAGAAAAATATTATGTCAATTTGTTTACCTGGCGTGTTACTACATTTACGTTTTCAGTATTAGTGATCAGAGATTACACCAGTTTATACACCACTTGAGAATCATCCAAAAGTTAATTTAAATCGCAGCTTACCTGTAAAACAAAAATAAAAAAGTATATGTTAGAAAACCTGTAATATAAGTGAATAAGTAATATTAAAATGAACTATAAAAAAATTGTAATAAGAGTTCGTCAGGGCTTTAAGTCGTCTGAAGTTAATTGAATTAAGTCGTCAAAAGAAGTCACACAGCAACTCCCTACATTACGGGCAAAAACTGCAAAATTTAGTTTAGTCATCAATTTAGTCACAATTAACAAAGGCCCTAAATTCAATTGACAATAATTTTTACTTTTATAATTTATAGTATATGCTTTTTATACAATAAGCAACTAAATATATATGTATATATATAGATGTAGAAGATATCGTCGTTCCAATGGTAAAGTTGCGAAACTGCAAAAATGCAATTTTACAGTATGAGCAAAAATACTTTTCATTGTACATTAAAAATCAGGATTCATTGCAATTTAGCTGAAACCAACACAAGATTAAACATTTTTTCGTCCTCTTTATAATTATGTTACTCTCAGTAACTAATTTTGGGAGATTACGCCCCAAAAAGCAGATTCGGAACTTGAATATGGTGGCAAATCCAATTTTAGATCACAATTTTTATTTATACGAAGATTGTAATTTTACGAATCTAGAGCATAATGGGTGGTTCTATACGAGCGTACAGTGGACGGAACAACTGGAACGAACAAACGTGAGTTTATGGAGATGAGGAGAGAGAGGACGTGGAATTCCATCATCCTCTCTCACCGCCTGCCCCACAAACTCACGTTTGTGCCTTCGAATTGTTCATCCGCTATACGGTTCGTGCAGAACTACCCAATAAAATTTCCAAATGTTTGTCTTTATTGTAAGTTATTTGCTACTGAGAATCATAAAAGCTTTAAATTAATCAGAGATTTCAGGTGAGTTATACCCTTGACACACTGCAAAAACGAATGAGCATTCTTCCAACTTCATTGGCATTCAATGAACATTCATTTTAGCAGTGACACACTGCACTTTTCAAAGTTCATTGGAACTGTCAAAATTCTGTCAAAATAAACTGTCAATTGAACTGAAAGTGATTGTACAATGGACGGTACTATTTTTTAACAAATATTATGCAAATGCGGAACAAGAGTAGGAAACGGTTAATCCTTGCAAAACGGTTGAATATATTGCATGTTAACAGATGTTAAAAACCGAAGGTGTTAAAGTGCCCATCCTCTTATTAGGGGATTCTGCGTTTAGGCTTTCAGACGTCGTAATGAAGCCTTTTCCGTTCACTCCTAATCAAGATCCATCTGAAAAATTATTTAATTATAAACTTTCAAAATGCAGGCGTGTCGTTGAAAATGCATTCGGCCAATTGAAAGCCCGATTTAGAAAAGTTGGGACAGGGTTGGAGGTGCACATTGAAAATGCTCATAAAATTGTGCAAGCGGCGTGCGTTTTGCATAATTTTTGTTCGGAAAAGACTTCCCACTACCCTCGTGGATAAATGAAAACATTGTTAACCAAACCAACGTACCACAAGCAAGAACTACACGGGCAAATACACAAGGAATAGAAATAAGAAACGCATTGAAGGCACAAACCAATTTATTTGTGACAGTTTTCACTTTTGACAGTTCATGCAAAACTGATGGAAGGTTGAAATTTTATTGGAAAGTTCATGGAAAGTTGTTCGATAATTTCTCAATTTCATTTCCATTTTCATTGAATGAAGTTATTTTGCCTTCATTCGGTTGAATGAAGAATGAAGTTGTTGGATGAGCATTGGACATTACACACTGGGCACGAATGATCATTCTTAGTCGAATGATACTTCAATGTTCATTCGATGCTGTAGTGTGTCAAGGGTATTACCTATAATAATAATAGATACTCTTAACTAAAAAAAAACACAAGTACAAAGTAAAAATTTATTTTAAATTTGAGTGACACAATGATCATGATGATCGTGATCACTAATTAGTATCCGCATCTTCAAATGCGTCTGGCGCTGGTAGTGCATCACGGGTATCAGAAGATACTGGTAATTGTTCATAGAAGTGATGAAAATTTCTTGGAATAAGCAAATCAGTGCATAATTTCATAAGATCCCTTTTCTTTGCTTCAGAGATCTAGTAGAATATGGATGTACTGCTTGTGATGATCGTGGACGGTCTCGTCTCTTGACAAGAGTCAATTCTTCAAATTCGTGATCTGTGTAATCCATTTTTATAAAAACAACATCTGGGTTCTCCTTCCGATACTGTAACCAAACTGCATCACGAAAATTTACTTTTCCTCCTGTTTTCGAGAAATTACGCCACTGATTCTTATTACTATTAAAATCCTGAAAGTCGTCGTGGAGGAGGGTTTCCACTTCATAAGGTCGCGGATTTGCACGAGCTATTCTCATTACTTGCGCCCATCCATCGGGAGTGTAAACAGGGATACTTTTGGATTTTTGCTCAATTTTGGAATGGATGGAATCGCATTCCATTTGAGTGTGGCCAGGTTCAAAGAATGCATGGTCAATGAGTTGAATGGTAGGGTGACTTTTTACAACATTAAGACACATGCTAACAAAATTGGCATTTTTCTGCTGCCCAGCACAGCTATCAGACATCATTCTAACGTGTTGTATTCCTCTTTTATTCATCAAATATTTGTAGATGCATGTGGAGTTCTCTATACTTCCCCGTTTTCCTTCTGTCTCATCCCAAGTAAAACAGGTTACATCTTGATTCCCAAGATTGTATATGGTAAGGTTGTAGACGGCAAGCTTTCGTACGTAAAAGAATGGTCCGGCGGCACCTTTGGGGGTATTAAAAACCGCTTGTAGATCAAAGTTAAATGCGATGATTTTGGGATCATTTTTGGCAGCTTCCTTGTCTTCGTTCCTGTGTATACGAGCAGCTTCTTTTCGTTCCAAATGCTTCAGGTAGAGTGTTTCGTCATAACTTTCGACTATCTCAGTTGCCATTTCTTTGTGTGCCGCACATCGCTTGCATAGATCTTTCTTCGGCTTATGGAATCGCAGCTTGTATTGTCGAAAGATCTGCCGGTACTTTTCCGCTCCAACTGGTTTCTTTCCAGTTTGCTCGCACTTCAATTTGTACATGCTGTACATAGTTGTTACGTTGGGCGAAGAATCTAGAAACTTGTATTCAGATCCCTTGCGGCAGTAGTGTGACTCCATGGATGGGAATGACAGAATATGAGTTCTAATGAACCCTTCATCAACATCCTTAAGTTTTTGCGGAGGTGTCTTTCTTCCTCTTTGATCCTTTTGCAAAATCCCTGATGCTGAAAGTCTGTTAAATGCACCCCTCACAAGGCCTTCTTGATTTGAAATTCGTAACTTTACTGTGGGCATATTTTATAATTTTGGCTCAAGCTTTTGTGGTAAAGATACGAAACTGATTATTCGCATATTTACCATGGTGGAAGTCACTTGTCCTCACACTTTCGTAAAACTACTATTGGTGTTTCCAGGGTCTATTATTTTTCTACACTTACGTAATTTTGCCATAGTGTCCCTCCATCAATAACAATCACAACCATGTTAAAATTTCAATTTCCCCAAAAATGCAGTTTCGCAACTTTACCATTGGAACGACGATATCATTATTGACAACAGGTTATTATTTAACTATTTTGAAACTAATTCACCATCAATTTAGTCAACTGTCAAAAAATTAGTCTATTCGCCAAAAGACTAAATACTGCATTAACGACACTAAATTTTAGTCATTGAATTCACACAGGCCCTAAGTAAAGACAAGTTCAAAATTAGTCGTTGTTTAAAACCGCAGGCTTCACGGTGGTTTACACTTACTTCAATTGCCAATTCAAGGTTAGATTGAGGAGAGTCGAAAATGGTACGCTGAAATATTTAACCAACAAAAATATCGAGATATACGGACCAAGGTGGAAATTGGCAAAAGTTTAAGTTTTTCAGACGGAGGTATATGCCATAGAAACAGTTCTCGGGTGTCCGAAGTGAAAGACAAACAGCATATCTTCTATATAATATCGGACAGTCAAGCAAACCTAAAAGCCATTAGAGTATAATGACATTAAAACGAGCGATTCGATTCTCTGAATGCTCCCACTGAAACTAACAGAATTTTCTGAAACTGGATACCGGTATTCTGGGTTATTCCTATGCTGTTCCTAAACTATCGATAGGATAAGTACGTGCCGGTTCGAGTCAGTGAGCGAAAATTAAAAACAAATATGGTTAAAATAAGGTTTTTCAAGTAGTAGGAAAGTAAAATCAAAATCACCTGACACTATAATATGTCGATGACAGAGACCGCCTATGCGAGTTTTGGCCATAACGACAGATGTACAATTTGCATCATTGGCTTTCGTCGTTACGATGCTGAATATCTGTTGTAATGATGTTCGTGAGTCGAGGGTATAAGATCGTGAACTCATGTCCAACTCTATTAACCATCAACAGGGTCATCGAACTCATTCTTAAATGGGGCCGTCAAAATCGTGTGGAATCCAACGTCTCCAAAACGAAATAATGTTTCATTACTTACAAAACCTGCTCCTTCGCCATATGATGATTTGCAATGGAATGATCACATATTGCAAATAGCCAAGCGAGCATTCAAATAGCTAGGGTTCCTTAAGAGATTCAAATTTCTTCTTGCATCAGCAGCCAAGACTTTAATTAAAAAGTTTCATATTCGACCCCCTTCAATATAACTCGTTTATCTGAGTTAGCTCTTCGTAACCCGCCTTAGCCTGGCTGGACACTGTGGATATGGAACATTCTCCCACAATCAGTTTTGCCAAAATCGTCTCCATCCAAGAGCTCAAAAGGTAAGGTTCATCGCTATCTGCTGCACGACGCACCGCCCACACCTGATCTATCTTATTAACTTCCCAGTATAGGAAGTTATTGTAATCGGTCCGAAAATCGAAATCGAAAATTTATTTTCATCTTTCAAGGTCCCAGGAGCATTTTAAGCAAAAAATTTGAAGGAGGTATGTGTGTGTGTGCGTACGTTCGTGGTCATTTTTGGTTTAAATGACATAAGTGATTTTTGTACCTGCACGATATCGCGCGAACAATAAAAGATATCGACTTAGTTGACGTGCCGTTCGAAGAGTATTAACCAAAATATGATCTGAAAAGATTTTCATAAAATTCGGTCGAACCGTTTTTTTTTTGTTTAAACGACGTTTATGATTTTTGTACCTGCATGATACCGCACGAATTAAAACTATATCGACTTCATTGAGGTGCCGAAAAAAGAATATTAACGAAGAAATGCTTTGAAAAAAATTTCATAATATTCGGTCGAGCCTTTTTTGTTAAAATAGAAAAACTTCGGCTAATTGTCAGAAAGACAAGTTTTGCTAATATCTAATAAACTCGATGGAATGAGACCCGTTCTAAACGAAGTGATATTTTTTTGGTTCTGCACAGCGATAGCCTTGGAACAAAACATCAGTTGTCAAAATCCGACAACCTTTCAAAATCGTGGAAAAATTTCGTTACCCTTTACACACAGCGCGATTAGCACTTTTTGACGGGGAATTGTTTTCTACGCGTGATATGATATTTTGCTAAGATCTCCGGAAAGCTTTGGAATTTCCAAATGAAATCATTCGCTTCTCAGTTTGTCAATGGCGCTTCAGCACGCTCACTACGAATTTGAACACCCGCTTTAGTACAGCGAACGAAATACGGAGGAAATGTTTGTTTGCTAACGCTCAGGTAAAACAAATTCTCTAGAAAAATCTTGTGGATTTACTACTGTTTTAGTTATTTGAACTAGCTTCTCTCGGGATTGCTTTGTCATCAGTTCTGATACTAGCCAATTTTCCACCAGTGCTAAACGTATAACTATTTTGTAAGAAGTCAGTTTATTCCATCTTCGTTCATCAACTGGGAAGTTAATCGTGTGGACCGAAGGGATCAAACCCACATCCCAACTAGTTCTATTCTATCTTTCAAACAACCCTGGTGGAAATAGAACAGGGCGTGCCATGTTTGTAACGTGGCCCTAGTAGGATTAAGCATGGTTTTCCCTATTAAGGAAACCTTGGTTTAAGCCTTTGTAGATCTATACGGGGCGTAACATGGGTTCCCTATTAGGGCTGAAAAAGTTCATTCCTAGCTTGAATACTCGGGGGCTAACTAAAAAGCCTTGTTAGGGCTGAAAAAATATTTTCAAGATCAGTTTTAATTGGAGGCCAAGTAGAAAACCTTGTTAGGGCTGAAATAGTATTCTCAAGTTCAGTTCTAGCCAGGGGCCGACTGGTATGCCTTGTCAGGGCTAAATCAATATTTTCAAGATCAGCCTTAATCGGGGTAAAACTAGAAAGCATTGTTAGGGCTTAAATAATATTCACAAGGTCAGTTCTGATCTGGGGTTGACTCGAATGCCTTTTTAAGACTGAAATAATATTTTACAGGTCAGTTTTAAACGGGGTCATACTAGATTGTCTCATTAGGGCTAAAATAATATTTATAATTCGATTCAAAAATACTTTCAATTCTGATAAACGATTATTTATTTAGATATTTTGTTAATTTCTCGCTTTATCGAATATGAATTATGACTTGTTTTTAATATATTTTCAATTAAAAATCGAATCAAATCAGTTCGTTTTTAGTTTTATTTCCAATAAAAATATTTCATACCAAAAAAAATTTTTTTTTTTTCAAGTACAGTAGAGACTCGATTATCCGGACCTCAGTCATACGGATTCGCGATTATCCGGATTGCCAACCGCGATGAAGTAACTTCGTAGTCTAATCCATGTGGGAATTAATGCATTATGTGTTAATAATATGTATGTACAAAAATCACTTTTCTACATACATTCAATTATCCGGATTTTCAATTATCCGAATGCCTTACGACAACAATTAGTCCGGTTAATCGAGTCTCTACTGTATAATAATTATAACCCGAGTACGGCTAAGAGGGGTAAAATTGTACTCGCCCTAGCAAGGTCTGCGTAATTTGGGCCAAGTTTGAGCTAGATAAACAGCCGTTTAAAAATATTCAAACAGGGCTAGATATTCATAGCCCGATCGATTCTAGGAGGACTACGAAGTTAAAGCCCTAACAAGGTATTCTAGACAAAGCCCTATTAGAGAATCATGACTAGCTCTGGCCAATGCCCTGCGTTACGTTCCTAGCTATAGCTAGCTAGTCTGCAGAATCAGGCCTAGTTAGGAAAATAGTTTACCCTGTTAGAGCTAGTTTTGGCCCCGTCAACTTTTCCACCAGGGAAAGCTTACTACTAAACTTTGCACCATGACCAAAATGACTTGGCAGACAGATAGCACAAAGGGTGATTCCTAAGCTTGGTTATTTCACATAACAAAATTAAGGATTCTATGTAAATGAACCGGCAGATTGCGCCAGCACCCCATTTCCCTATCCAGAGCCTTTTTGCGGGACATTGAGTAGCCATGTGAAAGAGACTGTTCCAATATGGTGAGAAAAGGTTTTGCATCACTATTGCACTCATGTACCGGATATGAGACAAGCAAAGAAATCTACTACACCTGCTGGAGCAAAACATATAGAGTTCATAAAGCTTACTAATCCCGAAGTCAGAATCTTAACAAGCCTTCTTCTGTCAGATATCGACTGAAGAAGAACATGGGTAAAATTGTTACTGATGTATCTACTGTTCGGTCAAAACTTTTGTTTGTTGTGTTGTGTTTGCAATTGTGTTCACCACAAAGTAAAAACGCAATTAATGACGAAAGAATTGTGGAAAACTCAGTCTTAACCATGGTACAATAATTACAAGGTAAGCTTATAAGGGCCCCGTGACGTCACTCAGATCTTAGTTTACAAAGGAAAAAGCTTTCTCATGACGTCACTCAGATCTTTTCTAATGTAAAAATGGTACAAGCTTTTCAAGATGGAAACAGAGCTTTCCCTTGCGAGCCTACCTTGTATTATTGTACCATGGTATTAACTATCTTATGATCAGTACCAGTACTTATATACGGTTTAGTATTTATACACGAAAAATCGATTACAGGTCAAAATGAACGTTGCCCGAGGCTCCTCAAAATACAATTACAAATACAATGCCCCTACCCACGTTTAAATAAGTCAAAACTTTTTATGGGGTCGTCATTAATTATTGTATCCTTAATGTACCGAAATATAAATTTATCTTTTCACAATTTCAGATCGCATGTTACACAAAAGGCATTGCACGATTATAGACGAATGTAGCACAACAATTTCATATTCTATCGAATTTCTAAAGTAGATCATCGACTTTGCAAAATTATCGGTCAAGAATTCGCCTTTTAAAAATAAGCATTAAGTTATTTGCGCAAGAATTCTTAGACCTAGAACTGGCAGTGATTTATGGCAATAATTTGATGAAAGCCAGATTAATAGACAACCGAGCGGCCGATTGTCATACCGCAACTGTCAGTTACCTTTCTAAAAAATCGCCGTTAAATTTAAAGAAACTTTTCGCATATTAAAACTTGTTGACCTTTCCTTTCAAGATGAACAAGGAGTTGCACTGGTAACCTGCCTCCAGCCTTCAGAGTATGTCACGACATCTGATAATTTCCATCTGTCAACTGATCTCCTCCATCCGGTTCAACCCATGTCCAATGACTGGACAAAGAGGTGATTGACAGTGCCGATCCGCACACTATGTTACATCAGGCCACTGAGCGTAAGTAAAGTGTATCGAGCACGAAAGAACCCGGATGAGAGGCGAAAGGGCCTATGGCGTTGACGTTAAGCTAATCAGACAGAATTGACATCTGTCAAGTGTCGAACTGAATGGAACGGAGAACCAATCGACCGGTGGTTAGTAACTGTAATGAATCCGCCGTACATCCCGGCCAGAGCCAAGTCTGACCATCCAGCAAAGGTAGCGCTCCTTGGCTATTTCCTTGGCCGTCAATTGACATCTTATTAAGATCACTTAAGTTGCTTGGCGCGCTGTGGGCGACGGGCGCCTTTAATTTCAGCTCGTTTTTATGCAAATTCCATATCTTGCGGGTGAAATTATGACTGTTGTTTGTCGTTGCCCTGGGAGAATGTCGCTCTTGACTCTGCTGCGGCGTTGTTTGTAAGTGGGACACTTTTCCTTCCCAAGATTGTTTACAAGAGGCGGCGGCAAGCGCCACTCGCTCGAACAAAGCCTTCTAAGTGCAGTCAGATTCAGTTTTCTTCGTCAGATCTTCAAGTCAGGAACAGCAAAAAAAAGCATTTTTGTATTTGGAGGTGAAATTTAATTTACTTAAAAAGTGTGGGGTGCATGTTTAATTTCTTTGAAGAGAGAAATTTCTTCATTTATCAATGCTTAGACCAATTTGTCCGCGTCACTCATAATTGGGAGCTGCTTTTTGTCAGCTGTGCTCTAATTTACATAAAAACTTGGACATGATTGATTTAAGTTTTTGGTCTTGAAGAAAGAGTGACACGAAGGTCGTAAATTAAATACTAATGAAAATCTAACGAAAGTGAAAAGACTTCCATTCAATTCAGACTGATGGGTCTTAACAAATCAAAAAAAAAAAAAAAAAAAAAAAATGGGTTGAATAATTTACTGAAGTATTACTGGGAGAGCTTACTAGGATTTTTTTTCCAATTTGGCAATGAACAAAAACCTTTTAATTTTTTTTTGATCAGTTTCAAATTAAGTTATTCCAGGTGTCTGGTATGTGACATCAATTAACACCGGATGGAGTAGCTGATTAACTGATCAGCAGTATTTGTTTTTATGCTAATTATAAAATAGTTTTGACTGGGAACTGTAATATAATTTATCAATTAAAAACCAGTGAAATCTACACTGCAGAAGAATTTGAGATAATGGTGTACTGCTGCCAAGATCAAGGCTACTAGCAAAGAGTACAAGGCTGAAAACAAAACTTTTTCTGTCAGGATATTCTGCCAGTTCGAGTCTCGGAAAAATGTGTTTAATGTACTAAGTCCTACAAAAATTTGGGAACCCACCTTTAAGTATAACTCATGACCCAGATACAAATACTTGGCCAATACTTGTGTTCACAACCACTTCTTGAAAATTAAGTTTTTTAAGGAATCGAGAGCTTACTGCAATTTATTGCAAAGATGCGACCTTATGAATTAAATTCATATGGTGACTTTGCTAGACCCTTTGGTATTCCCATCGGAAGAAAATTAATTACAACACATAATAGCTGGTTTAGTCAGAAGAAGACAGCATAACAAAATTGACCATAAAATTAAAATAAGGCATGGTAGTAGTATAATGGCTGTAAGATGTTACCTATGAGTAGTGCTGTCCAGGTTTTTCCGCATTTGGTCTAGTTTGGAGGGCGTCTAGGGGCTGTCCGGGGGTTTTTAAAAACCTGTGTAACTTTACGCATCAAACTACTCGCGGTATGTGGTAGCCCAGGCGGGCCTCAGTGTGTAGTCACGCGCTTCGGACCACGGTATACAGAAACAAAGTAATGTAAAAGAGACTGAAAACTTCGAATACCGTAAAAAGCGTCCCCTAGTGACGTTAGTCTAATGCAGAAACAAGAACAACAGCTTCGTTTTTATATAGAAAGGGGTCACCAAGTGACTTCAGCACTAAAATTATCTAAATTTTTCTTTTACATTGCCTTGCTTCTGTATACTGTGTTTCGGAGTTAGATCAACTTCGAGAAAAACTTCGCCGAATGAAGTGCAGGCTTTATGTCTAGTATGTTCTCATATTTACCTCTATTTTGCATCTATCTTCCTCTTCTTGTTTTTATTTACCCCTTTTATTACTAGGTTCAACCCAGGTTCAACTCAGTCATAAACAGATTTCAAACTGGGTCCACTCAACCCAACTCAACTCTCCTACCTGAGTCGATTTTTCGCCTCATGTACTGGTTGAGTTGTAATTGGGTTGAAGTGAAGTGACATTTATTTTCTTTGTTTACCGTCCGTGAAGTCCGCCTTTGGCGTTAGTTTTATCTTCGGTGTTTTTGCTTGCACAGGAATAAAAAATTATTATATTATATAAGGTGGGCGAAATTTCAACTCAACCTCGACCTTTTCAACCTAGTCAACGGGGTAATTGTAGATATCTTTGCCCTAAGTTTCTCAAGTTTCTGTCCTGTCCAAGGGTGTGTTGTAGGTTTCACAGCAAGAGCTTAATGCCAGAAAGGCAGATAGTTGGTTGTCGATTCGATACATCATCATCATCATCATTGCGCTCCCTCAATCCCTCATGGGACATAGGGCGGAAACAGTTGCCCTCCAGCGGACTCTGTTTTGCACGACAGCTCTCAGCTCCGACCAGGATCTCCCAGTTGTTGCGGCTTCTGCTAGTAGGGTTCTCCTCCACGTTGTTCTAGGTTTTCCGACTCGACGGGATCCTTGCGGATTCCAGTCAAGGGCCTGTTTGGCTAGATTTTCGTTTTCGCGTCGCAAGGTGTGGCCAACCCAATTCTATTTCCTTCGCCTGATTTGGTCGTCTATCCTTTCTTGACCGCCACGGCGCCATAGTTCTTCGTTTGAAGTTCTATCTTGCCAGTATAAGTGAAACAGTAGACCGAACGCTTAGGAGGCAGCAGGCCGGATTCAGGAAGGGCCGCTCATGTATTGATCATATCAACACCTTATGAATAATAGTGGAGCAGTCTACTGAATTCCGATCCCCCCTTTACCTTGCTTTCGTAGATTATGAGAAAGCGTTCGACTCGGTCAATAGGAGCTTTATATGGCAGGCACTACGGCGACGTGGACTGCCTGATAAAATAATAGAATTGATAAAAGCCCTATATAACAATTCCAAATACAGAGTTATACATAATGGAAAATTATCCGGCAGCTTCCGGGACAAAATTTTGCCCACAGTAGATAGTAAACAGATGCCTCTCCAGTTGTCGCATATTGTTAGGTCCCTCTTTTTGGGTATTTTAACTATGATACCTTCCGTCCAATCCTCCGGAAAGGTACAGGTGTTCCATGCTATTTCTAGGATTGGCTGAAGCGCATCTGCTATGAGGCTTGAGTCGGCTTTCAACAATTCTGGCGGGATGCCATCTTTCCCAGCTGCTTTACCATTGGCCATCGCATGAATTGCGGTTACTATTTCCGTCTTGGATGGGGCCCGGGTGGTGATTCTTATAGGCTGTGCATTGCTGCTGGTTTCCTGAGGTTCCTGTGTAAATGAACCATTCAGGGCGGCGAAGAAGTAATCTCTCCATCTTTGGAGTTGCTCCTCGTCGCTGCACAGCAGCCTTCCATCCCCACTCTTAACGGCATGCTTTTTAGTAGAGTGCTTTCCCGTAAGCTGTTTAGTAATTTGGTACAGCACCTTACTGTTGCCTGTGTGTTTGCCGCGTTTCCGCTTTTTCTGCGAGCTCATTTATCTGCTGCCTTTTATCACGCCGGACACTTCTCTTTACCTCCCCGTGTAATTGGGAGTATTCCCTTTCCAGTTGGAAACGTCTTTCAGGGTCGCTTGGAGAGTTTACGTTATTTTTGAGGGCTCTCCTGCGTTCTATTTTTTGCCAGGCTGTGTCCGAGATCCAGTGTTGCTGCTTTCTTTGGACATAACCAATGCTCGTTTCCGCAGCCGTCAATATTGCGCCCTTTGTCCTACTCCACAGCTCTTCAATATTTGTGTCGTCAGAAACTTTGTGTTGGTTTAATATTATTGTTGTAGGTTTCCAGTAAATTCCCTCTTTTTAACGCTCTCCCGCAGAAGATCTACGTTGAACCGTCTACGGTTTATAGCATCGTGTTGTACGTTTCTGATTGCGGCGATTTTAAGGCGAATAGTTGCTACTACCAAATGGTAGTCGCTTCCAGTGTCTGCTCCCCTGAAACTCCTGACATCCTCAAGGATAGTTCTCCATCTGCGGCTGACGGCTACATGATCTATCTGATTTCTCGTCCTACCATCGGGCGATACCCAGGTCTCTTTGTGTATCTTCTTGTGACAAAAGTAAGTTCCACCTACCATGAGTTGGTGGGAGCTACAGAAGTCAACGAAAAGCTCACCATTGTTATTGGTAACTTGGCTTAGACCTTGATTTCCAATTGTTTGTTCAAGGCCGGTGTTGTCACGGCCGATCTGTGCGTTTAAGTCACCCATTAATACAATGATGTCTCCCCTTGGAATAGAGCGAAAAACCTCATTCAGCCGCAAATAGAACTCGTCTTTGATGTCATCTTCAGCGTCCTCAGTTGGAGCATAGCATTGGACTACCGTAGTACTTCTTAGTCTGGTACGCAGGCACACGGTAGTAATTCTGTCAGAAACTGGTGACCAGCTAATGGGGCTGGACCTGGCTTCTTTGGTGAGTATTACACCAACGCCACTCCTACGGTTTCAGTTTCGTTTCTCCCAGAATATAAGAAGGACTCACCATTTGGGCAGATATGTTCCTCTGCATCGGGCCATCTGGTCTCGCAAAGTCCCATGATATTGATTTTATATCGATTCATCTCGTTGAGGACTTCATCCAGCCGTCCCTCAGCCAGCAGTGTTCTCACATTCCATGATCCGATTCGTGTCCTTGTTCGAAAAGCAAAGGTCGTCGTCGTGTTGTCCATCCGGTTCCGAGGCATTGTTTGCCGATTCGTAGCAATGGTGTTTTTTATGGGAGCGGGTTGCTAACCCTCCGGCCAACCGACTTAAAACTCTGTTTTGTGGCGCAGAGAGTTCGCCATTCGCCCGTCTCCCGTTAGCTCCTTCCGAAGAAGTACCCCAGGGGGCACCGCGCGGAGGTGGGACTAGGACTTGCTAACAGGTCTGCTAGGTGTTTGTCTGCAGTGTTTCTCGGATTTTGGCAGAGGTGGCAAATCGGGTACCACCGCTTTCTGTTAGCCATTTGCCCCCCCCCCCCGTTTGCCCGGATTCGATACAACGGTCGGATTTTAACTCGCCAGAAAACAAATTCGTTATTTTTTTTTTTTTAAACCCAAATGCCCGGGGTTTTTGTAGTTTTTGTCCGGCCTCGGCAAGTAGGCGATGGCAGCCCTACCTATGAGCGACTATGTACACCGATCACTACCTCTGCTATGAAACTGAGGACGAACCTAGCGAAAGAAGATTGGAAAAGAGCAGCAATAATCAAACAAAGTGGCACATTAATAAATTAATAAATAAAGAAACAAGGTAGGAATACTAAAGAATATTAGTATGACAATTTATATTACTACGAAAACAAACAAAAATTTATTGGGTACACAAAATAACAAAAAAAAAACAATGGTCAATTACTTCTGGTCTCTCAAATTAATGGAGACAATACAATGGGGAACGTTGATGAAATATCTGGAATCCAAACAAATTATACACCACAGGTTTAGACCAAAACTGGCGATCTCCTTGTTTGGTTAACCGAGCATCTCAACCAAAGCAGCCATTGCTTTGGTGAGCCTAGTCTGGTTGCTCTAGATATTGCAAAGGCTTTTTTTGACAGAGTATGGCACCCTGATCTGTTGGCCAAACTATTGGTATAAACTTAGCTATTGGTATAAACTTAGGTCTAAGGAGCTGGATTAAAAGCTTCCTTTCTGGCCGTTCAATAAATTTAGTATTTGACGGCTTCGAAACCAACCCCACGCCAATTCGGCCGGTGCTCCGCAGGGGTTTATCCTATCACCAGAGGTTTTTCTAATCTTCATTAATGATCTGCTCTCCATTCCCTCAAACTCACTTAACTTCCTCGCTGATGACGGTACTCTGCGTTATTCTTACGCCTTTGACAATATAAGACATGCATTTGCCAGACCTTGTTTTCTCTAACGTAAACTGATGTTCACTTCGATCAACCGGGATATCATATCGATTCTTGATTGGGGCTGCATAAATCGTGTTGAATTAAACACTGCTCAAGCGAAGTACTGCCTCATCTCCACAAAAACTAGCAAGCAGCGGCCTGCCTCCTAATTCAGTGGGAGAAGAGAATCTAACGACTGACACGGCCAAACAAGCCTCCCAATGCCTTGGGTTTCTTAAGAGATTCAAATTCCTCTTCCAGCCAGCCGCCATGGATGTAAGCTCACATTCCCCCGCCTTGATGGATGGATGATATTCTGATTCCACTTTGACTGATTTATTAAAGTTGTA
This sequence comes from Thereva unica, assembly GCA_949987705.1. Classification (NCBI taxonomy): domain Eukaryota; kingdom Metazoa; phylum Arthropoda; class Insecta; order Diptera; family Therevidae; genus Thereva; species Thereva unica. The sequence continues at coordinate 187,310,974 of OX465281.1, forward strand.
TTATTTTAAGTATTTTTTCAAGAACTTCTTCCAGAACGCTTCTTAGACCAAGAGCCAGGTGATCTGAGTGTTAGGCCTATTCTCTGAATTTAGGTTTAATCGGCTTAATCGGCTTTGGAAGATTTGCGTCTATTGGTATGGTTTTATACGCCTTTTATCAGCTTCACCCTATGAGAAAAAATATTGGAACTTAAATTTGACCCACTTCCCGATTTCCGATTGAGCTGAAATTTTGCTCATATGTAGAGTTCGCGTGACAGTGCAATCTGACCAGTAAAAAATCAAGATGGCGGTTCCAAAATGGCGGCCTAATTTTGTAATTGTGTTCCCCGACCCCCGACATGGGTACCAAATGAAAGGGTGTGACAAATAGATACTATTAGCTGTGTGGCGTCATACCCGATACCAATACCAAGCGCGTTGTAAAGAAAAAGAAAATCCGCCATTTTATGTTGGCCAAATTTGAATTTACAATGACGCCACAGTTAGAAGTATCGATACAATTTTATGAAAATCGTTTCAGTATAACTTTGGTAAAGCCCTACGCCCTTGGTACTAAAATCACATACAAAAAAAGGCTCAACCGAATGTTATGAAATTTTTTTCAGATCATATTTCCGTTAACGCGCTTCGAGCGACACCAACGATGTCGTTATATTTATTGGTTCGCGCAATATCGTGCAGCAAAAAAATGACCACATACGTACGTACAACACACACACACATATCTTCTTCTCAAAATTATGGTTAAAATGTTATTGGGACCTTGAAATATCAAAATACATTGAAAATTACGTTTTCGATTACAATAACTGCCTCATAAACTTTGAAGTTAATCCTTACTAATATTATAAATGCGAAAGTAACTCTGTCTGTCTGTCTGTCTGTCTGTCTGTCTGTCTGTCTGTATGTTACGCTTTCACGCCTAAACCGCTGGACCGATTTTGATGAAACAACAGCAACAGACATAGTTTAGACCTTGGAGACGGACATAGGCTATTTTTTTTGGAGAAAAAAGGGTTGAAGGGGGTGAAATGGGGTTCAATAAGTTGTAAGGGGATTTATTTTCTTTACTTTTTTTCTATTGTATAAAAAGTAACTGACTGAAAGACAACGCACAACCTAAACCGCTAGAGCTAAAGGGCTGAAATTTTTGACAGTGCATCCCTAGCGATTTTTCGAAATTCATCCCCTAAGGGGGTGAAATGGGTTTTTTCCAAACCGCTAAAGCTATAAGGCTGAAATTTTGACAGTACATCCCTATAATGATATGGACATCCACTAAGAAGCGATTTTTCGGAATTCATCCCCTAAAGGGGTGAAATGGGGTTTTTCCAAACCGCTATAGCTATAGGGCTGAAATTTTGAGAGTGCATCCCTATAATGGCGTGGACATCCAGTATAAAGCGATTTTTTGAAATTCATCTCCTAAGGGGGTGAAATGGGGTTTTTCCAAACCGCTATAGCTATAGGGCTGAAATTTTGACAGTGCATCCCTATAATGGCGTGGACATCCACTATAGAGCGACTTTTCGAAATTCATCCCCTAAGGGGGTGAAATAGGGTTTACCCAAACCGCTAAAGCTATAGGGCTGTAATTTTGACAGTGCATCCCTATAATGGCGTGGTCTTCCACTATTAAAGCGATTTTTCGAAATTCATCCCCTAAGGGAGTGAAATAGGGTTTACCCAAACCGCTGGAGCTATAGGGCTGAAATTTTGACAGTGCATCCCTATAGTGATGTGGACATCCACTAAGAAGTGATTTTTCGAAATTCATCCCCTAAGGGGGTGAAATGGGGTTTTACCAAACCGCTATAGATATAGGGCTGAAATTTTGACAGTGCATCCCTATAATGGCGTGGACATCCACTATAAAGCGATTTTTCGAAATTCATCCCCTAAGGGGGTGAAATGGGGTTTTCCCAAACCGCTATAGATATAGGGCTGAAATTGTGACAGTGCATCCCTATAATGGCGTGGACATCCACTATAGAGCGACTTTTCGAAATTCATCCCCTAAGGGGGTGAAATAGGGTTTACCCAAACCGCTAAAGCTATAGGGCTGTAATTTTGACAGTGCATCCCTATAATGGCGTGGTCTTCCACTATAAGACCCCCCGCACACTGCAGACTTTCTATCGGCCGATAGTTTGGTCGGGATCTTAATCAGTATGAAGATGTAGGCAAGTGCGCACATTACAACGATTCGATATCGGCCGGATACCAGTATAAAAGTCCAACCCGACCAAACTATCGGCCGATGGAAAGTCTGTAGTGTGCGGGGGGTCTTAAAGCGATTTTTCGAAATTCATCCCCTAAGGGAGTGAAATGGGGTTTACCCAAACCGCTGGAGCTATAGGGCTGAAATTTTGACAGTGCATCCCTATAGTGATGTGGACATCCACTAAGAAGCGATTTTTCGGAATTCATCCCCTAAGGGGGTGAAATGGGGTTTTTCCAAACCGCTAGATTTATAGGGCTGAAATTTTGACAGTGCATCCCTATAATGGCGTGGACATCCACTAAGAAGTGATTTTTCGAAATTCATCCCCTAAGGGGGTGAAATGGGGTTTTTCCAAACCGCTATAGATATAGGGCTGAAATTTTGACAGTGCATCCCTATAGTGATGTGGACATCCACTAAGAAGCGATTTTTCGGAATTCATCCCCTAAGGGGGTGAAATGGGGTTTTTCCAAACCGCTAAATTTATAGGGCTGAAATTTAACAGTGCATCCCTATAATAGCGTGGACATCCACTAAGAAGCGATTTTTCGAAATTCATCCCCTAAGGGGGTGAAATGGGGTTTTTCCAAACCGCTATAGATATAGGGCTGAAATTTTGACAGTGCATCCCTATAATGGCGTGGACATCCACTATAGAGCGACTTTTCGAAATTCATCCCCTAAGGGGGTGAAATAGGGTTTACCCAAACCGCTGAAGCTATAGGGCGGTAATTTTGACAGTGCATCCCTATAATGGCGTGGACATCCACTTAGGAGCGATTTTTTGAAATTTATCCCCTAAGGGGGTTAAATGGGGTTAACCCAAACCGCTGGAGCTGGCTTTAATTTTGACAGTGCATCTCTATAATGACGTGGACATTCACTAAGAAGCAATTTTTCGAAATTCATCCCCTAACGCAGTGAAATAAACATGCCAATCTCTGCTTCAAAACTTGCAGATTTGTTGAGCAGAGGTGATATACGCAGCAATTTGTATACCATATTTATTAAAAAAATGCACTATAATAAACCCTTTTAGGGATAATGACAGCTGACTTTTTTGTTTGTTTTTTTTTTTTTTTTTGTAGGAAAACATTGCACATAATAAACAGTTTTTATTTAAAGGCGTTGCAAGGCACGCGGGTTTTATGCTAGTAAATAATAAATGTTTCACCATCTGCAGTTGATTTCAACAAAATGAGAAGCAACTATCAAAAACATGCTGTATGCCTTTACAAACCAAAGTATGTTGGACAAATAGAAATCCCCCAACCTCACCACATATTACGCGTACCTCACAAACATTTCCCACTACGTCTTCTAAAAATCATAGAGAAATATTCTCCCCAAAAATGTCGAAGGCCAGATTTGCAATTCATCAACAGCCCTTTTTAAATAACTGTCTACAACTGCCCCGAATATTGTTACTATCAATATTCAATAACAAAATTTTGGAAATTTGGAGAAAAAAGATAAAAATGAAGATAAAGAACAAGTAAAAACCGAAATTGTAAATTACCAAAAAGTGTTTTTCATGAATGATAACAGCACAGGTTAGTGTAAGATTGCACCTCGAAAATAATGTTTATTTTAAGACTTCTTTTTTGTCTTATTACTTTATAAGTCATTTAGTAAAAAGCAATCAATGATTGAGTGGATCTTAGTTCTAAGAAAGTATTACCGATCGTAATAATTAATTTCTTTCAAACCGTTTAATTTTTACTTTATCTTTTGTCAATAATACATATTATCAAAAATTACATAACGAAAGATAAAAGCTGCTGAAATTATTGTTCAAATTTACTTATTTCGGAATTCATAATATAATCTGTTCATAGAATGACTTGTGCCAATAACAATTCTTTCTTTTAGAACTTCCTTGTTATTAATTAAAACTTTCAATCAAAAAAATGTTTTACAATAGATTAAACGAACTAAATTTCAAGGAGGCCACAAACAACTTCTGTTTACCTTATCACAAATAATTATCAGTTAAAGCACTTATCGCCAGTACATTTACGATCATGCCAAATATCGTTATCACTTTCATCCATAAAAAGGCATAACATTATCCGCTCGCAAGAACCGATACGGTTTTTTTTTCGCAATATCGTTCGGCTCCATTACTCAGCTGATTACACAAGATATACTATAGACAAAGCCTCGCTTTCTAATGCTGGCTAGCACAAAGCTAGCAAGAGGCAGAACGCTTCGCCAATTAACCCCTTAACGTTGTCGCAGTGAGTCACTCCAGTTGGCTCGGAATTGACACACGGCCGGGTTCAGAAGTCGAATTAATTCATGAAATTTGATTGAACGCACAATGGTGGACCAAGGTCTACGGTTGCGCGCCCCCTCGGGCGGAAAAGCCTTGAGACGAGATCACTTGCATTAACGGGACACACCACAGTGACGATCACTTACTTGGGAAAGCTGAAATTCATGCTGGACAAGATGAACCGCTGGAACTGAAAAGACGGCCGTTGGCCAGGCTGGACAGCAGCTTCTTTTCGCGAGATTGGGTCTAATTGATTGGACAGACGACGACCAGTCGTTATGCAAGTTTTATGCAAAAAATGCGGTTCTTGGCACGCGCCTTTTAAATAAAATCAAGCTCGGCGCTTATCTGACGCGATCGATCGTAGATGGCAACTTTCTGTCGCCATAAAAGTCACACACTGGCCGGTTACCGAGACGCTACACCACGAAACTTTCAAAATTGTCTAGACAGTTACGGTGCACCGATCTGACTGAAAACTCAAGTTTGAAAATTCACACGGTAAAACAGAGCTCGGCGCTCTTCTTGCACGCACACCATAAGACCCTCAAGACGTTTGTTCAAAGCATTTTTCTTCCAAGTATTTCGACTTTTTTTAAATTTTATTTCAAATCATTTTTTCGCTCGCCTTATCTGCAGATGTTAGAAAAAAAACGTTATCAGCTGCCGGTTATCAGTGAAAGATTGTTCATGTTTTTCTGGGAAAAATTGCTATAAATAAAAGTAGGCTAGGATACCTTCTTCTTCTGCAATTGATTGTTTGTTATTAATCGCTTTTGGTAATAATTTACTTTTCAAGTTCACACAGAGAAATTGGCGGACGAATCCGGGTATTACTTTTTACGAGTTGTTTTTTGGGTAAATTTATGCACTAACGGAAGGTTAAACTCATAAGAAATCACTTTAATGCAGATTTGTTTTCCATACATTAAAATTTTATTAGTTCACGTTCGATGCATGATGCATAAGTATTAACTTTTCAAACACTGAAACAATGCCTGTTAGCTCCTCAAAACAATTTCAGTCGAAAAAAAAGTCTGAATAAAAAGAAGACGAGGTAAATTAAAAGGTGCTATTCATATCATTCAACGTTTACACGATATAATTTATTACTCGATCCAATAAACCTTTACCGAGTTCAGGGGCGCATACGTTATAAAAGCTTTCTTTTCGGTTAAGAAAAAATACTTACTGGAAAACTTTTTTAAATGGAAAACCAAGCTTTGTACAACCAGTCTGTCATGACGTTGAGATTTAAATTTTAATAACGGGTGATTCATTTAGAAGTACTTTTTTCAGTAAGTATTTTATGATAGATCACGTGTGAGTTGTGTCCAACTGTCGAGGTCGTTTTGTTCAGTATTGTTTGACATTTCATCATGGAAAGATTAACCAGGGCAAAGGGTCTATAAATTATTCAGTTGTATAACGAAAATCAGCGTCCAAGAGAAATGGTTTACCGAACACTATAATTCAAATTCGCTATGCCATCGAAAAGTTTGACACCCAATTTTAATTATACACAACAACAAATTTAATAATACACAACCAAAAGAGGGCTTCGGTAGTCTAGGGGTAAGGCGTCTGACTACCATCCCAGAGGTCGCGGGTTCGAATCCCGGCAGCACCACGGTCCTTCGCCTTTCGCACTTTCCCGCCTACATCACCTTCCTTCTTTCTTCTTCCCTCTTTACATTCCTGATCCCTCCAGACATAGCTTTCGGTAGTCCTTCCCCGCTTCACCAAGCGCCTGTCATGGATCTATCTTCCGACAAGAGCTGATGTTCGACATTGCACTCTATACGAAAAAAACGATATTTTCGACTATTTTGCGTAAGCGTTTTGCTTTAGAAGCATGAAAAATTCAACTCGTACAGGAATTGAAGCAGGCCGACCTTCCGAATCAGCCCCGTTCACTGCTTGGGCTCTTAAAAAGGTTCAAGAAGATCCATTGTTTCCGACCACAATGAGGCCCATGTCTGGTTTAATGGCTGCGTCAATAAGCCAAATTTACATATTTGGGCTGAAGAGCAATCTTAAAGGCATACACGGTCAAATCGAATGTATATCGAAGTGCGGATGTAAAACCAAAACTATCGATTGTGAGCCGGTCGGCCGATCAAAACTGTTGCGCCCATGGGTTCGATGAAAATCTAGATGTACACTAAATTTGATCGTATATGGGGGCCTTAAGAGTACGAAGAGCTACCATTACATCCCGACAAAACAACGGTATGATGTGGTTTATAGGCTGGTCCAATCATCCATGCCGGACGGAACGTAACTGTGAATGGCGCTATTATCGCGTGTAATATCGGATTATTTGCTGCCTGAAATTGATCCAAGTGATTTTGACCACATGAGAATAGAATATGTGGATCTATGCACAAGATTTCGCACAAGTTCGGAAATACTGACTACAGAAGATTGCTATGCAGTCGAGTTTTTGTATTTATTTATGAACTTCAACACCAATGTGCAATAAAAGGTAGGCAGCAAGGCGTTGAAATGGACCGAGCGAAGAAGTCTTCCATTGTGGCAAAAATAAGGGCAGTAATATTCAGTAAAACGATAGATGTTATATCGATAAGTTTGTTAAAACCGCTACTTTCATGGGCTGTTAAGCCAAGCTTAAAGAGTTTTCGATGCACTAGCGCAGATAAACGATTTGTATTCGAAGTGAGACGTGGCATAGCAGAATTGAAAGATGAAATTGCATCTTTAAAAAAAATCCTAAGCATTGCGATAGGGTAAGCTATCCTTGCATGAGCTATCCTTACATCGCAAATCTTATATTAAAGTTATACCTAGTATGTCTAAAGATCGATCAGCCCTAGATTAATACCGTATACTGAGATAGAAAGAAAACGTGTGCAGATTTTATTAGTTAAAAGACAGCACTTCGGTTTGGTAAGGGTAATCTGGAGGATGCATGAGGAGGAGGTAGTTAGCCTCGCGATTGAACTCTAGGGTTTTGAATAAGTTAATCTTTAAGCAATCTGCTGAGCCACAGATGCAATGGTCAAGGTGAGCAGGAGACAGCCTCGTCGCAGTGTTATGCCTCTTGAAATAAGTTAATCCCGCTAGCTAGCCGACGAAGACTGTAACGCTTAAATTAAGTCGGCGGAATCCCTTATTAGGGCTACTTGTAAAATTTTAAGCTTCTTGCTTATATCGATAAATAACTTTACCGTGTCCTGAAACTAAAACGACGTCCGTTGATTTTGTACAAGTGACGATTTCCTCACTTCCTATATTCTGTTGGATGCACCTCTAACTTTCTTATAACTGGAATTTACATAATACTCAGAGTGTTGTCAGCAAAGGTGATAGGATAACTGTAAAAATATCAACCCGATGTTTTCACAGAATATTTCCAAAATATTATACTTCAGAATATGAAGCAGAATAAGCAAAGACGGTTCTGGGACATTTTCTACATACAAAATGGGACGTCACTAGACTTGAGACAAAATAGCACTAGTAAATAGGTCTAGTAAATAGGTCGAAAAAAGGCCTTCGTAATGCGAAAAATAACGCACGCGATTTTTTTTACCAAATGATTTTATATTTTTTATGAGCTTAAATTCAAAATGGCGTCATCCCCACCCTTATGCTTAACTTACAGTGAAGGGAAATGCGTTTAATTCTATATCTCAGAAACTATGCATTTTACGACAAAAATGTGTAGATGTAATGTATTTGTTGTAGATAAATAAGTGATTTAACTTTTTTGTTCAGAATTTTTTTTATACCCCTTGACCATGAATTAACTATAGACTTAAGCCGACAAAGTATAAATTAACTATACAGCATTTTGTACCTCTTCTTCTTTCTTCTTTAATGGCTCTACAACCGGGATCCGGTCCTGGCCTCTCGCAACTGTTCCCTCCACAGGTCCCGATTCTGAGCCGATGTTATCCAGTTTGGCATCCCTAAGCTCTCTTTTGTACCTCAGTCTTGCTTTTTTCTTCGAGTGGTGAAATAACAAATCTACAGACCAATCCGCACCACACACTTCCCGAAACACAAACCGACCACTGGCGAGCTTGTTTCTCTTGTGCATCGGTAGTCTTTAAGTATATTAATTCAAAGGACGATTGTACATAACGAAAATGATCCAATGGTGCTAAATCTTTGTTTGATTCAAATTTGCCGTCGTATGCCCGTACGAACAGCTCAGTTCTCGGCCATTTAAATTTTTTGGTCAAGTTTGCCCGTTGTAAGGCCATCTTTTATTTTTACTCGGGTTATTGTATAATTTGTGCATAATAATATAGGTAATCTACCTAAAAGAAATGTCTAAAAATTTCAGGGCGCATAAAAATATCTCGCTCAGGGCGCCAAATTACCTAAAGCCGGCCCTGCATACAATGGTACCTAACTTCACTTCACTTCAGTTCCCATTTAGGGTAGGCCTTTTATCATCTCAACCAGAAAAGATTCCAATTTCACCGAAACACTAACACAGTTGTAGTTTAACTACATCAACATAAAACATAAGATCTTTTATGATTTACCATATCTAGAGCCAATTATACATAATGTGCCAAAGCAATAAACCAAATGTTTATCAAAACACGAATCTAAGACTAATTTAGAAAAGATTTATTGATGTAGAAAAATCGTTAAAACGAAAAAGCAAGTACTGCGAGTCTATAAACAGTGACGGATAATTGGTATTGAACATAACTGACAAGTACATGCAATCTCCAAGGAAACCAACACCGTTCCGGTCAATGGTCATGTTTCAAAGTTCAACATAAAATTTGCCCAGAATCGAATCCGAACTATTGCATATTTAATTAACTAATTCCCAACTGACGTCCGTTTCCCATCTGATTAGAAAATCATGTGCAAGTATCAAAAGACCCATTTGATCTCGTTACTAGTTTATGCAATTTCTTCACACTTTATCCAGCTGTAGCTATCTCCAGAAGTTATGTGCATGTGCATGTGTTCAGAAGCACCAGAAGAAGCGTGCATCCGTGACCAATTCTTAATTCAAAACATAACAATTCCAACAACAAAGAGCAGCCAACAGCCACAATGGACGTAAATAGAGGTTATAAAATGGTCCAATTCATGCGCGCATAAACGAAATTCATTGCGGGTGTTAACTGGATCGAGCGTTAGCTGCACGTGAGCATGGAAATTGGGCTCGTCTGGATCTGGTTCTAACGTGATTCATTCATGGGCTCTTACGTCCGGAAATGGTGCACATGCAAAATGAGCCTCTTGAAATCCAGCGTGTGCGGCAATCCGTCGCTGGTGCTCCTGCAGTGGGCACTGCAAATAAAAGAAGGTAAGCCGCGACGGGACCGCGTCTGGTGCATGTAGATGTAGACGCTGTGCGACGAGTTCGCTACCCCCTTGGGTCGGCGACGCGGTGGTGGGCTTGGTTGACTAATGACTCTCTTCAATTTTCGGTCCCACGGATGGCGAAATCAGACGCTATCGCTTATTCGTCCGTCTGCGTGCATAACTCATATGCGAAATTCTGGCTTTGTCTGATGCTTCCCTTTTGGAATTCTCGGAAGCAGGAGCCAATTTGCGTGCTCGGAATGTAAACAGGGAACAAATATATCGGAAAGTCAATTACGGACGAAGGTCACACCCCAGATGTTCGAATTGGATATGCGGCTACGTTTCCCCCTGTTGTCGGATGTGACACTGTTATTTGTGCAATACTCGATGCCTAACTGCGTCGGGGTTAATGCTGCATGTAGAGCTCAAATTACCGGGTTTGTTATTGTTTGCATGATGCTTGAACATTTGTTGAGGCTTTTGCTGACTGGTCATGGAATCGGTTCAGCGACAACTTAAATCGTTTTCAAGCTGCAGTTTTTACTGCTTTGTAAACTTTTTGAGGGTGAATGCTTCACTACCTTCAACAACTATTACAATGAAGTCTCCTACCCAGCATTTATTTGTGATAAGATACGTAGAGGTGGACGGAACCCAATTGGCCTTGAAAAGGCTCCGATTGCCTCTCTGGCTTGCTCCTCCCCATAGTTACGGTAGGGGGTTTAAGGTAGAGGTTCCGCCAAAGAGTTGATGCCGAGAAAGTCGCGTTTTCCATGCGCAGTAGAATCCCCGCATGCCGTTCCCGTCTCTTAGCCTAGTCGCAACAAATTTCGAAGGGGAAATTTGAAAATAGATAAGCGCATTTCTTATCAATATGTGCGCAATTTTTATTTGTGTGCAGCTTTAATTTCCCCAGCTGCGCGCTCCGGCATCAACTCTTTTGGCGGGACCTCTAGCAACGTGCTCCCTAATCGGTATTTGTCCGGTTATAGTCGACACGATTTTGACGCTGTCTTTCATCGTCACCATCTGGGGGTTGCGTAATCTCTGTTTTTTTATCACCCTGCCCTTAGGCTTGGCGCAGTTTGGTAAACTTCTCTATCCTACTACTTCTCATTACTGTTGAATGAAAGTAAATGGAAGGTGTTATCTCTCCTCCTGTACATTTTCCACTGTTGAATGATACTGTGCCGACTTCGCAAGAAAGTTCCTTTTGATAAATTTTAACCAGCACCGAAAATATTTTCATTGCTCAATGGCAGTTTTACACAAAACCCCGTTATTCTGAGGCAAGCCATTTTGTGGAATTAACCTAGCCTGGATTTGTTATATTTTTTGTTGTTGCAAAAGACGGGCACCTCAAGGCAGAACAATATGTTATTACTGCCTCAGTAAAAATAAAATATGGCCTTAAGCGGGCGAACACCAAACATGATTGAAACATTGTCTCCGGTCATGCGAAGGCCATCAGGAGACCGGTTGCAGGACAGTGCGGCCACATACCATACACACATATCGAAATGGACGCCATATTACCTTCTCAGAATGGAAAATTAGGCGAGAGAACCATCTAAACTCGTGTTCACGGCGTGAGTCTGAAGCCGGCTTAATGGGTGATTCAACTCTTAACATCCTAGAGGTAACTCTAAGGCGCCCATCATTAATTTATTCTATCACTCATGACGGAAATCAAAATTTTCATATAATTACATCAATCATATCACCTTAGATGGTAGGTTTTCCGTCAAGTCATAACAATAACCGTAAAATCCTATTGTCTTAACGACCCCTAACGGAGGATCTGCGATGGAATGATCATATATTCCAAAACGCTAAGCAAACCAAGCCGCCAGCCAGTCGTCCTAGCTACAATCTACAATTCCTTCATTCCGCCCCGCCTTGAATACAACTCCTATATCTGCGCAGGCGCCCCAAAACCCACATCGGCCTGATTCGCAAAGGTGCAAAATCTTGCCATCAAACTCATTGGTGATGCGCCGCCTCTTTAGATCCTTTAAGCCACCTTAGGAATGTAGAAGCCCTCTTTATTGCTATTACCATAGCTACAGTTCCACTGAAATTCAGAACCTCCTGCCTACGCGGCAATATTTTTCCCGCAACACAAGGCTAGCCGGCTCGGCCCACTCCCATATGATGCAACCCAATCTTCTCGGGCACAATACGATCTAGAAGTTCGTTTATGAATAGAATAACTCGACTGTGAAATAATCTTTCACAGCCAGTATTTCCGAACTCATACAACATCTTAGAAATCAAACTTAAGGTTGATCAACATTTCCTTGAGCACCACCCAGACACCCTATAACCTTTCCAATTCTGCTCTATTGTTAAAACCAAGCTTACTACTAGATATTGTACCATGAACTTAATGACAAGACAAACTGGGAGTACCTACAAAGGGTGGCCCTAAGCTTGGTTTTTTCAAATAAAAAAAAAAGTTTCTTCTTCTTCTTTAACGGCTCTACAACCGGGACCCGGTCCTGGCCTCTCGCAACTGTTCTCTCCACCGGTCCCGATTCTGAGCCGATGTCATCCAGTTTGGCATCCCTAAACTCTGAGCGTCCTGGTCTACGCCATCCTTCCAGCGAAGGTTGGGCCTCCCTCGCTGTCGCACCCCATAGGTCTTACCGCAGAGAACTTTCCGAGCAGGCTCATCTTCACTCATACGAGCTAGATGCCCTGCCCACCGGAACCTACCGAGCTTTATTTTCTTCACAACATCTATGTCGCGATAGCGCTCGTAGATCTCGTCATTGTAGAGTCTCCGGAATCGTCCTTCCTCACATACGGGGCCCACAATCCTCCGAAGTATTTTCCTCTCAAACACGCCCAAGAGGTTTGAGTGCTTTTTGCTAAGCACCCACGTTTCGGATGCATATGTGAGAACGGGTAAGACCATCGTCTTATATAGTAAAAGCTTAGATGTTATGGTTAGATATTTGGATTTGAAGAGCTTTGACAGACTATAGTAGGCTTTGTTGGCTTTTAGCAGTCGTGCGCGTATTTCTGGTTCCATGCTATTGTCGGCTGCTACTATTGACCCAAGGTAGGTAAATGATTTTACCACGTCAAACTCGTGTTCCGCTACCTTGATTGTGGGACCAATGTTAGGTGTTCTTCCAGACGAGGCCACCATGTACTTTGCTTTCGTTAATGTGCAGTCCCAGATTTCCGGCCGGTTGCTCAATCTGAGTGAAAGCTTCTTGTACAGCTGTTGTTGTTCTTCCAATGATGTCTATGTTTAATTTGTAAAAAACTGAAGTGAACCAAAAAATAAAAAATAATTTTGAATGTAAAGTTTGTATTGCTGCAGCCACTTGCCCTAACGTATTAATAAAATAAGAAGAGAGCGCTCCACGCTTTTTTACATTTAAAACAGTGGCTGCAGCATTAAAAACTGTACATTCAAAATTATTTTTTACTTTTTTGTTCACTACTTTATTTTTATGGAAAATCGCATAATTTATGTTTCTTGCATTACCTATTTTACAATAGCACTCACCGTCTATGAGGTATATCACGCTAGCTGGCCAAAGAGTCGTGCCACACGCGGGTCTAGGTCTATAGTTTGACGCTAATTTATTGCTAATTTGTTACGTGAAAAATAATTTTGTCGCTCATCTCATTGCTTAAATAATGATGAAAGCGCTAGCTTGATATCAAGCTGGCTGGCTACCCAGTGCATCTTTCAATCTGAGCAAGATAATAGAGTGGGGTTTGCGGCATATTTTGTCGCTAATTTGGCGCTGAAAGAACTACGTAATACAAATTTTGTCGCTGGTTTTTTACACACCACAAGATGCTAAAAAAAATTTTAACGTAACAAATTAGCAACAAATTAGAGACAAATTATGGAACCACACCCGTGGCACGACTATTTGGCCAACTAGCACGGTAAACAGAAACAAGGTAATGTAAAAGACTGTATATCGTAAACGATATTTTAGTGCTGACGTCACGTGGGGCCCGCTTTCCATATAAAATCGAGGCCGTTGTTGTTGTTTCTGCATTAGGGCTGACGTCTCTAGGCGCCCACTTTTTACGGTATTCGAAGCTGTCGTCTCTTTTACATTACCTTATGTTTCTGTATACCGTGGCCAACTAGCTTGATATACCTCCGTTTATGACATATTTGCGAAAAAAAAACGGTTTTCGGGACCTTTGACCTTGGATAAAGGCGAGATAATACCAAAATCACGGCAATCTGGCCCATAGGAGACCACCCCGCCAAGCCGGGCATCCCGTACATGTCTGTTGCCCCAGCTGTGGAGAGACGAACGAGAGGGAAGAACTTGATCATTTCTTGTGCAAATGTGCGACTTTAACACTAAATCTACACTAGGCAGTTAGTTCTCTAACACTTTAAAGAGAGTTTCGGACTAGAGATCAGATCACTGATAAGCTTCCTGAATTCTACAATATGGCTTTACACCTCGGACACAGCCGACCAAGCAACCACTGAATCTTCTTCTAAACACTGTGTGCAACGCACCTCTTCGAAACGATGATAATTTTGGTAAATGCATCGATCTTATAAAAAACCACTCTTTTCTTAAAATGCTTTTAAAAACTTCCAATAATAACCCAATTCGCACTTTTCCTTAGTTGACATAAATAACTCAGAATTGCAAAAAAAAAACCAATCACCTATCCACACATCCCCGCCCTCAATTTCTAGCATACATATATCACTAAAGTAGAGCGGAAACTATGCTCAAACCCCATATGTTATTTAAAATTCATAAAGCTTCTAATAAAGTAAATATTTACGTACACTAATGCATATTCATGGCATATTGAGTCCGTAAATCGTCCATCGAGTTTATATGCTCAATACATTTTTGGCGGAAGTTACGTACGGATGACGACAACAACCAGTAGCATACCTGGACTGAAGATATAAAAAACAAAAAACAAAAAAAACAAAAACGAAAACTAAAAATAAAAATAAAAAATCCCAAATCTGCATATATGCAGAGAACTCTCACAACTTTTTCCGGACATGGTCGGCTTGTGGTACCTGTGTCGTATAAAATTGACGAAATTTTTTTTCTCACTTTTATTGCAAAATTTACTTTTATAAAAACCAGTTTTTTTTAAGACAGAAAATTACGGAAATGAAATCACGGCGCATAGCAGGTGTGCTTATGCTCCATGCATAAAATGTAGAAATTTTTATAAACCAGATAATTTTCTATCATCAATTTTTATCTCTAGATAAATTGTGGAGCGTAGGTAAGAAATGCGCGCTTTTTTCGTGGTGTTTTTCATTAAAAATTCCAACGAGCCGAAAATGCGTCCAACTTCCGCTTTTAATTTGCATCAGAGGTCGCCCAGATCAGTGGGTAGATTGCTAGCTTGGCTACTTAACGTGATTGCCGGATGATAATAATAAAATCTACCGACATTGTTTCGTCTCAAAACTCAAAAGTGAAGAACTGGAGGTGAAAAATATTCCTCCTTGTTTAAAATACACAAAAACAAAAACACAAAATCACGCTAATCTGACATATTTTTTTTCGCTGAAGTTCTTATAATTTTATTCATTGGTTTCGCAGGTATTTTACGTGTGACTCATCATGCACAGGTAATCAATTATGAATTCCTTGAAGGTGACTAAGTCGCATATGATGTGGGAAATATGCGGCTGAGATCTGCTGGGGGTTTATTTAAAGAGAATCTCAACAATTTGCATTCATTCAACTCCTGCAAGATTCCCCCAGAAAGTGTTCCATTTAATGTTGGCTTGAGCTCGTTAATTATTATTCCGATTGCGCATGCTTCAAATCATATTGGTCTAACTGCGCTGTCATTATACTAAACAGGTATAATTCAATTACGGAGCATTTAACGCACGTATGACTTACGGCAGAGCAAACGGTTAAAAACAATTTTTTTTGATGATGAAGAAGAAGAAGTACTAAATTGCGTCCATTTGGAATGCACTTCACGATTGTAGCACAGGTATAACCCACCGCAGCGAGTGGAAATATAAACTTTTGAAGAATGCAGAACTGGACATCAAGCATAAAGGTTGAATCGAATATAGAAGGTTGAATTAAAACCCGATGCTGGAAAGATCGTAAATTAATGTCTATTGTGTGGAGGCTGCCTATCAAAGGGTCCGCGCGCTTTCTTGAGATAGTTTTGATTAATAGTAGCCAATTTTATTTCGTATATGAGTGAAGCTAGTTTCATTGGATTCAGAATACTAGAAACTGAACTTTTATTAATCATTTTTTAGAGCTTTGTGTTATCAGTTTCGTTACTGTTCACTGTTTGCCTTGATTGATACCGTCTTGAATTTATAGAAACGACCGTAAGGAAGCCAATGTTGATAGAACTGTGTTGTTGTTATTACTGGTGAGATCAGATTGAGGGTAGCTAAAGCAATAGACGACGACCTCTAAGTATGCGTGACGAGTCTATTTCGCTTGTTTGTTCTGGGCAACGTGTATTGAACGTAGCTGATAGTCATTCTCCCAACCTTGCTCTCCTCTCCTTAATACTATCAGTGGCGGCTTATCCTATCCTCATTCACATTCCCTTTCATGGGTGTCACTTTTAAGCTAAGGTGTCAAACCACCCAGCCGAAAGCTGAACGGTCAGCCAATGGTGAATGAGGCTGGTTACAAACGATTCCTACCGATGCCCAAAGTCTAGAAATTAACAAGTCTTTCATCTTCATATGGTTAATGAGTGAAAGACGAACAGCTATATGCATAAGTTCTTCAAATGACGATGTCAGGCTATCAGAGAGAGAATGCAATATTTTTATAAGCGCTAGCATACAACTAAACAACAGAAAATTTTATGTGTTTCTATAGGGATAATGTTGATGTATTGGTGCATATTTGCTCGTTTGTTTTGATGACTTCAATTTTGACAGCTGATTCAATTTTCTTTCCTTTTCTGTTCTGCATACTTTACCGTAAAGACAGAATCTGGCTTTGTCTCGCTGAATTCACGAAGTATGCGTTGAGTTTTGCTCAGCAGTGATGTTCATATATGCACGCACACAACCAACCGGGTGAAAATTTTGAAGATGAAAGACTTGTTATTACTAGACTTTGTCGATGCCAGGACAGATTAATCACAAGAAAAATCTTAATATATTTCCTGCTCTGGAAACATTAAAGCCACGGTCATGATATGAGCGGTGAGCGGCAGAGTGACAATACTAAAGTGCCGCTCTCTGCTAATTCGAAATTTTAAATTTTTCTAGTGCCGCTCTTTTCTTGGCCGAAGCCTTACACAACATGGAGAAGCTGTAATATCTCCAGCTTATTCGGCCCAGAAAATCAATGTGAAACCACCAACGCATTCACTTTAATTGAGAACTAACACTCACGCAAAGGTTGCGTTGATACAGTACCCTCAGAAGCTGAGCTAAACACAGCTTCTTCGGAACCCAACAGCGGGATAAAACAAAAGAAATTTTCTGCATACACTATATTCTCTTCGTTTTCTGCTAATCTGTTCTGGCTTCGAGCAATATTACATTTTCTCTTAAAATTTTGCTTCGAGATTTTGTGTTTGACTCTTCTTAAAATATGAATTTTCGTTTGTATATTGAGTCAAGAAAAAAGAGATCTAGGATAGATGAAGTTTCTCTTTATATATTGTTGATTCTAATTGGAAAACAGAGGGTTGTGTTGAATATAAAGCTGATAGAGGTTCCGCCAAAAGAGTTGATGCCGAGAAAGTCGCGTTTTCCATGCGTAGTAGAATCCCCGCATGCCGTTCCCGTCCCTTAGCCTAGGCGCAACAAATTTCGAAGGGGAAATACATAAGCGCATTTCTTATCAATATGTGCGCAATTTTTATTTGTGTGCAGCTTTAATTTCCCCAGCTGCGCGCTCCGGCATCAACTCTTTTGGCGGAACCTCTAATTTTGTAGCTTCCATTATATTTTTTATGATTCTCTTTAAAGATTATTTAAAGGGATAGAGAATATTTTTATGAATTTTATGAGCACGGGCTGCCTGAGAGTTTTTTTGCAAGAAGAATGTATTGATTGTAAGCGTGGGTGTGGGTGGGTGCGAGGTATGCAGGGTGTTATCAGTACTACTTTTTTTTAGATTTTGACCCAAAATTATGGATTTGTATGAAAAATTAAATGAGATGAAAGTAGTATTTGCAGTTTTTCAATGGCTTTTTCTTTGGAGGCTTTAATTATCCACAGAATCTGAAAAAAGGCGCAAAACGCCCACTACCAGCGAAAATATTTCGAAAAAAATAACGAAAAAATGCGATTAGATTTTTTTTACTTTTTGGAAGTTTAAACAAATTTTCTTGAAAATATAACTTTGGAACCAAAACACTAAAATTTAGCTAGCAGTTTTTTAAGTTTTTTTTTTTTTTTTTTTGAGGTTGTGTACAGATAAAAATTTCATATTGTAATCGCTGATAGCCAATATCATAATGAACGCCTCTATTTCTTTTGCTTTTTTCGGACCTACAAATGCCGAGATATACGCATCTATAATTAGAAAGACCGACCAAAATTACAAAATGGTCGATAACTTGGTTGCTAGAGCTAAAAATTAGCCATTTCGTATAGTATTCGATGTGACTAACAAGTTCCAAACGAAATTTTTTAGACTGCAAACAATTGCTTATGTTTTGCTTATCTGACTCCAATATATGGTATTTTTCAGTTTTTTTTAGTAAAAGGCTTACATACTTTTATCGTTCATCTTGCGCATTGCTTCTCTTATCCTGAACCTTACGAACCGCCACTACTCATACACGATGTAAGTGGTGAAGAAGATGATATCGACCTATCTCAGGGAGTAAGAAAGAGTAGAGGAAGCAAGGGGACGGAAATGGCGGGGGCAGCTGCAGAAACGATGCCCACAGAAAACTCCTAAAAAGAAAAATCAATAAGAAAAATCCTAAAAAACACATCATGGCGATTGAATGAGACCCTAAAAACCGCCTTAGGGGCCTCCAAAGAAGAGAAAATAGAAGCAGCTACAAAGAAGAGGGCCGGAGAGAGTGCCCAGTGAACGGGGAAGGAGTCCCTCGAAGAAGTGGTCTACCTGGTAGAGGTAGAACGGAATAAGAAGCTTAAAGAGCAGAAATATAAACAACCGGGGGACAGCTAAAACCAGCAAATAAAGACCAGGCGGAAACGAGATAACACGTTTCAGGCGGACGCAGAAAGGAGATCTTCTGGTGTCACTGAGGACGGGTGAAAGCAAAACTATGCACCGTCAGCAGAAGGGGCAATCCTCGCTACGAGAAGCAGCACAAATGAGAGCAAGCACCAATCAGGTACGGATAGAGATAAGGGACCGACGGATGAAACCACATCTAAAGAAGAGGTGTGCGAGGCACTATAGAGCCAGATGGGCCTGTTGCAAGTGCAGGGACAGAATATGTGACTGAGGAAACTTTATGGTGGTGCACAGACGACCATCATAAATATGCCGATAGGTGTAGCGAAAAAACGCTACAAGCATGAAACGTCCGCATAGGACGGGGGCCTCGGTTGCCTAGGGAGTAAGGCGTCTGGCTACTATCCCAGAGGTCCCGGGTTCGAGTCCCGGCCAGCCCACGGCAGTTCACCTTTCTCCCCTACATAAATTTCCTCCTTTTTTCTTCCGTCTATTCATTCCTGATTCCTCTTGTCATAGCCTTCCTTAGCCCTTCCCCGCTCCACCAAAGAGCATGTCATCGTTCATGAGATTCAACTCGTTTCAGGAGGCATAACACTCCAGCGAATCGTTTCTCGATGCCCCATGTCTAACTGACGATAGTAATGGTTGGGAGTAGGTGGACTAAAAATATCGCGGGTAGATTGTGGCAGTTTTGCATTCTGACCGATAATCGTCATAAATTGTTACCATTACTGCCAGTATCAGGCATTGAAAGCATTGTCTCCAGGTTAAATTCCTTAAGAATCAATACGGGTCTCCTGGCTTAAAAGACTGCTCCCACGTAAACGCATCGCCCTCGCCCGAGCCTCCTTGGTGATTACCGGCGAAGCGAGGTTCAGTAGGACCTCCATAACCTCAGTCGAAGAGGTCTGTTTAGCTTCTGTGATGTCAAGACCGACCAGATTTACATCTTGGCTTAGCAAAATTACAGCACCTTTTTGTTTTGACTTACCCACTATCCAAGGAGGAGATGCTGAGGGGTATTCTCCCCGATTTCACGGCACGTCAGAAAACGGGCTAGCACGGAGCTACCCCGGAATAATGGCAGCAGGATAAGTAGGATCTCTTGCAGGCCCTTTTGAAGGAAAGCTGGGAGGATCTGGTATTTCCCAGCAATATTAAAGGGCTCCAAGGTGCCAATGACCCATTCGATCCCCCACTTTTTGAATTTCTTTGTAAATTTCAAATGGGGATTACTCAAAGAGGTCTCGAGGAACTTGCACCATATTGGATTCGAGTCGGGTGATCCAAAACACTGTCAAAAAATAATCAAGCGTCTAGGTTAGGTTAGGTTAGATATGGGATGATTTAAGCTCGTACACTTAGACTAAAACGATAGACCTATTGTGATGCCATAATAATCCCACTTTAAACTTAATGTTAAAGTGTCGTTTCTTCGCTAAACCATCTCGAGGAAGTAATGAATCTTCTAAGTTTCGGGAGACACAATCTTCGAGAGACACGAGCGATGGCTCGACACTCTGTTCTGTCAAGGCCAGGGTAATGACATCCCGGAGCACGTTGTTCAATGCTCCCGGTATGTTAAGGAATGCTACTAATGTATATACTCCTTGACCTCAAGGACTTTTTGAATGGTTGAAATCAATGAGTGAAGAGCAGAATCAGTTGATTTGCACTTTGTGTAGGCGTGTTGTGCGACAGAGAGTTCCGAGGTTAGTACGGTCTGCCTCAGATATTTTTCGATTAGCCTTTCTAGAATGTTTAATAGAAAGGTTGATAGGCTGATTGCCCCGAAGTCGGTGTTACGTAAAAAGTACTTTCACCTCTTTCCAACTAGAGAGGATGCAGTTACTTTGAAGGAATCCAGTAAACGTGGCCTGCAGGCAGGGGATGATGTAACTAAGTGGTGCCAGCACTACGCCGTCAGGGCTTAGTGATTTATAGGGCTGGAAGGTGTTTACAACCCATTCAATTGTTGCTCTATTTATGATAGATTTGACCAGCTGTGGTAGTACTTCTTAGGAAATAGGTGTCCATGTAATGTCAGTCCAGGAGCTACATTTGGGTTTCCTTATTGCCACTTTGTATCTGCGATTAGACCAATTCACCAACGACCAACGGCTTTTGCTGGTAGAGAATCCATTAAAGGGTTCACTTGCTATCAAATCAGTAAGTGTATCAGTTTGATATAACTCTGTGTTGGGTTCCTGGATACAGGAGAATTAGGAGAAACTGCAGGGCAGATGAGTTTGCTAGACAGGGAAGTGGCAAGGACATCCCACTTAACCCAGCTGGGAAACTAAACTGGCTGTTAGAAATATCAGCTTAGCTCGAGCCGAGTGGAGATGGACCACAGCAACCGTGTGCCGCACTCTTCACACAATATGGCCGACTTTGGACGCAAAGCGTCTATGCCCCTGTTAGGACGAGCTCTTTATTCTACTATTGGAAGGGGATGCTTACAAAACTCGCATTATCACGTTGATATCTTTCATTTCTCTGACCCACCTAACCACCCTCACCCTCTTCACTTTCCGTTGGGTAGTAATTAGTACAATAATTCGTTTATAGCTCTATAGTACATATTTTGTTTTAGCATAAACTCGAATTGGATTTTGTTAAGGTGTCGTAGTTTTAATAATATTGTCAAAGAAATACTCCTATCCGTATCTAGAAACATTGAGATTTGTTGAGCTTGTATTTTTATACAAAAAAAAACTTTCTTACACAATTCTCAATGATCATCTACAACAGATTGACTCATGGCCACATAAAACGCTCTCATTAGTTAACGATTTTAATAGCGTCGAAAAATAGTTTCCGCATGTAAAGCAACGACTGCAGTAAAATTGCAATCGATTTGCAAATCTGATTTTGCTCGGCCAAAGCACGTATGCATATGGTGGCTCTCTGCGTGGGTCTATTCATCGGGGTTTCACGATAATTTGTTCAGCACAGCAACAAGACGAAGGTGCAGACAACGCGATACACACTGCACTCACCTGTATTCACCGTTCTGAAAATTAATATAAAAAAAGGAGCAGAAAATCCTTTATTTTTTTGCCAACTAAGATCTTGCCGCAAGATAGTATTGTTTTGCAACTTGTCAAAGCTTCCGGCGAAATATCAAACGCCTATCGCCATAATTCATCTCGCACTATCACGTCCTCCTCTCGGGCTGCAAATGCAGAAACGCTTGAGCTGCAGCTACTTCAACAATGGCGAAATCTTTTGTGCAAATCTTTTTTCAACAGTTTACCAACATTTGAACTACAATATTTTAGCTTATCGTTGAAACGTTCAATCGAGTTTAATGCGTTTTCGCTTCGCTGGCGAAATACTTTCAATTTGTTAACTAAGTGCACATGTGACCGTTGCTAAAATCGAATTTTAAGGAAAGTTGTGCGGTTTCTCAGCGGGTTTTTTCACTCCTTGTTTTTTGGTGGAAGACGTTTTGCCTTGAGGAGAGGCTATTAAAATTTACGATAGCTTTTTGCAATTTTTGTCAAACGACAGCGATGTAATTTTTTGCAAATTAACATGGGTATCGAGGTTTTTAAATAATGGGATGTAGTTAAAAAACACGGTTTTAATCGATTGGGGCTGGATATTATTATTTATGATGACTCAGGCTGTTTTATAACCCTTTCACTTGATATTTCCACTGTATAGGTTAAGTGAATAATGCGACCACAGGAACATTATTTGAAGAATGAAAAAACTTAATTGGCTTCTTCTACACAAAGTCATTATTACATAGCCTATATTTCTTTCGATTGTGACTCACTTATTGGAGACAAAAATTAACTAACGCAACTTAATATTTTCATGGATGATTTATTTCCTGCCGATATTTTTGTAATAATTCAGATGAACAAACTACTGAATCGAATGTCTATCCATTGTTCATAACTTTATTCATATCGTACCATTGTAGGCCTTTTAATTTTATTCTGTTTCTAAAATATTGTCATGTGTTGTTATTAACTTCCCACTTCATAAAGATATGAGTTTGATCACTTCGGTAAACACACGATCAACTACCCAGTATGATGAACTTCGTCTACGTAAACTTCTTACAAAATAGTAATACGTTTAGCACAAGTGGGAAATTGACTAGTCCCAGAACTGGTGCCAAAGTAACCCTGAGAGAATCTAGTTCAAAACACGATAACACCATTTTTTTTAGAGAATTTGTTTCTCCTGAACGTTAACAAAAAACATTTCCGTCGTACTTCGTTCGTAACACTAGAACGGGTATTCGAACTCGTGTTGGGCGTATTGAAGCGACACTGAGGAGAACTGGGAATAAAATGTCTTTATTTGGAAATTCCAAAGCTTTCAGGAGATATTAGCAAAATTAATCAAAGTAAAGGACTTGTCAGATCTGACCGAACAATAACTCCCCAGCAAAGTGATGTAAGGTGTAAAAAATTCGTTATGAAACGTAATTTTTGCACGATTTTTAAAGAGTTCTCGAATTTTGACAAATGACGGCTTGTTGGAAAGATATCGCTGTGCAGAATCCAGAAAGTCTCGGAAATATTAAACGAAAATTGGATCTCAGTCATTACGTTTACATGATTTACTTGAGTTCTTGACTTGAAATTTACTTGAAACTCAAGTTGCGTTTTCGGTTCATTTACTTGACTTCAAAATGTCTTGAAATTTTTTTGAACTGACATTTGACCTTTCATATTATAACAGAAAGTAGCTCCATATTATAATATAAATAACTTCACAAATATTGCATCAAAAGTATACATTCCCTACAGCTTTTATCTTCTTATTGTTCCAAGGAAAAAAATCGCATGCAAAATTTCAAGTATTCAAGTAGCGTTTACATGAGTTTTTTCAAGTCAATCAAACAAATTTTCGTGATTTACTTGACTCAAGTTTACTTAAAGTCAGGACGAGTTTACATGCATATTTAGTTACTTGAAATCTACTTCAAGTATACTTCAAGTAAACATGTAAACGTAATGAGTGTTTAATAATCGCGACCCAAATCTTTCCTCGGACGAATTTTTCAAAATTTTAGAGAGCTATGTTACAGCCTCGACTACTTGTCGTGTCGTACAAGCTAGCTCGAAGATGAGAGCAACAAAACCTTGGGTTACAAAAGTGATATTAACATCTATAAGAACTAGGGATAAGCTAGCTAGAAGCCTAAGGAAGCAACCTTTCAACCAGCAACTTCACACCAAGTATAAAAACTACAGAAATAAATTGTGTAACCTCATTAAAATAACTAAATCTGCTTATTACCGAAATGAACTTTTTAAATTTAAAAGGTAACCCAAAAAATCTTTGGGAGCAAATCAATGAAATTACATCCACCCATAAAGCAGATGGTGTGATATCTGAACTTAAAACTAAGAACGGGACTATCACGAGAGATGAGTATGCCATTGCATGCGAGTTAAATGATCATTTCTCAAGTTTAGGCGAGAAAATCGCAAATAACCTCTGCCGTAAATGATATGATCCATATCCCTCAAACACCAATTCGCTATCCTCTAGAATTTCCACCGATAAGTTGTGAAGAAATATGTTTTCACATAAACAATTTAAAAATAAATAAAGCTCCTGGGAGCGATGGACTTCCTGCGGGAATTCTGAAAAGTATTTCACACCTTGTCAAACATCCCCTCTCACATATTTTCAACTTGTCTATGGAAAAGGGAATTTTCCCCAACAAGTTAAAATGCGCTGTTGTTGTCCCTTTGCATAAGTCTGGCAGTAAAAGTGACCCGAACAATTATAGGCCAATAAGCCTGCTTTCTAATATTGCCAAAATTTTAGACTCTTGAAGTTTCTGGATGATAATAACATCCTTGCAAAAAATCAATACGGCTTTAGATCGAATACGAGTACAGATCATACTTTGTTTGACGTCACATACTTCATTAGCGCCAGTGTGGACAGAAATGAGAAATTCTTAGCAATTTTCCTTGATCTGAAAAAGGAATACAGTAAATCATCAGCTTCTGATCAATAAACTTGAAAAGCTGGGTTTAAACGGGGGAATTTTATCGCTTTTTAATTCCTGTCTTCACGAACGACTGCAGCTCGTTAAAGTGGGGAGTAGAGTAAGTGAGCCTAGTTTAGTACGTTGTGGGATACCCCAAGGAACTGTGCTTGGTCCTTTATTGTTCCTCGTCTATGTCAATGATATTTTCCATCTGCAGCATAATATATCAAATGGACACGTCGTTGCGTTTGCTGACAATACTGTCTTAATGTTTAAAAGCGATAATTGGAACACGACGATCAGCTTAGCAAATAGTGGAATGAAAACTTTTTACGAGTGGCTATGTCTGCTTAAGCTCGCGCTAAACCTAGAAAAAACACATTTTATTATGTTCGGCCATAAGGCAAGCCCACTCAATGAACACTTGATTAAGGTATGCGATACCCCACTAAAACGTTTTCCAGATATCAAATACCTAGGTGTCACAATAGATGATCGTCTTAAATGGGATAAACATATTCTTGGTATATGTAAAAGGATTAGGAAAACTAAATACAAAATTGTGCTGCTTCGAAATATTCTTGATAGACCAACGATGAGATCAGTATACTTTGCGTTAATACAATCACTCTTTCAATATGGTATTTCAGCTTGGGGCTCTGCATACACAAATGTCATGAAGCCGTTAATTAATTTACAGTCGAAAATCATTAAAATGTGCATAAAAAAATCTAAATTCTTTTCCACTACTGAAGCGTTATCCACTTTTAATGTACTGACTGTCCGACAAATCTATTGCTATAATTTACTTAAATTTACATATAAAAATTTAAGGCTATTTCCTGTGCACTGCTCAGGCTACCAAACCAGGAGACAATTAACACTTGCAATACGAAAATGCAGAAAAGTGGTATCTCAAAGACATCCCAGTTACTTAGGTCCGATGATGTATAATGAACTTTCTATTGATATAAGGCAATCATTGAACGAATCCAGTTATAGAAGTATCCTTAAGTATGTTATCCGAAGAAACAGTCATGAACTTTTAAAATACTTATGTTAGGCAAATCAATTTTCCATTGTTATTAATATCAATAATACCCACTAAATTTTAAAGTTAGAAAATAGTTAGAACTTACTGCACCTAGATATAAGAAATTCCAAGAAGTTAATCCTGCTAGGGCTCTCACACACAAGTTTTCTTATGTCAGGGCTAACTTAGACCATAGTTTGTAAATTAAATCGCTATGTACATATTTTTATAAGTTGCAATAATAAAAAAAAAGTATCACTTCATTTAGAACAGGTTTCACTCCAACGAGTGAAACCTGTTTGTTAGATATTAGTAAAACTTATCAATTTAAGACCCTTGTGACACTTAGCCGAAGTTTTTTCATTTAAACAAAAAAGGGCCCAATAGAATGTTATGAATTTTTTGGTTTTTTTATTCCTCGTTTGGCACCACAAAGAAGTCAATAGAGTTGTTAGTTCGCGCGATATCGTACAGTAACAAAAATCACAAACGTCGTTGGAACGACTTGACGGAATTTTATGAAAACATTTTCAGATCACATTTTCGTTAATACGTTTCGGTGGACACCTGAACGAAGCAGGTATCATATTCGGTTCAGGCTATATCGTCTAGCTAGAAAAAACACGTACGTCGTTTAGACAAATAAAACGGTCCGATCGAATTTTATGAAAGTCTTTTCAGCTTATATACTCGTTAATACGCGTCGATCGACACCTCCATGAAAACGATATCTTTTGTGGTTCGCGCGATACCGTGCAGGAAAAAAATGACCACATGTACGCATACTAATGCATACCTCAGGCCTACCTAGCAATAGACTCGTACCAAAGGCCCGGAGCCAAAGTCAGCGCTGCCACCCAAACTAGTTTAAAATGTATTAATCCAACAAACAATATGTACTAGATCAATTAAAATAGTAGTAGATCCTAAAAGTATATGTATAGTATCCAGTGATATGAGACTTTATATAAAAGAGACTTAAAATATGTATAATTTGCAGAAGGAAGGGAAAAATTTACCTTAAATTAAAACCTGTCTTTCCGGCAGTTCTTCGCTGGTAAACTCATGCATTTTTACACTTATTTAACTTAAATATTCGGAGACATTTTTAAATTGTCGTAGAAATCGATGACCCCGCAGCGAACACCTTCGAGAATCGCAAAAATGACAAAACACTATCGCCCCTCTGTTTCGTGATTCAAGTTTTTCGGTCGACTTAGGAGATAACAATGTACGATAGATTTGCTCCGACCTACTGGTACTCCCAAAAGCGAAATCGGCCGAGCGCAAGAAGTTGCACTTTTTTTCGTTTACACGTATATAATTTATATCACCGTAAGAAAATGAATCGAAAATTAAATCGAATAAAAAATGTACTAAAATCAAATAGTATGGAGTAAAAAGCTGTAGCATAAAAATGGTAGCAGAAATAGTACAACTGTAGTAGGCTGGCTGCACTGCCCGAGTATTTCTGTTATTAGATAGCCAAGCAACTATCTGCCCGTATAGTCAGAAATAGCTCTTTTCTCAAGACAGGAAGCGGGTCACTAGACCATCAAGGCAACGAGTAAGCATATTAGCCAGCCTGGGGAAAAATCACACCGGCACACCGCGTACAGAGGCCTCTGTGCGTGCTAAACAGAGACATTTACTTGTACTTTCTCTCGGTAGCTGGATCCAGATAGATGGTCTTGTTACAACAACCGGAGATGCCATAAAGCCTGTGAGAACAATTTTGTGAGCAATATATTTTACGTTTCACTGTGTCTCGTAGTTTTTTTTTATGTGAAATACTATACGCTCAGGAAACGCCTATTATACTGTCGACAATCTATTTTCTTCGTATAGAGTGCAATGTGGAACAGAAGCTCTAGTCGGAGAGGAAGCAGCTGCCACAGCCAAGTCGCGATATTTTTATTCCACTATCGCCACTCTGACCTCGGGACATCGTGAAACAACTCGCGGGAGTGTTATGCCTCCTGAAAGGAGTTGAATCTCATGAACCATCCGATGAAATGCGTTTTGTTGGAGCGGAAAGGGCTAAGGAAGGCTATGACAGGATGAATCAAGAATGTAAAGGGGGAAAATGAAAGAAGGAAAGTTATGTAGGTGGAAAGTGGAATAGGCGAAGGACCGTGGGGCTGCCAGGATTCGAACCCGGGACCTCTGTGATGGTAGCCAGACGCCTAACTCTCTAGGCTACCGAGGCCCAAGGTAGTTGTCCACTTGAAGTGCTAGAACGTGTCATTGAATTGATTTTTTTTTTTTTTTTTTTTTTTTTTGAAAAAGGACTTTTCAATGAATTACCCAAAAGTGTTATTTCTCATTGATTTTGTTTTTTGTACATTTACTCTTAGACCAAAGTTTGAATGCAAATATTTGTAATCTATATATATATTTTTATTCGCTGCGTTTCTAGTTTAGGGATTTATAGTTTTCGCAATATTTTTAACATGATAAATTTCGAGTACTTTTTTACACAAGAATTTAATAGTTTCCCAGATAGTCACAGAAAAACTAAAATTTACACCCACATAAAAATATCTTTAAGGTCCTCAATAGGATCACATAACAGCGACTCCACTGTTTTTTTTTAAGTAAAATTATATATTTACTGAGCTCTTAAATAAACAAACGCATAAAATAAATCAATCAATAAATATAAAAATACTTTAAAAATATTGCTTTAATTCTAAAAATAGTTTCTGACAAAATAAAATGCGCCGAACAATTCTTGGAAATACTTAAAGAAACTAAAGTACCTTGATAGAATTGAAATGTAGTGATTTACGTTCTTAACAGCGTTATTTTTAACATTCACAATATTAGTCACTATACAAAACTTTTAAGAAACATCGACTATTTCTAATTTCACTAGATTTCTTATAAAACTTCCCAATTCTGCTTAAATGCACTTGTACATTCTGCACTAACTGAAAACAGCTTAAATCCAGCGACAGGTATTCGCACTTCACTTAATTACCAATAAAACTTGCCTCTTTCACTTAATTTGTGCAACATGCACAGCACTTATTGTTAGAAAATCCCCTGCGTCATCAGCCGGAACTAATCACACTTTCGAAACTACAATTACCAATAATGCTCTGCCAAGCATGCAACAAAAACCCACTTTGGATGAGCCAAGATTTCAGGTGCTTCTTGGAAGAAGCCCCGTGTCACACACAAAGTAAAATTTTCCCTCCAATAATTTTTCACCCTCCGGAGAAAAGTTGGGCGACTTTTCGCGATAAACGCAGCGTGAAAATGGAAAATGCATGAAAAAAGCCACGCGTTAAATGGAAATTCTTGCATCGATTTTTATTTCGGTTTTTCAGTTAATCTTGAAGGGGTGAAATTCGGTCTTAATCCAGTGCAGTGTCCTGCACGTGTTAACGGTTTCTTTCGGGCGGGAGTTCTACCCTCTGCAAACAATTCCCAGACGGAACACAATGCGGGCACCCCTTAGAACATTTACGACCCTTAATGTGACAGTGACACGACTCGACTTGGGCTGACGAAAGTGCTCTACATCAGAGGCGACGAACAACTTGAAAATGTGCCAGTGACTGCACTTTGGTCGCATAAATTGCCAATCCAGCTCCTCCTATGTTTCAGCTCTGCCACTGATAAGCATGCGCGAAGAAACAACGTCCTCCATATGTGAAAAGACCGCCGCCGCTCGCCGGGTGCATATGGCTGGAGATGCACTTTGATGCATTCAAAAATTTCTCACATTATTGCAGCCACAGCTTCAGATGCTCTAATTGCGCACTCTTGACTCCTTCACTCTGATTTCTTAAGACTAGAGGCTGCAACTTTGATGAACCGTTGGACGCCTTAGGTCGAAGGGTGTAATTGACAGATGGGCTTTGTCCCGCTCTCCAATGTCAGACGGGGTTCATTAATGGAGCCTCCGAGTAGTGCAACCTTGTATGCAATGAGTGTGTGCCCGAGCATCTTTTGTGCACGCTAATAAGCCCTAAGTGGCCCAATTAAGCTGCTCAGCCGGGA
The DNA here is from genome assembly GCA_949987705.1 of Thereva unica. Taxonomy (NCBI): domain Eukaryota; kingdom Metazoa; phylum Arthropoda; class Insecta; order Diptera; family Therevidae; genus Thereva; species Thereva unica. The sequence goes on from OX465281.1 coordinate 187,340,950, forward strand.
GTGATGAACTTCTGGGATTGCTCTGTCAATTAATCAATTCAACTTAAATCGGAGCCGGGTAATCCGTCGCGCGAGGGAAAATCTGGCGCCCATATACCGGAAACGTTCTGGAATCAGATCGCTGCAACTTGATTAGGTAAATTTTGACTGCCTGGAAATGGACAAGGAGTGGCGCTGCCTATCTAGCGAGTTTATCACAACACAGCAATTGGAATGAAATTCGATATAATTTCGGGTGTTTGTTTAGGATGATATCGTGTTATGAAGCATCATCTAACGGAACAACTTTTATCACTGATCTTGACATTTTGAAAACTGATCCACACACAAAAGAAAAATTTCGTTTCAATTCAAACTTGACACCAAACACGAACACTCGTCAATATAGAACAAATCAAGCCCGATAAATTCCCAGGTGACTTTCAACTCATAGACTCACGGATTTCAGAATTTTTGATTTCTTATCACGAAATTGTTTATACCATAAATGGCGCTGTTCTGCAGCTCTTGTTCTAACAGCGAGAAATCGCGAGAAAATCGGGGGGACCACCTTCCACAATAGACCAAACTACATCTAATCTCTTGGCGACCCACTTTCGGACGATTTATGTGCTCGAGTCAAGCAAGTCAATTGATAACTGCCATACAGCTCGCTAGAGGCTCGGCTAGCGAGACTCGAAAACTGTGTACACACATGAAATTGCCGCGATATCAGAGTCGGAAGTTCAATGGAATGTTTACATGTCGGTTTACGTTCTGGGACAAGAGCAACATGCGAGTACGATTTCGATTTGATTGAAGTCTGCTAATGGATTGCTTGTTTGGTATGAAATTTCGTCATGGTCTAAAAAAAATATGATGAGGTAGAATGTGTTTCGTTAAAAAGGAATTGTGACAATTACTTACTTTTTTATTGTTTTCGGTTATCGTGGAATATAGGAGCAGATTATAATTTGTGTGTAGAAAAAAGGTTTGCGAAGTTCGAACATTTTTGGCGTGTGTTGACTCATAATAACATATCAAAGCTTATACTATGGACATACTTGCTATGTTTATGCCATAGTATCAAGTAGTTATTATACTATGCAGACATATGGTATACTAAACCACGAAACACATCGTTTTTGTAATCGTGGTATGCATTTGACAGGACTCACTTGAGAGTCCTGGGGCATTTTAGTGATAGTTCATGTTTCAGGTACTATAGCTCAGTTTCTTTTCTTCTTGCAGCTAATTTGTATCGGTCGATGAACTTTGCTAGTTTCAAGAGGAACAATACTCGGGCGAGGACTCTGATGGCTGCGGCGACTGTTTCGCCGAGAAAAAATCCTAAAAATATATGGCGATTATGAATCCACTAAGCTGAAGTCCTGTTTGAAGTCCTGTTATTCAAATTTATATCTTTTTGTAACATTCGTGGGCTTCATGCGAATATTTCTTTTGGAGAGTGTAATTTGTTCAATTTTAAGCCACCAATTTTCCCACTACGTCACTATCTGGAGTGATTAGGTAAATTTGTTAAACTGTAAGGTTACCTAATTTTTGGCGCACATTTGACAATAGGTGTTGCTGTCAGTTTTGCCACAGTCAAGTGATGATGATGATTGATGTAATTGCCTATATATTTTGATTTCTATCAATTATGACTGATGGAATTGATTGACTCTTGCATGAACGAATAATGGGAACCTATGGGACAACAAGGAAGTAAAAGGAATTTCATAGTTGAATGTGGTTCAACACTGAGCTTGGACCAGATTGAGATACGGTGACGATTCACAGCCAAACCGTAAGTGGTTGAACTCGATATCGGCACGGCTTAAGCAGATACGACAGCAATTATTGGAGAGGTTTTAGAAAAAATGATAACTGCCATTATCAGAACTAGTATTAAAGGAGGTGATATTGTTATAGCACAGACCAAACGACACCCAGACTTTAGATATGTGATTTTTGTCGTGATTTGTTGAAATGCAAAATATCAGTTACTGAGCTATCGAAACTACAACTTACTGGATCCGGGACATTTACGATCGTCCCGCCAACAATCGGCGAAACGAAGACGCTTTACTATTCCGGTGGTGAGAGACGAGAGGCCGGCGTCGGCTTTCGCCGCATTCCAACCGATATCCGAGCATTTGGCGGTTTCAACCATCGGCGGAACGATCAATACCCATATCGTGTCCGTTTATGCGCCAACCGAGATCAGCATGGACGAAAACAAGGACGAATTTTATGGTCGCCTTCAACAGACGGTGGACTCGAATCGAATTAAGAATACTCGGTGGGGGACTTCAATGCACATTCAGGAGCAGATCTAATTAAATAGGAAGGAACCATGGGCAAACTCGGGCACGTAGTAATTAACGAAAACGGCTTACGCCTGCAAACACCAACTCACCGGGAGAAAACCTTCCGGCAAAGACTCGGCGATGTTAGACTACGTTTTGATCAACGCAAGATTCCGATCGACCGACGCTTAGAAACATACGTGGCCGGATTGCGGATCAGACCATTATCTTGTTCGAGCGAAATTACATATGCGATTACAAAGAGCGAAGAAAGAGAATTGGATAGAAGAAAGACAATTGTCGGAGTCTATTGTGGGGTGTGCAATGGAGTTGTGTCCACCTATCCGTAAACGGACACAGCCATGGATATTGGAAAGCTGGACCTCGTCGATCAGCGGAAGCGAATAAAGCACTTCGACTTTGAGCAATACCGACGATTGAATAAGGAAGTTCGACAGAAAATGAAATTGGAACGAGAACCGTACTTGAATAACTTTGAGGCCGACATGGAAGACGCGGCGTCGAGGCACGAGTACTGGACGTTGTACCAGACAATCTAGCGGCTAGGTGTCAAAACAACATCAGCCAAGATTGGATGGAGCTTTCGTGACTTATCCCGATGGACGCCTGCAGCTGGTGGAGTTATTCAAATTTCAGTAAGTTTAAAAAAAAAAACAAAAATTTTTCCCTAATCACCCTGTATCTTAGTGGATAGTGGAGATAGCCGCCCTCTGTAGAACAATTTTTTCTCCAAAGACATCCAGGAATCACCCCTGAAAATATTAGCCGCGTACTCCAACAAAGGATTTATTAAATTTCTGATGACCTTTACAAGCCGGGAATGATAGAATATGAGTATTTTAACTTATTAAAACGACAATATCTCAGAAATGGCAATTCCTACGAGAAAATGTATAATATATTTTTTTGTAGATAATCGCCTAATCTACAAACGTTGTAAACACAATTTTCTGATAAGACGTACGGTTTAGCAGATATTTGCAAAAAACTGATATTTTGACCCTTTGACCTTGAATAAAAAAGTTTGCAGTCGTCCAATCGCGTGGCAGTCTCTACAGCCTATGTATAATAATGTTTTTAAGGGCTGTTCCAATTTTCAGCAACTTCCGAATTATCTTCCAGTCAAACCTCTAATTTGACTGGACTAAAGGCTATACTCTCGGTGGTGTTCAAATGTAAACCCTCGGCATGATTAGAGCTTGTTAATCGTAAATTTATTGTTTTTACAATACAATATGAAAAGACACAAAGATTTGAGGCGGTGTCAATAATTGTTAAATATTGCTACATTCAGCATATTGGAAAAATAATAGACGGAAGAGTGAAAACAACACTGACTCAATCCCAATAATATCGCCGAATGGAATGCGAGTATAATAAGCAACAATCTGCTCCTCACAGTTTAGTTGAGAAAGATAAGGTACAATGATTTAACCATTTGTAACCACAACACAATCACAATTCTAGGAAGTCAGTGATTAAGCGTCTCTCCTTTGTCTAAAGCAAGGTAAGGAATCTCAGTCCTTGTTTCCGCTGTTTAAAGCGGTTTAAAGCCCATGCATGTCTCCAGCGGTAATTGTACTTTGATTCAACCACTTCATGAAATACTTCAGCAAAAAGCAAAAGTCCTCTGTGAATGAATGCATATCCTTATCATGTTCTTCGCAAGTGTTTCCCGGCTATTTAATTTTTCTAGAAGTACCCTTTTCCCTTGGCTGTATTAGGTCGCCAGAGTAGCAGGTGCAGGAATATAGAAGTTTCTTTCTGTTTCTTTTATAGCCATTGTTTAAGATTAAGGCAATATGAAGGGAATCATGGACTGTTTGTTTCTTTAATATTCTTATGTAATGCTGTACAATATGTGTAAATTTTCACGTTTACTTAAAGGGTTTAGAGCAATTTAATATCAATAGAAACAGATTAGCCCAATATATTTCTGAAATTTTATTGGGTAGTTATTAGTTTGTCCTTCAAACATGTCTCATATGTATATTTTGATATTACTACAATACGAAGGTCTTTTTTATAAACTCTACTATGGAACAAACCCCCTATGGGGCTATCCTGTTTATAGTGGAGAATATCTTATACGCAATATACAAAATCGTTATACCGCGGAGTAGAAAGCAAAAGGCACCCTTCCTTTACTTCTCCCAAACCCCAAGAAGAGTCACTGCAGACGAACTTCTAAGCAAGTCCTATTAACACTTCCCGTAGTGCCTCATGGAGTATTTCTTCGGAAGGAGCTAACAGGAAACGGTCGAATGGCGAGGCTAGATTTACACGACCGGACACTGAACAGGCAAAACCTAGCTAGTTAGTTTACTTTTGAAATCCGATGGAAAGTCGCATGCGGTTTTTTACGAACAAAACTCCAACCAACGAACAAACGAAGGAACTAGTAAAAGCAATTGGCTCTTTGTTATTGCTTTTTCAAATTTTCTTTTGCCATCTCATCATATCAACAACATCTTATGGGAGCTCTCAAAATGTTTTGTTCGGTGTCCGGTCGTGTAAACCGGCTTTGAAACTCGCTGTCTCTTAGCGACACCAGATGGAACAACGCGGGCGAACATATCTGCTCAAACGGTGAATCCTTCTTATATTCTGGGAGACACGAAACTGAAAGCTGTAGGAGTGGCGTTGGCATGATACTCGCCAAAGAAGCCAGATCCAGCCTCATTAGCTGGTCACCAGTTTCCGAGAGGATTATTACCGTGCACCTGCATCCCAGATAAAGAAGAACTACGCTAGTCCAATGGTATACTTCAACTGAAAACGCACATTGCATCAAAGACCAGTTCTATATGCTTGTGTATGAGGTTTTCGTTATATTCATTGTTTTACTATGTGACTTAGAGGCACAGATCGGTCTCAACAACACCGGCCTTGAAGACCCAGAAATCAAGCCCTAAGCCTAGTTACTAATAGCAATGGTGAGCTTTTCGTTGACTTCTGTAGCTCCCACCGACTCGTGGTTGATGGAACTTACTTTTGTCACAAAAATATGCACAAGCAGACCTGGTGGTAGAGCGAGAAAACACATCACATGGCCATCAGCTGCAGATGAGATGTGGAACTCTTCCGGAAGATGTCAGGAACTTTTGGGGAGCAGACACTGGAAGTGACCATGGTACAATAATACAATGCAGGGTCATAAGCAAAAGCTCTGTTTCCATCTTGAAAAGCTTAAGTGCCGGTTGTTAGAGCAAGGATTCTCAACCATTTTGAACCCACATACCCCTTTTTGTGTATCATTAACTATGCGTTCCCCAAGTTTTCCGATAGCCCAGCGCTGCTCACCCTGTCTGTGACTCAGTGTTCTATATTTGGACACTAGTGTTCCAAAATGCTACAGCCACAAATGCAATGGTAACGAGCGTCGTGTTTTCTGGCTGCAAATTTTAAATCATTATTCAAGAACTTTTCAGAAATTAGCCCAAGACAAGGAAGCCCAGTGCAGTGTAGTGCAAGGGATTGAAGTTAATGTGAGTTGCCACGTTCAGTTATAAAAAGTCTAAATTTCACTGCACTGCACTGCTTTTCAATATAGTTCAGGCCAACACTCCACAAAATACTTCAATTCGTTAGTTGAAGATATCTGCCTACTAAGCACTACAGCTTTAACTCAAAATAGTCTAAGTATATTAATGTGTGTTTATCCGAATGTGATCAATTACTGAGTTTCCATGCAGGGGTTATCTTGGGTTTACTCAGAGTAAGCGCCAATGGAAACCAAAAAAACTCGACGAAGCACGTCGGCTTAAACCGGGTTTTACATATGGGTTTGTTTAAGTACGTTATTTCACATACATATATCAACGGAGACACGATGTAAAATTATTTATCAACCCAGAACGGTCATCGAGTTAAGTTGAGGGTAAACTCAACGAATACACTACTCCAGTTCATGGAGACACAGTAAATGTCAAGTTACCCTATAAAATCTATTTTTTTTTGTAGTCCCGTAAATCCCGTGGATTTGTTGATCTCGATCCCGCAGCCTTGCGGGATTGAGATTTTGATGCGGGATTGGATTCCCTAGTCACGACGGGGTGGAGAAGGGGGGGGGGTCAATAAATTTCAAAAATCGCTTCACGCAATTTATGAACGACCTCTTTAGAGCCGATGATGGTAGGTTTCATATTTTTTCTGACCGCAAAATCTACCCCATCACGGAGTCTTGTATGATAGCTGTAATATACGTCATACTCAGGTTTTTGCAAGACACAATTTATGATTGATTTAACAAAAGTTAATTTTCTCCATTCGTGTCGAGTGCTCTGTCTTAATATTTTACCAGAGTATAACAGCTTCGAAATCACCGTACGTCATATCATTCAGTTCATGGTGCAATGTCCGAATATTTCCAAATAAAAATCTTAGACGAATGTTAATGGACATAACATGAAGTAAGCATTGTTAAGTCAGATAAAACAGTATCGTAGTTACTACATATTCAGTGAAACAGTGAAAATTCATATGCCAAAGAAATACCTACAATCTCCTTCGACGTGTTCACAATCCCTAATCTTACGCAAACTGACAGAGTCAAACAAAATCAACAAATTTACAAGAAACAGTTGCGGCCAGCTCTAATTTATAAGCAATCAAGCCCAGCGATTTGCTCCAAAAATTATCTCCATTCAGATCTTAACGACAATCGGTCGGCAAACTGCTTGGAAAACATTTCGCTGCAGCCAGCCCAATCTATTTCTGTCCATGCTGTAAGCAAAACTAAGCAGACCTGTCCGCAACGAAAACAAGCCAAAAATTATGATTTCGTGTTTCCCGTCTCAAGTGACAAATTTTTCGTTTTCTCAATTTTTTTTCTTCAAAAATTATTTCCCTTCTGAGACGATTGGCATGACATCATCACTTCTTTGGGGTTATGCTGCACAAAGCACCGAGCCCAACTGGCATAGAAACCGAAGAAGAAATTCGATAGCGGTGTTAGGTAAAACCTGCATATGTGCCGCCGTTTATAGGTCTTACCGGTCAATTTTCATTTTCGTTCCAGTTTTGAAAGTTTCATAACAGTCACAAAGCTTCAGGTATCTTCCATAGGTATTTACGGGTGTCTGCCCACGAGATCCCAGCACAACAAAGAAGATGGACTTAACTCGTCTTTTTTGGCATTCTAAGAATTTGAAAAGACCTTCGAAAAGCTACACACACCAAAGGAATTAAAGTAAATCTCTTCCCTTTTTGCTTTTATTAAAATTCCTGACCTGCATTAGAATATAGACGACGGTGCAACAATCCCAGCGCGTATCACAGAGGATAAAAGCTGGACAGAAGTGTTATCAAACGTAGGCGCCAGCTGTCAAACTGTGTCAAACCTTAATGTCGTCCATAAAAAACGATGCTTTTGTGGAGGTCTTAAGATTATTTATTGGCTGGTACCAAAGCTGTCGGCTCCAGGAATTGAAGATACCACGGCTTATCTTAAGTGTCCATCGGGACGTTACATGATGATTATGGAACGAAGCATAAAGATAGCTCGTAATGATAGTCGACATCCATTGACAGAATCGGAATGACCTCAATACGATTTGATACTCACCGTCGTAGATTTGTGCTGTATTCGTAAAAGCGAAGAGTCCGTTTATGATAAATACTAAGTAGCTTACCTGAAAGTGAAAGAAATGCATTCGGTTAGTTATAGTTTTCCAAAAGATTATCTTAAGTTGAATATTCAAATATAAGGTGTAATAAAAGGTGTTATAATATGATTTCAATAACTTGAAAGTCGCTTGTTAAATTTTATTTGATTCTGCGACCAAAATTTGATGTGTTCATTGCGTACTTGCACTTCAGGAAGATCTGTAGGTGGCTTCGTTTCCTGGCGGTGCAAAATCGTGCTCTTAATAGCAATGGTGATTTCGCTATTTGACCTTCAATTGCTTAAATGAATCACAGTGGAAATTTGGTAGGTATGGCAAATTTTACCTCTATTTTTTATGATAAAACCAAGCTTAGGAAGCACCCTTTGTACTACCAGTCTGTTTTGTCATTAATGTCATGGTGCAATGTCTTATAGTAAACTTGGTTTGAAGAATAGAGAAGAAAAATACGAAAGATTAGGGTTCTCTGGGGGGTGCTCAAGGAAGTGACGATGAACCTTACGTTTGAACTCGTAGGTGTTGTACGACTGACTGACTGCGGGAGATGTAGTAGCCGCGTATAGACGGAAATGTTTGGAGCATAATTTTTGACTTCGTAACTTTGTTTGAACTAGTTGTCAACATATCAAAAGTCCCCGCCCGTAGCACTTGAGCCGTGGGAGAAGGGGCGGAGATTGAAGGTGCCATAGTTCGGTTTTTCGCTTATATCTCGGAAACTATGCGTCTTAGCGGTCTGACCACTTTAGCAAAATGAAAGGTGATTAAGTTTGCTACAAGTTTCACCCAAAGTCTAGTAATAATGATTCTGATTTTCTGTCGATGCAAGAAAGACGGTGCCAGGGCGAAGTGTGGCTACAAAAAGCAAGCCTCAAATGTTCCTCAGCATGCCAAAATTGCCAGGGGAACTGCCTGAATGGGGTCCCTCAAGTTGACTCCGAAGATGAAGAAGAACAGGAGGTTCTTCTGACCGTTTCCGTATAGGGGTCCGATGGAGAAGATAGCCAAGGATGAAGGTCCTTTCCACCCCAGGATCGCAAAAAATTGACTCAACGGTACCTTCTGTTGTAATGTTAATTCACTTTTCTATGTGAAATAAACTTCGTTTCCGTTGTTAACTATCCCAATGCCTTATAGAGACTCATGTATGCACAAACATGGTCATAGCAACCTATTTTCCCATTAAAATGGTCTAGATCTTCTTTAATTAAGTGTGAGGAGCTTGGTCAACGGGCCTACAAGTATTAATTCTAAAATGAGTATCTGTGCTATTTAGACGTCCGGTACTCCCTATTTTTTTGTGAAAGGCTAGAGGCTCAGGAAAAATCCTTTACTGCTGATTTTAGCATTAAAATTACTTATAGCTTCAAAACATAAAATTGTCCGACATTATTCATAGCAAATTATCCAAGCTTTCCAAATTTGTAAAAATAAATTCAATTAAATACGTATTTTTTGGAAAAAAAAGGAGTTTGAAGAGTGAAGAAAAAAATTTTGACTTTGACGACAAATAACGGGTGGGTTGGTGGGTTGAAGCCTTGTACGTTTCACATAGGCGAAAGTATTCTGCGTAGATTGGAGTTTGGCCTAGGATAGCGAAGAGAACGGACGTGTGCTGGTCCGGTCCCTAAAAACGCGCCGACACAAAATAACAAAACAAAACTGTTACAAAAAAAGAGTGCGAGTGAAAAATCAAAACTAATAAAAAAGTGCGCAAAAAAAAAGCTAATAAAAAACAGTGACAAAAAAAATAACGAGCGCAGTCTAAAGGCCGGGACACACATATCCGCACCGCGTCCGCACCGCATCCGCACGACAGTCGGACGTTGTCGGACTACACACAGAGAGAAAGTAAACAAGTAAAATTTTACCAGTCAGTCCCCACATTTCCGTGTCCGCACCGAGTCAAATTACGTGAGTTTTGTTTTTGCCCGGACACGGTGCGGATGCGGTGCGGACACGGTGCGGATATGTGTGTCCCGGCCTTAACGCGAAGGCCCATCACTCTTCAATAGACGTAAACGACCGACCGAACCGACGAACGGCACAAGTAAGTACCCTTACTCCCTACCCTCTCTTGCATCTAGGTCCTGCAGGTGTCGCGGTTAAAATCTGTCGGTCGATGAAATTTGCCCCGTCTCAAAAGGCATAACACTTTGACGAGGACAAATTTTATTGACTCTGATGGTTGCGGCAAATGCCGGGAAATATCCCCGAGAACGTGGCGATTGAGCCTGCGCAACCGAAGTCCCGTTACAAGTCAAGTTTTGGTAATGGCTTTTGTAACATTCGTGAACTTCATGCGAATTTCCCTTTTGTTGAGTGCCACTTATCTAATTATAAACCCCCAATCTTCGCACTTAGTGAAACCCAAATATCACCCGATAATGACTTAGGTCATTACCAGGTGTCGGGATACACTTTAGTGCACAATCTCTCCCCCCATTGCCATTTATGTTCGGGACGACGTGGCTTATTATAAAATATATTCAAGCGCGACTTCAGATTTTAATTATCTTTGGATTAAAATCATTTTCCAAAGCCACGTCATATTCTTCTGCTTCCTATACAGAAGTCCTAACATAAGTAACGAAACCTCCACCTTATCTTTTGATACTATTTCCGAACAAATCTCGGGATTTTTGTCGACCACTCCTGACTGTGAAATCATCGTTGCGGGTGATTTCAATGTTCACAACGTTAAATGGCTGACTTACTCAAATGGCACCAGTATTTCTAGCAAGGACGTCGAGCTCTTTGAAGGCATCAATAACTTGCATCAAATTGTGGATCATCCCACAAGAGTCCCTGATGTTGCTGATCAAGGAAAATATCTCCTTGATCTTTTTCTAACTTCTCATCAAGCGCGTTACTCCGTCGAAGTTCGTTCACCTCTCGGCAATTCAGACCACTGCCTAATCAGCGCTAACTTCCCATTCGAATTTCCCACCCCTCCCAAACCAGTTCCAAGAACTGTATGGCATTATGAGAAGGCGAATTGGCTGGGGCTTATAAATTTTTTCCAGTCTACAGACTGGAATCTGTGTTTCCGGAATAGAAACGCCAACTCTGCCGCTATCCGTATCGCCAGGATCATACAGGCAGGAATACATTTGTTCATTCCCCACTCTACCAAATCTGTGAATCCTAGGCCCAACAGATGGTTTAATCGGGAGTGTATGAATGCCATCAAAACTAAAGAAGCCGCCTTCGGAGCGTACAAGAGCTTCCCGAGTGAATCGCTCCGTTTAGAGTACATACAACAAAGAAATTCTTGTAAAACCGCCATCAAAAAAGTCAAAACCTTATTTGACATCAAATTGAGAAGTAAACTCCTAAATGCAACCTCCGGTAGCAAAAACTTCTGGTCCTTGGTAAGTTCCATCAAGAAGAATGTCACTGCAACTTCAACCCCTTCCTTTATTCACAATGAGAACGTAATAACAGACAGCAAAACCAAGGCCAATTTATTAGCATCTATGCTCTAAACCGAAACTGATGTGTTACCCCCTGTATCCGAGCGTAACGGCCATTCAATAGACAGGGTTTTTTTCAGGACTCGCGAGGTGTACAGGTGCCTCAAAGAGCTCGATGCCAACAAATCCACTGGACTCGATAATATAGCCCCTATCGTCTTTAAACAATGTGCCTCACCTTTGGCTAAACCTCTGCGCAAATTATTTTCCCTGTCATATTTAGTCCCTGGAAATGGTACTTTAACATTGCAAAAATGCAGGACAAGGTTTTATTTTTGGGATGTGTAGGGGGGGTCAGTGTGAGCTTAAGTTTGAGTGTTCGGGATTCTAGCCCCACCCATTTGGCCGCCATCTTGGAAAACGGCATTTCTTATAACGTATAGTTATTCATTCATTATTATTACTTCCTACCTGTAATTGCTAATTTCAATGGAAAAAAAGTAATGAATGAGAATTATTCCTAATGAAACCCTCTACAAAAACCTTGTTATTATTTTTTTTGTTAAAGTTGAAGGAAAAAAAGTTATAGCCTTTAAAAGAAAATATTGTGACTAATTTTTGTGTTCTCAAGCTTATACCTTCTTAATTATTCATTTTACCACAAAATCTTATACTAGTAAATTGTAAATAATTTAATTCTAAACAAAAAGTGTCCTTGCAAATTTTCTGTAAGATGTACCGTTTCGGAGATATGGTGGAAAAACAATTTGCACACGTTTTCCAACATGGCGGCCAATTGGGTGGGGTTAGAATCCTGAAAACACAAACTTAAGCTCACACTGACCCCCCCTACACATCCCAAAAATAAAACCTTGTCCTGCATTTTTGCAATGTTAAAGTACCATATCCATGGATTAATTTCTCCGGAGTTTATCCCGACTCTTGGAAACTTGCCCATGTTCAGCCCATACCGAAAAAAGGTGATTCCAGCCTTCCCTCCAATTACCGCCCAATAGCAATTACTTCTATTCTCTCCAAAACCATGGAGACGATAATCAACAAAAAGCTTATGGGATATCTAGAATCCAACCTACTCATAAACGACAGATAGTATGGCTTCCGACAAAAAAGATCCACTTGCGATCTTTTAGTCTGTCTTACAGAACACCTCAGCCGTAGTCTGCATTGATCCGGTGAGTCTAGTCTGGTTGCTCTAGATATCTCCAAGGCTTTCGATAGAGTTTGTCACTCAGCCCTGTTAGCTTAACTCAAAGCTATTGGAGTTGACTCACTTCTACAGAAGCGGATTGAGAGTTTCCTTTCTGGCCGTTCAATCAAAGTGGTATTGGATGGCGTCAAATCCGCATCCCACCCGATCTCTGCGGGGGTCCCCCAGGGGTCAATTTTATCACCGGCCCTATTTCTCATCTTTATAAATGACTTTCTTTCAATCCCCTCCAAGTTCGCTGACGACGGTACTTTACGTTACTCGTGCAGCTTCGATACAAGACAGACTCATGCCAGATCCTGTCTTGATGATCGCGAACTAATGTCCAAGTCGATTAATAACGACGTTAAGTTGATTCTAGAGTGGGGAAAGAAGAATCGTGTTGAATTCAACTCCGACAAAACCAAGTACTGTCTTATCTCCAAAAAGAAGTTCAACACTTCTCCACCCTTGAGAGTGGATGAAGTTCAACTAATGGCCGACCCATTATTACACATCTTAGGCGTGACATTAGCCAAAGACTTGCGATGAAATGACCACATATTCCAAATCGCCAAACAAGCATCCCAGTGCTTGGGATTTCTTAAGAGGTGCAAGTTCCTCCTCCAGCCATCGGCCCGTGCTGTTATTAATAAATCCTACATTCGGCCTCTTCTCGAATATAACTCCCTCGTTTGGGGCAGCGCCCCAATAACCACCTTGGCATGGTTAGATAAGGTGCAAAAAAGGGCACTTGAGTTAATTGATGACGACACCGCCTGCTCCACCATCGACCACTTGAGCCACCGTAGGAATGTAGCAGCACTGACAAAATTTTATCGCTACTATCATAGTGACTGTTCCTCCGAGTTAAACGCTCTCCTGTCTCCACGGCAATCATATACCCGCAACACCAGATTAGCCCACTCGTTTCATTCCCTTCACTTGCAACTACTCCTTTCACGCACTAAACAAGATAGAGGTCCCGCCAAAAGATTTGATGCCGGAGCGCGCAGCTGGGGAAATTAAAGCTGCACACAAATAAAAATTGCGCACATATTGATAAGAAATGCGCTTATGTATTTCCCCTTCGAAATTTGTTGCGACTAGGCTAAGGGACGGGAACGGCATGCGGGGATTCTACTGCGCATGGAAAACGCGACTTTCTCGGCATCAACTCTTTTGGCGGGACCTCTGTGAATTCGTTTGTTAATAGAACAACTCGACTGTGGAATAATCTCTCGCAGTCAGTATTTCCGAGCTAATACAACATCCAAGAGTTCAAACGCAGGGTTCATCACCACCTTCTTCAATACCCCCCGTACCTTTTAACCCTTAACCTATACCCCCCCATATCTCCACCGTACTAAGCTTACTGCTAGACATTGCACCATGACGTGACAAATTACATGACGGGCTAGTAAAACCTTAAACAAGAAAATATCTCATAGAGGAACAAAAGTACGGGTTGATATGTAAACCTGTACCAAAAAATTTCAAAATAAATGTTTTGATATTTGACAGTAATTTTAACAGTTTTCAACAATTAAATCAAAAATTCATCTAGACAGATTAATAGCTGCTAAAAGACGAAGATTTTTTTCGGCCATTTAGAATAAATAGAAAAAATTGTATTTTTTCGTAAAAATTAGACATTGAAAAAATTAGACAATCCGGCTAGAGGGATCGGTAGGTAAATTCAAGATGAACATTTGAAAATGAAAATTTGTTAAAAACTTATCTCGCATATCTCGCCACTGTGCGACGTGCTAGGAGATCCACGAAGATTTCATATAAGGAGTTGGAGAGAAATAGGAAAACTTAAAAACAATTGCTAGAAAAGACTTGAAGACGCCCGAATGCTACAAGGACTTTACCCCCATTTAATAAAAAATAAGTTCAAACAATAAACGACCGATCGATCAATGATAATAACTTTCTATAATAATTTGAATGTTTTATTTCGAGCGATCACCAAACTTCGCATTTGTTACTATTTTCAACAATAGCAAGATTCCTTAACCCACATAAAAATATTATCTGCTACTTGTATTAAACATAGCTCCATCAAAATTCATGGGTTTCAACTTGAATTGTGTAAAAATACATGAATTTAATTAATTTACTGTTATTACTACACCCTGGAAGATGCCTTATTTATTTTGGTATAATAGTAATCAACAAACGCAGCACGAGAAGGCAAGTTCAGCAATCTAGGTTTTATTAAAAATTAATAGAAAGTCAGTGATGGGCCGGGATACTCGGTATATTAGGAGTTGCTATCAAAATGTAATCCACCGCAGACCACACGTAATTTCGTGTATTTTTTCCCTTAAATAGCAGACTCCATTGTTACAAAATTTATTTTCTCAGGGTTCATGCACAAAGCTCCTTCTGGCGTCGAGTACAAGAAAAACAACACTACTCACGAAGACCTTCTTATGTGGTATCTTCGACCACAATTTCAAACGTTTCAATGACTCCGATCTTGTGAAGGTGCCACAATCTGTGGGACGAAGAGGTCTCCATGCAGAAGAAGGGTATACTGTTCAGGTTGAAGTTTTAATTATCAAGCGCAAATGGAAAGTAGTCAAAAGCCCACACATGATCCACTCGTAATTAAGTTTACTGATGGTCTTGATGGTCTATACAAGACGTGTTAGTTTTTCATCACTAGATCAGCACCTCAAGACCTGCAGCATTCGACCGCAATCCAAGGGGACACCTACAAAGTTTGAATAGGTGAATTTGATCATCTTTAAGCTTCAACAAGCGAAAATAATTAGGTGCTGTCAGTACACGGACTCTGCTGGCTGATCTCTTGTTATATGACACCCGGATTATGAAACTGAAAATAACTGAAGAAAGTTAATCTTGTTTCGGGGTGACAAGAAATGTTGGGAAAGTGTGATGGAATTTAAAAACAAAAATGTGGATTTAGAATTTTGTTTTTGTTTGCTGAGAAAGGTATGTTGAAAATTTAGTGTTTTATAAGAGGAGGCTTATTGATGTTTGCCGGTTAAAGGTAAAGATTTATTGCTGTAAGATTATGGAGCAGTCAAATATCAAAATTGTTTAGGTAAAATTTAATTTAAGTCTAATACAACTTACATTTTAATATTATTCAATTAGTAAACAAATTGCGAGGAAACTTTTGATAAATAACCCTTTCCCATGTTTACAATAGAGTCTCCGGACGCTTCGAAGTAATCAAGCTCCTCATTTAGCCGGGACAGGAAATCACAAGTCCTCGAATACAACTCGATTATCTGGCACCTTTACGTTGATCAAAAAGCTGCAAAACCGTGTGAAAAAACTGCCATCGCTTCTGTTGTTTCTCCATAGACCCATTGAGTCTACGTAAAAATGTGGCAGTACTGTCAAAAATTTATCACACACTACAATTCAACTGTGGTATAATATTCCGCGGTGAGTATTTTCGAACGAGTTCGATTCCAAAACTTCCAGTCCAGGAAAAATGTAAAAACCATATTGGAAGATTTAAACACCAAAGCCCGTAAACATGCAGTACGTTGTCACCCCGACAGCTTGGAATTCAACACAAATTATAACAACCAACACATCATAGAGACAGCAGGTTTGCCGATTACGCAAGAGCACTTGAGCGTCCCCTAATGGACTCACTAGTAACGTGATAGTAAGCTATCATTTTGAGGTGCCATGATATGCTTTCATTTTACGACTCTCAATCAACAGGGACATTGAACTAATTCTTGATTGGGTGACCGTGCCGAATTCAATACTTAGTAACAGTAACATTTTGTCTTATTTCCAACAAAGCAGCATTACAGAAAACTTGCCAAACTAGACCGGATTTTCAATGGGATCTTCTACTTCTTTAACGACTTTGCAACCGGGATCCATTTCTGGCCTCTCGCAACTGTCCCGATTGTGAGCCGATGTCATCCAGGTTGGCATACCTTAGCTCTAGGGGTCCTGGTCTACGCCATCGTTCCAACAGATGTTTTGTCTTCCTCGCTGTGGTACCTCATAGATGTTACCGCAGACTACTTTCCGAGCCCGCTCATCTTCACCCGAGATAACCCGAGCTTTATTTTTTTCACAACATCTATGTCGCGATAGCGCTCGTAGCTATCGTCGTTGCATAACCTTCGAAATCGTCTTTCCTCTCATAAAGGGCCAACGATTTTCTGAAGGATTTTCCTTTCTAGCCCGATTAAATGCTTAGAGTGCTTTGTACCGGTAAAATCATCATTTTGGGTAGTAGACGGCTTTTAGTAGCCGCACCCATATTTTTTTGTTCCATGTTGTTGTCTGCTGCTATAAACCCAAGGTAGGTAAATGATGTCGAATGGGATGACGAAATCTCTCGACTTTGCGAAGCTCTACTCATAGGAGACTTAAAAATGTATGAAAATGTATTGGATTGAGTTTTGAAACTAGACATGTTTCCCTTTCCATCGCCTACTTCAAGGTAAAAACATAATCAGTTGCTGATTTAAGCTTTTTGGGTCTATGACCCTTTTTTTCTAATTTTCTGAGGTCTTTATATTTCTCTTCGCGTGTCCGTGTTCTCGGAGACCGCTTCATAATTTGGTACGCAGCATTCTTATGTTCAATTGCCAGCCTGTATTCGTTATCGTATAATAATATATGTACATATATTATACTATATTTATAGGGTCCTCGGTAGCCAAGGGAGTAAGGCGTCTGGCTACCCACGTTCGAATTCCGGCAGCGCCACGGTAATTCGCCTTTTCCACTTTCCCACCTACATAACTTTCCTTCTCTCTTCTTCCCTCTTTACATTCCTGATTCCTCCTGTCATAACCTTCCTTACCCCTTCCCCGCTCCACCAAAGCGCATGTCATCGGTTGGTTGATGAGATTCGTCTCGTTTCAGAAGCCATAACACTCCAGCGAGTCATTTCTTGATGCCCGATGTCAAAGTCGCGATAGTAATGGTTAGGAGGGGGGCAAAACCGAGCCGTCACCTCCTCGTGGTGCCCCCGGGATAACCAACTAACGACGGTAGTAGGGAGCAGACCCTTAAAAGCCTACCAAGCCAAGATGTAAATGTCATCGTGTCGAGGGCTACGTGGCAGTGGGTAGTGCTGCACTGTCTCTAACGATCTCCTCTGGGCACCGGGCGCACCCAGTTGTATATAGCCTTATCCTAATATGGAGGCTCTGTGAGGATGGACCTTCCCTTTCCTGCCGTACTCGTGGGACTCTTATGGACCAACAAATTTCAATAAAAACAGACGAAGAAAGAGGTTGTGAGTCTGATGCAATAAGTATCTGCTCAGAGCTGGAGAGGGAACTCCTTGGAGGTATGTACCTCGTCTAGCACAGAAGCTTCGGCTTCTCAATCAACAACACTGGCCCAGGCAGCTGGTGACAATGTTGTTGAAGAAATAACTGCCAAGGTTGTCGGTATGATCGTGCAACCTAGTAAGAAAAAATCCGGTGCTGCCAAGAGGAAGAGGGCCAAGGCAAGGAAGGCTGCAGAGGAATTGGGGAGCTCCACGGAGCACACCCGAGTCCCACATGCGGAACTTCCTTCCCAACAAACCCAAGGCAGGACAGTGGTCAGGACGGGGGGCTCCAAGGAGCAGACCTGGACGACCGCTGGACTGCCAGAAGTTTCGGGACCTGGGAAATTGGTAGCACCAACTCCTACAACTTCTAGGGGGCTATGTCCTATGCCGGACCCAACTGACGCACTGCCAAAACGGCAGCGGTCTGAGGATTCTCCGGCTGGGCAGGGACCCCAGAAGAAGAAAAAAAAGGGGGAGTCGCAAGAACCCTCATACCGAGATAAGTTAGCTGGGATCACCATGGCAGTGGTCCTGGACAACTATCCCGAGGGCAAATTGACAGAGGAGCAATCATCCTCCGTCTGCGATGCCATCGTTTGATCTACTGACTAAAGTGGAGGAGAAGCTAAATTCCTCAACCAGAAGCTAAGGCGGAAATGAACAAAAAAGAAGTGAGTTGGGTTTAGAAGTACCAGTAGTATTATCAGGTAAATAAATGCTGATCCAGCTTTGCGACGCATATTAAGCTTAACATTCATTACGTTTTGGTAGAAAATTAGCCAGTCTTAAGAGAATTTCATGAGGCATCTTAAGTCCATCTTAAGATAATTGTAATTAAGCCTAATGTCCAACGCACGAAAATAGAAAGAATCCAATAAAATATTTGTGTAGAAATTAAAAATTAGTCTTAAAATCACGCCAAAGAAGTATAACTTCTAATGCGTGTACACACACCCACTGTTTTTTTTAAGTTTACGCCTCCAATTCGATTGTGGGTGTACTGTCAGGCAAAAATAAATTATTTTCAACCCTTAAGGGATTAAAACTACCCCTACAACTATAAAAATCAACTTTATATAAAAAAAATTGCCTTTGCATTTTTTTCAATTAAAATTTTAACGTAATGGTAGTTTTACCCCCTTAAGGGTTGAACATAATAAATTTTTGGCTGATAATACCTATATAACTTAATTTCAAGCAAAAATTAAAGAAAAAGGGTGCGATTTTCTTAACGGTGTTATTTTGGAACACCCAAACGCACGTTTTGAATGGACTATATAACTGAATAATGTTTAGCCGCTGTGCCGCGCTGTTGCCTTGATGAAACATCAATCAATACTGAACAAACATACCATGATATTTTGAGTGACTCAAACGCGATCAGTCATAAAATTTCTACTGAAAAACGAACCACTAAATGGATTGATTACCCGTTAAGCATACTGAACTTTTGATCACCGAAATAAAGCAGAGTTTCCTTGGTTGATATTCAGACACGGGTTTGTTTTAAGCACGCACTGATGCCTATAAACCTAGATACAACTGTCAACAGTATACGGACCATTTGGTCCAAAACTAAAGGGTTGAGTTTAACTTAACCTATAAAACTAGTGTATAAGAATTTCCTTCATAAAATATTCCTTCATTATCTGTTACACCCTTTATACAACAACGAGTGGATCTTTGACGTATGTAGATATCTTCCTAAAAAGAAAAAGTACCCAAGGCATTGCCCCGTGATTTTTATGAGCTCCAAATATTTTATTGCATTTTACTTTCCCTCAGCTACTTAACTCATAAATTTATCAATAACATTAAAAAGCCATTATTGTAAATCATTTTCGTATTTGTATAAATATTTTTATCATAAATTATTTCTTAACGAATTCATTTCAAAACAGCTCTGAACCAATAAAAATGTTTATTCCAAAAAAAGATCTTTCGTAACAATCTTATAATTTCTCAATTTGCTCTCGAAAAAACCTGGCCTGCTACCAAAATGCTGGAACTTAATTTTCTTCATTTTCCTCTCAATTTTAAGATCAACATTCTAGAGTGAAAGTGATCTTCGCATTCGTGTAGCTGATGCCAATTCCAAAACGACTTCGAAATACTCTATGTTATTTTCAGAGCTTTCGCTTTTTAGTGCGACCCATTAACCAGAACATCACAAAAGAGTGTGTTTTAACAGCAGCAGCAGCTCATAATCCCGATTATGTAAAGGTGTACAATCAAAATTCCGTTTGTTGTTTTGTGTGAATGGTGCAAATTGTTACGGAAGTCACTTTTATGATCACCTCTACCTAATAACTGTTAACTTCGGAATGAATTTGCGATGAAAAATTATTGATGGCTTTGTGTAAAGTTTGAAAGGTTGTCACAGTACTTTACCTTGTTTCTGGGAGATCTGTTATTCGATAGCTAAAACATATTACGCAAAAGGCCCTTCAGTGGAACACTAGGGCCTTTATGGGTGATTTACGAGCCGCGCACTATGCGCATCTCATCAGTGTAACAAGGTGCGATAAAATTTTCAAGAGACAAATTCCTATGAGAAGATTAAACACCTTCGAATGGATCAACTTTCGAAAAAATTCCCTTCAGATTCCATTAACGTGTAAAAATAAAATTTCCATTTTAATAGACCCATTTGAAGGTGTTTTTTTTTTCGTATTCCCTGCGTGCTTAAAACGGTGGACAGTTAACAAAATTTTGTGGCGCTTGCCTTCATTCGTTGACTTGGAAACGGGGAAAAAAATATTGAAAATCCGATGCTATTACGGAATTTTCTTACTCTTACTTGGAATAAACTCGACTCAAATCCATAAAATTGATCTCAGAAATGACGGAACCAGACTCGCAGAGGAGGTAAGTCGCAATTAGCGTGTTCTTTGAGTGCTCAGCTGGTGCATTCATTACCAAGAAAAGATGCATCTATTTTAAGATCGTTCAGCTCTTGAGTTGAGCCAACAGTTCACTTGGCATGAATGCTATTTTCGCTTGGGGACCAGCAGGACTGGAGCCCTATTACGGAAAACTCGGCTGCTTTCTGGATGCACTTCTACTTCCTTCTTTGGACTAAAGACTTGTTTTGCTGCAGAAGGAAGCGCAGGCGAACGAAAACAGCGGTCTTAATTGAACTAGATGAATGCAGGCAACATGTGGTCCTGTAGATGTTATTTACGAGTACAAATTTCACAATTTTGTTTTTTAACGCGAAGATTTGATTTGTGTGCATTCTAGAAGCAGTCATTGCGGTTCTAATGCGAGGGCTAAAGGTCACATCTTTCTCGATTTAATGGTCTGCAATATTGTGGAGAATTCGCAATCGAACATTGCTCCTTTATAATTTGTTTTCTACTTCCGTTTAATACTACCCACCAACAGTGTCTGCAAATAAACACTTCTGTCACCATTTCGTCAATTAGACCATGAATATTTTTTGTATATGGTGAAGCTAGGAACAATCATTTATTTGTACCACCAGCCTTCCATGTCGTTTTGGTCGTGGTACAATGCCTAATAGAAAGCTTAGATTAAATGGTAGAAGGCCAATAGGATTGGTGAGATGGAGTCCGGTGGGTATGTATCAATGAAATTCTAGGCTGTTGTTCTAAATCGAAAATTCTGACTGAGTAAGATTGTTCAACACTCGAGTTCTACGCAATGGGGAATAAAAGGTTCACTATAGGAAGGGTGTTGTTTTTATATGAGCAGGTTAATCTTGAATTGGGTAAAAAATATTGCAGCACAAACGGAAGACGTTATTTTCAACGTAACAGTACCACAGTATACCATCGACACATGGAAACGTCGTTACGACGAAAATTCGTCATTACAATAAATTCCGTTTTACCGGGTACACACGATAAAATTCGTCGTTATAGGTCAAATTTGTCATCATGATATGAAAGTTATAATAAGTGGAAGTGTAATTTAAGTGTGTAAGAATTTCAGTGAATGAAAGTTAATAAAAATTGATTTCCTCGTTACGTTGTTGTCCATCTTCCAGACTCTAAATGAGCAAATTATTAAAATAAAGTTATAATCTAAATCAACTGATACCGCATGGTACTAGAAAAACGCCTAAAAGCGAACTTTTTGCAACGACCTATGGATCGATAGATGACGTTTTATTTGAGTTTTCGTGGTAAAGACATAAAACTTACGTCGGTAGTTTTCGTCTTTACGATGCTGAATACTCGTCGTAACGAAGAATTTTCAACGTAAACGCGTCCGGGTGTCGAAGATAGTAGTAAAGATAACATTTGGACAAGGGTGCCAGTGCGTCAATGGTGTGGCGAAAGGTGTTATTATTGATTAGTTTTATGCTGCTTGGTGTAACTAGAGCCACGCTAAACGGTGGTCAAATCACCAGCAAGGATAAATGAGTTGTAATCGAAGCGGAGCCGAACTTAGGACTTCTAGATATGCTGCTGGTTAAACGGGCCGCCTGTATCTGTTATGGAATCCCAGGCACTGTGATGTTTATTTTGCAATATGACCAATCAATTGCAGATCTTGGCTGCCAGCTTCACGCCGTCCTCTGAGACTGGAGGGAGATTGGGGCAGGTCTTATTAGAGATAAGATAATATTTTATTTACTAGACGTTTAATTCCAAATACCATCGGAATGGAGCGAGGGCATTGTGTGCCCTATACATAAAAAAGGAGATCAGCTAAACTGCCGTAACTATAGAGGCATCACTCTACTGAACGTAGCATATAAAGTATTTTCAAATATTTTATACGTTAAACTGCAGCCTTACGCAGAAGAAGCTCTGGGAAACTATCAAAGCGGTTTCCGTCCCGGAAGATCTACCACAGACCATATTTTCACTCTTAAGCAGGTCCTAGAAAAGGCGAATGAATTTAACATAAACATACGCCTATGATAAAATAAAACGTGAAGAATTATACAAAGCTATGGAGTACCTAAGATTCCCCAAACACCTCGTAAATTTGACCAAAATGACAATGAAAGAGGTATTATGCAGAATAAGAATTGAAGGAGAGCTATCAGAACCATTCAACGCCACAGTAGGACTAAGACAAGGAGATGCCCTATCGTACTTACTATTTAACGTAGCTATGGAAAAAGTGATAAGAGACGCAGGAATTAACACTGCGGGCAGTATTTTCAACAATTCGGTACAAATATTGGCGTACGCTGACGACATCGTAATACTAGCCAGATCCCCCGTAGCAATGAAAGAAGCCTCCATATCGCTAGAAAGAGCAGCAAAGAAATTCGGACTAGCAATTAATGAAGAGAAAACGAAATATATGTATGTGCATCTCCAAAAGACGTAATGATCGCCAGAATATGACAATTTATACATACATACAACATCGAAGCAGTAAAAGAATTTATATATCTAGGGACGCTAATTTCAAAAGACAACGACACGACATTAGAAGTTAAAAGGAGATTAGCGCTGGGAAACAGATGCTACTTTGGGCTACGTAAACATTTCTTATCAAGGAACATATCAAGAAGCACTAAAGTAAAACTGTACAGAACTCTTATAAGGCCAATACTACTGTATCCGAAACCTGGACATTAAGAAGTAACGAAGAACACCTCCTAGGGTGCTTCGAAAGAAAAACCCTGCGCACTATATATATGGAGGAATCAACGAAAACGTTGTTTGGAGGAGAAGATACAATTACGAATTGTATAGCCCGGTACCCACTTGTTGCAAACCGGCGTTTCGTATCACCGTTCTTTAAATTTTTTTCTAAAAAAATTGCAACGCTTCGTTTCAAAATGTGGGAAATGATACAATCCAAACCCGATCTCTCATTTAGCGGTTTTTCTCCGTCACATCAAAGGAATGATACGATACGCTTTAGGAGGAAGTGTGGACGGGCATGCGCGTATCCTGTTCATCGTCACTTCAAATCACACTGACCAGATAACCGTATCGCGCTCCCGCATCAAACATGATACAGGCTGGATGATCCGAAACGCAGTGATGATACACGAAAAATTTGGGTTCCTGTTTTGTTCGTATCAATCAACAATTGAAACGATACAGGGATACGAAACGCCGGTTTGCAACAAGTGGGTACCGGGCTTATCAGTTGTATAAAGATCCAAAAATCATAAAAACTATAAAAATTAACAGAATCCGATGGGCAGGACATGTTGAACGTAGCAGTGACGATAGCATAACAAAAATTATTATGAACAAGAGACCAGACGGACACAGAGGTACGGGACGTCCAAAAAAGAGATATAAGACAGCGTAGAAGAAGATCTCAATCCCTAGGTATAAGAAATTGGAGACTTCAAGCCAGGGACCGACAAATCTGGAGGAGGATGTTACAGGAAGCCAAGGCCAATAACAGGCTGTGGAGCTATTTATGATGATTATGAGACGTTTAATTCGCCACGCTGTAGTGGGATGGAGCTTTTGAAGGCAGGTGCTTTATAAAGACAAGGGAAACACGGGCGATAAAATTTTAATTTGAAGGCGGATATGTTGTGTGGTTTAAATTTGCTAGCTTGAGCTAGCTAATGTTCGACATTGCACTCTATACGAAGAAAATAGATTGTCAACAGTATAAAGGGCTTTTCCTGAGACTCTAGTCTTTCACAAAAAAAAAAGGAGTTAAACACTCAATCCAGTTCTTTAGAACTCAGTCAATATATTTCTATATTGAAAGCTTTGGTTTGACAGTTAAGGAGGCCGCAAGCAGAGTTTTTGGTCCATCGACCAAAATTTAGGTAGATTGAAGATATTCCAAGAGGTTTTATTCATAATTTTCTCTATGAATTTGGAAAGAATAGGAGAAATTGAAATTTGGCCGCAATTAAAGGCATTATTGGAGCACAGTCAATAAAATTTGATATTGACTTCGAGCTTTCTACATACGGGAGTTCTGGATTGGTGCAATTAGAAAGATCAAACGTATTCCCGCCTGTATAATTTTGCGGACACAGTGAGTGAATAATTAAGGTTCCTTTCTTTGGAAACACAAATCCCAGTAAGTGGTTTGGAAGAACCGAATAATGCACAGCTGCTTTCATTTCCGATTATGGAAACGGTTCAGCAAGGGCTATGCGGTGGTACTAGATACTGGGAGGAGTCAACTTCTAGACAAAATGGGAGCACTTGTCCCCAGGCACGTATACTAATTTGGATATTACATACAAATTAAACTGTTGCCGGTTCATTGGACCTGGTCCAAAATTAGGACACATACACGATAGCGTCTGAGTCAGTCAGACGAGCGCAGGCAGTTACGACGAGCACAGTAATTAAAATCTGTTTTTACATAGCTTGCATCTCCCACCGACAAAGGCATAAGGTTACAGATCAATTATATTGCTTTACTAGTAAAAACCCGCCTGCGTTGCAATGCCTTTAATAAAAAAAATTATGTTTGCATAGCCCGGGTTTAATGAAACAAAGAACAAATCTGCAAAACATGATTTTGTGTACATACAAAAATGTGGTTGTCTAGAAAAAATATGTTACCTATAACTTTTTTTAAAATTCGAGCTGAAGCACCACCGATTCTGCAAGTGGCGTCAAATGTCATGTAGTAAGGTTACATCCATAGTTGAAGCGGGCTCATATAAACTCAGATCGGCTTCTAAGTTAGCTTGACTCAAGTTGATCCGAAAAGTTTGTCGGATTGACTTGAACTAAAGCAATGTAACCCTGGCTTCAACGCTTCAGTTTTGACATTACTTTTTCGTTGACTAAATAAAGGGTGACACCTATACTTAGACTCTTCCACAAAATTAAAAAAATCACTGTCTGTGCAATCCAATTAATAAATTTATTTCATTTATAGGTATAAGCTGCACATAAATGAAAAAAGAAAAATTCCTTTAATAAAGTATTCCGAGGCAAATTTATGCAAACTATCAAGAATATTTCTTGAAGTCAAGTCAAGTCAAGCTCTTAACTAGGTAAGCTGTCACGGCGGATTAAGCTGTCAGTTCAAGTTCAAGTCAAGTAATTGTGCTTTGACTCCTTAGAATATAGAATTGCACGAAAGAAGCTCGGGTATAAAATCCAAATTCGCGAGCGTAGTGTAATCTGGGGTCAGTCGACTAATTGGGTCAGTTGACTGTCAAATTATATCTCCTTTGTTTGCATTGACTAATCCAACGTGACATGAGATGTGATCAGCTAATTAGAATTTGTAGTGACGGCGCAAAGTGAAAACGCTCTCTAACCGGAAACTATGGTATTTGTAGAAAATTGTATGCCCTAAAATTTGCTCCTTTCATATCTTCAGCAAAATGCATAGTTTCCCCTTAATATATAGAAAAAGGTGAAAATATGCTAAAACTCGTGTTTTTCAAAACGCACTCCATTTTAGAATTATGTTTAGACAACCCGAATCACTCACTTGATAGATACCGGTCTCATAGCTGTGGGAAAATTTAACAAAAACAGCGATTTTTGAGGGCTAATTTGAGCGTTCGATAATTTCCCAATTTCACTTCCATCTTCATTGAACGAAGTTATTTTGACTTCATTTGGTTGAATGACAAAAGAAGTTGTTGAATGAACATTGGACATGGCACACTGGGCACGAGTGATAATTCTTATCCCTATGATACTTCAATGATCATATGATGATGTAGTGTGTCAAGAGTATAAGTAGAACTTGAACCTTGACCTTGAAAGTGCTATGCAGAGGCTAACAACGAATGATCTCATTGTCCTCAACGCGGACATTCTACAGTTCTATGGATATATCCAGGTATCCATCTTCTTAGACAGCTAAACGACAATAATAGCTATCAGCTCCCACAGGTATTAAGACCTTTGGGGCTGGGGCTGGCAATTTTCCCTTGATGAGCTGAGTAATCTCTAATGGGTCCCTTCGTATAATTCTGAGGTCAGGGTGTTTCGCAACAAAGCCAAGGTCGTTGTCATCTTTTGATATGCCTTTGGTATCATATTCATTTTCTTCGAGCCATGGGCTATTTACCAAGCACTACGCCGTATACTATCATCTCTGGAGGCTCGGGAGGACAATGACCCTTCCCTGCAGGCTTTGCTTTGAGCTGCATGGGTCTGACCTAATGGTCTTTGCAAAGTCTGGATCACATATTTGAGGTATAAGAGTAACTATACAATAGACGAAGTGATATCAGCAGTACTTTTGAGCCTATAGAAACACAAGAAGTAATTTGTAGTTTATGCTCTTAAAATACTACTGTTTAACTATCTATATGCCAGAACAATGTTTGTAAGTTCTAGGTTGGGATCTTATGGGGAATAGTGGATAAAGTATCAAGTACTACGTAATTCAAGTGGTGACGCTGTTAACTTTGAATGGATGTTGGCAACCCGCAGTGAAAAGGAGGAGAGCTAACGTAGTCTTTGCGATCTTCGTTGGTCACCGGGCTTACTCAGTTTTATAATGCCATATCCTGATATAGAAGCTCTCTCTGGATGGACCTACCCATTCCTACCATAATCATGAGACCTTTTATGGGCCAATAACTTTGTAGTCATCGGTCCGGAACCAGTTATTCTGGCATCCACCAGTTCGGTCAAAATAGGCTCTTGGCAATAGAACCTGGATGAAATACACCGAATGCTGGAGATCTCTCTTGAATAGGATAGCCAATTGGTGCAGCCGGCTACAAATGAGGTCATGGACCTCACGCAAAACAGTCCCCAATGTGACAATGATTTTATAATCAATTTTTGTAACATTCGGGGACTGAATACGAACTTCCTGGCCGTTACGTGCGAGTTACTGCTCCATACCCCTGCTATTTTCGCACTGAATGAAACCCAAGTGTTACCAGATCTCGATTTAGATCGATTTCAGGTGACAGGGTATAACTTAGTGCACAACTTTTCCGCCCATAGGGGATTAGCCATATATATTAGGAATGACGTGGCCTTTCAGAAGGTGTACAGTAGTACATCCTCTGATTTTAATCATCTTTGGATTAAAATAATTATCCATAGCCACGTCATATTTTTCTGTTTTTTATATAGGAGTCCTAATATTAGTAATGAGGCCACCACCGCAGCCCTCGATGCTATTTCCGAACAGATTTCCGGATTTTTATTTTCCCACCCGGAAAGCGAAATCATTGTTGCGGGTGATTTCAACGTTCACAATGTACATTGGCTAAATTACTCAAATGGCACCAGTGTTCCTGGAAAAGACGCCGAGCTCTTTGCGAGCCTCAACAACTTGCACCAAATTGTCAAATGTCCGACGAGAGTCTCTGATATACCAGGTCAAGGAGCCCATCTCCTTGACCTGTTTCTTACTTCCCATCCAACGCGGTACTCCATCAAGGTTAGCTCACCCCTTGGCAACTCGGACCATAAACTAATTAGCGCTTATTTCCCATATTCATCCTCGACCACAACCACCACAGCTCCTAAAAGAACTGTGTGGCACTATGGAAACCAACTGGTTGGGTCTTATTCGCTTCTTCCAGGCCACTGACTGGGATTTGTGTTTCCGTAATGCCAATGCGAACTATTAGCGACCCCTTAAACTACCGCCCAATAGCAATTACTTCTGTTCTCTCCAAAATCATGGAGACAATAATCAATAAAAGGCTGATGAAATATCTAGAATCCAACCAAATTATACACGACAGACAATACGGCTAGTTGCTCTAGATATCAAAGGCTGGTATGGCACCCAGCTCTGTGAATAAACTCCAAGGTATTGGTATACACTTAGTTCTAAGGAACTGGATTAAGAGCTTTCTTTCAGGTCGTTCAATCAAGGTAGTATTGGATGGCGTCAAATCCAACCCCCACGCCATTTCGGCCGGAGTTCCCCAGGGGTCAATTCTCTCACCCGCACTTTTTCTAATCTTCATTAATGATCTGCTCTCAGTCCCCTCCAACCCACTTCACTGCTTCGCTGATGACGGTACTCTGAATTTCTCTTACTCCTTCGACAATATAAGACGTGCCAGACGTTGTCTTTACCACCGTCAACTGATGTCGGCTTCGATCAACCGGGATATCAAATCGATTCTTCATTGGGGCGAAATGAACCGCGTCGAATTCAATGCCACAAAAACGAAGCACTGTGTGATCTTCAACAAAAATTGTACCGACCTTCCTCCTGTCTCGGTGGATGGAGAGAATCTAACGGCTGACTCAACTCTCAACATCCTAGGGGTAACTTTAACGGAGCATCTGCGATGGAACGATCACATATTCCAAATCGCCAAACAAGCCTCCCAATGCCTTGGATTTCTCAAGAGATGCAAGTTCCTCCTCCAGCCAGCCGCATTGGCTACAATATAGGTACAAATCCTACATTCGGCCGCGCCTCGAATACAACTCGCATATCTGGGCAGGCGCCCCAAAAACCACCTTGGCTTGTCTCGACAAGGTGCAAAATCGTGCCCTCAAACTCATTGGTGATGGCCCCTTTCGCGCCTCCATAGACACCTTGAGCCACCGTAGGAATGTAGCAGCCTTCTCCATACTTTATCGCTATTACCATGGCGACTGTTCCACCGAAATTCAGGACCTCCTGCACGGCAATACTTTTCCCGCAACACAAGACTAGTCCGCTCGGCTCACCCCCATACCCTACAGCCCCCTCGTTCACGCACAATACGGTTTAGAAGTTCGTTTATGAATAGAACAACTCGACTGTGGAATAATCTCCCGCAGTCAGTATTTCCGAACTCGTACAACATCTTAGAGTTCAAA
The DNA here is from genome assembly GCA_949987705.1 of Thereva unica. Lineage (NCBI taxonomy): Eukaryota > Metazoa > Arthropoda > Insecta > Diptera > Therevidae > Thereva > Thereva unica. Next base: position 187,370,495 of record OX465281.1, read on the forward strand.
CGTGAGGTTCATCGTCATTTTCTTCTACACCCTCCAGACCCCCTCTGACCTTTCCTATTCTCCTCTATTCTTCAAACCAAGCTTACTACTAGACATTGCACCATGAACTGAACGACATGACGGACTGGTAGTATAAAGGGTTACACCTAAGCTTGGTTTTTTCATAAAAAAAAAAATTGATAGATTGGATTTTCCTTCCTGCGCTGTCTCTTAACGGGCCAAAGTAATCTTTGAGACACATTAGAAAGAATGCCAGCTTTCACAGAATAGAAAGAGCGGAAGAACTCGTCTGTATATTTTGCTTTGAGAGTGAGTCAGCCCTTCATGTTCTATCTATCTCAACCAGTCAAGTCTAAGCGGCCTGTCCTAAAAATATGAACTATACGGTGTAGGCCAGCGAAGTGGCTGCGGTACTTTTGCACTCCTTCCTCACCAAAGAAGAAGAGAAATCACTTTATATGTATAAATAACCTTTCTGGTTGTTCAATCGGAAGGCAAGAAAGAAACCGACTCCTATTCGATGACCAGCAATATTTAATTATATTCCTCTCTAATTTTTTCCATAAAAGGTTCCTGTCAAACATCGCAACCTATTTCACTACCACTGTATATTCTAGTCTAAATAATATATGTAGTTCGCACAGTTAGTGATGAGCAAAAATTGTCTTGTTCTTCCAGTCTTGTCTTGTTCTTACACATTTAGCAAGACCAAGAACAAGAACGAGACTTAGTTATGCTTGCAAGAACAAGAACAATACACACTGAACAAGAACAAGCCAAGGAGAAGACTAAATTAGTCTTGTCTTGCTCTTGCGTTTGCTCATCACTACACACAGTTACACTGAAATTATTTTCTTCTTCATCTTGGCAGAGTGCAAGTCTTTAAAGTATAAAACGAAGATACAAATGGAATAAAGAATTTGTATAAATAGGATAAATTGTGTAACTAAATTAAATCCAGAGTTGACAACACCCAAAAATCATAAATACTACTACGAAATGTCGATCAATGCTATTCATAAAAAAAAACCCTTTATTACCTCAATGAATTTCAGACAGTACAACTGAAGTGAAAAATATCAGTCAGAATATTGTTTAGGTCTTTAAATTTTACATTTAAATTGGACAGCTGTATAAATTGATTTCTTGCCGCAATCCACGAAAGAAAGTCACTTTTTAGACAAACCATACGCGTATGAAAAAACTTAGGCTAACATTTAAGTACAATCTAATCTAAATTTTGACACCTACATTCAGCAATCAATTTTATTGAGGAAGTATAATTTTTTTTGTTCAAACAGCTCCAATCTTTCACTTTCAATTTATGCATTTCTCATGGCATAAAAATTGAAATATATTATCCGCATAAAAAGACAGATCTGATAAAGAAATCAAAATTTACTGTTTGTGCCACCCTGAAATAAATGGAAAATATTGTTAATTTACGAGCCCACTCCATTGGATAAGATCTTTCAAATCAAGTAATAACTTACATTTCCATCTCTCCTGTAGTAACTTGGATGGAAAAAACCTCCATTACAGCACTCATCCGAGTGAAAACATATCAAAGTGTAAAACCTGAAGTGCCAGTCCTCTCTCAGATCTCCCACACGCTGCCGGGAGTATTTTTATCCAGGTTGAATTGATCGCGAGAACTTTGAACTCAGCCGATCGTAAATGCACACCCATGAGACGACGACATATATGTACATATATATGCATTTCATAAAAACTGTTGTCGTATTTGATATGTGACTTTTCGCTTCAAATCTCACAAAATGTTATCTTTCCACATGACACGGCCGATCTCTGTATAACAAGCCGGCAACACCTTCTACTCACAGAGCAATTGATATCCGTTCCCATTATTTATCCAAAGTTGTTAGTTCTTTGTAAACTGGAGCAGGCGGTGGACCGCACCGAATCTGTTTTATCCAGGCCCTGATCAGATGGCTCCATAACCATATGGATCATGTAAATGAGCGATATGAAACCGGTGATCACTTTGTTCTCTGCCTGCATAGGAGAGACGCCATTCACTTTCAAGACAGCAGCCTTAAGATGATTCCTTTAGAAAGTTGTTCTGGGACATCATGTGGGCGAGAACGAAGATAGCGACATCTGTATTACTGATATGAAATCATTTCACGAATCCCCGCGAAATTCAGTTCATATAGGCAAAAAAAAATCAATACCATGTAAGTTCCCGCGCAGCTCAGGCCGTTCTGCATACTTGAGCCGTGCCCAGGTACAATGCGTAGGTGCTAAACTGCCTACTCTCTGGGTGCTTCCACTTAGGTTGGAGACGCTGACGGTTCAGTTTCGAGTGATTAATGACGTCAACGGTTACTCAAGAGCAAAACATTCTGGACTCGTGAATACTTCTTTCGCTTTGAGCCTCTTGTTTTTACGTTCGCCAGAATTCTTGGCTAACTACGCTTCATGTTTCATTTGTACTAACGACCATATTGTGTCATTTTGCGTTGTTTTTTCAGCACACTACTAACCGTTGCTGGCTGGCCAGTAGCCAAACGTTAAAAACCTGTTTGGCGGCAATAAGTAGCTCTGACGGATTTTTTTTCGATTAAACTTTATTGAACTTCGAGCACTGTTCCTTTTGCTGTTTTGCTATTGTTGTTGTTGTTATCAAAATGTTTTGCGATATTCACATCAGTACAATCCGCTACGAGCTCGTTTTGTACATGGTGTACTATGACGAGCGGTTTCTTTTGCTAGCCTCCTCAATGATGTTCTTAGTTTTCTGACATTTATAACAGCTGAGTAATGTTTCGGCACACATGACCGCGTCTCTAGAGGTTGCTTTTTTTGTTGGCATCTATCTTTTAGACAATCATCATACATAGCCATTACTTGTGAAGTAATGCCGCACTGTTATTACTTACCGATTAATTTCAAGCTGCTTGACCTTTAGTTCTGACGTCAGAGTCATAAAATGAATTTAAGATTTCACTACAAATCGGTATAGAGGAGGCCACACATTGTGTTGGACTAATAATCAGAAATTCTATATGAACTCAGCGCGATACACAGACGAATATAAATAAAACTAAGAAAATTTTCTTGGCATTGCGTAAAGTACACAATTGAACGATAAAAGCCACTAAATTGCTGCTTTTCAACATGGCGACTCTCAACAGCCTTGGCGTCAAATGGAAGAGAGAAAGTATAATAAATAATAATAAAGGCTGCCTATCATTTAGAACCAGTTTAAATTGGATCTTGATTTGTGTTTAATTGCAGTTTTTTTTGTGCTTGGTTCAAAATGTGTGTGACCAAATCGGTGGAATGTCGGAGGTCAATGGTGAGGAATTTATTATAACAAGTGGTTCCGATAAGCTGCAAAGACCATCAAATGTGAAGTATTGATAGGAGGAGGAGGAAACGCTTATGGAGCTACTAATATTAGTTTCTTAGCTATTCTGAAGAGCCCAGAGTATGTAACCGTTCTGAAATAATTCCCTTGGAAAATAGGCCACGTACTTTCTGGACCAACAGTGGAGGAAATCAGAAAATTCTGCTTTTTGTCATTTTTCCAATCGAAACAGGTTCGGCTAAATTTTTTAATATCTTAAATGTTTTTAAGATTTTAATTATTAACACTTGTGGCCTTTAGTATTAATTGGGTTGGAGAAAATGAATTAAATTTTAATTTTAATTTAAGTCTACTCTCTAAGTAAAATAACATCAAACGCGCTGAAGCGACATGAAAAATAATCAACAAGTATTTAAATGGTGCAGTATTGTTTCTACACTCCGCGACAAAAGTTTGACCTCAGGTAGAAAAATAGCAAGCAGGTAAGGTGGGGAATACTGACCGCAATGTAATTATTTTTATAGAATTCCGGGTTGATTTTATGAGATACTCATGATTTGGTGACCTACTTTTATTAATTGATCTAAGAAATAATGAAAATTTTGTAAAAAATGGGATAAAAACGCCGCGACAAAAGTTTGACCTCACCTCCAATTTTGGGAACTATTTTGAAAATTAAGCAAGGGAAGATAAGAAAAATAAAAGAAAGAATAATTTTAACTTTAAATTCCATTTATTAATATTTGGTATGGCCTCCCCGGTTTAATATTACTTGATAAATTCTATTTCCTATACTACTGTACAAGTTTTGTAATAAATCTAGTGGAATTTCATCCCACGCTGTCCTTATTGCAGTCTTCAGTTCTGTGATAGTCCGTTATTGTTGTCCAGAGCGGTAGACTTTCCTCGTGAGCCAGCCCCATAGGTTCTCTATAATGTTTAGGTCTGGAGACACCGATGGCCACTCCAGTTCCACCACGTTATTGGCCCTAAACCACTCCCGAACCACCCTAGCGGTGTGAACTGCTGCATGGTCTTGTTGGAAAATCCATGGTTGACCTTCCATTATTTCTTCCACCAACGGCTTAACCTCTTCTAACATGTCCCGGTAACGTACTCCTGTCTGAGTTCCCTCGATGAATTTGAGCTCCACTGGTCCTCTAACTGAAATGGCTCCCCATATCATTATTCCTCCTTCCCGGCGGTGATGTCGAGTCAAAAACCTCTCTTCCTTCCGTTAACCATGGAAATAATATGCGTATCCGTCCGGTCCATCAAGACAGAACCGTTTTTCGTCTGAAAAGATAACTTGGTTCCACTCGTCTTTCCAGGCCATGTGAGCGCGAGCGAATTCCAAGCGTTGTTCCTTGTGTCTAGGTCAGTGATTCTTAACCTTTTTAGCTACAGGCACCCCTAAAATTTTCAAATAATATTCCCGCACCCCTTACCAAAAAATAATAAATTATAATAAATTGATACAAAGACATACAATATGAACAAACATTTTTATTTAGTTATTTATAAGAAAAATTAATTAGCAAAATATATATTTATTTTTAATTATCAAAATACATACATATTTATTCTTAATGACTTTTTTGTTGTTGTTTTTGTTCAATTATGCTTGAAAATCGTGGAATTTTTTTTGAAATAGCCACACGCATATCATCACTAGCATTAAGTCTATTTCTGGCCTTTGTTTTTATATGTGCAAGTGACGAAAACCCCATCTCACATAAATAGGTTGTAGCAAATGGAACAAGGTGCTGAAGTGCCGTTTTAGCTAATTGAGGATATGACGTTAATTGAGCACACCAGAAATTTTGTAAATTCGCTGTTTCATATTCCATTTGATTACGGCCATTTGTTCGTAACTCAACAAGATCATCTTTTAATAATTCACTGTCATCCATAGAGTCCATGTTAAAAATAAATGGATCTAATATCCATTTTTCTGATATGCCAATATCTCCAGTAGCAAAATATCCATCGAAAGATTCACTTAACTTTTTCAAGTGGTTTTTAATGTCAGTGGCAATTGTATTTTTTTCATCATCCGAAACAAGAACTTCTTCAAGCAAAGGAAAGTTAGCAAAATTTTGTTTGTCAACACGGTTAATCCAAATTGGAAGTTTCGAAATAAACGCAGCCAACTTCTCTCTGGCTGTTATAGAGTTCACTCCAAATCCCTGCATTGAAATATTTAATTCGTTTAGGTGTGTGAAAATGTCTGCTAAGTACGCCATCTGAATTATAGACTCTCTATTGCTGAACTCGTCAACTAAATTACAGCCTTGGTTAATAAGAAACTGTATTATTTCGCTTCGTAATTCGTACACACGATTTAGCATACGTCCACGCGAGAGCCACCTTACTTCTGTGTGAAAAAGCAAGACAGTATGTTCGGCGCCAAGTTCTTCGCATAAAGCACGAAAGAGACGATGATTTAAAGCACGACCTCTGATAAAATTTACAACTTTGACTGAACAGAATAATGTTTTCTTCAATTTTTCAGGCAACGTTTTTGCAGCTAGCGCATGTCGGTGCAAAATACAATGGGTAATTGTAACGTGAGGCACTTCTTTTTTTACATATGCTACAAACCCAGAATTTTTGCCTAACATAGAAGGCGCTCCATCAGTACAAATTGATCCTATTTTGTTCATCGGTATCTCATGTTTTAATAAAAAGTCTTTGATTTTATTAAATACATCAATTCCTTTTGTTGTCAACTCTAATGGTTCACAAAACAAAAATTCTTCAACAATTTCTTTTTCTTTTACATATCGCACAAACACCATGAGCTGACTACAATTTTCAACATCTGTAGATTCATCCAATTGAATACCCATTGGGACAGGGCTAGCTTTGATATCTTCAATAACTTGTTTTAAAATATCTTTACTTATATCAGAAATTCTAGTACGGATAATATCATTTGACAAAGGAATTTGTTGAAGCTTTTGTTGTGCTTCAGAACCCAATACTATTTTAGCCATTTCTAAGGCACAAGGTTTCACAAGTTCTTCAGCTATTGTATGTGGTTTCTTTTTCTTAGCACACATATATGCAACTTGATAAGATGCTTGCAATAGTGGCTTTTCAAGTGGTGTGAATCCAAAAGTCGTGATGGTCCCGCTTTTATCAAATCGTGCCCTTTTAGATTTCAAGCTTTCAAAATCGTGGCCAGCATCTCCACCACCATGTTGTTTGGTAAAATGTTCCTTAAGTTTCGAGGGCTTGAGATTGGAGTTTGAGAATTTAGCGCAGCACAGAATACATTGTGGTCGCTGATTTCCATCCTTCTCCGTTATAAATGTGAAACCATAACGAACATAATCGTCATTCCAATACCGTTTTTTCGACATGGGCTATATTACAAATATTAAAAAGAAACTTCGCTCACCTTGAAAGTTATATTTAATATTTTTCGTTTTTACCTTACCTTTTGAATATGGATTTGATATACCAAATAAAAGTCCAATTTATAATTATTAATAAATATTTTACTATAATTATTATAGTAACTGTCACTGGTCAATAACACAATGTAAATTTGTAAATTATTTTAGTTCTAAGGGCGCGCGCACACAGAAAGCTGATCTGAGCGGAGCCAGCTCTGCACTAATTTTTCATTAAAATCCCTGGTGCTGCGCACAACTTTCTGTGTGCGCGCGCCCTAAAAACAACTAAACTAGTTAACGAAAATTTAAATGAAATATAACAAAATAGAAATTCATAGGAAAAATTCATGTTCGTTGGCGATTTCTTTAGAATTTTTTTTTGTTAGTTTTTCCACTTAAAATAATTTTACGCGCATATTCCAAAAGTATTTATAGGAAAAGTAAATTTTATTTAACAAAATGAATTTCAAAGTTTTAATTTTTATTTTACTGGTGCAAATTAAATTTAATTATGAATTTGTAAAATTACAACATCGCACCCCCAGATATTCTAGCTCGCACCCCCAAGGGGTGCGTGCACCACCGGTTAAGAACCACTGGTCTAGGTAATAATAGCGGCTTTTTCTTAAGTCGGTGACGTTGTAGAACTGGTGAGCGCTTCAAAATCCTCTGCACAGTGCGTAAACTTGCATTTCCGACTTCAGCTCCAATTTCCCTGGCAGTCATGGATGAATTTGACTCTGTTCGCAGGATCCTACTCCTTTCTCTCTCTGTTGTGGCCCTTGGTCTCCCTGGTATCGGCTTTCTACCGTAATTTTCGTTGTCCTTAAGCAAGTTATTGATGACTCGGGGGCTTCTACCCAATCTAAATCCAATTTGCCTGTTAGAGTACCCTTCTTCTTTCAACGTTTTGATTCGCTCGATTTCTTCACGTGATAAGCGCTTTCCACTGCCCATATTTGTACCGATTTATTTAAAAAAATTACTAAAAAAGTTTAATTTACAACTTCACTAACAACCACTCGCTCTTAGTCTTAACAGAAGTGTTTTAAAACTGGTGAGGTCAAACTTTTGTCGCGCCGTTTTTATCCTATTTCTTACAAAATTTTCATTATTTCTTAGAACTATTAATAAAAGTAGGTGACCAAATCATGAGTATCTCATAAAATCAACCCGGAATTCTATAAAAATAATTACATTGCGATCAGTACACCCTACCTTACCTGCTTCCTATTTTTCTACCTGAGGTCAAACTTTTGTCGCGGAGTGTATGTATTATATTAATTTTCCTTGGAAGATTAGCTTTGGAGATAGAGAATTGTTAACAACTAGCAATAACCCGCGTGCGTTGCAACGCCTATAAATAGAAAAAAAATAATGTGTGCAAGAAAACAGTATATTGTAAAACAATATACTGTAGGATAAGAGTATGTTGTAAAACAATAAATCTGGAAAAAATTATTTTGGATATCATATAAAAATTTAGAGCTAGATACCTATAAAAATACTAGCTGGGACCCGGTATGCCTCGCTGCACCCATAAGCCAATAGCAGCCAATAAAAATCACCAATTAATTTGGTATTTTTGGATATATACATACTATATTGATTATTGCATTCTACTTATCATGCCCTTTCATTTGACACCCATGTCGAGGGGATTGTGAAGAACGTGGTAGTCTGCCCTCTCGAGACGGCGCCGTATATTTAACGGTATATCAAGTATAGTGCACGTGCACGCCGAATTCTAGTGTAATGAAGAGCTTGTTGAGGGAGTGCTCACGTTTTGGTAGTTGAGTGTCCACTACAAGCGAGTGGAATAGAGGAGAGCAAAGAGTCCAAATTAACAGTTATCTCGAATAAAATCTTGCTCCGAACACCCCCTTTCGCCAAGATGAACTTTTTACACGCCTTTCAGTTCGAATTTTAATCAGCTGATGGAATTTAATCTTAATGTAAACAAAACAGATATAATTTGACACTCAACTGCCCCAGATTGCCCTACGATTACGTTCACGGATTTTATAAACGAGAGTCTTTGCTGCAGTTCTAGGAGGGAGGGGGTCGAGCCAAATCTCATGAAATCTCATCTAGGGCGAGGGGGTATCGAAAAATCGCAAAAATCACCTCATGTAATTTATGGACGACCCCAAATGAACATTGACGATCCCACCTACATATGCTCCTATGTCAGGTTCAAGATGATGGTGATATGTTAACCTCTAGCAAAAGAACTTCAAAACACCTTAGCGGTCACCTATCCCTACCTACACACACCCGAACGCTTTGTTACATTATGCAATACACCCTGTACATATTTATTGTATTATACCACTTTTATTTCAAAACAAACTCTACAAAAACACATTGATCCTCTCTGTTAAAATAAACAATTACTTTGAGGTTATATTTTACTAGTTATTGACAAAAATCGTATTCCATTGGTGATGTACTTGCGAGTAGAAAGTACTTGCGAGCACAAAAATCGCCCAATGGATCGCAGCTAACATTGTTAACTTACTTATGTAATTTTTAAATTATTCCTCATTATCTGCTTGGTTATTTCCTAATTGTAATCGTAAACTGCTTTTAAACGAAACTAGGTACTATATGTACTAGAGATGCGCCGAATATGAGTTCGACCGAATATGAATATTCGGTCAAAAATGTACCGAACCGAACTTCTTCTTCTTCGATGGCTCTACAGCCCAATTCGAGCCTTGGCCTCCATCAGTTTCTTCCTCCAGACGTCTCTCTGCTCCGCAGCTTGTCTCCAGTTTCTTGTGTTGAGCAGTTTTGCTGCATCGGCCTTAACATTATCTTCCTATCTTAACCGTGGTTTGCCAACTGGTCTTTTGCCATCTGGTAGTAGATACAGGGCTTTTTTTGGTATCCTTGAGTAATCCATTCCATGGCCGGCCCAACGTAAACGTAGTAGTTTGGCATGGGTCGAAAGTTTACATTCTTTGTATAAGTCGTACAATTCGTGATTGTAGCGTATCCTCCATGCACTGTCTTCATTGATTGGGGCGTATATCCTTCGGAGAACCTTCCTCTCAAATAAATCCAGCTTGTCTGCGGATTTCTGGGAGATATTCCAAGCTTCACATCCATACGTACATAGCTACTGTACGTATGATAGTTTTGTAGATTCTTATTTTAGTTTTTCTGTAGATGTCTCTGGATTTCATTACTGGCAGTAGTGAGAAGTATGATCTGTTCGCGGCGTTTATTCTTCTTTGCACGTCTATTGTTTCATCGTTGTCTTCGCTGACTGTGGACCCCAGGTAGTTAAATTGGTTTACCCGTTCAAAGTTATATTCCCCCCAGGTGGTATTGTGTGTTTTTTGTTATAAAAACTTCAGAAATAAATGGAAGATTTATCGGACGAGTTATGTATGATGCATATTAAATTCATCCGGCTCGAAGGACCATATGTTTTTTATACAAAAACTTTAAACAAATAGCGCAATTTCTCTGACGCTTCTAACTGCAGTACACCTGTGAAAAAAAAGGTAAAGAAACAAAAACCAAATAAAAGAAGAAGAAGTAGGATTCAGTTATAACAGTTCAAATTTATTCATGATAATTCAAATATCAGTAATTCAATAAAATTCAAGTTCATATAAATTAGTTCAAATTTAGTTATTTAGTTTTAGTTAATTAGTTTAGTTAGTAAGTTTATTAATTCAAATTTCAATAAAGAACAAAACTTCTGATAATTAAAGATTTGTCAAATTATTTAGTCAAATGACGATTTGATCAAAGTTTACTTAATTCACCCTCAACAATGTTGGAAACTATAATTCAATTTCTTAATAACTTCAATATACAAAAAGGGATAAAAACTTTGACAATTCATAAGTTAACAAAGTATTAATTCAAGTGAAGACTCACTCAAAATTTATTTGGATCACCCTCGACAATGTTGAAAACTATAAAATTCAATCTCATCACCTCGTCAACGATGTAAGCTATGAATTAATTATCGAATTGCAAAAATCACCTCTACAACGTTGTTCACTAAATCGCGAAGTTTAAAATTTCGAAGAAATAATAAATTCAATCACCGAATCACAAAAGAAATAGAAGAGAAAAGAAAAAAATATATATATAGAATTTTATCAGCATATAAAATGAGGTACTCACCTGTTTTTTAGAGTTGACCTTGAACTTGTATGACAAAAAAGGAAATTACTGTTGTATGAAAACAACAAGGAAAGGAAGTACTGTGTTGATGGTCGAATCCCAACAACACAGTAAAGATTAATATCTTTGTTGATGGTCGAATCCCAACAACAAAGAAAAGTTAGTAGTTTGTTATGGTCGAAACCCAAAACAAACGAAATTAATAAGCCTTGTTGATGGTCGAATCCCAACAACAAGGAAAATTAGTAAATCTGTTAATGGTCGAAACCCAAAAACAGAAAAAGGTTAGTAAACCTTGTTGATGGTCGAATCCCAACAACAAAGAAAGGTTAGTAGTTTGTTATGGTCGAAACCCAAAACAAACGAAATTAATAAGCCTTGTTGATGGTCGAATCCCAACAACAAGGAAAATTAATAAATCTGTTGTTGGTCGAAACCCAACAACAGAGGAAAGTTAGAAATGGGAAAAAAAAGAATAAGGAGGAAAAAAGGAACAAGTCCAGGATCAACTTACCTCGGTAAAGCTCCGGTGCAGAGAGAGCGAGCGTTTCGTTCGCAACAATATTTAATCGTTTGCTTGAATTTCAAGTTCAAGTGGGGATACAAAGAAAACCGTAACGTTTGAAGTGATTTTTGCTTCGACGATAAAAGTGGGAATGCTAATTTATGTGTAAGCGTGTATTGAGGTGATGGGGTTACCAGAGTAAATTTTGAATGAATATCGTAAATTGAAAATTAATTCTAATAAACTTAAATTATATTAATGTTAATGACGATGTAATTTGATGATGACTAATGTGGCGATCTTGGCCAAATATGATGATGTTTATGTTTTGATGGATGTCCATTAGTAGCCAAATGACCAATCTTCCTTATTCAGAGGTTCCGAAAATGCGTAATTAAACCTGTTCTTCATCAATAAATGTTATTCATCTGTAATAATAAAAAAATTAAATGCCCTAAAGGTGATTCGGTGGTTGGACTTTGAGCCGCCAAAATAAAAGGATAACCAAGGGTAATTCTTCGCTGTGAAAGTATTTGAACATACTCCCCCCCGTTGAAACATTTTGGTATGTTTCAAAACAGTAAATTAACAAATCACCTTGAGGTGTTGAAACTAAATGGGAGAAGAGGAAGGGGAGAAACAATAGATGAACTGAAACAATGGCGCTAGACTCAGTAACGTTTATTAGCCCAAGTCGACCTTGATGAATTAAGAAAAAAAAAAAAAAAATAAATACAATAAGAGAAGAGGGAATAGAGAAGCAATAAATAAATAAACAATAACTTTAGAATCGAGTAACTTTTACAAATTCATTTTGAAACACCTTGAGTTTAATAGTCTCTCCATTACTAAAATGAAGACGAAGACATTTTCCGTCGGGATGTTTATAACAAATATTTAAACGAAAATGAATGAAACACGCATAATAATTGTCCTCATCGTTTCAAAACTAAGTAGCAACTAAACAATAACAATGAATCTACAATTGAATTGGTAAATGATCAATGGGATTGGTTAAAGGGATGCAAAATAATACACATTAATTATGAATATTGTTGTTAATCCATCCAGCTAGAAATGTACTTCCTTAAGATACGCATGAAGTTGAAATTTTATCATCTCCAAGTAATAATTGGTTTCGATGTAATATGCAGTCCATCTAATTTTCACTAAGACCTTGGAGTCGAGTGGCCAAAAATATGAATTTAAATTCTCTCAATGGAAGTAATTTCCTGAATTTATTTTTATCTAGTTATCGGTCTCGGTTACGTCTTTGTAAGAGACGATGATCCTATGACTCGACTGTTGAACTTTGTACTATATTATTTGTCTGCGTTTTCGTATATATGTAATGATCGGTATGAGTTGTTCCAAGATAGCTGTGACAAATAATTAATTGATAAAAAAAGGGATTTGAGAGAGCCTTTTTGATAACAGAATTGTTAATAATCAACTGTTAATTTTATTACAAGGAATTTAACTACAGCTGACTTAATTTCAAGTTCAAGGTTATTGAGGCTGTTAATGAAGAGATTTGTTGTACAACTAAATTTGAAAATGAAGCAGAGTGGATGGACTGAAATTAAATGCGATCTGTTTAACTGATATTAGGTTATGTATGTATGAGGAAGTAGATTCGAAATCAATTTTCAGACTGGGAATGCGTAATCCTTAGTACAGGGCGTGTAATTAGTTTGATACCTGTTGAAATTATCAATTATGTTAAAAGAAATAATATTTTTTTTTTTTTTTCAGATTTTATATGTGTGGGATTTATATGATTGTGTTTCATATAAGTTAACGGCGGTAAAGAAATTTGAATTCTGTACACTGTATTTCAAGGCATAAATTATATGTAGCCAGTTGTTCTGTAGGTTAATTATGGTTGTTCTGATTTTAAAGGAGGATATGAAATCATCCCCTGAGATTGCGCAATGCGCAGTTGTGGGTGGTTGTATTAATGTATCGAGGATTATTGAGTTTGAGAGGGATAATAGTTATTTGATGAAGTATTTAAGTTGAATAAAGTTATACACATGAGGGTTATTTTGAAGAATAAATGAAATACGAAGAAACATTTGATTTTGGGTTTCCTATGCTACGTTTATTTTTATTAGGAGCTACTGGTGTTGCGGTGGACGTTGGACATCGTTCCTTGCATTGAGACGCTTGTGATGTTTTAACTGCTGACTGTTTCTCCACAGCAGCTGAGTACATTAAAATATCCTTGTGTTTTGTAGGTAACATATTTGTAGAATTTAATGAGTTACTTACTTGGCTTAGAGGAGCTAATAAAACATTAGAATTATTAGGAGATGAAGTTAATTTTAATTTAGGTAAGGTTTCTGTAGATCAATAGCAAGGGATCTATTTTCAAATTTGCATTTATTTTATTTGATAAGTTAGTTTTGCCATTAATCCTATTGCTGATTTTTTTACATGTAACAGTTTTCGAGAACGTCATGGTCCTGGAAAGATTTTCAAAATCTGTAATAGGTAGTGGCTTGGGAATGTATGCCAAGGGACGAGGTGTGCACACAGGAGCTATTGATCGTGGTGAGTGCGATCCATTTAAGTATGGTTGATACCTTTTTGGGAGTTGAACTTTGTAAAGAATTTTTGTGTAGTAAAGTATGATGAGTTTTACCGCATTTTCTGCATCTAAACTTACTGGAGCAATTTTAAGTGGAGTGGGACTTTGAAAGACAGTTAAAACACAATTGGTTTGACTTTACAATGCCATACTGTTGATGGGAGAGATTTGAAAATTTAGAACATGTTGACAATGTATGAGATTTTTACAACACGGACAAGTAGTCGCTGCGGTGGAAGAGAATGGGTGAGAAATTTGGAATTTGATCCAATAGATGGGCATATATGTAAGAACTAAACTCATATAAACACTTGATGTGGAAGAAGTTGATATAGATGAGAACTCGCCTCGAGAGTGTAATAAATTAGGTTGGTATGAAAACCTTCCAATTGATTTGATTACAAATGAGGGACTTGCCTCGGAAAATGGTATAATTGAGGACTAGGCTCATGTAAATTTAGCTTGGTGCTTAAGACCTTGCAACAGGTGAGGGACTTGCCTCGAGAGTGTAATAAATTAAGTTGGTATGAAAACCTTCCAATTTATTTGATCTCAAATGAGGGACTTTCCTCGGAAAATACTATAGTTGAGGACTAGGCTCATGTAAATGTAGCTTGGTGCTTAAGACCTTGCAACTGGTGAGGGACTTGCCTCGAGAGTGTAATAAATTGGGTTGGTATGAAAACCTTCCAATTTATTTGATCTCAAATGAGGGACTTTCCTCGGAAAATACTATAGTTGAGGACTAGGCTCATGTAAATGTAGCTTGGTGCTTAAGACCTTGCAACAGGTGAGGGACTTGCCTCGAGAGTGTAATAAATTGGGTTGGTATGAAAACCTTCCAATTTATTTGATATCAAATGAGGGACTTGCCTCGGAAAATGGTATAATTGAGGACTAGGCTCATGTAAATTTAGCTTGGTGCTTAAGACCTTGCAACAGGTGAGGGACTTGCCTCGAGAGTGTAATAAATTGGGTTGGTATGAAAACCTTCCAATTTATTTGATCTCAAATGAGGGACTTTCCTCGGAAAATACTATAGTTGAGGACTAGGCTCATGTAAATGTAGCTTGGTGCTTAAGACCTTGCAACAGGTGAGGGACTTGCCTCGAGAGTGTAATAAATTGGGTTGGTATGAAAACCTTCCAATTTATTTGATCTCAAATGAGGGACTTTCCTCGGAAAATACTATAGTTGAGGACTAGGCTCATGTAAATGTAGCTTGGTGCTTAAGACCTTGCAACAGGTGAGGGACTTGCCTCGAGAGTGTAATAAATTGGGTTGGTATGAAAACCTTCCAATTTATTTGATCTCAAATGAGGGACTTTCCTCGAAAAATACTATAGTTGAGGACTAGGCTCATGTAAATGTAGCTTGGTGCTTAAAACCTTGCACAGGTGAGGGACTTGCCTCGAGAGTGTAATAAATTGGATTGGTATGAAAACCTTCCAATTGATTTGAATTGAAGTGAGAGGATTGCCTCGGAAAACAACATAGTTGAAGACTACGCTCGCGTAAAATTATTTGAGTAGTAAATTTTAAGACTAGGCTCATGTAAATTTAGCTTGGTGTGTAAGACCTTGCTATGAGTGAGGGACTTGGAACTTTGCAATTGATTGAAAAGAGGGGCTTTGCTTCGGGAGAATAATATAGATGAGGACTAGGGTCGAATAATTGTTCGGTGTTAGAACCGTACAATTGATTGAAGTGAGGGCTGTGCCTCGGGAAATTAATATATTTGAGAACTAAGCTTGAATAATTGTTCGGTATGAAAACCTTACAATTGATTGAAGTGAGGGCTGTGCCTCGGGAAAATAATATATTTGAGGACTAGGCTCGAATGTTCGGTAATAAAATGCAAGAACTAGGTTCAAATAAAAATAGCTTGGTTTGTAAGACCCTGCTATGGGTGAGGGGCTTGCCTCGAGAAAATTAAATTAATTTTTGAAACTAAACTCCAGAAACATTTCAATAATAAAATGTAAAAAAAAAACTAGGCTCATGTAAAAATAGCCTCTTGCTATGGGTGAGGGGCTTGTCTCAAGAAAATTATAAATTTTAAGACCAGGCTCGAAATAAAAATAGCTTGGTGTGTAAGACCTTGCTATAAGTGAGGGACTTGCCTCGAAAAAATAATAATAATAAACGCAACTTAAAAACACTCGAGTAAACAGTTTGAAAATATTCTCTTGAGTTTGATTGCTTGACATGAAACACCTTGTCTTGATAATAGAAAGTCTTGAGCACTAGGTTCACATTAATGTTTTATACTAAGATCTTATAAAATGATAACTTTAATTTCACTTGACTCCTTTTAAACACTATGCACTGCACTTAGAAACACATCCGGCTCGAAGGACCATATGTTTTTTGTTATAAAAACTTCAGAAATAAATGGAAGATTTATCGGACGAGTTATGTATGATGCATATTAAATTCATCCGGCTCGAAGGACCATATGTTTTTTATACAAAAACTTTAAACAAATAGCGCAATTTCTCTGACGCTTCTAACTGCAGTACACCTGTGAAAAAAAAGGTAAAGAAACAAAAACCAAATAAAAGAAGAAGAAGTAGGATTCAGTTATAACAGTTCAAATTTATTCATGATAATTCAAATATCAGTAATTCAATAAAATTCAAGTTCATATAAATTAGTTCAAATTTAGTTATTTAGTTTTAGTTAATTAGTTTAGTTAGTAAGTTTATTAATTCAAATTTCAATAAAGAACAAAACTTCTGATAATTAAAGATTTGTCAAATTATTTAGTCAAATGACGATTTGATCAAAGTTTACTTAATTCACCCTCAACAATGTTGGAAACTATAATTCAATTTCTTAATAACTTCAATATACAAAAAGGGATAAAAACTTTGACAATTCATAAGTTAACAAAGTATTAATTCAAGTGAAGACTCACTCAAAATTTATTTGGATCACCCTCGACAATGTTGAAAACTATAAAATTCAATCTCATCACCTCGTCAACGATGTAAGCTATGAATTAATTATCGAATTGCAAAAATCACCTCTACAACGTTGTTCACTAAATCGCGAAGTTTAAAATTTCGAAGAAATAATAAATTCAATCACCGAATCACAAAAGAAATAGAAGAGAAAAGAAAAAAATATATATATAGAATTTTATCAGCATATAAAATGAGGTACTCACCTGTTTTTTAGAGTTGACCTTGAACTTGTATGACAAAAAAGGAAATTACTGTTGTATGAAAACAACAAGGAAAGGAAGTACTGTGTTGATGGTCGAATCCCAACAACACAGTAAAGATTAATATCTTTGTTGATGGTCGAATCCCAACAACAAAGAAAAGTTAGTAGTTTGTTATGGTCGAAACCCAAAACAAACGAAATTAATAAGCCTTGTTGATGGTCGAATCCCAACAACAAGGAAAATTAGTAAATCTGTTAATGGTCGAAACCCAAAAACAGAAAAAGGTTAGTAAACCTTGTTGATGGTCGAATCCCAACAACAAAGAAAGGTTAGTAGTTTGTTATGGTCGAAACCCAAAACAAACGAAATTAATAAGCCTTGTTGATGGTCGAATCCCAACAACAAGGAAAATTAATAAATCTGTTGTTGGTCGAAACCCAACAACAGAGGAAAGTTAGAAATGGGAAAAAAAAGAATAAGGAGGAAAAAAGGAACAAGTCCAGGATCAACTTACCTCGGTAAAGCTCCGGTGCAGAGAGAGCGAGCGTTTCGTTCGCAACAATATTTAATCGTTTGCTTGAATTTCAAGTTCAAGTGGGGATACAAAGAAAACCGTAACGTTTGAAGTGATTTTTGCTTCGACGATAAAAGTGGGAATGCTAATTTATGTGTAAGCGTGTATTGAGGTGATGGGGTTACCAGAGTAAATTTTGAATGAATATCGTAAATTGAAAATTAATTCTAATAAACTTAAATTATATTAATGTTAATGACGATGTAATTTGATGATGACTAATGTGGCGATCTTGGCCAAATATGATGATGTTTATGTTTTGATGGATGTCCATTAGTAGCCAAATGACCAATCTTCCTTATTCAGAGGTTCCGAAAATGCGTAATTAAACCTGTTCTTCATCAATAAATGTTATTCATCTGTAATAATAAAAAAATTAAATGCCCTAAAGGTGATTCGGTGGTTGGACTTTGAGCCGCCAAAATAAAAGGATAACCAAGGGTAATTCTTCGCTGTGAAAGTATTTGAACATTGTGGTTTCTTCTTCTTCTTTCCATCCTTGACTGAATTAGAATCTTACTCTTCTCTGCGTTTATTTGCAGCCCTATATGTTTTGCTCCATCTTCTAATTCTGTAAATATTTCTCTAAGATATGACAGTGATCTTGCAAGGCAGTTTATATCGTCGGCATATCCTGCCAACTGTTTGTACTTGTTAACCAGGGTTGCGTTCGCATCAATGTTAACCTTGCGAATTACTCCTTCTAGGCAGAGATTAAATAGCATGGGTGCCAGCCAATCGCCCTGCTTAAAGCCTTGCTTGACTGGGAAGGATTCCGTCAATTCTCCTTGTATTCTGACTGCACATCTTGTATTTTAAATTGTCATTTTTGTTAATTTTATTATCTTCAGGGGGATGTTTACGTCCAGCATTGTTGCATACATTTGCTCCCTGTCGATGCTGTCGTATGCTTGTTTAAAGTCGATGAAAAGTTGATACACGTCAATGTTGTATTCCCAGCATTTTCGGAGGATTTGCCTTATTGTAAAAAGTTGATCCATTGTTGACCTATTTCTTCTGAATCCAGCTTGGTATTCACTTATTGCAGCTTCTGCGTAAGGTTCCATTCTGGTCTTAATTATATTGGTCATTGTTTTATACATATACTGTGCTTAAAAGAGATATGCCTCTATAGTTTTCACAGTTGAATCTGTCCCCTTTCTTGTGTATTGGGCAGATAATGCTTTGCTCCCAATCTTCAGGCATTTTTTCTTTCCTTCATATGCAGCATAGTAATTCGTGTATAGCTGCTGAGAGCGATTCGCCTCCTTGTTTGATCAACTCTGCTGGGATGTTATCAATTCCTGGAGATTTATTGTTTTTTAATGATCGTATGGCACTTTGTACTTCTTCCAGAGTGGGTACATTTGTTTCTCTGGTGTCGTCGTTATGTTGTAGACGGGGTTCTGGTACATGTTTGATGCTCTCGTTTGCGTTCAGCAGCTCGCTAAAAAATTCCTTCCATCTTTTCTTTACATCTTCGCTGCCTGTGACTATAGTGCCTTCTTCTGCATATACCGGAGGAGGGTTTGGAAGCCTTTCTTGAAGAAGTTTACTTCCCTGTATGCTTCCCGTGTTTTGTTTTGGGCAAAGTTTTCCTCTGCTCTCAAGATGTGATTGTTGAGGAATTGCCTTTTCTTCTTCCTGCAGATGTTTTTTGCGGTTCTTCTTGTTTCCTCGTATTTCAATTTCTTACTCCTCGCCAGTCTATCTAAGTATATTCTCCTGTTTTTATTTCTGGCCTCTATAGCTGCTTTGCATTCCTCGTCTTACCAGTCACTGGCTCTGGCTGTGCGTTTATACCCTACAGTTTCCTTCGTGACATCTGTCAGTACCGTCTTCAATCTCATCCATTTTCCCTCGACTGTATCTTCATTATTTATACCTATCCTTTCTGCTAGAGTTTCCTGATATCTCTCCATCACGGGCAGTTCTTGGAGGCGGTCGACGTCGAATTTCTTTTGTTTGCTGTTTCTTCTTTCTTGAGTAGACAGCCGACATCTGAATCTAGCTTTATCTAGAAAGTGGTCCGATTCACAATTTGCACCCCTACAGTTCTTACTTGCGAGGTACTGGAAGCTGCCCTTCTGTCTATTAGAATATGGTCTATTTGATTGCAGTATCTTTCGCTGGGGGATTGCCATGTGTATTTGTGAATGTCCTTTCTTGGGAAATATGTTGAGCTGACGATCATATTTTTACTCATTGCGAAATCGATAACACGTTGTCCGTTATCGTTTGATGTTTCGTGAAGACTTTCCTTTCCAATGGTCGGTCTGTGCCAGTTCTCTCTTCCAATTTTGGCGTTGAGGTCTCCTATCACCATCTTGTTGTCATTGGAAGGGGCCGTATCATATGCGCGCTCAAGCTTATAATAGAAAGTGTCCTTGGTCGTGTCCGCTTTCTCCTCCGTCTCCGCATGTACGATTATGACTGAGAGGGTAAAGAACTTCGTTCGGAGTCGTATTGAGCATAATCGTTCACTGATTGGCTTTATCTCTATCACATTATCTATAATTGTTTTGTGTACAAAGCCTACTCCTAAGTGATGTTCCTTTCCGCAGCTGTAGAATATCCTGTAGTTTCCAAGGTCCATTGTCCCGTCTCCTATCCATCTGATCTCTTGTAACGCGAGTAATTTTATTTTATATCTGCTCACTTCGTCTAATAGTGACTTAACTGCTGCAGTTCTGTACATACTTCGCGTATTCCATGTTCCGAAAATCATTTCCAGGTGCTGTAGCCGTAGTCGTTGCCGTTTTTCCCGTCCGTTCCGAGGCTTTGCTTCGGGTTTCTTAACTGATGTGTTTTTACAGGGTCCGGCAGTTAGCCCAACGCCCAACCCCACTACCAGAAGGACCGGATCCGTGAATTATACTCCATCGGATAGGGTGGCCCAGGTATACCCCCGGGCACTGGGTACGTCCGTCGTCGGTTGGTTATCCAGGAGGCACCAGCGAGGAGGTGACGGTACTGTTTTGCCCCTGCCCCCCGAACCGAACATTCGGCCGAATTTTTCGGTTCAGTTTTACGCAGTAAACAGGTTCATATAGGTCAGCGCAAGGAGTTGCAAACTAGTTTCAAATCGGTCTCGTTTCTGTCAACTCGTGTGTGGACTCTCAATTATTTTATTTTGTATAATTTTTGATTTTGTGAATAAATATGGTTACACAAAGAAGTATTTGCTTCATTTACAAATACTACGCCAGAATAAAGCGTCTTTAACAATGTAACTCTTAAAATAACATTATTTAAATATTCGGTAATTATTCGGAAAAACTAACCGAACATTCGGCCGAATACGAACATTAAAAAAACGCCGAATATACCGAATACGAATATTCGGCCGAACAAGTATGAAGATATCAAGTATGAAGTATCAAATGAGATTTATTTTTCATTTTTTATTTTATTAACAAGTACTACTCTCCTCTGAACTCTGAACAAGCAATATTTTGACAACTAAGAAATCTGTGCCGGATTATAATTTCTAAATTAGGAAGAACTATAATAATAAAAATATAAATATTAAAAAAGAAGAATATTAAGACAGATATTTATAGATGTCATTTAACTTATCAAAAGCTGCGCAATACTATCTAATTTATTCCAATAAACTTTTAAATTCAATGCAAATTTTGTCTAGCCAAATTTTGCTCCCACATCTACTGAAAATGGCACACGTAATGGCGTTAATAATCCTCGATGCAGACAGAATTGATTTGAATTGCTCATATTTCATCGGACCCATTTGTATAAGCTGAACTTTCTATGAAGGTTTTTGTCAGCCATTTTTGGAAAATCAGGATGCGAGAAATTTGCAAGTTCGAGCTCCAAAATTTTGTTGTTTGTTGAATTTGTTTGTAAATAAAAATAAATTTTGGCGATAGGTCGTTAAAATTAATTATTTTTTTGACCTGCGATGTTTGAATGTTTTTTCGCCTAATTTCATAATATAGCGAGGGTATTAAATTTATAATTTTGAAGATTTCTGAACGATAATCCGATGGTTCTTCGCATTACTTATATTATAGAATGGCTGGTGGGATCCGTTGAGCGTCTAACTTTAATGTTTAAACGAAACGTAATCGTAGCTTTCGCCATTTTTGAACAAACCGCAATTATCTGGCAATAATAGTATATATGGGGTCATGGTCTGTGACGAGACTCTAACAGCCTCTCCAGAATAATGTCGACATCAACCACCAGCCAGCGGCTGCCTTACTTATATAGATGAGGATATAGGAGCCGAGTAGGGCTCGGAGGAGTAGAGGATATAGGACCCCACATGTAGGCTTTGCCTGGAAGAGGCTGAGTCTGCCCTCCACGTTCTCTGTGGGTGCCCCACAATTGCTCGAGGAGTCCCTGCTCGAACACTCTAGTTTAAGCGATAAACCCTTAGGCAGACTGCTGAACTTGTTCAAGCGTTCTGGCCTACAAATATGAGCTATAGAGGTTGTAGTACAATAGGCCATATGAATGGCCGCAGTACGTTTGGACCGAGTACCTCCACAGGGAAAAAAGTATATATGAAGGATAGAAGAGAAATGCCTTTGCCTATCACCAATTTCTCAACTTGAAATACTCACGATAAAGTGACTCATTTTAGAAATGTCTGAACCCTCTATAGGCAACTTCTTTATCTTTAATTCCGTTTATACATTACCCATTAAACCATCTATTCGGCCTAGGCTTTAATGACTTGGTAGAATAAGGAATGAAAAAAACGTATTCCTGTTGAGGCGTAGAGAGTTGCAGAGTTCGCACCGACACTACGGAAATACTTCCCGAGTAAAAATAAAAAAATGGCTTTACAACGGGCGAGCAATGGCCGCTTGGCTTTTTGATGGGCCTCTGCTGGTCGTAGGGTTTTGAATTATTTTTAATGGAAGCATATACAGATGCATAGACCCGGAAACTTGACCAAAAGATTTAAATTGCCGAGAACTGAACTGTACATACGGGCATACGACGACTTTCAGCCAAAAAAATCTGCACCAAATGTACTGTGGAATGTACTTTATGGGAACTTGAACAAGAACAAGATACGCCTCTTATTTCTGCTACGAAAAATACGTTACGTTGTCCCAAGGAGCGGCAACTTAATTTAACTCTTTCCAACTCAACATCGATCAACCTTTCAACCCTTTTCGAGGCTAGCATGAGAAAATGGGGCAATTAAATCTGACACTAGCTGACGGTCTATAATAAAAAGTAGTAAATTAGAAAACATTTTGCTGAATCTGCTTCTATATCTATAAAAATCTCGTGTCACTGTGTTTGTTACCGAACTCCTCCGAAACGGGTAGAACCGATTTGTATGAAATTTGTTGTGTATATTTGGTAGGTTTGAGAATAGGTCGTAGGCTATTTTTTATACCTTTAAGCAAAACACAGCTGAAAAATAAAAAAAAAATGGTAATTTTAGGAATTTTCACTTCATTTTAGCTTCAATAGCTTCATGGCCTACCTATTGTTTGACAGCTTCGTAAATGTAAATTTGTCATTAAATTGAATCATTACATTTAATGAAAATTTCAAATTTACGCAGCTGTCAAACCATAGGTAGGCCATGACGCTATTGACACTAAACAGAAATGCAATAAGCAATGTGGTATACTCAATATACGTTAGATCCATGGCGGCCGTTTCAAGAGGGCGGAGTACCACTATCTTCACAACCCCCTCGACATGGGTATCAAATGAAAGGGTATGATAAATAGTATACAATAAGCAATGTAGTATACAAAATATACCTTTAGATTCATGGCGGCCGTCTTAAGAGGCCGGATTACCACTTTCTTCACAACCCCTTCGACATGGGTATCAAATGAAAGGGTATGATAAGTAGAATACAATAAGCAATGTAGTATACTCAATATACGTTAGATCCATGGCGGCCGCCTCAAAAGGGGGCGGGGTACCACTTTCTTCACAACCCCCTCGACATGGGTAACAAATGAAAGGGTATGATAAGTAGAATACAATAAGCAACGTAGTATAGTAAATATACCTTTAGGTCCATGGCGGCCGTCTCAAGAGGCCGGATTACCACTTTCTTCACAACCACCTGGTAGAATATAATAAGCAATGTAGTTTACAAAATGTACCTTTAGATCCATGGCGGCCGTCTCAAGAGGCCGGATTACCACTTTCTTCACAACCATCTCGACATGGGTATCAAATGAAAGGGTGTGATAAGTGGAACACAATAAGCAATTTAGTACTATTGGCTTATGAGTGCAGCGAGACGTACCGGGTCCCAACTAGTTTTCTTATATGTTGGTACAGTTATACTCTGACTATGCTATCATACTGGACTTTAAATTTTATGAAAACATGTTGTATTGAGCGAAAGCCTGAAATCGCTTGTTTAAGGTTGAAAATGGGATAACTTGTTGATTTGCCTACCACGCTCATATTGGTAAATGATATTCCCAGCGTGTTGGGATTTCTTGTTTTGCAGCATAGGAGAAAATATTTTGCACGTGCTAGAAATGGTATGCCGTCATTTACTAATCTATACTTATCATATCTAAATAGTAGAATACAATAAGCGACGTAGTATAGTAAATATACCTTTAGATCCATGGCGGCCTTCTCAAGAGGCCGGATTACCACTTTCTTCACAACAACCTGGAAGAATATAATAAACAATGTAGTTTACAAAATATACCTTTAGATCCATGGCGGCCGTCTCAAGAAGCCGGATTACCACTTTCTTCACAACCATCTCGACATGGGTATCAAATGAAAGTGTTCAGACTTTTCCGAAGTGAAGGCTTGCTTCACTTGCAGCTAGAGTTGATAGTAATGAATACAATATGTTCTGCCCTTTGCTAAGTGAAGGCCAGAGCTTCACTTGTAGCGTTCCAGCAACTAAACTCCTGAAAACTAGCCGGTCAAAGTAAATAAAATACTGACTGCGGTTTTTATTGTCTTTATTCAACGCGTGTTTCTAACCAACTGACCAAGCTCGCACAAAGCTAACAAAAAAAGCTTGCAGCAACAACTCCTTCTTAAAAGCTTTGGAAAGGATTATAAACTTACAATGAAAACAAATATGAAAGTTAAATCAAACAAATATGAAAGATTGTACAAAAAAAAGAAATTAACAAAATGAGACTATCGTAATTCTAAACAAAATGAAACTATCGTAATTCTAAACATTTCGCCGGCCTTGAAGGGTTAACCTTTCAATAATAAATCATTCGTCAGCCTCTGTTGGTTCGTCAGCTTCTGTTGGTAGTAGGCACAGTTTGATGATTGGTCTCTTGAACACTCCCGTTGCTGTCTGGACGGTAACAACTCGAACCAAATTATCACCACCTGGATGAAGTTGAGTGATTCTCCCCATGGACCATCGACATGGAGGTAGATTCTCATCCTTTAATAACACGATGTCGCCTATCTTAGGGTTGACGGATTGAGTGCGCCATCGTGACCGCTGCTGAAGTTGAGTGACATATTCCATAGCCCACCTCTTCCAGAAATCTTGAATAAGCCGCTGTATGTATTGCCATCGGTTAAGTCGATTGATTTTATGATCCTTAAAATTTTCCTGAGGTACTTGTGTTAAAGGTCGACCAATTAAAAAGTGGCCTGGTGTGAGATAATCCACCTCCTTTATATCGGTTGATAGAGTTAGTAGCGGCCTAGAGTTTAGGCAAGCTTCCACTTGACAAAGCACTGTGTTGTATTCTTCAAAGGTCAGGAGCGAGTTACCCAGCACTCGTCGAAGATGCGTTTTCATGGACTTTACCCCCGCCTCCCATAAACCACCAAAATGTGGTGCTGCGGGGGGTATAAAGTGCCATTGTATGTGATGATCGCTTAAAAAATTTACGATTCTCTCAGCATGCCTTGGGGACTGGAGTAACTGCTTCAATTCACCAAAATGCCTTTCTGCTCCAACAAAGTTGCTTCCGTTGTCACTGAATATATGGGAACAGAGTCCCCGTCTTGAGACAAATCTCCTTAAAGCAGCTATAAATGATTCTGTTGATAAATCTCCACAGAGCTCTAAATGTATTGCCCGGGTTGTCAAACATATGAATAAGGCAATATATGCTTTGTATGTTTTTGCTCCTCTTCCTTTCCACGATCGTACCATTATTGGACCAGCATAGTCGACTCCAGTATTTGCGAATGCAAATCCTGGTTGAAGGCGATGAGTTGGTAAATTGCCCATTTGTTGATTGTACGATTTTCCCTTAAACCGAGCACATGTGACACATTTATAAACACAACGTTTGACCAGTTGACGAACTCCTAATATACAATATCTTGAATTAAGCATATGTAGCAGCTGCCTCTGTCCTGCATGCAGATATCGTATGTGTAGATCGGCTATTATCAGTCGGGTTAAGTGATTCAATTTGGGCAATATAATTGGGTGTTTGAGTTCATAAGGTAAATCAGCTTGGTCTATCCTGCCCCCAACTCGTAATAAACCATCTGGATCAAGGAATGGATTTAGCGAAGCTAATTGACTCTTTGGTTTCAACTGATTTGCCTTCTTTAACAGGTCAATTTCGTCTTGAAATGTATCCAGTTGGGCCTTCTTAATTAAGAGTTTAAAGGCGTGATTAAGTTCTTGCGTAGATAGAAATCCAGTTTCACGTTCACTCTTATTTACTTTACAATTATACCGAAAGCGTAGGCAATAACTGAGAATTCGCTTTAGTCTCGTCAATGTTGAATATCTACACATTAAGGGGACAGGCCCCTCAAGCGTCCGAGAAATAAGCGTTTTTTCCTGATTTTTTTTTCTTACAGAAAGAAACATCGGAGACATACGAATTTTAGGATATGTTTTAGTCATACTTTAAACTTTATTAACAAAAAAAATTACATCTGAAAAATTTCAAATGGCTGAGTTATTGACGTTTTCCGGCAGCGTTTCAACACGGTCGGAGTCCATTGGCGGGCACGATAGCAGCCGTTGTTTTCAACTAAAATCAAAAATTTTTTTTTTGTTTTCTTCGTTATACTTATTTGTTCTATGTGAACTACGGAAATTCCAAAAATCGAAAATTTAGTCGAAAAAATATGATTCAAAAAAAAAAAGTTACTTTTTTTACATTTATTTGTTAATAAAAAAGGTATTGAAAATCGGAATTTTTCAAAATCCGTAGTTAACATAGAGTAGTTTTTTATACTGAATAAAATAAAATTTAGTTGAAGAAAATCTGTTGATAACTTTTTTAGTTATCTTGCCCGCCAATTGTAAAAACATGGTTTTGAGAAAACGCACTTTAAATTTCGTAATTTCGTTCAAAACTTACTAGTGAGCTCTGAGCGACCGAATGAATTTTCGTGTAACTCCCGTAATACTTCGAATTTCGAGCTAAAATTTTACACACATAATCTTGAATAGTTGCCAGATCGATTAAGCAAAAAAAAAATAAAAGGATTTTTTGAGACCTATTGAGGGGCCTGTCCCCTTAAGTTGTCTTCCTTTAACCCTGCCTGAGTAAGAAGAACCATTTTCCGTGCCTCAGAGTTGATTACGATCTCGTCCATAGGATCCCGCTTATAATCAGGACTGAATCCTATTGGCTGTTGTAGATTCGGCCCCTGCCACCACAAAACACAATTGACTAATTCCGCTGCTGTGAGCCCACGTGATGCGTGATCCGCAGGATTGTTCTTTGAAGTAATATGTCGCCAATGGATCATTGGAAGGACGTCTAAAATTTCTGCTGTGCGATTTCCTACAAATGTGGTCCACCGTCGTGGATGATCAGCTAGCCAACCCAAAACAACTGTTGAATCTGTCCACCCGTAACATGGTATGTCGGATAGTTTAAGGGAATCTCTGACCCGTTTAATTAAGTTGACCAAGAGGTGTGCTGCACATAGCTCTAGGCGTGGAATTGAAAGTTGTTTAATCGGCGAAACCTTAGTTTTCGCAGCAACCAGATGACTCGAAAGAAATTCTGTATTCTTATAGGTATATATATATATAGCTGCTCCATATGCACGCTCAGATGCATCAGCAAAGCCATGCAGCTGTATTATGTCTCCTTCACAAGATAGCCAACGAGGTATTTTCAAACCTTCCAATTGATGCAAAGAATTCTTAAATTGCTTCCAATGATGTAGTACGTCTTCTGATATAGGATCATCCCAGTCTACTCCAGTCATCCATAGTTGTTGAATAATCATTTTTGCTCGTATAACACAAGGTGATAACCAACCCAATGGATCATAGATTTTTGCTATTTGAGATAAAATCTGACGCTTTGTCGGTCTATCTATCTCCTCCACTTGTACATTGAATACAAAGCAATCCTTTATCGTGTCCCATTTAAGTCCAAGTGTGCTCACTGAACTGATTTTATCAAAATTCAGTAGTTTAGACTGTTCTTGATGATCTGTTGGTGTCTCTTGTAACAACTCTGATGAATTGGATGACCATTTTCTAAGGTCAAACCCAGCTGATTCGAGCATATTAGTTAATTCATTTTTTATTGTTCTGGCTTCTTCTAATGTTTCTGCTCCAGATATTAAATCGTCAATGTAGAAATCCGATTTTAATACTTCTGCCGCCAATGGGTAATTACGTGCTTCATCCTTTGCTAATTGACTTAATGTTCGCGTCGCCAAAAAAGGCGCTGAGGTTGTACCATATGTGACCGTCAGTAGTTCATAGTCCCTTATTGGTTCCTTGGGATTTTGTCTCCAAACAATCCGTTGATAAGGTCTGTCTAAATCATGTATCCAAATTTGCCTATACATCTTGGCAATATCTGCAATGAATGCAATTCGATGTTTTCGAAAACGGATTAAAAGTGTAAGAATATCAGACTGTACAATAGCACCTGCCATTAATTTATCATTCAACGCGATACCTGAGGTTGTCTTGCACGACGCATCAAAAACAACACGAAGCTTCGTTGTCGTGCTTTCAGGTTTAGCTACAGCATGGTGTGGCATGTAATAATTTCCCTCAGACATCTGATCTTCTGGTACCATTCGCATGTGCCCTAATGATTCATATTCTGCCATAAATGTTGTATATTGCTGATATAGCTGATGATTTGAAGCAAATCTCCGTTCTACCGCCATTAGCCTCTTTATAGCGAACTGTCGTGATTCACCCAAGACTAAGTTATCTTCTTTAAATGGTAGTTTAACCTTGTATTTACCACTGTCGACTCGTTTATGGGTTGCACAAAAATGTTCTTCACATTTCCTCTCTTCTGCTGTAAGTACTATCGTCTTCATCTCTTCCAACTCCCAGAACTTACGCAATTGCTGGTTAATATCTATACATGTATGCAACGAATGAATCGCCTGGCTACTCGATGGTGAATATCTTCCTCCAACAATCCAGCCAAAGATTGAATTTTGAGCAATTAACATATTTTCAGAATTCCTGATTTTTCCATCCCTTATAACTTCAAAGAATAAATCTGCTCCCAATATAATATCAATACGCCCTGGGCGGTTAAATTCTGGATCGGCAAGATTGAGATTCAAAAAACTGTCATCGTTCTTTAAAGGTATTTCCGATGTCGGCATAACTCCTGTTAATGAATTCAATATTAATGCTGTTGCCATCACTGTTTCTTCGTTGAATCGCGAACGTATTTGTAAGTTTACCTTACCACGTGTGTATGCGGAACCAATACCATTTATTTGAATCCTCGCCTGTGTTCGTTGTAACCGTAATCGCTGTATGCATGCTTCAGATATAAGCGTAGTTTGCGATCCTGAGTCTAAAATCATTCTACAATATTGTTCCTGACCTGTGATATCCCGGACGAGGACTAATGCTGTTGGTAATAGCGTATCCTGTGGTTTCGAGGGCATTTGAGATGTTAGTGTTGTTGCGTTCATTTCTCTTGGTGGCGCTTTTTGTTGTGAACTCTCTGATTCCATGTGTATTAAGGAATGATGTTTCGATTGGCATAATCGACATCGCGAGGATTTACAATCGACTCTCTGATGTCCAGTTCCTAAACAATTAAAACATAACGACTTGGAAAGTACACATTCTCGACGCTTCTCTACATTCATTGCGATGAATTGGGGACATCTATTCAATGGATGTTGTCCCTTACATAAACAACAAGACGACACTGCCGCTGTTAGAACCCGTTTTTGCTGAGGAGCAAATGTAGCAACTGATTGCTTTTGTTTCCTTAACATTTCCATCTCAAATAAGTAGTCCTCTACAAATTTCATAAATCTTTTCAATTCTGGTCGTGTTTCTTCTTTGACTTCACGATGCCACAACCTTTTGATGTCAGTATCTAATTTACTTAATAGTAAATGAATCAAAATTGTATCCCAATGATTTACTGGAAGCTTTAATGCACGCAGACCATTAATTGCATCATTTGTGGTTGCAAGAAATTTCCTTAATTCTACAACTGTAACCCTTAATATGGATGGTTGTTCAAGAAGATTTTTAAGATGTGCTTCAATGATGCATCCTTCCTTGTTAAATCTCTGAATTAAAGACTGCCAAGCCTCTTCATAGTTTGCATCACCTATGTTTAGGTTCTTCAGTAAGGAAGCTGCGTCACCCTTTAAACTGCTCTTTAAATATTGAAGTTTCTGTGCTCCAGAAAGCGATGCATTTGAATGGATCATGGTATTAAATAAGTCAAAAAACGTCGGCCATTCTTCATAACTTCCCATAAAAACGGGTAAATTGATCCTCGGAAGTTTAATATCACTTGCCATAATTGGCTGTGCCATAGTTGACGTTGAAATGTTACCGGTATGAGTCGTTAAATTTTCAATCGCCTTTGTCAGACTTGTCTGATGAACCGCAAGTGCCTGAATAGCCGTCATTACGGAATCATCCTGTGGTAACGGTGTGCTACTAGACTCTTGCATGCTTTTCTCGCTAATTCTCCTTGATAACTGCACATATTTTGCCTTGATGTTAAAGTATTTATTTTCAATTTCTTCTCTAATAGCATCTTCATCAAAGTCTTCACTAGTTTCCTCTACGCTTTCAATTTCGATTAGGAAGTGATTGAAATCCCTTAAGGTTTCTTCTAACTTGGCCAACCTAACCTCTACTTCCTCTAGGGAGGTATTTTCATCAAACAAATTAAACGCATTTGATAATCGTGACAAGCTGCCTCTAATTATTTTTAATTTATGTTTTATCTTTGTGCTGTTCATTTTAAAACTAAAAGAGAATTGTAAGTAACTGAATTCTAATTAATTTAATAAAATGCAAAGATTAAACTTTGTTGTCGTTCCACCCTGTTGCTCAATTGCAGTGTGATACTTCCATGTATTGTATGGAACAATACATACACTCAAACAGTTAATTCCAGTTAATTCCAATGTTCAGGATGAGTCACAGCCCGTTCAATCGTACAATTACACAATCCACTTTTGCCAAATGAGAATTTAGCGTACTTTTCAGGTTACTACAGCAAACCTCAATCAAACGATCACCAATCTCGCGCGGTTCTATCCGGCTCGAAGGACCAAATGTTCAGACTTTTCCGAAGTGAAGGCTTGCTTCACTTGCAGCTAGAGTTGATAGTAATGAATACAATATGTTCTGCCCTTTGCTAAGTGAAGGCCAGAGCTTCACTTGTAGCGTTCCAGCAACTAAACTCCTGAAAACTAGCCGGTCAAAGTAAATAAAATACTGACTGCGGTTTTTATTGTCTTTATTCAACGCGTGTTTCTAACCAACTGACCAAGCTCGCACAAAGCTAACAAAAAAAGCTTGCAGCAACAACTCCTTCTTAAAAGCTTTGGAAAGGATTATAAACTTACAATGAAAACAAATATGAAAGTTAAATCAAACAAATATGAAAGATTGTACAAAAAAAAGAAATTAACAAAATGAGACTATCGTAATTCTAAACAAAATGAAACTATCGTAATTCTAAACAGAAAGGGTGTGATAAGTGGAACACAATAAGCAATTTAGTATACCAAATGTATTGTTAGATCCATGGGAGCTGTCTCAAGAGGACGCATTACCACTTTCTTCATAATTACCTCGACATGGGTATTAAATGAAAGGGTGTGATAAGTAGAATACAATAAGCAATGTAGTATACTAAATATACCGATAGATCCATGGCGGCCGTCTCAAGAGGCCGGATTACCACTTTCCGCACAACCACCTCAAAATGGGTATCAAATGAAAGGGTATGATAGGTAGAATACAATAAACAATAAAGTACACTCAATCCATGGCGGCCATCTCAAGAGGGCGGATGACCACTTTCTTCACAACCCCCTCGACATGGGTATCAAATGAAAGGGTATGATAAGTAGAATACAATAAGCAATGTAGTATACTCAATATACCGATCCATGGCGGCCGTCGCAAGACCCATGTTCTTTGAGGCACAATAAGCAATGTAGTATACTAAATATACCGATAGATCCATGGCGGCCGTCTCAAGAGGCCGGATTACCACTTTCCGCACAACCACCTCAAAATGGGTATCAAATGAAAGGGTATGATAGGTAGAATACAATAAACAATAAAGTACACTCAATCCATGGCGGCCATCTCAAGAGGGCGGATGACCACTTTCTTCACAACCCCCTCGACATGGGTATCAAATGAAAGGGTATGATATGTAGAATACAATAAGCAATGTAGTATACTCAATATACCGATCCATGGCGGCCGTCGCAAGACCCATGTTCTTTGAGGCACTTCATCTGTGTAAAATTTATATCTCGAAATATACTAAGTCACTGGATGGTTTTTATTGTTTACTATTGGCTTATGAATGCAGCGAGGTGTACCGGGTCCCAACTAGTTTTCTTATATGTTTGCACAGTTATACTCTGACTATGCTATCATACTGGACTTTAAATTTTATGAAAACATGTTGTATTGAGCGAAAGTCTGAAATCGCTTGTTTAAGGTTGAAAATCGGATAACTTGTTGATTTGCCTACCACGCTAATATTGGTAAATGATATTCCCAGCGTGTTGGGATTTCTTGTTTTGCAGCATAGGAGAAAATATCTTGCACGTGCTAGAAATGGTATGCCGTCATTTACTAATCTATACTTATCATATCTAAATAGTAAACACAACAATTTTTGTATAAATTTTTGTATATTTAAAGCTTTTTTATATTTCTTGCTTTGATTTCTGTAAAGTCGTCGATATTTACATTTATACTAGCTCTCCTTCTATTTATAACATTATGAAATGATTCAAACGTGACTGACTCATACATGATGTTAAATAATTTTTTATCATTTTCAATTTACTGGAGCTTTTTCACCAGTTGCAACAACAAAAGGTATCACAATAAAAAAACGATAAGCAAATACATATTTTAGGAAAAAATGAACACTTTTACTATAGGTTAAATTAAGCAGTTGAAGTGGTAAACTATCATATTTAAGCCCGGGACCACACGGTTATGTGACAGGGCTGCTACTATATATCCTTTCTTATTTACATAGCACAGAATGCCTCGTTTCCTGTGGTGCTATTTGAAAGTTTAGTATCAGAATATAAAGACACCTTTCAAGCAGCTTAGCCTATTTTTCCTGCCTATTTTACAGATTTAATGACTTAACGCTTTTAAATTATATCTTTTGATATCTAGAAGGTAAAAAACGTCTGGTGAGGTGTAAATTACACTCTTCAAATTATTTTTTGATTTATAAAGTACTACTAGTATGAATAATTCAACCGGCTTCTTTTGCATCATTTCTATACATTTCTAATGTTGCACACACATACATACGTATGGATATTATATCCAAAGGCATGTATGAAATTAGGGTGCACAGTATATTCCTAAAGCCAGAGTTTCAATCAACGCAAATGATGAATTATTGATTCAGAGGGAATAACAAAAAGCATTGGGGCACCGTTTTATCCTGTCAGTATACAGCACGACCTTATGTGGCAAAATGGGAGATTATGCTTTATCCTCTGTATAGCTAATCATGTCTGAAACAAGTTAAGAACACTTATAATGCCATGAAAATGCACTCTGTATTTTTTTTTTTTTTTTTTTGGAAATTTTAAATAAAGAAAAACATTAAAAGTGTTTTTAGATGTAGTACAATATACAGTTTAACCTAGATTATCCGTACCTCGTTTAATCGGGACCTCTACTAACCGGAAAAAATTGATATTTTTCTTTTTTAACCGTGTTATCCTGGCTCACTCTGATATCCGTGTTTCACTCTGGGTACTGAATCCAAATTTCAATTTTTTGCCTTGTAGGAGGTCGGCTTCACAACCAATAACGCAAAAAACCTGAATATTTTCCCACTTTTTGTAGTTTCTGGCTTATATTTCGAAAACTATACGTTATTCGAAGATGACATTACAGATGACAAAATTTCCTTCAAAATGTGAGGCTTACGACATTCCTTTCACCTCTTCAAATCGGCAAAAATACGGTTCTCGCAAATTGATAAATGTCCAATCTTCCATAGGGTTTTGTTCGTCGTACAATGAAACAACTTGATCTTAAGTGTGTCGAATATTGTGTGACCTTCTTTGTTTGTTTACCAACAGAAACTTTGTCAAATTGTCTATGACAAAGCCAATTTTAACATTCTCTGGATGGACGAAACGCATTCCACACAAGGCCCCTCTCGGGGAGTACGACATAATATACATATCGCTCATCCGGAAGAAAAGGGTTACAACTCAAAAAACTTCTTTTTTCAGAAGAAGAAATGTTACCGTCTTCTCAGTAAGTGATATATGACATGTGACGACACCAAAGGGGTACAATGTTGCCAGCGCTCGGCCAGAAAGCGAAGCGTGCATGTAACATTATTTCCCATAAAATTAATCATAATTTTGAGTTGATACATATAGAAAACTAATAAATGTAAAATTTTGAGATGTAACTCTCTTCTTCCGAATGAGCGGCATCATGATTGTTTGCCGTTAAAAAGACACACGTTTTGGGGCAGCGTACAGCGTTCATCACGGTCGATGAACCCCGCTCTAGAGTGCAACATGTGATACGTTGCCAACAGCACTGAAAATAATATAACAGGCCACGCTTGCCACAGCGATCGAGGGACACATGTTAGCTTTCCGAGCTCTTGGTAAGTTTTGTAGAATGGGGATCGAAGCTGTGAAAAGGCAAAAAAGCAGCAAATCCCCAGGCATCGATGGAATCGCAGCTGAGCTACTAAAGGAAGGAGGGCCGCAACTCTTAAGGAACTTACACGAACTCATATGTAACGTCTGGGAGGAAGAAGTTATACCAGATGACTGGAAGAAAGCGATTATATGTCCAATCTGCAAGAAAGGAGATAAATTAACCTGTAAAAACTACAGAGGCATCTCACTCCTCAGCACCAGCTACAAAACCTTCACAATCCTTGTGAAACAAAAACTGGAACCTATAGCGGAAGGCCTTATAGGAGAATATCAAGCTCGTTTTAGGACAAACAGGTCAACATCGGACCAACTGCTGACCTTAAAACAAATTCTGGAGAAAACCTGGGAAAGGAATATAGATATATACCAGATATTTGTCGACTTTCAACAGGCGTATGACTCGATAAACAGAGAGAGGCTGTACAGGATCCTATTGGAATTAGGAGTCCCCTCCAAGCTGGTACGAATGATAAAATGCGCAACGAATAGCTCCCTGGCGAAAGTAAGGATTCAAAATGCAATAATAGAAGAGTTCGAAGTGCGACAAGGTCTTAGACAGGGAGATGGACTAGCCCCCATGCTTTTCAACCTGGCCCTAGAATGGGTGATAAGAAAAACATCAGTACGGAGAAATGCGTCCATAGCAACGCAGTCTGTACAATTACTTGGATATGCGGATGACGTGAACATCGTGGGAAGGTCCTTCTTGGCAGCGAAAGAAGTCTATGTCGAATTAAAAGAGGCGGCCAAGGACATAGGGCTGAACATCAATGAAGAAAAAACGAAGGTGATGCAACAATCCAAAGCTGGAAGATTTAGAATGGGAAGAAATATAACTATCGACGAACATAATCTAGAAGTAGTCGATAAAACAGTCTACCTTGGGTCCACAATTACAAAAAGAAACGATGAAAAGGAAGAAGTAACTAGACGAATACTACTGGCTAATAGAGCTTTTTATGCCCAAAAACAAATATTGCACTCAAGATTTGTGCACAGAAAAACGAAACTCTCACTCTACAAAACAGTAATACGACCAGCACTGTGCTATGGCAGCGAGACTTGGACTATGACCCAGGAGATAGAGGAACAAGTCAACAGGTTTGAGAGGAAGGTGCTTAGATGCATAATAGGCCCAACGAGAGAGGATGGGATATGGCGAAGGAGATACAACAACGAGCTGTATGAAATTTTTGACGACCCAGAACTCTCAACGTTTATAAAAATCAACAGACTAAGACTAGCCGGCCACTTAATCAGGATGAATGGAGATAGAGGAACAAGTCAACAGGTGTGAGAGGAAGGTGCTTAGATGCATAATAGGCCCAACGAGAGAGGATGGGATATGGCGAAGGAGATACAACAACGAGCTGTATGAAATTTTTGACGACCCAGAACTCTCAACGTTTATAAAAATCAACAGACTAAGACTAGCCGGCCACTTAATCAGGATGAATGATAACCGAATCCCAAAACGGCTTATGGTGGCCGAAATTCCAGGAAACAGACCAGTAGGTAGACCCAGGAGAAGATGGATGGACTCTGTGACGGCTGACGCAGAGACAATGCTGAACATTCGGAACTGGAGAACTGCTGCAAGGAACCGTCAGACTTGGAGAAATGCTCTAGAGGAGGCCAAGGCTCGATTTGGGCTGTAGCGCCATTGGATGGATTGTGTTCGATGGATACTCGGGTCTATGGGGCGCTTGAGGTGATCGACCGAAACGCTAGCCGTGGAGATGCAATTTAGCAGCACCATGACGCCAATTGTTTCACCAGTACATTTTCTATCATTTCCCAAATACAAGCATAGACTAATCATCTTGCTGACGACAAAATGGAATGAAAGTAGAATTGCTCACAAGAGCGTGGCAATTGTGAGGGAAGATGTTGATCTTCTTGCCATAATGATGCGTCTCCAAACTCCTCACAAGGTATACTTCCTCTGCCACTCTACGACCGCATTTTTCAACCACTACTATTACTTACACTACTAAATTCACCGATCGTTCAGCCCATTCAAAGGAAATAACAGTCGCTATTGAGGAATTTCTGATGGCGCTTCTAAACATTCAACAAGTGAGGTATAAGCAATGGGGTGGCATACACGGATCATAACGTCAAGACTAAAAAACCGGTTTCCAGGACAGAGGGGCAAAAGGAAGAGAGAAAGTTGTTGCAACTTTTTGAACAGAAATTTTTGGCGTGAAAACTAACACATGCACAAATTTTCTTCTTATCTTCTTCTTCTTTGGGTCTGATATTGACATATCTCTTTCGTTCGGGTTGTGCACACATAGATATTCCGTGTAGGGATAATAAAGTTACTCTCGGTAAAATAAATACCCATGTGCGCCGAGAGTATCATAAAAAACCGGTTTTTTGGTGTTGATATTACGATCCGTGTATGCCAGCCCAATACCTGATATCAACCTACAAGGAATCACAAATAGTGACGAAACGATTTCGATTACGATTAATCGTAATTGATGATTATCACTATTTAACGATTAATCGTAATCGTCGATTTATCATTGCGATTATTTGTCTATGAAAAGTATTTTAAAATAAATTTTGTTTAAATTCTCGTTAACAACCTTTATAAATGCGTCTTATAGATTACACCTTTACATGATGTATCTGAACGCATTAGGAACTCTCCTTCGACAGCTTAAGGGGCCCAGTCCCGTTCGCATAGTTGGAAAACAGGTTTGGTTGGTTTTTTACATTTCCTGCTCAGAGCACATTAGTACCTACTGGCAAATTTAAACAGTGAAGCTTCTGTTGCTCAGCTCTCCACCAGTAAAACAGTATCTGGGGTATCTGTAAGGATATAGTTGATGAGACAGAAATAAATGAGCCTCTTTTTTTTTAATTTCAAAGACAACGCGACTATTTATGTTTTTTATATGTAGGTAATCCAGCCATAGAAGAAGTAGACTCGTGTATCAAATCATCCAACCTACTGCAAGATGTCGACATTTTTCAATTTTGGGAAATAGCCACACAATACCCAGGGGTGGTACCACGTAAGTTGTTTCAAACGACCTCGTCATGCAAAAATATTTGTAAAACTTGAATTTTTGTATGAAGAGGTCGATTGAAACAATTTACGTGCTACCACGTGTTTTTGCGAAAAATCGCAAAAATATTTGTGTTTAAAGCCTTCCAATGACGCATCTAAGAGGTTGCTTTCGATTGCCTTGATTCAGACCGACAAAAAACAGACTGACAATTTAGAAGTACTGCATTTTGTAATATTGTAACACATTTCCTCAACTTTAAAATATGCTTTATTTAAAATATACAAAATGTTGCAATAATCGCAATCGTAATCGTAATCGTCGATTATTGTAGCTTGTAATCGTAATCGTTATCGTAATCGCTAAGTGATAATCGTTTCATCACTAATCACAAACACTTCTTCCAGAGTTTCGGAAACTACTGGGATCCATAGCAGTGAAGGTGGAACTTGAAAAAAAGGGTTGGTTCCCATTACCACACTGAAACCTCCGGTTTCTTCAGGTTATATTTTGCAGATGCAAGGCAGATTGCGTAGGTTGGCGTGAATGTAGGTAAGCAAGACTGTTCTGCACGAAACTATGCCAGCAATAAGAATGGAAAGGCGGAAACGAACAATATGATCTGGGTAGTTTCTCCGAAAGTTGATATTACAAAACAAGGATAACACTGTAAGAAAGAAAAACGTCTGGCGTGATTGTGTCTTTTCCCATTGTCCTACACAGCTTATAGGGCGCAATATGGCATAGTGCACCGGGCGCAAAAAGCCCAAGAGCCGGCCCTGTTCATTACTATCTATATAGTCCAGTAAATAGGTCGAAAAAAAGACCTTCGTAATGCGAAAAATACCGTACGCGATTATTTTTTACCAAATGTTTTTACATATTTTTATGAGCTTAAATTCAAAATGGCGTCATCCCCAACCTTATGCTTCACTTACAATCAAGGGAAACGCGTTTAATTCTATATCTCAGAAACTATGCGTTTTACGACAAAAATGTATATAATCTTTTTTGTAGGTAAATAAGTGATTTAACTTTTCTGTTCAGACATTTTTTTTTGTAAAGTCAATATGTTCGGAGTTATAGTGCTTCAAACTTTATATATCACTTTCTTTGCACTATATTTGTTTCGTTTTCTTGTGGATTAGGCCTACTGGGGAAACCACAATAAAAAAACGCGCCAAAAACTCGACCTCCAGGGTGGTGTGGAAAAGGGTTTGTACGCCATTGAAGTTTCTTAATTACATGTATGAACATTAATGTGTATCTATATGAAACAATCGGCGCTGAATTGCGGCTAAAGTATAAATGCTAGAAAAAAATGTTTAAAGTAAAATTTCAACGGAATTTTATAACAAACATATCTGTTGGTATAACTTGTCATAGTAAATACATAAATAGTTGACTAGATATTTGCAAAAACCCATTTTTAATACACTTTTGAGGTGTAATAAATCCATAAATATCAACTTTATAGGAAAAAAGTAATGGCAGCAAATGTGGGCAATGATGAGCTCAACACTCGATATAATCAGTTTTGAAATGAAACGGGGAAAGAAAATGATATTAGGATTTTTATTTTTAATTTACATTTTCCGACATTTAAAGCGCTATAATTCGTGAAATATTAGACCTATCTAAAAACGATATAAGTAAAAATTATAGATAATCGTGTGTTCTATAAGTCTTAGGCAGCACTTTTTTATGGCGGGCTAACCGTCAACGAAATATAGTGCAAAGAAAGTGATATATAAAGTTTGAACAGTCGCTTGCGAGCTCTTGAATTGAGCAGTGATATCGATTTCGGTGCGGTTTTGCTTTTTTTCTACGCCAGTTCCATATTTCTATTGATAGTTTTCTATTGTTCTTTCTGAACCGTTTTCACAGTTTTTTTTGTGTTGTTTTTTTTCTTTGGTTATTTTAAAGGATAAGTTTTTTTTTGAATTTTTTCGCAACCATATTATTTATTTAATTTAATATTTAAGTATTTTTCATTTAATATAAGTTTTGTTTTCATAATCTTTGGGGCATAGTTTCCAATATGGGGCCGGACCCCGGTGGGTCTAATCGTTATGCCCTTTTGGCTGATAATCAGCTACACATCCCCAAAAAAAGGTCGAAACGTGCGCTTACAACATCTTTTGCCTCTCCCTCCACCATTCTTGATTTCCCACCCTTACCTGCTCAACAGCACTCAAATCCAGCAAAGTTTATAACGATTCAATCGAGTAAACCTGATAAAACTTTGAGGGATGAAAATG
Organism: Thereva unica; assembly: GCA_949987705.1. NCBI lineage: Eukaryota > Metazoa > Arthropoda > Insecta > Diptera > Therevidae > Thereva > Thereva unica. Next base: position 187,410,613 of record OX465281.1, read on the forward strand.
CTTTCATCCTTAAATTGGCTGTCGATGCCATCAGCAAACAATATTCCAAGTTTTCATGGTTACACGATGGATCTCTGCTCCTACTTTGTGACAATCAGCAGATTGCTGAGAAATTCATTTTAACAAAAACGCTACCAGGTCCTATACCAGTTAATATAGCTTTTCATGAAAAATTAAACCAAACCAGAGGCACCATTTACTGCCGCTCCATAGCACATCTCTCTCATAAAGATATAATTGATGGACTATGTAAATATAACGTAACTGACGTTAGGATCCATACAAGAAAGGATGGAGAAAAGGACACTCCTACCGGCCTCATTTTCCTCACTTTTGATCGCCTGACACTACCTGATAAAATTGAAATTGGATTCGAATTGGTCAAGGTCCGTGAATTCATCCCAAATCCTATGCGATGTCGCAAATGCCAACGCATTGGTCACACCGCTTTACGATGTTCCGGTAATGAATTATGCGCCTCATGCGGTTACCCTCCACACCAAGGCAACTGCACCAGGACATTCTGCATTAATTGTGAAACAGACTCGCACACGTCTCAAGCAAACGACTGTCCAAAATATAAAGAAGCCAAGGAGGTTCTTAAAATCCAGACTAAACACAAGTGCTCCAGATATGAGGCTAGAAAGCGATATTTCGAGCAGCTAAAGCTCACGTCTACCGACCCCAACATTTCCTACTCATCTTCTCTTTCAACTACTCCTCCTATAGCGTCTAAATTACCAAACCTTTCATCCTCCTCTTCTCTTTCAACCGCTCCACTAGATTTACCGCACTCATCTTCTAAGTCTTTTTCATCTTCACGAAGCATCACCCAACCTACCGTTGCGCACTCTAACAATTTACCGAACCCACTTACACTTGCCGACAATTCACCCCCCTTGCCCAACAATTGCTCCTCCTCAATTACAACCAGCACCCAATCAAACACTATTTTTGCTAATTTTGTCGAACCTCCACTACCTGCATCAAATACATCTCAAAAAAGTCCAGACATCCAAATAATGGAAACTGCTTCTTCACATTCTGAATCGGATTCCGCGGCCTCTACTGCACCAAAAGCTAAACCACGCCACAAAAAGAAACCACAAACCAAGGGGAAAATTAACTCCAAAGCCTCACTAAAAGATCTACTCAAAACCGTCAGTTAAGTTTTCTCGCACTTTTCTTTTAACTTCAGTTGTTATTAAATATGATCTCAGTAAAAAATCTTATTTTTCTTCAATGGAATATTCGTGGCTTTTACAATAACCTTGCAAACCTACATATTTTATTAGAAACTTACAAACCACACATAGTCTTGCTACAGGAAACTAAGTTGTTACTTGGAGAAGGGCCGACCCGAGTTGGCCAGTATACTTGCTATCACCACAATAACATCTATCCAAATAGGAAAAGTGGCGTTTCCATACTTGTTCACAAATCCATTTCTCACAGTCACTTATCCTTACGCTCAGATCTTGTGACGAACTCCGTTCTTATCCACTCATGCCCCCCTACAGCTTTTGTCAATATCTATCTAGAAATAGATGAAAGAATCTACCTCACGGACCTCCAAAATCTATATGATCAATTGCCGAGATATTTTATTATTGGCGGTGATTTCAACGCCCACAGCCCTTGCTGGGGTAGCCCTTCCTACGACACTAGAGGTAAAGTAATCGAAGACTTTCTTTCTAATAATCGAGACCTAGTCCTCCTAAACAATGGCTCTGTTACCCATCTATCCACCCACAACACCCTAACATCCATTGATCTTACTTTCTGCTCTTCCAACATAGCCCAGTGTCTTAACTGGGATACTCACTCCAGCCTCGAGGGCAGCGACCACTTTCCCATAGTTATCCGCTCGAACATTTCCCTTGCCCGTACAAAGCACGTTTCTTTCTTTCTCTTGAAAAAGGCCAAATGGAACCTTTTCTCGGCAACTGTTACAGAACTGTCGGCAGCCTGTCCATGCTCTGAGAATATCAACCAGGAAGCAGCTAAGCTTAGAAAAATTCTCCGTGGTGCTGCGTCTGTTTCCATCCCTGCTAGCCATCCCAAATCCACATCCCAACCTAACTGGATGACACGTGAAATTCTCTCCTTGATAAAGACCAAAAACAAACCCTGGCAACTTTGTCGTCGTCGTCCCTCCCAGTCCAATTTCCTGAGATTTCGTAGGGATTCAGCCATCCTTAAAAGAACAATTAAAAAAGCAAAAGCGGACTCATGGATCTCCTTTGTGAAGTCCATAGAAGTCCAGACTAATCTCAAAGAGGCCTGGGCAAAGGTGCGTGCTGTTTCCGTAGGTCCATCAGTCAGGCTCATATCGAACATCAGGAACTCAGGCGGTGTAAATCTTACCAACTCTCTCGACATTGCTGAGGAATTTGCCAGAGTTTGGACGAGTTACTCAGCAGACAGCAACTTCACCCCTGAGCATAAGCGACGTAAAGAAAATATAGCTTATGATATGCAGCAATCTCCTGGGGACCCATACGTTACGCTTAGTCATCCCATCACCTTCAGTGAATTTAAATATGCGTTAAATTCCTTCAAGGGTACAACTCCCGGGCTCGATAAGATAGCCTACGAAATAATCAGGAAATCTCCCATTTCATTCCAATGTCGTCTCCTCAACCTATACAACCAAATCCTTGCGAAAAAATCTTTTCCTTGCGCCTGGAAACACGCCATCCTTGTTCCTATTCCCAAAGAAGTTTCTACTTCTCTATGCGTGAATAACTTCCGACCTATATCCTTGATTTCTTGTTTTTCAAAAATATTAGAAAAAATACTCTCAACTAGAATAAACACTGTGCTGTCCAAGTTTTTTTCTAAATCACAGCATGCATACATTCCTCAAAAAGGCACGCACACCCTTCTACACCTTCTAGACGCGGACGCCTCCGATAGCTTGGCCCGACGCAAGCACGCCTCGGTCCTTTCACTGGACCTGGAAAAGGCTTACGACAGATTGAGTGCCCCTTTCCTCGCTAATCAACTCACCAAGTTAGGAGTTGATAGAAGTTTCATTCTTCTCATCGTCGACTTTCTGAGCCACAGAACCATTCAAGTTCGAGTTAACGGTTTCCTTTCACCTATAATGCCACTACAGAATGGAACTCCACAAGGTTCTCCGCTTTCATGTGCTCTTTTTAACCTGTACACCATTTCCCTTTGTTCCAACTTAAACAAAATTAATAATATCACATTATACCTTTATGCTGACAACCTTCTGGTCTTCAGCTCAGGTAAACCCAAGTCAGTTTCGAGGAACTTAACCATTGCACTGAAAACAGCGTTAAACTGGGCTTCTTCTGCCGAAGGAATTTTTTCAAAGAGCAAAGCTGAATTACTCCACATCTGCAGAAAAAAGAACTGCAACCCACCCATCATCTCCGTCAAAGATTACTCTATTACCTCCACCAATGAATTAAAAATTTTAGGCCTCCTTATCACGAAGAATCTTAAATGGAATAAGCACATTAAAACAGTAACCAACAAAATGAATAAAATCAATAACCTCGTGAAATGTCTAGCTTCTCGTAAAAACGGCCTGTCAATTTCCCCCCTCTTACACATCTGTAAATCCCTAATTTTGGGCACTGCTGGTTACTGCCTCTCAATATATGGTAACGCTCCAGCTACTGTTTTTCGCCCTCTTCAAATCTCCATTAACAATATCCTTAGATCTGCTACTGGTGCTCTTCGTTCTACCCCAATCGATTCCCTACTCATTGAAACTGGGTTCACCCACATCTCTGTGAGAACCCGTAAACTTCAAGTCAAACTCCTTTCACAACACATCATAGACCCTTCCGCGCCCTTGTATCGCCGACTTCGTGCTTATATCAATACCAATTCTAAAAGCAATTCAGCTCTCAGGCGTTGCACTCTGCTTATGGCAGAGCTCAACATACCCACTCCCGATTATCTGCCTAACCTTAGTCACATCGTGGCTCCTTGGTACCCTCTTTTAGACCATTTCGTGACAGATGCTGAGCCTTATAGTAAGAAAGATACCCCTTCCATTTTCTACCGCCAACTCCACAAAGAAATAATAGAACGATTTCCCAATCACACACCCTTATACACCGACGCCAGTAAATCAGATGAAAAGGTTTCTTTCGCTGTTGCAAAGGTAACAGATGAAGAGGTGTCCCTTTTACAATCAGGTCTTTTGTCCCAGCAGACTTCCCCCCAAGTCGCAGAAATTTTCGCTATTTACCGGGCAGTCGAAAGTCTCCAAAACACTTCCCTTAACCACCTCATTTTTAGCGACTCCTTGTCTTCTATACTAGCCATCAGAAACAGAAACAATAAATCCTACCTTCCCTCCAGTATCCGCAGTCTAATTATAAAAAACAGTCACATTAAAATTTGTTGGATTCCAGGACATGTTGGCATAAAGGGCAATGAAGCGGCTGATACCTTTGCAAAAAGCGTCCCTGTCTCCGAGAATCACTTCACTATCCCTCCTTCAGAATCCTGTTTTCGCCAATACGCGCAAAGGATTTTTCACACCGAAGCTTCTCTAACATGGAATAACTCCTCGTCCTTCCTACGCCTTCATACACCTCTTCCCTTTCCTCCAAATTACAACCCAAATCTTCACAGATCTAGAGCAGTAATTATCTGCAGGATCAGGCTCGGTCACACTCTATTCTCCCACGGACATCTTTTTACCAAAACCGCAGCCCGCACATGTAGTTACTGTCCCAACGAGCAAACTCTCACAGTCAGACATGTGCTAACAGAATGCCTTAAAACTGCAGACATCCTTGGTCAATTCCCTGCCCTCTCATCCTTTCTGGACCCTAGTAAGAATAACGACAATCCTCTATTTGAACTACTAAGATCGCTAGACTTAATGATGTCTATTTAAAAATATAAGCTTCTCAGCGCCTTTTGGACTGCTAGTCTGTGTGCGCTTATTTTGGTCGGTTTGCGCCAGTAGGCCTACCTGCCTTTTCTAAATAAAATAAATAAATAAATAAAGTTTGAAGCACTATAACTCCGAACATATTGACTTTACAAAAAAATGTCTGAACAATAAAGTTAAATCACTTATTTACCTACAAAAAAGATTATATACATTTTTGTCGTAAAACGCATAGTTTCTGAGATATACATAGAATTAAACGCGTTTCCCTTGATTGTAAGTGAAGCATAAGGGTGGGGATGACGCCATTTCGAATTTAAGCTCATAAAAATATGTAAAAACATTTGGTAAAAAAAATTGTGTGCGGTATTTTTCGCAAAGAAAAAGTACCTATTTACTGGACTAATAATCAAGTGGAGAAATCGAAAGATTTAACCGAAAGGGGAAAAAGGGCGCTGTAGCGAACTTCATTTCAGTTTTTGATTACTACCAACAGTTTGTGAGCGTTTTCCAAACAACAGCACATGGACAGGACATGCAAGTGAGTTCCAAATCAGGAAAAGAAACTGAGTTAAAAATTACAATCAAAATTATTCTTACACGAATGCAGCTTTAAAATGATTTGGACAACTGATTCTTACTGAAGACTATGCTCCATTCCCATCACAAACTGCATATCATAAAATATTATATGTCTACCACATAAATGCTTGCATTCATTGATTACTGAGTTTTTTATATATTCATTTAACAACTACATATGTATATAAAAAATGGTTTTCCCTCATTCTAGTTAAAATGATCATGTAACCACAACATATTATCGTATCTGAGAACACTCTTTTTATTAAATCAACTAATTTTCCATTACATCAACTCTCTTCGGTTTACGCAATACTAAGAAGTAATTAAAAATAGAATCATTGTTGTTTTTTTTTTTTAATAAATTATAAGTTTCTCATTACATTGAGTTTTCCAGACCACAAATATATGAGAGCCATGTCTCAAGGTAAGAAAATAAAAACTATCAACTTCCTACAAATAAATATCAAATTTCAAATAATCAAAACGTGAAGAGAGCACAGCACCTTGAAGTTGAGTCGAATCATTTTTAAATTTTGGGCGTTTGCCGAAAAGCACCTTAAACGATTTAATAGCTTCCAGCTGTCCAAAAACAAACAAAACACCCCGGTATATATTTTGAAATCAAAAAAACCTTGCTTCCAGGTAGTAAGTAATTAAGAAAAACAAAAACAAAACGTCATCCACGCATGCGGAACAAAAACAATCCAGACCTTCATCCGCTGTTCTGTGTTCTGAAAAAAAAAAAAAAAAAAGTTGAAAATGCCGACTTCTTTCTTGCGACACACGATGACATCTGCTGGCTGAGAACAAATTTTAAAAGTAAAGATTTGCTGTTCTCAGAATGGAACCGAGGCACCCACTATGCTCGTATGTATATTCCACCGTGGGTAGTAATGTCAGACATCGATCGAAAGCTAGGCGGCGACAAGAAAGCAAACAAATTTTACCACAGGTAAATTCCTCCCTGCCGCCCAGAAATTTAAGAACACGATCACTTTCCCTACCTCTCACTTCATGCTAGCTTTGTGAAGTGCACGTTCTGCATGATCAGCATGAAAGAGGTTGCCATATGTTCAAAGTCCATTCATTGCGCGGCTGGATGGTGGTACTGACATTGCAGTAGTAGATTGAGAGTACGCATCGAGTGCGCGGACGAGGAGAACGTAGCCCATTCCCTGTTGCACCACTGCGACGGGAACAAATCGTTTTACCGGCTTCTACTGAACCGCAGAGCCAGAGGGAAACGAACTCTTGCCAGGCCGCTCAGTGCAAGAAGTTCCGACAAGAAAAGCAAAACTACGTCCAAAACGGGAAGAACATACCAAAAAAGTCCTCCCAGCGCTCCGAGTCGTCCGACTCTATATCCATGTTAGAAGGAAATGCAGCTCTGCTCCTTATTTAGAAGATGATTCGATTTAAAACCTGGAGAATCCGCAAAGGTAAATCCACTTGTGGCACGCACACTAGAACTATATTCACTCAAGCACTGTAATTAATGCTCACAGCGGGACTGATAAATTTGACCTGAGGGCAACAATTCAAATGCGCGGTGTGCTTAAACACTCGATTAGAAATCAAATAAATTTCGCGGGTTCACCTGACACGGCATTGTTTACACTATGGCCAGTACCGACCGATCTTCGAAGTCTGAAGTTTACACAATATGAGAGACAGACGATAACAGTAGCCACACAGTTGCCCCTTGCCACACTCTCTGGTTCACAGTAGCGTAAACACGACTTTATCCACCGTGTTATTAGTAACAATTATTTCCCGGAATTGGTAATTATCTCGTCGCCATTTTGGTTCTTTGCATGGGGCTTAGAACTAATCGCGGCGTGTGCGTTCGACACCGATAGCACAGCTTTGCAAAGCTTGATTGAATCCACGGAACGGCGACCTCTAGATACGTTCGCTCAAGTCAGCGGCTCAACTCAGACTGCTCCCAAGAAAGATTCCAGTAGGTCTCATGAGTGGCCCCAAGACGACGTCAATTTTGCTAGTGAGACGAGACGGAGGCGCAACACACATGTGCGCTCTCCAGTTCACCGCCTACAAGCATACTTCAGACACAGGTCGGTGTTGCATTAAGAGTGGTTCGAGTTCGAATACCGCACTTCTTGCTGTAATCAATGAGCGTAGCACAAACATTGCTTGTGACGGGATCGCGATATCAGAGACAAGTGAGAGCGGGCTACTAAAACCAAGATCACATCACGATCGCTTCAATATAACCACATGAAAAACCACTTGGCGTTGGCGAGCTTCCTGGATGATAGAAATGCCTTCAACCGCGACTAGATCACAGTGGGCAACTATTTTGCCGGGGACTGTTAAAACGCGATCTTGCGAGCTGCAGATGATGTAGGAGTTCGATGAGGATCGGAAGTTAACAACTTTTAAGGTAAGCCGATAAAATGACGTTAGATTAAGGGGTGCCAGTTTGACATACTTAGATAGCCTCAAATTTCATTATCTTGCCGTAAGTGGAGCCGTATTTTAAACGGACACACGAGAAATTCATTTTGGGAATGAGTCTTGAACTGGATCACTATTAACGTGATTGATTAGTGTCCAGTAAATATTCAGCACAAAGGTGACACTTATCGACTTTATTTATGAGAAAACCGGGTTTGCTTGATAAACGATTTCGAATTTACCTTCAGGTAGGTCGAGTAGGAACATCTGTAATTTGGTAATAGGGCCAATAATTGTGGTCGTGGTTTAAGGTTTCATGTTTCGATTGAAAATACGGTAATGTTTGAATGCATGTGTAGGTTTACTTATAGTTATTCTGCTTTTCGATATTGTCGTACCGATCTTTGATTTTGTAGGTAAGGATGGTAAACACATTGAAGGTGTTTCTTCTTCTTGGAACAGCTAAAACTTATCACAGCTATCATTTTGCAGAATAAATATAACCTGTCTATATTCAAAGATGTCAAGAAGATCTACTGCTTCCTGTAAGATTTTCGGAAGTTAGCAAATAAATTAGTGGCATTTTAATATAATGCTACAAACACTAAAAAGTTAGGGTTCGTCCATAAATTGCGTGAGGCGTTTAGGGGGAGGGTGTCGAGCCGAATGTCACCAAATCTAACGTGGGAGAGAGGGGGGTCTCGGCAAATATTACGTAATTATTATTTTTTTTTTTAAAGAAACAGTGTAAAATGGCAAGAAAACTGGGTTAAATTAAGTAAAACATGTTTCTCCACTAAAGACCCCCATTAACTTACGGCCGCCCCGGTAGGCAGTGGCCTGTCAGACCAAGTCGACCGGCACGACTAAGCTTGACTCAGTCTAACTAAGGGATGATACTTCAGGTATCCGCCTGACAGGCCGTGGCATGCAGATGAAATCATGATTCCCTACAGACACACCGGTGAAAACGACTGCTTAGCATAGCAGGTTATTTATCAAAAATGTTCATAGCCTCAACGAAAGCTTCAAGATGGCTCCAGTCTCACGCCGCGCCGTGAACACCCGCAAACAAGCACCAATGCGAGTGTGGATAGTTTTCACCCTTAGCTCTTGCCTTGCTTTCCGTTACGAGTGGATACGGCTTGAATTCTTGCCTTCAATTCACGGCTCGAGGGTGAATAGAAGTTCAGATCTTCAGGCCCGAACTGACGATAAATGCGATTTTTGTCAGCTTTTTTGAACTGTAGACATTCGTGAACTTCAGGCTATACAGTTGGCGGCCGGTCAGTATATAGTAATAATTGGCTTCAAGGCGAAAACTTTCAGGTCATGGCTTGCCGTCCAAGTGTGTGTAAATTGGGGCCTTAAGATATGGGTAAATCAAACACTAGATTTAAATACGGCTACGTACACGGATTTTATACGCGAGGTCCTCTCCTGCAGTTCCATATTCAAAGGAAAGGCCGGCCTTGCTGTGGTTACGACCGTAATTACGTATTTTTAATGTAAATAATGGAGATTTTTTAAAATTTGAAAAATCTCACGTGATATTAGGGGGGAGAGAGGGGTCGAAAGAAATCTCACGATATCTGACTAAAGGCGAAGGGGGGGGGGGGGTCGAAAAACCCAAAAATCACCTCACGTAATTTATGGGCGACCCCTTAGCAGTGATATCTTACCGAAGATAAATTAACTTTGGATAGTTTTCCTAAGAGTCAGAATATTACCTACAAATGAGTAAAATACGAGTATTTTACAGGTTATTAATTGTTTTTCTTTGTGACGTTCTCTTTCCACGTTAACAATAGTCCAGTGGATAGCAGTTTTTGCCTCCGAATTCTTTCGAACATCACCGATTGACGCGAAATTTGGACAGTAAGTAGGCGGAAGCTCAAGAAACTACAGTAATATTGTGCTGATGTATGCCTTTTCCCTGGGGGAATGCCACTCCTTCTAGCGGGTGGAAATTGGCACACTGAAAATAATTGCAGAACTTGATATTGGGATGGATTGAAAGCAAAAAATGTTATATACATGCTTTTTTAAATCAATATTTGTCGAGTTATTCGCGACTAAAATTGTTAATTATTGTTTTAGAACGGTTTTTCACGAATAACTTTAAAACCTAATGTTTAAAAAAAAAATATTCTAGAAAAATGAAGCTTTTAGACTAACGAATCGATTTGTGTTTTATTTATTTCTGTAGATGAAACACAACTCGAGTTATGAGGCGTTGAGGATGACCGTTTGCTTGCCGCAAACTGAACTCGCTCCATTCGACGTGAAATAAAGACAAAACGACGGATTTTTGGAGAAAAACTTATAAGATTGAAAATGAAAAGACCTTTAAAATGAGCTTTGGTATTAACAATATGTTCTAAAAGTTTGGACGGTTTAGAAAGCCTATATTTGAAAAAACATAAACGTAAATCTACGTTAAAAACAAATTTTGAAATTTTTGAAAAAAAAAATCAATAACTAAAAAACTAAGTGAGATATGAGAAAAATGATGAGAGACAAAAATGAAGGGCTTTTCTTGAGTAAAATGTTGGTTTTTGTTACGATTCTGTGTAATGAAAAGCAATTGAGATATCTACGAAGATCACCTTTCTCGAGCAATTTAAACTTTAAAATCTCAAAAAGTAAGGATTCAAAAGAGTTTAACCATGGAGGATATGTGAAATTCTCTGCGCCCTTAAAATTCTCTGCGAATTGAATTTTCTAGCGATTAGATACCTTCGAAATTGTGGAAGTTATCGTTAAAAAATCAATCCCATTTTCAGTGAAATTATCCAATGATGTAAATTGCATTAATCTTGACAAATTTACATCATTTAGAAATACATCTAAACAGATTTGATCGCATGTATATGCATATGTGTAAGTGTATCATCATAGACAGAACATATGTATAAACATATGTTTATATGTATAAAACATATGTATACAAGTATGAAATTGGAGGGCTCTTACTTTTGGTTTGGAGCCCCAATTCTCCCCGCCCCAAGGTGCGATAAAAAAAATATGTGCCCTAGCCTTGAAATTACTATTGCAGCACTCCAAAATCGCTCTGAATACCTCAAAAAAATTACAGCAATTTTAGCCTGGAGCCCTAATTTGCCCCCACCCCGACGATAACAAAATATGCCTTTCCCGCAAAGAAACTACTTTTGGGGCACTCAAAAATCACCCTAAATGCCTGATTTTTTTTGGATTGTTTTTACTTTGAATCCGCAATTCTAAGCATTTACTGGAAACTTAATTCAATATAAATACACCTTTCCAAATTTCAATAACTTTCATCATTTCATCATCATTGTGCTCCTTTAATCCCTCATGGGACATAGGGCGGAAACAGTTGCCCTCCAGCGGACTCTGTTTTGCGCGACAGCTCTCAGCTCCGACCAGGATCTCCCAGTTGTTGCGGCTTCTGCTAATAGGGTCCTCCTCCATGTTGTCCTAGGTCTTCCGAATCGACGGGATCCTTGCGGATTCCAGTCGAGGGCCTGTTTGGCTAGATTTTCATTTTCGCGTCGCAAGGTGTGGCCAACCCAATTCCATTTCCTTCGTCTGATTTGGTCGTCTATCCTTTCTTGGCCGGCACGGCGCCATAGTTCTTCGTTTGAAATTCTATCCTGCCAGCGGATTTTTAGGATACATTGCAAGCAACTGTAACAGATCACGTTCAGTCCGCGGTAAGCAATAAAAAACCATGTATTGCTATATTTTTAGATCTAGCCAAAGCGTTCGACACTGTCAATCATGGAATATTATTAGCAAAATTAAATAAATACGGTTTCAGAGGTAAAGTATACGATCTGATAAAAAGTTACTTAAGTGATAGAAAACAAGTTGTTAAGATTAATGACACCTGTAGCTCGGAAATGCGCATTGAGTGTGGCGTCCCACAAGGTACCATTTTAGGCCCCATCTTGTTTATCCTATATATAAATGACATGTTTGAAACACTCCCCTTAGGGGATACAGTGTCTTTTGCAGACGATACCGTAGTGTTGGTACGCGAGGAAACGTGGGACCAAGCCGTATCAAGTGCCAATCTAAAATTAGATACAGTTGCGAAATGGCTCTACAAAAATCACCTTACACTAAACAGCAAAAAAACAGTATTTTTGACTTTTGGTAGTTACAAAATTAGCATTCCTGTAAACGCCACGCTTAAAGTACACGTTACAAATTGCAATTACCTGAATTGTAATTGTGAGATAATCACAAGGGTCGACAAAACTAAATATCTCGGTGTATACATAGATTCAAATTTAAATTGGAATGACCAAGTCCAAATAATTTGCAAGAAAACAAGATACTTAATATACCTTTTTTATAAGATCAGAAATATCCTACATAAAAAACACATTGCCACAATTTACTATGCATTATTTTGGTCCATGGCAACATACGGTATTGTTACATGGGGTGGAACTCATGAAAAGAGTATTAAGAAATTAGAGTCCATACAAAAGAAAATGTTAAAAATAATCTTCGAAAAACCAATTTTATACCCCACTGAACAACTTTTCAAAGAAACAGAAATGATTAGTATACGAAAATATTATGTTGAAAAATCCTTATTTAAACATTTTGAGAATTTACAAACCTTGTATAGAGAAAAAATAGGAAAACAGGTTCGAAATGCAACTCTCAATTTACCTAAAGTAAATAAAGAACTGGGTAGAAGAACCAATACATATATAGCATATAAGTGCTTTAACTTACTTCCTCAAGAATATAAACAAAAAAATCTAAATGCACTAAAAGAAGGTAAATTAATAAGAAGATGGTTAACTGGCGAGAATTCAAGTACCATAACAGAAATGTTTCACCCGATACAATAGTATAAAATCATAAGTTTTCAATATTCTTAAAATTATTAATTTATATACTGATATGCATCCATGTTTCTTTTAGTTAAATAATCGTATAAAATTAAAATCATATATATTTAAAAAAGACTTAACAGGTTCGCTCACAGGCTTCGGCCTCTGCGAAAAATATTGTACATAGTAGAATAATTGCGACCACCTAGTTTTTAAGGAATATTATAAGTGAATAGAAATGTAAGATTTTACTTTGCAATATTTTTGTATATTTTGTTACACCTGTTAAATAAATACAAATACAAATACAAATCTGTTGACGAAGACTTGTAGGCGCCCTGTGATGAGTTGGGTGACTTTCCATGTTTCGCAACCGTACAAAAGTACAGCCTTCACGTTGGAGTTGAACAGCCGCAATTTGGTGTTAGTTGAGATCTCCGTTGATCTCCATATGCGGAACAGGCAAGCATATGCGCCTCGTGCTTTATATATTCTGGAACTGACATCTTCTTCTGCACCGCCATTTTCGGTAATAATACTACCGAGGTAGCAGAATTTATCGACCAGTTCCACGTCACGGTTATTCAGCGCTGTCCGTTCAATGGTGTTTGCATTTATCCTCAATTCTTTAGTTTTAGTTGGATTTAGCCTTAAGCCTGCTGGACTACTTTCTGTTGCCAAATTGTTAATCATGTTTTTGAGGTCCTGGTATCTGTGGGCCAACAAACAGATATCATCTGCGTAGTCGAGATCCTTAAGGCGGTCTAACAAACCCCATTGTATGCCACCCGTTCTACTATCTAGAGCGCGACAAGGATGTTATTTATTACTATAGCATCCTTGTCGTACTCCTGAGCTCACCTCGAAGCGTTCGGATAATTTTCCATTATGGAGAACTCCGCATTTGTTATATAGGGCTTTTATCAATTCTATTATTTTATCAGGCAGTCCCCGTCGCCGTAGTGCCTGCCATATAAAGCTCCTATTGACCGAGTCGAACGCTTTCTCATAATCTACGAAAGCAAGGTAAAGGGGGGATCGGAATTCAGTAGACTGCTCCACTATTATTCGTAAGGTGTTGATATGATCAATACATGAGCGGCCCTTCCTGAATCCGGCCTGCTGCCTCCTAAGCGTTCGGTCAACTGCCTCACTTATCCTAGATAGTAATATATGGGACAAAATTTTGCCCACTGTAGATAGTAAACAGATGCCTCTCCAATTGTCGCATATTGTTAGGTCCCCCTTTTTTGGTATTTTGACTATGAAACCTTCCGTCCAATCCTCCGGAAAGGTACAGGTTTTCCATGCTATTTCCAGGATTGGCTGAAGCGCATCTGCTATAAGGCTTGAGTCGGCTTTCAACAATTCTGGCGGGATGCCGTCTTTCCCAGCTGCTTTACCATTGGCCATCGCATGAATTGCGGTTACTATTTCCGTCTTGTATGGGGCTCGGGTGGTGATTCTTATAGGCTGTGCATTGTTGCTGGTTTCCTGAGGTTCCTGTGTAAATGAACCATTCAGGGCGGCGAAGAAGTAATCTCTCCATCTTTGGAGCTGCTCCTCGTCGCTGCATAGCAGCCTTCCATCCGCACTCTTAACGGCATGCTTTTTAGTAGAGTGCTTTCCCGTGAGCTGTTTAGTAATTTGGTACAGCGCCTTACTGTTGCCTGTGTTTGCCGCGTTTTCCGCTTTTTCTGCGAGCTCATTTATCCGCTGCCTTTTATCACGCCGGACACTTCTCTTTACCTCCCGGTGTAATTGGGAGTACTCCCGTTCCAGTTGGTAACGTCTTTCGGGGTCGCTTGTAGAGTTTACGTTATTTTTTAGGGCTCTCCTGCGTTCTATTTTTTGCCAGGTTGTGTCCGAGATGCAGTGCTGCTGGTTTCTTGGGACATAACCGATGCTCATTTCCGCAGCCGTCAATATTGCGCCCTTTGTCCTACTCCACAGCTCTTCAATATTTGTGTCGTCAGAAACGTTGTGCTGGTTTAATATTTGTTGTAGGTTTCCAGCAAATTCCCGCTTTTTACCGCTCTCCCGCAGAAGGTCTACGTTGAACCGTCTACGGTTTATAGCATCGCGTTGTACGTTTCTGATTGCGGCGATTTTAACCCTTATTTTACACACTGGGTCAAATTGACCCCACGGTTTGTTCGAGACGATTTTTCTCGAACAAACCGTTAGAATTAGGGCCTGTAGCGTCACTGGCATTTAGGGGAAGTTTCAAACTAAAGGCCCATGCGGAGAAAGTTAGTCAGTTGTGTTTTTTTGATAATTTTTTTTGTTAATTAAACAATAACAATTGACGTTAACAACCATGCAGTACTCTTCAGAAAGGTTCAAAATATATGTGTAATTTTTTACAACCCGTTATGTAAACAAATACAAAAGTTACTAACATTTTTCTCGTTGGGGTCAAATTCACCCAGTGTGTAAAGTACGTAATTTTTTGATAGTGTGTAACACAAGGGTTAAGGCGAATAGTTGCTACTACCAAATGGTGGTCGCTTCCAGTGTCTGCACCCCTGAAACTCCTGACATCCTCAAGGATAGTTCTCCATCTGCGGCTGACGGCCACATGATCTATCTGATTTCTCGTTCTACCATCGGGCGATACCCAGGTCTCTTTGTGTATCTTCTTGTGACAAAAGTAAGTTCCACCTACCATGAGTTGGTGGGAGCTACAGAAGTCAACGAAAAGCTCACCATTGTTATTGGTAACTTGGCTTAGACCTTGATTTCCAATTGTTTGTTCAAGGCCGGTGTTGTCACGGCCGATTTGTGCGTTTAACTCACCCATTAATACAATGATGTCTCCCCTTGGAATAGAGCGAAAAACCTCATTCAGCCGCAAATAGAACTCGTCTTTGATGTCATCTTCAGCGTCTTCAGTTGGAGCATAGCATTGGACTACCGTAGACCTTCTTAGTCTGGAACGCAGGCGCACGGTTATAATCCTCTCAGAAACTGGTGACCAGCTAATGAGGTTGGACCTGGCTTCTTTGGTGAGTATTACACCAACGCCACTCCTACGGCTTTCAGTTTCGTTTCTCCCAGAATACAAAAAGGACTCACCATTTGGGCAGATATGTTCCCCCGCATCGGGCCATCTGGTCTCGCTAAGTCCCATGATCTTGATTTTATATCGATTCATCTCGTTGAGGACTTCATCCAGCCGTCCCTCAACCAGCAGTGTTCTCACATTCCATGATCCGATTCGTGTCCTTGTTCGAAAAGCAAAGGTCGTCGTCGTGTTGTCCATCCGGTTCCGAGGCATTGTTTGCCGATTCGTAGCAATGATGTTTTTTATGGGAGCGGGCTGCTAACCCTCAGCCCAACCGACTTAAAGCTCTGTTTTGTGGCGCAGAGAGCTCGCCATTCGCCCGTCTCCCGTTAGCTCCTTCCGAAGAAGTACCCCAGGGGGCACCGCGCGGAGGTGGGGTTAGGACTTGCTAACAGGTCTGCTAGGTGTTCGTCTGCAGTGACTTTTCTCGGGTTTTGGCAGAGGTGGCAAATTGGGTACCACAACTTTCCGAGGTCTTTATTAGCCGTTTGCCCCCCAATACATAATTACATTACATGCAGAATTTAGAGTACCGGACAAATTCATATTTGAAATTTCCTGTGGTTAGGATTGCCTGAAGCCATGCATCGCATTTTTTTAAATTAATTTAATTTCGTTGAATATTCCTCATCTTTAATCCTCTCTTCTAGGGACTCCAACATTATCCTCGGAACAGGGATCACCAAATGTTGCTAAGGATATATTCCCCCCCGAGTACTTCTGATGAGCTGCAACGGATCAGCAGCATCGTTGCTTGAAGGTAAACGACACAAACGAGGAAAGCCACATATAACGTTCATTAAGTCATCCAAGCTTATCTTATCTCCAAATGGTTGGATATGTCTTTTAGTATTTGAACATATATTGATATTCACAGTTTGTGATCTTTCAATTTTTATATTTTTGAAATTAATAAGCAGTGAGTTTAGCCTTTTCAGGTTGATTGCCATTGGTTCAATTTCACAACTTACCATTGCTTTTTGTCGTTTATTTGTGTTCTCATTAATACTGGATCATAGAATCCAATTTTTTTCGGTAGGGGTCGATCCAGAATTTAAAAAAAAGCAAAATAGGCAGCAACATTTAATAATCCTAAGTCCTACCCATTCAGTCTGTGGTATGATATGATATGGTATGCATGGTATATGGTATTCCAAAAATAGAACTTTTATCGTGTTAAGCAAGGAAATGTTATCTCCGGAGTTGCCGTAGAAACGAGAAGGTTAGCCAAAACTTTTAGGAAGCAGAGGATCGTAGGAATAAGCCCAAGTCTCAGTGGTTCAATGCTCCCACGGAACGGTTAGCGCTGTTGCCAGAGCGGCCCACCTCTCGCCAGATTTTAAACTCTAAGCTTTGTAAATTGCTGCATTAGTTTCTGGAGGAACTGCTGCATGATTTGCGATGCGTTAGCACAAGCCACATAGTTTTAGGGCAAATTGCTGCATAAAACAGTAATATTTTTCCCATGATTAGAAAAACGAGCAGTTAGATAGCGTACTACGTGATCTACAAATGAGATAACACAGTAAATTTTGTAGTGGTAAATTTTGTATATTAAATTCACCTTTTTACAAATAAAATTCACCTTTCTGCAAATTAAGTTCATCCTTTTGCAAATCAAATTCATCCGTTCGAAAATTAAGTATGTACTTCTACATTATATATTACTAGCTGGAACCCGGTGCGCCTCGCTGCACCCATAAGCCAATAGTATGGCGTGCGCCAAAACAATTGGGAACCGCAAAATCGCTTTTTCATTGGCAGTCAGAGTCCCAACTCCCACAACTAAAGTACATCCGAAAAGAAAAGTGTTACTCCCGGTCATCTATATTCCCAGTCATAATTCAACGGTCTCACTGCCACTATTGCCACTCTTGAGCTAGATGCCCTGATTATTTTCTTTACAACATCTATGTCGCGATATTGCTCGTAGATCTCGTCATTGTAGGGTCTTCGGAATCGTCCTTCCTCACATACGGGGCCAACAATCCTCCGAAGTATTTTCCTCTCGAACAAGCCAAGAAGTTTGAGTGCTTTTTGCTAAGCACCCACGTTTCGGATGCATAAGTGATAACCGGTAAGACCATCGTCTTATATAGTAAAAGTTTAGACGTTATGGTTAGATGCTTGGATTTAAAGAGCCTTGACAGACTATAGTAGGCTTTTAGCAATCGTGCGCGTATTTATGGCTCCACGCTTTTATCGGCTGCTACTATTGACCAAAGGTAGGAAAAAGATCTTACCACGTCAAACTCGTGTTTCTCTACCTTGATTGTGGGACCAATGTTAGGTGTCCTTGTAGACGAGGCCACCATGTACTTTGTTTTACTTTCGTTAATGTGAAGTTCCAGATTTCCTGCCGCTTGCTCAATCTGAGTGAAACCTTCTTGTACAGCTGTTGTTGTTCTTCCAATGATGTCTATGTCGTCTGCGTAAGCCAGTAATTGGGTGGACTTGTGGAGGATTGATGTCACGCTCGAATCTCGGATCACTTTCTCCAACGCCAGGTTGAAAAGAAGGCAGGCCAGACCGTCCCCTTGTCGGAGTCCATTATAGATGTTGATTGTTCTGGACAGTATTTCGGATACTTTACTGGGCTTGTCCCATTGGTCTTGGTCAACCTACATAGTCTTTTCAGTTTATTTGAGACGCCGAATTCTCTCATGGCTTTGGAGAGTTCTACCCTGGCTATACTATCATAGGCGGCTTTAAAATCTATGAAGAGGTGTTAAATTGAGTTTTGAAACTCTAGACATTTTTCCATAACCAGCCTCCAGATAAAAATCGGATCAGTCGTTGATTTGCCTGAGCTGAAGCCACACTGGTATTGGCCTATGATGTTTCTGGCGTATGGGGCCATCCTATTTTGTATGATAGCGGATAATATCTTATACACGGTACTCAACAACGTTATGCCACGATGATTAGTGCATACTGTGATATATCCTTTTTTATGTACCGTTCAGAGGATGCCTTTTCTCCAGTTCTCCGGCTGGTTATCAGTGCGAAAGTTGACCAAAGAGAACAAATTTGCTTGTAGCTACTGGAAATCCCGTAATGAACCGCAATTTCCTGAAACTGTATCACGCGTAGAAAACAATTCCCCGTCAAAAAGTGCTGACCCAAGGTTTGAAAAATTCGTGATGTTTGTAAAGGGTAACGAAATTTTTCACGATTTTTAAAAGTTTCATACCGATTACAGTAACTTCCCTATAGTGGAAACTTAATAAATAATTTTGGGTACATCCCTTTATAAAAGGAATTTAAATTGTCGTGCATTTTTGGCTGCAAATCCCGGAGCGGGATGATAAAAATCTTTTCTCAGTGTATAGAATATTTAAAAAAAAACGTACATTAGTACAGGTGCTGGATGTAGTTGAGTATGCATAATATGAGGACCGCATTTTGTGAACAGAGATCAGTTGAGAATAGCTCAAAGAGAAATAATATGGATGCTGCTGGTCAAATTTTGGGTCTAATTTTTTTCACCGCCTCTTTTTTTGTTGAGACCTCTATGGCTCCCGGACGATGGATTATGTGATGAAGCACCGTAAAATAAGTCGAAAATATGAGATAAAATTTTTCAATATCACGCTTAGCTTTCGAGACATTGACACTTAAAGTTGGGTGGCCCCGAATTACACAGATAACTTTATTAAGATTTATGATCCCTCGGGTGACAAAAGTCCTGTGCAGTTTACCTGACTCCGAGCTGAAGCATGCGTCGTCGTAAAACTAGTCGCACCTACGGACAATGTGCCCGGTGAATAGAAATTTTTGACGCATGTCCAGGGGAAGGTAAAATCTGCTCGGTAGAATTAAAATTTCTAACGCAAGAATGGTCTAAAGGTTGCCTACTCCCAAGGTTGACATGTTCTAATACGTGAACTATTGAGAAAATATAGATAGATTTAGATTTTAGGTAGACTTTTTCAAAGGTCGTGACATTCCGCGCATGTTGTCCTGCAAAGCTCTACAAAATGTTTCAAATCTCGGACAAAGCTTTATTTAACTCCTCCTTTCAAATCACTTGCTGTCATTTAATCAGTCACGACTGCGTATTGCTAGAGGGAGGTGCATTTTTCTGAGACTTCAATGATTATTTAAAAAAATTACAAATTATGAATGAAAAACGCTTCTTTTTATAAATTTTTTATTTCTGGGTTTTTGCATTTTACACATTTGCTTCAGAAATAATTTGTAGCAATTTATACTAAAAAATACGAAATTTGTACTTTTACTTTGATTACTAGTTTATTGACGTTTTCCGCCTGTCGCATGCGCGTTTCTGCCAGGGGAGGTTGCGCTGCTTGCGACTGCGGAGAACTCTCGTTTCATGAATGAAAAAGTTCGTGTATTCAAAAGAATTTTTTCAGCATTTTTTTTTTTTTTTTTTTTCAATTATTTTAAATTTAAGGATGAGAAATATTTCGCATAATTAAAGTAAAATTATAATAAGCATAATTTTACTTTAATTGAATAAACTGCCTTTGTTTAGCAGGGGCTTTACAGGTATTCGGTATAGCTCTGCTATAGCTCATACAAAAGATATGGAAATAAAATGCAGATTGCTGGTGTGTCCTGGGTAGAGGTCCCGCCAAAAGAGTTGATGGCGAGAAAGTCGTGTTTTCCATGCGCAGTAGAATCCCCGCATGCCGTTCCCGTCCCTTAACCTAGTCGCAACAACTTTCGAAGGGGCAATTTGAAAATACAAAAGCGCATTTCTTATCAATATGTGCGCAATTTTTATTTATGTGCAGCTTTAATTTCCCCAGCTGCGCGCTCCGGCATCAACTCTTTTGGCGGAACCTCTATTAAGGCTGAAAAAATGATACAATTTCATTTTCTCTATTAAATTCGTTTTGTGTATGTTTCCGAAATTCCAATTATTTCGACGATTGCATTATTCGTTGGCCAGGATGGCGCCGAAAGAGCTGTGATAGAATGATATTAGAATTTTAATTACATACATATATAAATATGGGTGCACGAAGAAATTTTTATTAATAACAGTATCCCTTAACGAATAGTCGAAGCCTTCAAATATATCAAGAATTCCCCAGCAACCTTAAATTTTTAATTTCCCTTTCTTGTGCTAAGAACATTTTCACTAAGCTTGCAAAAGCTCTTTTTATAGGAAAACGCAAAAAACATAAACTTTTATTACAAATTCAAACCATGATGTACATCCACTTGAACTTTGGATTTGGTCTTGTCTAGACTAGACAACAACCCAATGGTTGTTTCATAAGCTAATTACATTTATCAAATGTTCAAACCTGATAATAATGGTTTGAGCACAATCTATTATTAAATAAATAGGGTTGAAGTATAAGTAGAAAAGTGGTAAAATTCTGCGTCAGATAAACACCATGGGTATTGGTCAAGGCTAAGTCATTTCAACACCATTTCATAATCTTATACAAAGCTACAGTAATTTTTATTTTAAACAAAAATGCTAACTTTAGTACAAATCGCATTTAAATGTTGTTGTAATTTCATTAGGTAAGGTGGTTAGGTACATTCATATGAGCAGTTTTAAGCTTTATTTACAAAAAGTGAAACAGGAATACTGCTTTACTAGAACACCTGATTATTGGCAATTAGGGTGACCAATGTTACTTTATACTTTATTACACTAATAGTTCGTACAAGCATCGAACACCGCAGGCAAGATATTGAGTTGAACGAATTCTTAAAGTCGATTTATAATTGCTACAAATTTGCATCTTTGTTCAGTTTGCCTTCTATTGGAATAAACTACTAAAATCTTTTTCTTCTTCGATGGCTCTACAGTCCAATTCAAGCCTTGATGGAATCAGCTTCTTCCTGCAAACGTCTCTCTGCTCCGCAGCTTGTCTCCAGCTCAGCCTTGAGTGGTTTTGCTGCATCGGCGTTAACATTGTCTTTCCACCTTGACCGTGGTTCGCCAACTGGTCACGGTATACAGGAATAAGGTAATGTAAAAGACTGCATATGGTATTTTAGTACTGACTTCACGTGGAGAACACTTTCCATATAAAATGGAAGCCGTTGTTGTTGTTTCTGCATTAGGGCTGACGTCACCAGGCGCCCATTTTTACGGTATTCGAAGCTATCGTCTCTTTTACATTACCTTCTGTTTCTGTATACACTGGCGTAACTAAGAGGGGGCCAGGGTGGGCTGGCCCACCCCAGAATGGGCATGCCCCCGCCCAGAAAAGACCTGGATATTCAAAACTCACCTCACGCTCTATGGAAAAATGAAAAAACATTGTCCTTGAAGGTGAAAAGAGATCTCACTCTGTCGAAAAATTGCTTCGGGAGAGAAATTTATTTCTAAAAATATAATTAAAGATCCTCCAGTACAATTTAATGTTTTATTAAGATAAACAAAGTTATTCAAAAATCGATCTTACAAAAAAAGAGGTGCTTTCCTTTCAGCAGTCAAACTGAGAAGAGTTGTGTCATTGATACGAAATTACAATTTGTACAAGTGTACCAACAATTAAGTGTGAATAACAAGTTGAATTTTATAAAACCTTACAAATTTTCTACATCCTCCGGGCGGGCAAGAGCAGGTGACGATCCTAACTGCAATTCCAGAGGATATGTTGTATGGGTCTGCGAAAACGAGAACCATCAGCCAGTCTTATTTCGCAAGCTCGAACTCTGCCATCCCTACCAGGATAAACTCTTTCAACGATGGCCAGTCTCCAGAATAAGCGCGGAATCTTCGGTTCGTACATAATGACTACATCACCTTCAGTCAGATTAAATTGAAAGGGCTTCCGAGTAGCCTGGTGCAAAGATCGCAACTGTTGTAAGTACTCCTGACGCCACCTCTTCCAGAAAGCTGATATAGTTTTAAAACGGGTTTTCCACAATTCTCTAATCTGAGCACTGGAACTGGTCTTCTCCGGATCAGGATTCAAAGTAAGTTTTGAAGGTATAGATGACTGCAGGAAGTGCGAGGGTGTCAACGCATCTAAATCTCTGGGATCGTCGTTGGCATATGTCAAAGGCCGACTATTCACTATAAACTCTACCTCTGTCAAAATAGTCTGCATCTCTTCAAATGTTAAAGTTGATCGTCCAACTGCTAATTTTATACAATTTTTTATGGAACGCACCAGCCGTTCCCAAAATGCCCCCCACCAGGGAGCTCGCTCGACTATAAATTCCCAAGAAATTTTACTAGTTGCAACGTAATCCTGGAATTCCTTCATATATAAAATAACGGCTAATTGTTTTAACTCTTTGGCGCTACGTTTAAAGGTTCGAGCATTGTCCGACATTATGGTATTGGGAACTCCTCTACGAGCGATAAAACGCCGTAGGCCTTTTAAGCAACTATCGACAGTAAGATTAGGCACCAATTCTATGTGTACTGCGCGTACTGCAGAGCAGGTAAACAGCATAATATAAGATTTCACTGTATGTGTATCATCCGGAAACCATTTGACAAAAAGCGGGCCAGCAAAATCCACGCCAACATGTTGAAAAGGTCGAGTAGCTACTAATCGGTTTCTTGGTAGTGGGGCAAAGGGTTGACTCGCTGGTTTACAAAACAAACGACGACAGATTGTGCAACTTCTCAAGATGGTTTTAATCATTTGCCGAGCACGAGGGATCCAGAATTTTTCTCTTAATCGGGTTAAAACGGAATTCACGCCACTATGTAATAGCGTTTCATGTGCATCAATTATTATTAATTTTACTATATGATTCGAACGAGGCAATATTGTTGGGAAGGTATTTTCGTAACTAGCTTCCATAAAACGTAATCGTGTACCTGCTCGCAATAATCCATTATCATCTAAAAATGGATTTAAGGTCATAATAGAGGAATTAGCTGGAAAGGGCTTCCCCGACTGCAGTGCTTTGATTTCAGCATCGTAATTATCTTTCTGAATATATTTCACCCAGAAGTTTTCAGCTAATTGTAATTCCCGGCCGATGAGAAATTTATTGGTTGTTATTGGGTGGCAGCGAGCGTGTCTGACAAATCTCTGTATGTAGGCAGTTACTCTCAAAAGTCGACGATACGAACTAAATCGCTGCACGTCCAAAGGAGCTCTGCTCTGAATGGTGTCAGTTTTGGCACGAATTTCTGAAGCAAACAACGAAAACAAAGTTGAATCATAAGTAACTTCTGGAGGACCATTTCCTGGCCATTTGTTTTCGGCATAAAATAACCAAGAGGGTCCGCATAACCAAGGGGTTGCATCGGCTGTAGTCTTTCCAAAAGCCTCTTTAGTTAAGTAATCCGCTGGATTCAATTCGCCAGGGCAATGTCTCCAATTCTCCTGCGCGGTATGCAGTCTAATCTCTCGTACTCTGTTAGAAACATAAATATTCCATCTTCTGATATTCATACCCGCTCGTTTCATTAGTACACATGATTGTAAAAACACTCTTTTAGCAAATTCTACATCGTCGACGCTCGTAACCAAATCGTCCATATAAAAGGATTTAGAAAGTTGCTGACAAACATCAGGAAAATTTGTAGATTCTTCTTTTAAATGTTTTTGAATTACTGCTCCCAGAAGACAAGGACTACATTTCACACCGAACGTAACCCGTG
Source organism: Thereva unica (assembly GCA_949987705.1). NCBI lineage: Eukaryota > Metazoa > Arthropoda > Insecta > Diptera > Therevidae > Thereva > Thereva unica. The sequence continues at coordinate 187,434,975 of OX465281.1, forward strand.
TCATCCGAAATTCCTGTACAGAAGGCAGTTTTTCAGTAGTCTCTATAGGCTGCTTAAACCAAAAGAACCTGTGTGCATCTCTATCATCTTGACGTAAAAGGATTTGCAGAAAAGCCTTCTCAATGTCCGCCACCAGCGCAACCTTACCTAGACGGAAGTTTAATAAAATTGTTAAAATATCGGGTAATAAATTGGGACCGGCATCCAAGTGGTCATTTAAAGAAGCACTGCCAGATGCACGAGCAGAAGCATCGAAAACTATACGTAGTTTTGTAGTTATTTTATCCTCTCTATAAACGGGACGATGCGGCATGTAATAAGTACGTTCTTCCTTCCCATCATTTTCAGGATCAACAGGAACCATCTCAGCAACGCCCGAAGTAAAAAAATTCCGCATAGCATCATCGTAATCCATTAACCTTTTGGGTTCCCTTGACAACCTCCGAACTAAACCATTAAACCTTTGGAAGGCGCCTTCACGATAACTGCTTAAAGTAGTAGAAGATTCTGTCCATAGAAGACTGGCCTCGTACCGATTGTTCAGTCGTTTGATGTACTGATCCACTTTAAATTCCGATTGTTTGGACCCTGGCGGTGTTATCCCCAAAGTTTCTAGATCCCACAATTTCTGTATATCTTCTGGAGATGAGTCTGCTTGTAAAATATGCGAAGCAAGCAATGTTGAAGAGAAACAGGTTCCAGAAGATTCCAATTCCGATAAACTCGCATTAACAAACGGTCCGTGAATAGTCCATCCCAGCTTAGTGTGGACAGCTGTCAAATCATCCGTGATTCGTTCAAATTTGCCAGATACTATTCGCCAGTAGAAATCCGATCCTATTAATATCGAAATACCTTCTTCAGGTTGGCCACATTTTCTTGAATCTGCAAGAACAAATTTTGAAAAACAAGAATCACTTGGATTAGGAATCGGCAAGGTGTCGACACAAATCTCTGGAACCACCACAGCTACCACCATTATTAAAGAATCGTCATGCTGACTACGAAGATATACTCTCACTCGTAAATACCACTGTACGGGTGTCTCTTCCGATGAACCAAAAGTTAGAATCCTGATATTTACTTGATTTACAATGGGTAAATTAAGTTTATTAGCAATGTTTTCGGTTATGTACGTCCTTTGACTGCCACTATCAATAACCATTCTTACAAAAAGGGTCGCAACTACAGAATTAGGTGAAGCAGAAATAAACACACTAGCCGTTTGTAAATAAATATTTGAAAGAAGAGAGTTTGTAGAACATAAATTCGTAGCAGTAGATAACGCCTTTAAATCTTTCGAATTACTGCGCTTGGCGAAATTAGATTCACACACAGCAAGTACATGACGGCCATTGCATTTATGACAGCGTAACTTTTGTTTGCACTCTCTAGCGGTGTGCCCCCTTCTAGTAGGGGAGACCGAGGAGGGTTGTGACAATTTTTAATTCACACCACATTCCTCAGTCAAGAAACATTCTACATTTGTGAGCTGTATAAGTCAATGTAGCTCCATCCATACATTTTAAGAAACAATCATCAAAATTAATGAAAGTATTAAGGTTTCTGAGAAAATCTACAAAAACAAAATCTGCTCCCCGTGTCACAACTCTCCTAACACCAAGGTAAGTTGTGACTGAGACCAAGGTAAGTTGTGACACCTTTTATTTAGACTATTTGGTGAATGAAAAATACCATTATATTAATGACAAATAAATTATACATTTGTTTTGTAACGAAGTCATACATTTCGATACTAGCCATGCCCCTATCAGTCTTTCTTTTATATTTATTTGGCATTCTGAAACAAAAAAATAGCAATTCAGAATGCAACATCACTGCACAAGACAAAAAAAGAACCTTGCCAGAAAATAAACTATAATAGGAGAGTTGTGACAAGCTGTCACAACTCGCCTAGTTGCAAGAAATCGTGAAACGGTCAGAAAAATAATTCGTATTTCTAAACAAGATACCAATACAAAAAAAAGAATACCACGCTAGGAAAATTGAAAAACTAAAGCATATGAGAAAAAATATCATAACAATGCAAACATAATACGTAACAATAAATATGCAAACAGAATTTTGGTATAAAACTTACTTTTTCCAATTTTTTATATGCAAATGTCGTACACTCACAATCGCTATCCTTGCGTCGTTGTCGCGTTCTGCGTCAAATAGCGCATCTAAATAACAAGAAACGCGCGCGTTACCAGCTCGCTAACGGTCATAGGTTTCGAGAAATCGATTATGTCACAATTCTCCTCTGTCACAACTCTCCTCGGTCTCCCCTACACTTAAAGCATCTTCCTTCACTGGCGAGCAGGCGCTTACGTTCAGCAATATTCATAGGACCTTCACACCTATCGGAAAAGTGAGAACTGGCTTTACAGAATATGCAAACTTTCTGACCATCGGATGGAACTAGTAAGCCTGCCGCAGTTTTGAGTGATTTCGGTCGAACTGTCAAATTATCCCCATTTAACTCTCGTTCGTGCCCTCCAGCACGCTCCAAGGCCTCTATCTCTTGCTTTAGAAATTTCAAAAGTGATTTAACGCTATTGTCGATGGCGAAAGACACTGTGCTACTACTAGAAACAGAAACGTTTGATTTCGCATCATTATCATCTTCGTCTTCCTGAACTATACTCCCTTTATCATGTAGACGAAAATAATCTACGCGCAGATCTTGAGGCAGCCTTTTTAATATAATATTTTTTTAAATCACATAATAATTGTTAGAAGTAATCCCTAAAACAGCAAGAGATCGTGAACTGGATACAACCGCATTGTATAAACGCCTTAAGCCGGCAACGTCTTGCTTCGAAGAAACACTACTCAGCGACATTAACTTCTGCACCTATTTATCTACTAGTCTTTCAGTGTCACCATATTCTTCTAATAAAAGTGAAATTGCGGCATCATAGCAAGATGCCGTGGAGAAAACCCCGCAATGGAATTAGCTGCTTTACCACACAAAACTGTTTGTAGATATGAAAATTTATCACTAACCTTTAATGCCTTGTTTTCATGCACCAACGATTTAAACTGTTCCCAAAAGGGTAACCACTCTTGATAATCGCCCGAAAATTTCTTTAGTTCAATTTTGGGCAACTTGACAGATTGTTTCTCTTCACGTTGGGGAACTGGTACTGCAGCCGAAAAAATTGTCTGATCACGGAGGGCTTTAATTCTTTCTAAACGGACATTTATTCTAGCAACAGAGCTAATAACTTTGTCTTTATAATCGGCGATTGTCTCACATTCTTTCTCGCATTCCTCAGCCTTCAAATTTGATGCAATATTATTGTCAGCTGATCTTAGATTTTCACCCGCATTCTGCATTCTGTTCAATAAAATTGATAGCTCTTCGATGATCTCATCAAAATTTTCACTATTTTCAAGCTTAGGTTGAGCTTCTGGTGATTTTAAATAGTCCAAAATAGTTTTTGACAATAAAGTAATTTGTCGTCGATAAACAGCTCGTGTAGCGTTGTCCTTATTTTTAATATTGGCGAGTAGCACAAAAAAGAGGTTATATAACCTTTCTTAATTTTTATATGGATGCACGTGAGGCTTCGTTTTCCTTCTCACAAAAAGACCCGATATAATTCCCGGGTTTCGGCACCAATGTCGAAAAATTGCTTCGGGAGAGAAATTTATTTCTAAAAATATAATTAAAGATCCTCCAGTACAATTTAATGTTTTATTAAGATAAACAAAGTTATTCAAAAATCGATCTTACAAAAAAAGAGGTGCTTTCCTTTCAGCAGTCAAACTGAGAAGAGTTGAGTCATTGATACGAAATTACAATTTGTACAAGTGTACCAACAATGAAGTGTGAATAACAAGTTGAATTTTATAAAACCTTACAAATTTTCTACACACTCCCAATTCTCACTCACTCCCTATTCAAGCTATTGCGAATTACTGTAGGCCTTCCGGTGAGCTCAGCTGGTGCAAAAAGAGTTTGTCTGCTATGAGGTGCATAAATACTTGGCTTGGAAGCACAGTGATTCATATTGTGAACTCGGCGAGACAAAGACAGATTCTCTCTTCGATAAAGTATGCAGAACAGAAAAAGGAGGAAAATTGAATCAGCTGCTCTTTTTTATAAATCGAACAAATATGCACCAATCCATCGAGTTTAACTCCATATACAATGTTTAAATCGTCATCCAGATAGTTGTGTCCGAGCTTGTATAAAAATGTTGCATTCCCTCTCTGATAGCTTGGCATTGTCAGTTGAAGAGTTTGTGCATATAGATGTTAGCCTTGGTCAGTAGTTGCCGCTCGACTAGTGCCACTGAATTTTCTTTAGTCGCAAAAACGTTTATGTTAGAATGAATCAATTCCGACCCCACATTTATTGTAGCTGGTCATGAGATTGAGCCGACACGTTGAAGTCGATCAAAACTGAAGATGATGAGGACAGCTTTTTCCGTGTTGTGCACTCGGAATTCTTGCCAGAAGATGAGAGAGGAAATAAAAAATATTATCTGATCATTATACTTCGTTTGAGAGAGCAGTTTCCCCGAAAAATACCAGTTTTGTGTATAGAAACCTCAAGGATTTTGCAGAACGATAACACACCATCACATAAGACTATCATTGTGAACGAATTTCTGGCCAAAAACTCTACAGACCTTATCGAAACGTCACCGTATTCCCTGATATGGTTCCGGTCGACTTTTTTCTTTTTACAAAACTTAAATTATCACTTCGAGGCACCCGTTCGTTTTCAGTCGATGGATGACATAAAAGAGAATTAGTCTAAGCTCACATGGAACACCTCAAAACATTAAAGTGATATTGGCTGAAAAACATGTAAAGAACATTTAACCCCAGACTAGTAAAATTCAAAATTCAGTATGATAAATTTATTAACAAAAATTGCCAGCCAGACAAGTTTTAATAGACAGAAGAGAACTTAAGCTTTATTTAAAACAAAAATCGAAGAAGTGTTATGAAGTGCATTTTTATTTAAAAACAAGAATTTATAACATAAGGTCTGTCAGAAGCTAACTAACAAAAATTGTCAGATAGACAAATTTTTTCAAAAACGGTTCTTAATTTACTACAAATTGTATAAATTTCAAACAGGTGTTTTGGAAAAAAATCATTGTTTTTTGGACCGTACTCCTTGTTGCTTGCTTTGCGGCCTCGTATGCCAGAGCATATGCCAAAACTTCTTGGGTATTCTTCTTTCCGGCCAATTTGGCTGCCTGTTGTAAGTTCCGGTCAGCAAATGCGTTAAGAAGAGCCTCTCATTGCTATGTAGTCCTGTCCGAAACTAGGATAAGCCAGATGCACTAACCCCTCGATATCGGCGCATAGTTGTTGTAAAGTTTCTCCTGGCTTTTGAAGTCTGTTTCGAAGTTGAAGTCGATAGACCTCTTGCATGTGCTGATCACCGTAATACCATGTTTCCATCGCACTTGAAATCCGCAGGTTTTGATAAAACGATTTGGCGAAATCCAAATGTGTTTCCATCGCACCAGGCAGTTTTCGCTTGTCATAACAAACTTGCACATGAAATTATAAAAACTTAATTATATCAACAAAACTGAGGAATAGGCTGTAAAATAAGGAAACAATCGCCGAAAGGCGATTTCATTTTATAGGCTAAAACATGAGATTTCAAACGAGGTTTCGTCCGAAATCCTCATTTTCGCCGAAATCGGAAGATTTCGAGTCCGATGGAAACATGGTATAACGCATTTCCAGCGCTTGAACTAAGAACCCGTAACTGCTGCGATGTTCTGATAGTATTGACTGCAATATTTCTGCTGCTGTTAAGGCCATTGCTTTTTCCTCCTCGGTCCAGAAATTACCTGCCGCTGCTGCTTCGAATTGAAGCTTGTAAGTAGACCACGGGCTTTGTCCGTCGAAAGTTGGAGGCTGCAGTTTCCTAACTCCGATGACTTCATGAGATCTGTACCCTTCTAGATCGGCTCTAACTTTTTCTAGTTCAATTTCGAGTTTTCCTAGATCATTCCTTACTTTTACCTTGATGGAAGATTCGAGACTTTCCAGATTATTCCTTACATTTTCTTTCATGTTATCCAGCTTATTGTCGACAGAAAGTGAGAATGATTCGATTTTCTGCTCCAACTGGCTCCTCTGTTCTTCCATCGACTCTTTGAGTTCTGCGATCGAACGTTCATGAGCTACTGTTAACATTTTTGTCTATCTCGGTTGTCGCTTCCTTCATCTCTGCTGGTGCACGTTCCTGCGCTGCGGATGACCGTTCTAGCGCTCCTTTCATCACCATCAATATCTTAAGAAGCCCTGCCATACTCACTGTCCTTATCCTCGTTCACCATAGCTTCTCGAAGCAGGGCGGTTAGGGAATTTTTAGCCCCCACCGTTGACAACGAGCGTTTACTTAATTCTCTTTTCAACTCTACAGTGCGCAAATCCACTAACTTTCGCCCCAAGTTAATTTTTAAGTCCTTATTTCTCACGAACAAAATTTAAATTCCAGTCATACTTATTTTCAAGTTCACTTATTTCACTTATCTCTTAATTATTCCCACTTCTGACACCAATTGTTACGTTTTTACAGCTTAACGGATTCGTAGGATTAATTAAGGAATACACTTTTTAATTATCCACACAAAATTTATTTATTACAAACCAAAACACAATTTAATAACAAACACAATTCTTACAGTTCACTATAATCACTTTCAATTTAATAACTCGCACTATTAAATTCTATCTATCGCTTTATAGTTCATATTTAAATCACCACTTTTCACTGTTCTCACTTTAGAACACCTTTATCGCCTTTCAAATCAAAACTGACTCCCTCAGCACCTGCAAGTCGCTTTTATATCTCAGCTCCACCTTTATCTAACTTCTGGAACCTTCGTCTCTTTTCTAGTGCCTAGTGGTATGTTCTTTCCTTTTCGGAGTTTGGATTTGACCTAAAGCGAAAGTGGTGATTAAAAAGTGAATTAAAAGCGATAAGTAGAATATAATGGTTCGATCAATTGGGTGAATTTTTCTACTCGCAAGTACTTGAATCACTAATAGAACACGATTTTTGCCAATTACTAACTAGTAAAATATAACCTCAAAGTAATTGTTTATTTTAAAAGATGGGATGCGTATTTGTGTTATGTGTATTTTTAGAGCTTGTTTTGAAATAAAAGTGGTGTAATATAATACGTCTATATCGTCGTTGCGACCTTAAGATCTCCTATGTGCAAAATATCAAACTTTAGGAAAACTGAGTATGTTTTAAAACTGCAAAATGACTTGAAGTTATTGTTATATCAACATGGGAGTTTTTGCATTCGATGGAGGACATCATGAAGTTTACATTAAATTGAAAAAGTGGATTCCCATAAAATTGTCACATAGGAGATCTTAAGGTCGCAACGACGATATTTAATTCTGGATTACACCTTACCATCTGCCTTCTCTTGTTATGCGTTATATAAGGGCTTTTCTAACGCAAAAGAAAATATAAGTACACCTTACCAGAGGACTAGTTATATCAGTGCTGTATCGGTAAATACTGCCTAGAACTCCAACTGGGCAATGAGGATAAATTCCTGTATTGCTCTGTATTGGTTCTTTACAACGAAACTCTCTCGATAGCAAAAGGATAGCACTCGCAATAATCAGAAAGCTTCACTTAACCATCAGCCATCAGGGAGGTTATTTTCTTCAATATTAAAACAAATTCTCTAGTACAAGGCAGGTGTTTAGGGTTAACGTAAAGTCACAAGAAAAACTATAAAAATGTTTTTTATTGTGCTTCTACAAGTTTTGAACAAAATTGAATCCACATTTAAATCTGTGTAACTCCTAGTTGACATTATTTGTAAAGACTCTAACGAGATCGCTCACTAGCTTAGCTAGACTTTACTCAGGCTTGAGTGGGGCTTTTACATTGCATTAGTATCTAACTAAAAATATGAACGCCACATGTTCCTAATCATTCACAAGCCAACCATTTCAAAACAAACTAATAAATATCCCTTTTTTTCTTCTTCCATCTGCAGTTTTTAACGCATTTGACTTTTGTGACGCTGTTAAAGTCGTCATTAATTAAAAAAATTCCGCACATTTTCCCATTAGCATAAGATTTATTTAAATTGACCCAAATTGCAAAAAATAAATCCCACTCCAGGCATCTTCCAGATGCAGTTGTGAAAGTGTCGTCAGCCCTTTGGTTTTAATTTACCCATAAAAATATCGGCATAAATTCCACCGAATTTGGCTCAAATCTCTTGTGATGCTGGCGGATTTTATTGTTTGGCAACTGTATAAAGCCCAAAATGTTGCAATCAACTCCTTTTTTTATTGTCTGCCCAAGACTTTCTCATCGTTTCTGCCAATATAAACGCGCCCAAGGATCTTGAATATCAAATTAAAACTGCCGTCCGTCTGCCCATTTATTTTCGGAGATGCATTAATGTCGGCCTTTTTTTGGTACAGAGTTCAGCTTATGAGAAATGTTATCAAATTAATTGAAGAAAAGAATTTGTGTTTACTAATAAAAAAAAAATATTCGAAGTCTGTTTAAAAACATTTTTTTGTGCATTAAAGAAAACCAAAATTTCTTCTGGGGTTTTTCTTAAAATTGGAATTTTTTCCAGACCGAATTCCACACACCCCACACACAATTTTCAAGATGCAATTTACCCCAAAAAAAATTCAAATTTTGTTTACGTAATAAAAAGGAAATTTTTTGGCGATATTCGTGCTTAAAATAAATACACACAGCTTGCAAAAAATCACTTCAACCTTGAGTTCGATTGGAGTCATTTAAAGAATTTTCTGCACTTCAAGAATTTCTCCGTTCTTTGGGCGATACAAAATTGATAACAAGGAAAATGAACAATTTTTGAGGCACGTGAGTTTCTGTGAAAGTTAATTAAAACTTGATTAACGCCTCCAAGTTTCGAATATGTTTTCAATAATTAACCATTAAAAAAACTAGGCCTTTCTAGATGTGTTAGTTAAAGTTCGGTGAAGTCCCAATTTACGCTTTACTTGCTTCGCTTCCTTCTTTTCTCATGTACATATGCCTTAAAACTATGTGGAAGCACCCTGTGCATTGAGAGGATAAAATGGATTAATGCAGAAAAGAAGGAGCAAATCTCTGAAAGTGAAGGAGAAATTTGCACTTCATCAGAAAACTCAGGCACAAGGATGCTTGTATAGCGATTTGGAATATGTGGTCATTCCATCTCAAGTCCAAGACATTCTTCTTTCTTTCTTTGTGCCCCTTTAATCCCTCATGGGACATAGGGCGGAAACAGTTGCCCTCCAGCGGACTCTGTTTTGCGCGACAGCTCTCAGCTCTGACCAGGATCTCCCAGTTGTTGCGGCCTCTGCTAGTAGGGTCCTCCTCCACGTTGTTCTAGGTCTTCCAACTCGACGGGATCCTTGCGGGTTCCAGTCAAGGGCCTGTTTGGCTAGGTTTTCGTTATCGCGTCGCAAGGTGTGGCCAACCCAATTCCATTTCCTTCGCCTGATTTGGTCGTCTATCCTTTCTTGGCCGGCACGGCGCCATAGCTCTTCATTTGAAATTCTATCTGGCCAGCGGATTTTTAGGATACGACGCAGGCATCTGTTGATGAAGACTTGTAGGCGCCCTGTGATGAATTGGGTGACTTTCCATGTTTCGCAACCGTACAAAAGAACTGCCTTAACGTTGGAGTTGAACAGCCGCAATTTGGTGTTAGTTGAGATCTCCGTTGATCTCCATATGCGGAACAGGCATGCATATGCGCCTCGTGCTTTATTTATTCTGGAACTGACGTCTTCTTCTGTACCGCCATTTTCGGTAATAATGCTACCGAGGTAGCAGAATTTATCTACCAGTTCCACGTCACGGTTATTCAGCGCAGTTCGTTCAAGTGTGTTTGCATTTATCCGCATTTCTTTGGTTTTGTTCGGATTCAGCCTTAAGCCTGCTAGACTACTTTCTGTTGCCAAATTGTTTAACATGTTTTTTAGCTCCTGATGTCTGTGGGCCAGCAAACAGATATCATCCGCGTAGTCGAGGTCCTTAAGGCGGTCTAGCAAACCCCATTGTATGCCGCCTGTTCTATTATCTAGAGCGTCGACAAGGATGTCATTTATTACTATAAGAAATAGTAATGGCGAAAGTAGACATCCTTGTCGTACTCCTGAATTCACCTCGAAGCTGTCGGATAATTTTCCATTATGGAGAACTCTGCATTTGGAATTGTTGTAAAGGGCTTTTATCAATTCTATTATTTTATCAGGCAGTCCACGTCGCCGTAATGCCTGCCATATAAAGCTCCTATTAACCGAGTCGAACGCTTTCTCATAATCTACGAAAGCTAGGTAAAGGGGGGATCGGAATTCAGTAGACTGCTCCACTATGATTCTCAAGGTGTTAATATGGTCTATACATGAGCGGCCCTTCCTGAATCCGGCCTGCTGCCTTCTAAGCGTTCGGTCTACTGCCTCTCTTATCCTTGATAATATAACGTGGGACAAGATTTTACCCACAGTAGATAATAGACAGATGCCTCTCCAGTTGTCCCATATTGTTAGGTCCCCCTTTTTGGGTATTTTGACTATGATACCTTCCGTCCAATCCTCCGGAAAGGTACAGGTGTTCCATGCTATTTCCAGGATTGGCTGAAGCGCATCTGCTATGAGGCTTGAATCGGCTTTCAACAATTCTGCCGGGATGCCATCTTTTCCAGCTGCTTTACCATTGGCCATCGCATGAATTGCGGTTACTATTTCCGTCTTGGATGGGGCCCGGGTGTTGATTCTTATCGGCTGTGCATTGTTGCTGTTTTCCTGAGGTTCCTGTGCAAGTGAACCATTCAGGGCGGCGAAGAAGTAATCTCTCCATCTTTGGAGTTGCTCCTCGTCGCTGCACAGCAGCCTCCCATCCGCACTCTTTACGGCATGCTTTTTAGTAGAGTGCTTTCCCGAGAGCTGTTTAGTAATTTGGTACAGCACTTTACTGTTGCCTGTGTTTGCCGCGTTTTCCGCTTTTTCTGCGAGCTCATTTATCTGCTGCCTTTTATCACGCCGCACACTTCTCTTTACTTCCCGGTGTAATTGGGAATATTCCCGTTCAAGTTAGTCCAAGACATTACCGAGGAATATCTTTAATCGAGAGTCAAAATTACCTTAACCCATAATCTGTGGTATCTATGTTTATTAGTAATAGAGTTAACCCTTCTAATACAGAAGGCGCACTTCTCAGCTGGGCCAAGAAAGATTTACCTGCTCAGCACAACCAAGCGCTGAGATGAGGTTCACAACTAAGCATGCAAACATAAAAATTAGTAAATTAAAAAAATCGAAATTAACATATAACCCACGCAAGCAACAGGAAACATAAGTGGTCATGTGAGATTTAAAAGACTCCTTTTAAGGACATCTTTACTAATGCTGACGCTAAAGACATTAATATTATTGTTAAAATTAATGAACATGCCGTTTACAGGTTCAAATTTACCGTAATTCGTGTTAGAGGAGTTGATTTGTAAATAAAAGAGGTGGATCTCTCAGATTATACCGACTCTCTCTAAACAACGCACGGCGACCTAGAAAACCTGAGTCCACCTTTCCATTAGGGAGCTGATGACCAAATACAACATCGGGCACCTCACGACCATTGTGAAGAGAGTTTAAGTTGAGTAGCTTAAGCCGGAATTCATATGATGGAAGAATTATTGGGTTTTCCCAAGGAAGATGATTTAGTGCAAATCGAACGAACCTTCGTTGAACCGATTCAATAGTTCTTTCTAACATGCGAAGAATAGTGAGGAGACCAAACAAAATCCTTCAACATCAAATACCGTAAAACAGAAGATATTTGGACCTTCACCGATTTCCTTCATGTTTCGTACATTTGGAGAACTAGTGACTAGTATTATGTAGGTGCAATATTTTGCCAAAATGTTAGGTAGTTTTGGAAATAGCTTTACTCAAATATTTCGAATTTTGCATAATACAGGTTCCTTTAAAAAATCATACAAAGGGCAAATATTATCCCAACGCTCTGATATATAGGTACATCATTTTAAAGAAAAACCTTCAAGCTATTACATAACAATGCTAAAAATGATATTTGACGGACAAAGGATTCAAAGGACCTCTTAAGTGTGTGGTGTGCACCGCACGTGGGCGCCTCTTTCAGGGACGGCAAACACAACAATCAGTGGCGGTTCGTAAGAGGCAACGATAAAAGTAAAAATATCGAAGGCTTTAACTGAAAAAACTGAAAAATTATATATAGTGTAGTCAGATATGCAAAACATAAGGATTGTTTTTTTTTTTTTTATGTGAAAGTCTAAGCTCAGGTGTCACCCTTTGTACTACCCGTCCGTCATGTCTTACACGTCAACGTCAGGTGTCTGTTAGTAAGCTTAGCTCGAAGGTTAGAGAAGGAATAAAACAGATTAAAGGGAGTCTGGGGGGTACATGATGAGGTGGAGATGAACCTTGCGTTTAAACTCTTGGGTGTTGTATGAGTTTGGGAAAACTGACTGTGGAAGGTTGTTCCACAGTCGAGTTGTTCGCGAAAAGAACGAATTACTAAACTGGTGTGTGCGCGAAAATAAGGGCTGTAGATAGTGAGGATGAGCCGAATGGGCAAGTCTTGTGTTGCGGGAAAAACATCGCCGTGAAGGCAGGAGATTATATATTTCGGTGGAACAGTCGTTATGGTAGATGCGGTAGAATTTAACCAGAGCTGCTACATTCCTGCGTGAATCAATTTTGGAGCAAATGACGGCTTCGCCAATGAGTTGGATAGCGCGGTTCTGCACCTTGTCTAGCCACGCTAAGGTGGTACTCGGTGCCCCTGCCCAGAGATATGAGTTGAATTCGAGGCGGGGCCGAATGTAGGATTTGTATATTATAGCCCTGGCCGACGGCGGAAGGAGGAATTTGCATCTTTTAAGGAATCCCAAGCATTGTGATGCTTGTTTAGCGATTTGGAATATGTGATTACTCCATCGCAGATCTTCAGTTAAAGTTATGCCCAGGATATTGAAAGATGGTTCAGCCATCAGTTCTAGACTTTAATGGGATGAATTAGGGAGCGCGTTTTCATAGAGAAGAGACAGTGTTTTGTTTTCCGTGCGTTGAATTCAACTTGATTCTTGAGGCCCCAATCAAGAATCAATCTTATGCCCCGGTTGATTGAAGTGGACATAACTTGACGATCAAGCAGACAAGATCTGGCCCGTGCTTGTCTTGTTTTATCAAAGCTATACGAGTAACGCAAAGTACTGTTATCAGCGAAGCTGTGAAGTGAGTTGGATGGAATTGAGAGCAGGTCATTTATAAAAACTAGGAAGAGAGCTGGTGATAGAATAGAGCCCTGGGGAACGCCTGCAGGAGTGGGGATTAGATTCAACGCCGCGCCGTCCAATACTACCTTGATTGAACGGTCGGAAAGGACTCTCAATCCAATTCTTTAGAAGAAAGTCGATGCCAATAGCATGGAGTTTACTCAATAGAGCGGGGTGCCATACTCTATCAAAGGCCTTGGAGATATCGAGAGCTACCAGGCCGGATTCACCAAAGCGATGAATGTTTTGGTAGACTTGTTCAGTTAGGCATACAAGGAGGTCGCCAGTAGATCTTTTCGATCTAAAGCCGTACTGCTTGTCATCCAATATTTGGTTGCGTTCAAGATATTCTATAAGCCTTCTGTTTATTAATGTCTCCATGATTTTAGAGAGGATAGAAGTGATTGCCATTGGGCGCTAGTTAGAGGGGTCGCTGGAATCACCTTTTTTCGGTATAGGCTAAACATTAGCCAGTTTCCAGGAGTCAGGGAAAACTCCGGAGAAGTAAGAAAGGGCGAAGAGTTTGCGCAGAGGTTTAGCCAAAGGTGAAGCGCATTTTTTAAAAACCATAGGGGGAATTTTATCAGGGCCAGTGGATTTATTGGGATCGAGCTCCTTGAGACACTTGAACATTTCACGAGTTCCGAAGAAAACTCTGCCCATTGAGTGAGCAGAACCCTCTACAATTGGGGGTTGCACGGCAGTATCAGGCAAGGAAGAATTGGAGGCAAACAGAGATGCGAGTAAGTCGGCCTTGGATTTGCTTTCTGTTAATACCTTCCCATCGTGAATGAAGGGAGGAGACGACGATGTGTTAAAATTTTTCCTGATGGAGGTTACCAAGGACCAGAAGTTTTTATTGCCAGCAGAGGTGTTAATGAGTTTGTTTCTTAACCTGTCATCGAAGGAGGCTTTGGTTTGCTTGATGGTGGTTTTGCAGACATTTCTCAACCTGATGTACTCACGTCGGGATGATTCGCTAAGGGAATGCCTGAACTCTCTATAGGCGGTTTCTTTGGCTTTAATCGCGTTCATACATTCTTGATTAAACCATCCATGCGGCCTTGGCTTAATGGATTTGGCAGAATGGAGAATGAATAAACGCATTCCTGCCAATATGATTTTTGGGATGCAGAGAGCGGAAAAGTTGGCATCGCGATTCTCAAAACACAGGTCCCAGTAAGCAGCTTGGAAGAAGCGTATAAGCCCCAGCCAATTGGCTTTCCCATAGTGCCACACAGTTCTTCTAGGAAAGGAAACAACATACCAGCAGACAACAACAATCTCGCAACAATTATTGACCCAATTCTGACCCATAGAACCATAAAAGAACTGACACAACGTATTGGCAAAATGTCTTGCAATCAACCCATAATCATTGGGAAATTGCAGAATTCATCAACATTAATTAGGCCATAAGTTAGTATAAAAGTAGCATAGCAATTCATGTAAATTCAGTCTAAATACAGAACTCAAATTATTATAACCATACAAGTTTCCCAAAACCGCTACCCAAACCGTTGAAGTTGTGCGGTCTTCAACATTCCAACCAACCCCAAATCCACTACTCACCCTGAACAATCAGCTGGTATGGTTGAGACGGATGATTGGTATGGGAAGCTTGCGCTGACCAGGCAGTGGTCTGAGCTGCCTAGAGGTGAATGAACTTCGATGGAGTACCGTGTAGGGTGGGAGGTAAGAAAAAGATCAAGGAGATGGCCCCTTGATCTACGGCGTCGGGAACTCGTGTAGGGCACTTAACCAATTGGTGAAGGTTATTAGTCTCTGCAAAGAGCTCGGCATCCCGGCCAGAAACATGGTGCCATTTGAATAATTCAGCCAATTTGTGTTGTGAACGTTGAAATCACCAGTGTTTCCAGTCTAAAAAATATTTTGGGACATGTGACATCGAATACTATACGAAATGGACATTTTCTACCTCTAGCAACTGACGCTACATAAGTTATCGACCATTTTGTGACAATTTTATCATCTAGGTCGTTCTCTCTAAATATAAATACGTATATCTCAGTATGTGTAGGTTCGAAAAAAGCAAAAAATAGAGGCTGTTCGTTGGGCTATCATACATACATAACCTAAAAAAATAAACTAGTTGGGATGTGGATTCGACCCTTTCGGTCCACACGATCAACTTCCCAGTATGATGGATGTTGAATATTATGATTGGATATTTTAATAATAAATGAACAATAGGCAATTGTAGAATATATGTATAATACCGAGAATTTGTCACAATTGTTTATCAATATTTTCGCTAAAATGTCAAACTAAATGTGCGCACTTACAAGATTAGGATGACGAAAATGTATATAAAATTGATGTATTAATGTTTTTCGGAACCTCAATGAAGTCGATATAGTTTTTAGTTCGCGCGGAATCGTGCAGGTACAAAAATCACTTAAGTCATTTACACCAAAAAACCGCTGGACCGAATATTATAAAAATCTTTTCAGATTATATTGCCGCTAATACGCTTCGAACGGCACCTCAAGTAAGTCAATATCTTTCGTGGTTCGGGCGATTTCGTGCAGGTACAAAAATCACTTACGTCGCTTAAACAAAAAAACGGCTCGACCGAATTTCATGAAAATCTTTTCAGATCATATTTCGGTTAATACGCTTCGAACGACACCTCAACGATGTCGATATCAGTTTTGGTTCGCGCGTTATCGTGCAGGAAAAAATGACCACATCCGTACGCACATACACACACACACATACTTCCTCCCAATTTTTTGCTTAAAATGCTCCTGGGAGCTTGAAAGATGAAAATACGTTGAAATTTACGATTTCGATATTCGGAGCGATTACAATAACTTCCTATACTGGGAAGTTAAAAATAAAAAAACGGCCAATTTTTTTTTTTATTATAACTTCGGATTTTTTCAGTGCACTTATAATCTTCTTTATAAATATAATTGGAGATGGCGTGTCTGTCTGTGATTTCAAAATAATTGTGTTTTTTTAATTTCATATGGTTATTTACATGATTTTAAAACGAAATCACGTATTTTTAAAATGTTTGTCTGTCTGTATGTCTGTATGTCTGGCTGTTTGCCCGGGATAATCTCGAAAACGGAATTCTTGGAATTCTATGCGTCTATTCTATGGGACTTTCACTGGAAGATTCAGTATTTTGGCGGGCATATTTTAGGCTATTTATATACAGTATATTAGCTCTACCTGTATGTATGTAGACAAATCTTGAAAATTGATTTTGACCCAGTTCCATATATGTAACCGACCAGCTTCAAATTTTGCACACATATACAGTTCACGTGACAATGCAATCTGACCATTTTGTAAAAAATCAAGAAGGCCGTTTCAAGATGGCGGCCGAATTTCGCAATTGTGCTCGCCGACCGCCGACATGGGTATCAAATAAAAGGGAATGATAAGTATAATATAATTTTCTATTTGGTGTCATTCCAAATTCAAAATGGCGGCCAGAACAATATGGCGTCCAACACAAAATGGTGGATTACGTTTTTATTTACATCGCGATCGGTATGGGTGTCAAATGAAAGGATATGACAAGTAGAATACTATAGCTGGGTGGCGTAATTCCAAATTCAAAATGACAGCCAACACAAAATGTCGGACTACCTTTTTTACAACTCTCTCGGTATAGATACCAAATAAAAGTGTATGATGAGTATAGTACAGTAAGCTGGGTGACCTCATTTTAAATATCGGTCACCACAAAATAGCGGAAGACATATAATAAACTAAAAGGTAGAAAACAAAAAATATAGTTTAAAAAGATTAAAAATATGCTAAATGAACTAAAAATTAAAAAATAATGTTGAACGTAACTATATATATAATATATATGGGGCGCTAGCGAAAAGTTCCAGTGTTAATGAAATAAGAATATATGTAAAGACTCACTTTTTTTTTACATTTCGATGAAATGGAAGGATGGATGGAATGTTTGAGAGAAAAGCCCTCAGATGCATAATAGGCCCAACCATAGAGAATGGAATATGGTGAAGGAGATACAACAACGAGTTGTTTGACGACCCACACCTTTCAACTTTATTAAAAATTAACAGACTAAGACTAACCGGCCACGTAATCAGGATGGAGGACAATCGTATCCCATACGGCTTATGGCATCAGAAATTTCGGGAAATAAGCCAATAGGTAGACCCAGGAGGAAATGATTGACTCTGTAAGGGCTGACGCAGAAGTAATGCTCATCATGCGGAACTGAAGACATGCTGCAAGCTTGGAGAAATGCCCTAGAGGAGGCAAACGCTCGATTTGGGCTGTAGTGACATTGGATGGATGGACGGATGTGCAATAAACTCTCTCGTTTAATATCATTTTTACTTGACCTTTTCTTGAATTTTGAATATTAATTACTCGAATGCAAGACGTCCAATGTTTTTTAATAATTTTTATTGAATCTATGAGATGTCAATAAATAACGCATTGAAATTTCAAATTTTTAATTTATAGGTACATAATATGTTCCTTCCATCAATCTTCGATCAGTTTTGTTATACACTCCTATGAGTAACCAAACTAAAACACCTTCCAGCAACCTCAGTCAGAAAAGACATGATAACGGGAAGTGGGTCGCGACTTAAATTGTATTAGCATGTAAGAAAAATCTCCATTTTCGCTAATTTCATTCAAGGAGCACTCTTTCGCTATTATTCAGATATCTACCACAAACCGTCTCTTGTAATATAGCCACGAATTTTTCCAAATGACATTGGTCTTCATACTCTCTCAATCCCCTTTGGGCTTCAGCTTGAAATCTTACATATAGGACATTTTATTTTTCAAGGATATGTGCTGAACCCTTTCAATGCTATATACTGGCAGGTGGACGTGCAAAGTTTACAACATTGTCACGTATCTAAACATTCTTCAGTATGTTAACAAATAATTTATTCAACAAATATCACGTAACTTTCTTAATGTTTCTGAAATTGAATGCTTAGTTTCATAATAATTTCCTTGATTGAAATGTATATGACATGGTAAAAAGTTATTGTTTTTACGTTATACGCTTATTAAACATGAACTTAAAATGTTGGCCTAAAAGCGTATTTAAAAATTAGAAATATTTGCTGGTCATGTTATTTATATTTTTCACGTTAATAATTTAAGTTGTTTTAATAGAGTTTATACGAGTTGAAAAATTTGTAGAGAATTTACTCATCATACGAAGATTTCTCATTTCTATGTACTTAGTTTTATCAATTGGCTTCTCGTTCGACGGAACAAAGATACAAACTCTCTTTTGACAATATGCACCTGTGTCTCTCTTCTGGAGTACATATTAAGCGAGATACCTGGCTTAAGTATGGCCTGGGTGTCTTATTCAGGCAAAACTACAAAATATTTTTTCTCATCGAAGATGGATGCGAGCCGAGCCAAGTAAAAGGAATGAAGTATGTAAGTGAAGAAAGAGAGATAAAGACAGCTAGTGAGACGAAGAAGATAGAAAAATAGATGCACGTTTTTTGAATACTGTGGCTGTGCTCATTCTCTGAATATTATTCAGCCACATAGAAGGTGTTAAGGTCAGTTTGCAAAAGTTTTCAATCCCCGTACTCTTTATGAGACAGTATAGTTTGATGTCATCGGCGTAAGTAAGAATACTACAGTGCTTAAGTAAGGTGACAATGTCATCGATTGATAAGTTAGTAGAGTAGATAAAAGTAGAAAGCCTAGATGACTACATTGCGGGACGCCAGATAACGCGAAATAGAATTTGGTAGGTTCTGTTAGCTAAGTACGATTGAAACCATACCACAAGGGCACGCGGAAAGCCTAATTTTTTTAGCTTGAATGAGAGAGCTTGATGGAAGTCAGTTTAATCGCAATCGGTTGACAAGGCCCCGAACAGAGCGTCAGGGCCGGAAGAAAAATCCTGTGGAAGTTCATTTATATGTTTCAAGGTAGCCTTTCTAACAATAGAGAGAGATAAGTCATGAGCCACTTGAGATGCATTGGTGTGCCGAAAATTGCTTACGTCTGGTTGCTGTCGCTGGTGGAAAGGCAGCGAACGAGAAAGATTTGAGGAACAACGATGCAAACATTTTGCAAATCTCGGATAGATTCGTACTGCAGGATTTCTCATGTTGCATGGTGTAAGGGTAGGTTAGGTAAGGTTAGGTTAGATATGGCTGAGCTTTTGGTTCAAGCCCACACACTTAGGCCAGAAGGATAGGCCCATTGTGATGCCATAGTGATCCCAGTTTAAACCTGATGTTAAAATGTCGTTTCTTCGTTAAAACCATCTCGAGGAAGTAATGAATCTTCAAGTTGCGGGATCCCAAACTTCGAGATTTCCGCAAGGTTGCTTAGAAAGGGTTCACCAAATGTGGTTAACCTTATCCTGCTTAGGGCCGGGCAGTGACAGAGGAGATGTAGTACACTTTCCGCCTCGTCCAGGTTCTTACAGCTTCGGCAGAAATCGTAGGTCTCAAGACCTAAACGGGTCGCATGCGTCCCTATCAGACAGTGTCCGGTCAACACTCCCACTAAAACTGAGAGTTCTTGTCTCCCGAGGCTCAGTAATAAGGTGGTTCGCCTGAGATCTTAGGAGGGCCAGGTTAATTTGGTCAAAGTGCATTTATTAAGATCTCCCTTTTTCGCTTGTATGACTGTGTGTTACTTGCATCGGAGTTTAAAGGAGGCCCAAGGCATACCAACTCTTTCCTTTTCTGGAAGGAGAATAGCGGTCGTGCCTCTCCTAGCCAGTTCGTCAGCTTTACAATTTCCCTCTATATTTCGGCGACCGGGCACCCATACGAGGAGGGTCCTGAACTGCTGAGCCATCTCGTTAAGAGATCTGCGACATTCAGAGGTAGTTCTAGAGCTGTTTGTGCAGGAGCGCAGGGCTTTCAGAGCTACCTGACTATCTGAGAAGATGTAGACAGTCCGGTTCCTATCGCCTTGCTGGTTGATTTTCAGAACAGCTTCTTGTACGGCTAGAACCTCCGCTTGATATACACTGCAGTGATCGGGAAGTCGGAAAGAGACTTCAATCCCAAGTTCTGGGGAAAATACTCCTCCTCCCACTCGACCCTCGAGCTTAGAGCCATCAGTAAAAACGTTTATGGCATCCTGAAACCTGTGTGGTCTATTTATCCATTCATTCATTCCCCTGATTCGAGTCCAGAAACCGGATTCTTTTATTCTAAGGGCTGCGATGGTTGCGCTTTCCCTTGCCACAAGATTTAAAGGGGGGAGGTATAACAAAACATTTAAGGCTTCTGTAGGTGTGGAGCGAAGTGCTCATGTTATGCATAGCTCCGCACATCTTTGTACTCTCTGCAATTTGTTTAGCACGGTGGATTTACTCAGAGTTGGCCACCATACTAAAACCCCGTAAAGGAGAATTGGGCGGACGATCGCTGTGTAGATCCATCGCACAATGTAAGGGGAGAAGCCCCATTTCTTGCCAATGGATTTTTTGCAGGCGAAAAGCGCGATGTTTGCTTTCTTAATGCGCTCTTCTGTGTTTTCGTGCCAGAGGAGTTTCTTGTCCAGAATTACTCCCAGATATTTAGCACTGCTGTTAATTTTGAGCCTAACATTGTTAAGCCGAGGGGGGGGGGGGTGTTAACGGAGAGATCTTATATCTCCTTGTGAAGAGGACCAGCTCCGTTTTTACTGGGTTAACGCTGAGTCCGCGGGTAGCAGTCCAGCTTGAGAGGGTTTGTAGCGCTGCTTCCATGAGATCACAGAGGACTTGAGGAAATTTACCTTTTTTGATGATAACAACATCATCCGCGTACACCAGGACGTCATGTCCCTCTGCCTGCATGCGTCGCAACAGCTGGTTCATAGTTACGACCCATAGCAGTGGGGAGAGTACTCCTCCTTGCGGAGTGCCTCTATTAACGGCCTTTCGGTCCGATCTATCGTCCAAGATCGAGCTTACCATCCTGCCAGTAAGCATTGAGGATAAGAGGTGTAAGGGTAATAATCAATTTTTTTATTGATAAATTTAAAGAATTTTCTGGGATCACCATACAGTTTGTCTTTCATGTTACTGAAGTATTCCTTGTAGAAATAGGTCATAGCAATTAATAAAATGACAGAAACTTGCAGTGTCTTTCTTCTTCAGGTATTTTTTCCAGAGTTTGTGGTTCTGGTTTCTGGCATGCCTCAACTCACAATTTTACCAGGGTGGGGATGATCTGGACAGCTTTAAAGCAAAATTTTCTGCTAGCAAAGCAGCCAAATTTCCACAGCGCTTGTCTTTTATTACCGAAGCCGATTGTAACCCCATCAGCGAAATTAAAAGCCGATTGGGATTGAAAGTAGATCTTTAATGAAGATTTTGAAGCGAGTCATCATCATCAATAGCTTCACAGGCTGTTATTTTCAACTTTTCCTCCAGAACTGTCCCCTTGACTTCAAGTCTCCAATTTCATATGTATAGGGTTCGTAAATATACCACTTCCACGCTATCTGTCTTGGTCTTTGCTCATAATAATTTTTCTTACACTATCATCACTGCTACGTTTAACATGCTCTGCACATCGAACTCTATTAATTTTTATAGTTTTATGATGTTTGAATCTTTATACAACTCATGCAATTCAAGATTGTATCGTCTCCTCCAAACACCATTTTCCTAGAGTGAGAGAGGGGTGTTCTTTGTTACTTCTTAATGTCCACTTTTCGTATCCATATAGTGGTATTGGATTTATAACGGTTCTATATAGTTTAACTTTAAAACGAGTGGATAATACGATAAATTTGACTCCAAAAAATTGACAGATATGGTGTGAGTATATCTTCGGTGCCGCCTTGCACTGCCAGCAAAGAAACTATCATTCCAGTTCTTCAGAACAGAACTAACAGCTTGGAGGATAGTCAACTAGTACATAACAAAAAGGTCAAGGAGATGGGATAGAAGGATAAAAATCTGGAGATTCCTTCGTTGATAGCATGGAATTAGCATCTAATATTAAGATATTCGTATAGAAAACAGAAGAATATGATGGGACTAAGACGAATTATTGTAATCAAAAGATGTTTATGAGAAAATCTACTATTGTACACCAACCCATCATTCTAATATAAATACAATATTGATCTAAATCAGAATCAGGATTAGGTAAGATTTGTCCTATCGTTTTTTCAATGTCCAATAGCACATACAGGAAACCATATTTTTACACCGAACTGGTACGCTTCTTCTTCTTCATGTTCCTTTAATCCCTCATGGGACATAGGGCGGAAAAAGTTGCCCTCCAGCGGACTCTGTTTAGCGCGAAAGCTCCCAGCTCTGACTAGGATCTCCCAGTTGTTGTGGGTGTTGTGGCGCAGCTACACAACAGGAATTGATTGACAATAATTGATTGCCTAAAAAGAAATTAATTATATACAACAGATAATTTATAAAACTTACGTCAAACTGACAGCCAACTTGGATGGCAGAATAAGTATTTAGTACAAATTGTACAAAGTGTCAGGTGTGGCATGACTTAGTGGGATGATACACGAGTCAACGTGTCTCTGCAACACACTGTCAGTTTGTTGAGCGGAGGTGATAAACGACTCAACACGCTATACGCAACACTCTGTATAATAACATTGCGATTTTATATGGGTGGGTGTGCATTCCAAATTATTTTCACCCAGAATCGCTTGACAGTCACGCATACATAAACATTTTTCAAGCAACTGGAGGAAAAATTTAAGTTTAAGCTTGCTTACTATAAATAGCCGATACAAATAATGAAAATTGCTCATTACTTAACTGGGGATTACCAGCTTAACAAGCAAGAGCCATTTGCCACAGATAGGGTTTAGATCGCAGGTTGGGGATTACCAAACTGCGCTGCGTTAAGCCTGAACTACATTGCAACTGAACGTGGCAACTCACATTAACTTCACTGCCTTGCACTGCACTGCACTGCGCTGCCTTGTCTTAGGCTAATTTCTAAAAAACTGCTTAGCACTGCCTGCCAATTTCTAAAAAACTTGATATGAAGTTGTCATTGCCATTGTTGTCAAAATGAATAATGAAAAATTGATAGAATTAGTGAGAAATAAGTATAAACAATAGTCAGAGGGACTACAAAAAAATATTAAAGACTATATGAACAGTGAATGTCAAAACACTGCTTACTCAATATGTTTTACAACGCGTTCTCTAATAAATTACTGCAACATACTGCGCAGTGCTGCACTGCACTGCTTTTCAATGTTTGGGCTAGGAGTTGGAGTTTGGGCTAGGACAGCAAAGTGTGCGGACGTGTGCTGTTCCGGTCCCTGAAGAACGCGCCGAAGAAAAAAAACAAAAGGCAAAAAAATTGTGAACAGTGAAAAAGAAAAAAAAAATTGTGGAAACAATAAAATCTAAAAACGTGCACAAAAAACAGTGTCATAACGAGCGCAGTCTAACGCGAAGGCCCATCACTAGACACGACCGGACCGACGAACGGCGCAAGTAAGTACCCTTGCTCCCTACCCTCTCTCGCATCTCGGTCCTGCAGGTGCCGCGGCTAAAATCTGTCGGTCGATAAAATTTGCCCCGTCTCAAAAGGCATAACACTTTGACGCGGACAAATTTTATTGACTCTGATGGTTGCGGCAAATGTAATGCCGGGAAATATCCCCGAGAACGTGGCGATTGAGCCTGCGCAACCGAAGTCCCGTTACAGGTCAAATTTTTGTATTGACTTTTGTAACATTCGTGGACTTCATGCGAATTTCTCTTTTGTTGAGTGCCACTTATCTAATTATAAA
Source organism: Thereva unica (assembly GCA_949987705.1). NCBI lineage: Eukaryota > Metazoa > Arthropoda > Insecta > Diptera > Therevidae > Thereva > Thereva unica. The sequence continues at coordinate 187,459,043 of OX465281.1, forward strand.
CCCCCAATCTTCGCACTTAGTGAAACCCAAATATCACCCGATACTGACTTAGGTCATTACCAGGTGTCGGGGTACACTTTAGTGCACAATCTCTCCCCCCATAGGGGTATTGCCATATTTGTTAGGGATGACGTGGCTTATTATAAAATATTTTCAAACACGACTTCAGATTTCAACTATCTTTGGGTTAAAATCATATTCCAAAGCCACGTCATATTCTTCTGCTTCCTATACAGAAGTCCTAACATAAGTATCGAAGCCTCCACTTCATCTTTTGATACCATTTCCGAACAAATCTCGGGATTTTTGTCGTCCAATCCTGAGTGTGAAATCATCGTTGCGGGTGATTTCAATGTTCACAACGCAAGATGGCACTTACTCAAATGGCACCAGTGTTTCTGGCAAGGACGTCGAGCTCTTTGCAGACGCCAATAATTTGCATCAAATTGTGGATCGTCCCACAAGAGTCCCTGATGTTGCTGATCAAGGAACCTATCTCCTTGATCTTTTTTTAACTTCTCATCCAGCGCGTTACTCTGTTGAAGTTGATTCACCTCTCGGCAATTCGGACCACTCCTTAGTTAGCGCTAGTTTCCCATTCAAATTTCCCACCCCTCCCAAACCAGTTAAAAGAACTGTATGGCATTATGGGAAGGCCAATTGGCTGGGGCTTATTAATTATTTCCAATCTACTGACTGGAACCAGTGTTTCCGAAACAAAAACGTCAACTCTGCCGCTATCCGTATCTCTAGGATCATACAGGCAGGAATGCATTTGTTCATTCCTCATTCTAACAAATCTGTGAAGCCTAGGCCCAACCGATGGTTTAATCAGGAGTGTATGAATGCAATCAGAAATAAAGAAGCCGCCTTTCGAGCTTACAAGAGCTCCCCTAGTGAATCGCTCCGTGTAAAGTATATAAAACTAAGAAATTCCTGTAAAGTCACCATCAGGAATGTCAAAAATTCATTTGACAGCAAGTTGAGAAGTAAACTCTTTAATGCAACCTCTGGTAGCAAGAACTTCTGGTCCTTGGTAAGCTCCATTAAGAAGAATTTCACTTCATCCACAACTCCTTCATTCATCCACGATAAGAAGGTGATAACAGACAGAAAATCCAAGGCCGATTTATTAGCATCTCTGTTTGCTTCCAATTCTTCTTTACCCCAAATTGATATGCTACCCCCGGTTCTCGAGCATAGCGCTCATTTAATGGACAGGGTTTTCTTCAGAACTCGCGATGTGTACAGGTGCCTCAAGGAGCTCGATATCAATAAATCCACTGGACCCGATAATATACCCCCTATCGTCTTAAAACAATGCGCCTCACCTTTGGCTAAACCTCTGCGCAAACTTTTTGCCCTATCATACTCTTCCGGAGTCTATCCAGACTCTTGGAAACTTGCCCATGTACAGCCAATACCGAAAAAAGGTGACTCCAGCGACCCCTCTAACTACCGCCCAATAGCAATTACTTCTATTCTCTCCAAAACAATGGAGACGATAATCAACAAAAAACTTATGGGATATCTAGAATCCAACCTACTCATAAACGACAGACAGTATGGCTTCCGACACAGAAGATCCACTGGCGATCTTTTAGTTTGTCTTACAGAACACCTCAGCCGAAGTTTGCATGGATCAGGTGAATCCAGTCTGGTTGCTTTGGATATCTCCAAGGCTTTTGATAGAGTTTGGCACTTAGCCTTGTTAGCTAAACTCAAAGCTATTGGAATCGACTCACTTTTACAGAAATGGATTGAGAATTTCCTTTCCGGCCGTTCAATTAAGGTAGTATTGGATGGCATCAAATCTGAACCCCACCCTATCTCTGCGGGGGTCCCCCAAGGGTCAATTTTATCACCAGCCCTATTTCTTATCTTTATAAATGATCTACTTTCAATCCCCTCCAACCCACTTCTCAGCTTCGCTGACGACGGTACCCTGCGTTACTCTTACAGCTACGATACAAGACAGACTCATGCCAGATCCTGTCTTGATGATCGTGAAGTAATGTTCAACTCTATTAATAACGACATTGAACTTATTCTCAAGAAGAATCGTGTCGAATTCAACCCCTCCAAAACCAAGTACTGTCTTATATCCAAAAAGAAGATCAACACCTCACAATCCTAGTCAGTGGATGGAGTGGAACTAATGGCCGACCCATCCCTACACATCTTAGGCGTGACATTAGCCAAAGACTTGCGATGGAATGACCACATATTCCAAATCGCCAAACAAGCATCCCAGTGCTTGGGATTTCTTAAGAGGTGCAAGTTCCTCCTCCAGCCATCGGCCCGCGCTGTTATTTATAAATCCTACATTCGGCCTCTTCTCGAATATAACTCCCTCGTCTGGGGCGGCGCGTCGATAACCACATTGGCATGGTTAGATAAGGTCCAAAAAAAGGCCCTTAAATTAATTGATGACGACACCGCCTGTTCCACCATCGACCCCTTGAGCCACCGTAGGAATGTAGCAGCACTAACAAAATTTTATCGCTACTATTATAGCGACTGTTCCTCCGAAATAAACGCTCTCCTGCCTCCACGGCAATCTTATAACCGCAACACCAGATTAGCCCACTCGTCTCATTCCCTTTACCTACAACTCCCCCTTTCACGCACTCAACAAGATATGAATTCGTTTGTAAATAGAAAAACTCGACTGTGGAATAATCTCTCTCACTCAGTATTTCCGAGCTCCTACAACATCCAAGAGTTCAAATGCGGGGTTCATCGCCACCTTCTTCAACACCCCTTCACACCCCCATAACCCTTAACCTATTCCCCCCACTCCCCCATAACCCTTAACCTATTCCCCCCCCCCCCGTACTAAGCTTGCTGCTAGACATTGCACCATGACGTGACAAACGACATGACGGACTGGTAGTACAAAGGGTGATTCCTGAGTTTAGCACTGCCACATAAAAAAAAGAAAAAAAAATGTAGTTCAGGCTTTAGGATTAGCAATCACTTTATTTTATTCAAATACCAATTCGAGTTGAAGTCCACAGATAGGGTTTAGCTTGCAGGTTGGGGATTACCAAACTGCATTCTGTTAGGTGTATTACACTTGTGGTTTCAATTCGAATTGAAGGTAAAGACCAAGATAAATAGAAACTAAGGTATGAGACAACGAACAGATCAGCCCTAACCTTAAAATTTAGTTACGTCACAATGTTCAGTCGACTTGAAATTAAATTAATGAAAAGTTCAAAGTGAAAGAGTTTTCAGCTCAATTTAACATCGTAAATAAACTAAAAAATAGCAGTGGTGAACTGTGCAGTTAATGGTTGTAAAAACTACTCAGATACAGTGGCGGATCTAGAAATTCATTTTGGGGGGGGCCATCCTCATCCATTGGCGAATTTTTTAAGCTTTTTTAAGTTGTAGAGCTTCACAAATATAAATAAAAACACAAAGATTTTGTTTTTAGTTATTGAAATAACTTAACTTAACTTTTATTTATTTAAATAATAAAATTAAGTCTTCTTACTTTTTGTTTAGCAAATCTTTCGATAATATTATCAATATTCATATGGATATCATGGTGAATATTTAGCAGGGCTAGACCCGTAAGCCTGTCTTCACCCATGCAGGTCCTCAGCCATGTTTTAATACGACGTAATGTTGAAAAGGATCGTTCAGCTGTCGCAACACTTGATGGAAGCGTAAGCAATATCTGTATCATTGTGCTGATGATAGGATACTGATCCTTGTTACAATAACTGAATGTCGCAACAGCAGTTTCGGGTAAGGAACTTCCCTTTTCCTTCTGTCGGTTCCATTTTTGTCTCCAGGCTTCATACTCCTTTTTCATTTTAAAGGATACAGCTCCCCTTACATCTTCAAGGAAATCCTTATATTGGATTGCCAATGACAATGCTTTATTGACATCTTCGCTGCTATCAGTTATACGGCTCGGAATGAATATGGCCAGATTTTTTAAGGTATCTTTAGGTAAACGTTCTTTCAAATCTGCAATAACGTAGTCTAAGACCGGGATATAAACTGACCTCAAGTAGTACTCTTCCACGTTATCTGCCGGTGGATTAGATCGATGTTCTTGTCGGGCTTTTGAGGAATTGCGTGGAGTGGTAATTTGGATACCTCTTTCCTTCTGTAATCATTTACGTCTCGACGAATAGGTTTTTAAAGCATTCAGATGCTTTTTCTCGATGTGACTGTAGAATAGCCAACACATCTTGAAGAGCATCATTTGCACAAACCAAGTCTAACGACTCAGACTGTAGAAGAGTACTGAGTTGTTGTGTAGTTCCCAGGACATCGCATAGAACAATTACTAAAACCAAGAAGTCGCAAGTCAAAATAAGATTAATCCTTTGTACAAAAACATTTGATGGAATTTGCTTAATGAATTTGTTTCTACAAAATAAATGGACGTGTACGTAGATTTTTGTTCTTTCTTGACTTTTAACTGTTCACTTTTTTGTTATTTTTTTTTTGTAGAAATAATTTATTATGGAATTTCAATTACAAAGCGCCATACTTAATTTGTAATATCACGATTTCAGCAATTTTATACTTATTTTATAGTTAACGAATTTTCGCTATTTAAATGCTTTTGTTCGCCACTATATGTATGCACTATTTATAATGTTACGCCTGTGCCTTTATGGCCACTGTGATGAAGCAGGGTTTAGCTGCTACATATAGTTATATCTAAATGCACTAAATGATATTTGTTAAATGTTGTAACTTATTTAAATTATTTAAAATGATATTTGAATTCAGCGCCACCATGCAACAATACCTGAACAATTTTTTTTTAATTTAATTTTTTTTAAAACAGTAGTGATACTTGTTGGTTTGGGGGGGGCCATGGCCCCAATGGCCCCCCCCTGGATCCGCCACTGCTCAGATAAACGTGATAATTGTGTATCATAGTTTTCCAAAACATAAGGACTTACAGCAAAAGTGAGTGAAAGCATGCAATAGGAAAGATAATTTTAATATAAACAATGCTCGTGTTTGTTCACATCATTATAGCGAAAATGATTGGTAGAAGACATCCTACTAAAAGTACCGTTTTTAAAACGATGACGGCTTAAAAAAGGTGCTATACCTATAAGAAATTTAAGTGAAAAAGAATATGTGTTAAATCCCCGTGCGAAACGTTTTACAGTTCGAGAAAGAACAAAACAAGTAGAAGAAATGAAATAAAACCATAACATAAAATATAGTATTATTTTTATTCACTTTTAAATTCAATTTTAAAGTTTTGTTGAGTTATGTGAAAATTTTACATTTCTTCTACTGAACGTTGTGACGTCATTATCAACTGTCAAAATTTTCGACCCATACCTTAGTTTCTATTTATCTTGGGTAAAGACTATCAAAAGATATCATATTGTGTTATTGTTTACGTTAAGTTGATTTTTAATAAAAAGAATATAACATTTAAAAAAACGTGTTTTTATTTCAATAAATGTGTTTCAAGCAGACTGGCATTATTTACTCAATATCAAGGAAGGGATATTGAACAGTGGGCTCTGCTATTAGGGTCCTCCTCCACGTTGTTATAGGTCTTCCGACTAGACGGGATCCTTGGGGATTCCAGTCAAGGATTTTTTTGACTAGATTTTCGTCATTTAAGTCACCCATTAATACAATGATGTCTCCCCTTGAATAGAACGAAAAACCTCATTCAGTCGCATATAGAGCTCGTCTTTGATGTCATCTTTTGCGTCTTCAGTTGGAGCATAGCATTGGACTACCGTAGTACTTCTTAGTCTGGTGCTTCTTGGTGAGTATTACGACAACTCCACTCCTACGGCTTTCAGTACTCCCAGAATGTAAGAAGGACTCACCGTTTGGGCAGATATGCTCCCTCGAAACTGGCCACCCGGTCTCGCCTCCATGTTCTTTATTTTATATCTATTCATCTCGTTGAGGACTTCATCCAACCGTCCTTCAGCAAGCAGTGTTCTCACATTCCATGATCCGTGTCCTTGTTCGAAAAGCAATAGTCGCCGTCGTGTTGTCCATCCGGCTCCGAGGCATTGTTTAGCGATTCGTAACAATGATGTTTTTTATGGTTATGCAAACCCTCAGCCCAACCGACTTAAAACTCTGTTTTGTGGCGCGAAAAGCTCGCCATTCGCCCGTCTCCTGTTAGCTCCTTCCGAAGAAGTACCCCAGGGGGCACCGCGGGGTAGGTAGGATTAGGACTTGCTAATAGGTCTGCAAGGTGTTTGTATGCAGTGAATCGTCTCGTCTCCACTACTTTCCGAGGTCTTTGTAAGCCATTCGCCCCCCAAGCGGTACGCTTACTTGTGTAATTATTGCGCATATCACAAAACGATCCTGAATACATGTGCAAAAACGGTCAAAAAATATATTTTGTATACCCCAAAAAACCATGAATATTTTTGAGATTTTTATTTACATTGGAATGCCATGAAGGCTTATATTTTTCTAAGAAATGCACAAAATCAAAATTTCTGCTTTCCGACCATCTGGACGACTGGATGATTTTTTTTTTGTTGAAAAAATCGTGTGGCGCCATATTTTAAGATAAGGGTTATTGATGAACATTTATATTTTCAATAAAAAATTCCCGGAACTTGAGCGGCCGTTGCTGAGCATCGCAAAATCACTATAGTTAAAACTAGAGCGAAGTATGTTTTATTTGTTTTTACGATGAATGATGATATAATCATGTACTTTGGCTTATTGTCTTTTTTTGTAAATTGTCCAAATAGATAGTATCTGAATGTTTTTTTTGAACATTTTATTTGGTCCATTTAGAACTACTCATTACTTCTGAAGCAATATTAAAAACTATTGATTATCTCCTTGTCTTCTTCTTGCCTTCTCTCGTGCTACTCCACAGCGCTTTTTTATATAAAAAGTCTTTTATGAGTTTTTCTATTATAAACTAATTTTGCAAATAAATATTTGAAAAAAAAAAAAAAAAAAATACGCTTATATTTTAAAATGAACCAAAAAGAGAAAATAATTATGAATGTAAAGTTTTTATTGCTGCAGCCACTCACTTAAATGTAAATAAGCGTGGGGCGCTCTTTACCGATATTCTTATTTTATTACTATTGGAACGCTTTACATTTAAGTGGCTGCAGCAATAACAACTTTACATTCAAAATCATTTATTACTTTTTGGTTATTTTAAAATAAACGCGATTTTTTTTTTAATTTTTTTTTATTTTCTACTTTTTAGTCTATCTGCCATTTTGTAGTGGCGGCCATATTAGATCTAAAATAACGTCACACAGCTTGCTGTATTGTACCTGAGGTAGTTTTTCATTTGACAATCACGTCGTGGGTTTGGTGGTACATAGTTGTAAAAATTGGTGGCCATTTAGGAACCACCTTCTTATTTTTTTTTTTACAAAATGGTCCAATTGCATTTAGTACTTATACATGATAAATTGAACTCAGATTGAACCCGAGCTCAACCACATATAAACGAGAATCGGGTTGAGTTAAGGTCGACTGAGATCGACTCAGCTCTGCTACCTGGTTTGAGTTGAAATTATGCATACAGACGTGAGTTTAGTTGTTGAATTTAGTTGACAGCAACATCTCTGTGTTTTGTTGGTGATATTTTGTAACATGATATTTTGTAGTGCTTTTTTATTTTCAACTAAACCTCAAACCAAATATTCAACCCTTCAAGTATAGATACATACTTATTATCACGCGAACTACGAATGTGTGCAAAAGTTGAAGTTGGTGGGTTATATTTTTTAATTTTTAGTCTATTATAAGCCTTCCGCAATTGTGATGGCTGCCATTTTAAATTTAGAACTGCGCCACACAGCTAATTGCATTATACTTGTCATATCCTTTCATTTGATACCCATGACAGAGGGCCGCGGAGCACAATTGCAAATTTCGGCAGCTATTTTAGAACCGCCACCTGGATTTTTTTACAAAATGGTCAGATTGCATTGTCGTCTAAACTAAACGTGTGTGCAAAATTTCAGCTTAACCGGGAACCGGGATGTGGGTCAAATTTAAATTCCAAGATTTTATTACATAGTTACAAGAAGTGGCGGGGGAAAATGAGAGCTCTAAGTATGATTTATGGATTATTTTAGATCTGAAAAAATCACCAATCGAACTAGAAAACTTACCTCGATATATAATCCTAAAAACTACTGTTGGTCTAGTCAAATAAGGCAAAAAAGGGGTCAACCTCGGAATGCTAGGCAATAAGCTGAAAATTGGTGTGAACCTTTGTTTTGGCATTCTATATGATGTGCCAAAAGTCTCATATAATCTCGTGCCCGCGTCTTGAGATATTAGAGGTTAAAGGTCACCAAAATAATTTTTGGCAAATATCTGGTAAATTATCGCCTTTACGTAAATTTTGGTTAAGTAAAGTTTGTTCATTAGATTAATCTGCACAAAAGTGTCCCAGACAGAATTTACATAAAACCAATAGTTTTTGAGGTATAGAGAGAAGTCTTGGCATCGTATGGCATTCGTTTCCGGACCACATCTGAGGTAGAGTGCAAGGGGCGTTTTTGACACGGTGTCCCCCGTAGGCCTAATGGCTGGGTTCAAATCTATGCTAAAATTCTGTCGATTATCATTCTATCTCTTATATTTCCACTTCTTTCATACTTTCATCTTCATCTACAATAATTTCAGAATAAAATAATGAAATGTGGTCGGCATTATCATCGTTCAACTCTGGTTCAATGGTTGTATACTCGGACATCAAATTGAGACACGACAGGCCCTGACAAGAACCATACGCAACCGAACATGGCAAACTCACTTTTCTGCATTCACTTGTATCTCGCTTCGTTACTTTTCAATTACATGAAAAAGGTAAGTATTATCAAACGAATAAGAATAATATTATTAAATATAGCGTATTTGTGACCTTCAAATAAAGAAAATTCCGCTGGGAAATTTCCAGTTGCACTTTTTTAGAGGTTTATGTGTTTATGTTTAACGCTGGTTGAATTCTACTTCAAAGGTGGTGAGGAAACCAATCTTTATTACCTCTCATTCCAAGGAAAAAAATATTAAAAAATGGCAACCAAATTTTTGAATTATAGCTGTTTGAAATGTTATCTAATCAAAATAGGGCTGTATCTGAAATTGTTGCATTTTTAAAATCGCGGCCAAGCAAATAATGTTTTGGATATAACGAAAACAAAATTGTTTCGGGATAAGCAACACTCATAGTCTTGGTTTTATTGTCTTGGATGAAGACAAAAGTTGACTAGAAGTAAAATAAAAATTTCTTGGTTTGAGATACTCATTTTTTTAAATTAAGCAACTCAACATCTTAGTCAAAGAATATAAAATTGTTGAAGCAAGTACATAAATTTTCTTGACGGCTGTTTTGAATAAGGACTTATATTTGTTCTAATGATCATATGCTAGTTTTAAATTGACTACAGTATTTCCACGTAGTAAAATAGCGAGTTTCCTCAATGCAATATCCTCGAATTAAAACTTCATCGTGTTTTGAAATAATACAAATTTTGTTTTGAATAAAAATATTTAGTTTCTTGAGTAAAAAACTAAATAATCTTATTTCGAGAAAGACATATCTTCGACAAAAAAATATAAGTATTGAGCGAAGAAATACAATTGCTTTGTTCAAGAATTTCCAGTGTCTGAGACAACGAAACGAAGACTATCGAATTGCTGGAATCAAGACAATTTTTCTATCAGTGAGAAGCTACATTTAGGTACAATTACTTTGTACATTCCCTACGGTTAGAGTTGAGCAGTACTTATGCGAGCTAATACATTTGTCCCTTACATGACGGTAAATCGTAGCGAGGCCTCAATTAAAATGTTGCGCACACCTACACCATCACCCGCCTAAACCCACGAATCTCAAGGGACACGTTCATTTTAACCCTTTCAGTGCATTTGTTGCATTGATGAAGCAATTTTCGTTTAAATTGATACCGATAGGGTTAAATAGATCACATCATATTACAGTCAGACCTAAAAGGAGAATGCAAATTTTGATACCCACCTCCAATAGCTATGTGTAATATGTCGTTGGTTATAGGTATTTTTGAGCTAACTATAAGTTAATGTGAAATCTTTGTCCGTTTTGAATAATACGGTCAGAACTGTGCAAAGGAAGAGTTTCACATATCACGCTGTATTTTTGTTACCCTATAATCTATTTCCATTAGTAAGGTACCAATAAACGCAGAATTCTTTCTCCAAAAAATTAGTAGCTGAAGTCGATATTTTTGTTTAAAAAACCCCAAAAGTTGGATTTTGACGACTCATAACTCCTAAAGTTGAGAAGACAGAACCATCAATTTTACCATAGTAGATAGGTGGAGGAGTTCTGCGTTTATTGGTGCCTTACTCATGGAAATAGATTCTAGAGTTAGAAAAATACAGCATGAGCAAATGCCCATTATAAAAAAGTCCCCGAGTATAATGGATCATACTTTACCAGCTACAGCACCGTCCTCCTTTCTTACTATGTTGCATATAAGTTTGTATCATTTATTTTATTTCTTTATCATATCTTCTTCTTTGTAGAAAGTAGGTATCTTTATTATTGTAGTTTTATTTAATTTCATGGTTTCTAGTCTTGTTCTTTTTCTCCTTAACAAGTTGTTCCTGTCGCTTCCGGCTGCTATGTACTATTCATAATTTCATCTTGTCCTTCTTACTTTCCTTCAATTACTTCGAAGAATTTTTTTTTATCGAGCCATGACTTCTCTGGAGGTGCGTGAACATTTATGAGGCTTATATTGTCAAAATTTGCCTCGCACTCCATAGCCTTGAGATTATCACTGTAAGCCAATGTCAGTTAGTTTCCTCTTTTTATTTACCATGAAACCAACCCCGAGAATGTCGTTTTATGACTGCAACAAACGGCATTATCAGCTTTTCTCATTCTGTCCATGTCTTTAGATGGATGTCAGCATAATACATGCATATTTAGACAGGGTATCAGCTAGCTGCTGTACAACTCGAGCTAAGTACAGAGTGTGAACATTCCATGGGGAAACTTTTAATTAGTTAAGCCTTTGCCATAGTTGTGTAACTTGGTCTCAGAGACTGGTGATTCGTTCCTTGGTATTCTATATATTAAGGGTGAGGCTACTTACGAAAACGTTATTTGAAAGGTACCAGCGGAGTCATATGGACCTATTATCTCTTTTAGAAGAGTTATTTATAAATTTAGTCCTAAATAGTTAGACCATATGCGTACTTTCATATACTACATGCTTTGGGGTTTGACACCAAGCTACACTGGAAGAATGGTGATCAGTAGCTCGGATCCTATAGATTCACTAGTGGATGATAGATGCCAGGAGCCGATCCCAGTTTTAAAGCCACCTAAGTGCTCGGAAATTTATGAAATAAGTGTTTTTGATATAATTACTTAATCCGATATTATCTAAGCTAAGGGATCTCTAAGAGTTACGAGAAGATCAGACATATCAGTTCCAAATTCCACATTTCGACTGATATTTTTATTTCTTTTGTAAGTTAGCAAGACTGAATCGTCACCCAGCCGTCTTCAGCGAGATAAAATGGAGACAATATTGTGTGTAACTCAGCAGTAGATACAAAAATTCCGATCGATACCTAAACCTCGGCAGCGCACCTTGAAATCTTGGAATTAAAAAAAAAGGTTAATAAGCAATTTGCTCACCGCGCGATCTGTTATCTTATCGCATTAGACATTCGCTGTGGCTAAGCTTACATTCGCCCTCTTCCTCGGCTTGAGACGCTGCTCTGTTTTCCACTGGGGTTTATTTTGTTTGCATTTTTTTATTCTATGTTTTATATTCTTTGAAGAAGATTTTGGGTCATATGCGAATCACTTCAAGCTTCTTCAGTTTTTGCTCATTGTTTTTCGGGCCAAAAGCAGCAACGCAAGGTCTGCCGTCCGAGACTTCGGAGTTCCTCAAGTGCAGAGATCCGCGGTGCCGCCGTTTTCTTCGTATATTACGTATAGTGTGGTGCCTTAAAAACCGCTTCAGCTTCAGATTAACAACAGCGTCGTCGGCGGTGGCGGCAATTCGCGTCTTGTTGATATTTTGTTGAGCAGATTTCCTGAACACCCGATCAGTTTATTGTCTGCCTTCGACTAAACTAGATCGAGTTCTAAAAACGCACTTCATCCGCGAAATTCGAATTTCCTAACAATATATTTTTAGTGAGTTCGAGTCGTTGGTGTCGCATAAGCGATCAGTGATCAGTTTTTTGGTGAACAGTCTAAGAAATTTGTGCAAAAACCTTATTAGCCAAAAATTAATTCATTTCTCGTTTTGAGTTTTTTGCTTTTGTTTATAGAAATTTTTTGTTGTGATTTCTTTGATCAGTTATAGCCGATCGTTAAAATTGAAACGAACTCGATCGGGGCTCAAAGTGCACAAAGTGTGATCAGGTTGTTAATTCATTTTAACACCAACTCTACTGGCGGACCTGTTGCTGATAAGCTGTACCAAGGTGGGATTTGTTGCATAAAATAAGATAACAAAAAATCAAATAAACACAAGCCGCCACATAGCCACAGAATTGTCTCATGTTCTGCTATAGATTCTGCCATTGATTGATCGGATCTGTCTGCAGCTGTGCGAATTTTTTGGTGATTCGTTAGTTCTTCTTTTTGCAAAAAAAAAATGTCTTGATGCTTTAAAGAATACTCATATATGCAGGCCCACGACTTAGTGAGAATGTAAAAAAAATCATTACTGCGTCTTATGTCTCTCGAGGTCTAGTCTGTGTTGTTTTTGTCCAGCCATAAAATTGTTCTTTTGCCCACTTAAATTCAAATAACGAAGACCAAAAATTATTCATGTGTTATGCAGGACATGTTTTATCACTAAAAGAAATGTCCTCGAAATTTTTTATGGGAATATATATTCAAAATTATTGGAGTATGATGAATGATTAATGTGTGCTTTAACGTAACGATGCTCTTTGGTTTTATTTTGAAAAACAATTATACAAGCTGAGATTTATTTATGCAAACATATATAATATTGTGTAAATGTTGGGAACGATTTAAAAGTTAGCAACAATTATTTACATTTTTGTATAAACTAAATTTGTGAATAATTTCTGCTTGTATCTTAGAAAAGAAGAAAAATATGTTTTGTACTAAAATTAGATATTTGTGAATATGTTTTTGGTGAAATATAAGATAACTCCACTTACACTGAATAATTTTAAATAAAAATTTCAGGGAATATATATTATCTCCTTGCTAGCTTTCTTTCTTCATAACGATATTCGAAAAAAAAAAAATTGGGGTCAAGTTAAAAGATGACCCAGAAGTGTTAAAGACTAAACTTGTCTCTCTCCAAGATCAAGAAAAATGGATATTGTCGACCGGTTATTAAAAATAAGCAAATACAAAAAATATTTGTGAAAGGACATTTTAAAGAAGATGATATAATATATATTTTTAGGATAAAGTTCAATCAGATTGTTAATTTTGATCTTTATAATAAATTTTTAAGCCGGGTTTCAGCTTAGCTGGTTACCAGCGTTGGCTGTTTCTTATATTGACAATTCACTTGATTTTAAAATTATATTACAAAGCCGGCAAAAACAAATTGCTGTTTTTCTCACAGTTACAGCCATTTTGAAATAATCAATCAGCTTCTGGTGACAGAAAGTTATACAACCAGCGCTGGTAGTCATCTAAGTGAAACCCCGCTTTAAAGATATACATAGTTTGACAAGGGAATATTCCATTGAAGTGTAATAAACCTACATACATGAAATAATATCTTTATTTAATTAATAGTAGCAAAGATTATTGCTTATATTGGGAAAAGGGTTTTTATTTTCTCATTTAACTACAGTAGAAACCGTTTATAACGACATTCAAGGGACCAAGCGTATCAAGTCGTTTTAAACGGCCGACGCAGTAAGCAGTTCACTTAAAAATTCAGACTTAGGAAAAACAAATTGCTTTTTAACCAAAGATTATTTATTTCGAAGTAACATATGTTTACATATGTATTTACAAATCGTAAGATAGATACGATACATTTCACTTCTATAAGTTACAGTTTAAAGTATATGTTTGGATATCCAAATGTGGTTATTAACTGATAATTTTATAAAATTAGGTTATTGTTAAGGGTACCCTACCCATTCTCGGTTTCAAAAAATCGATTTTTTTTTATTGTCTTATTCGAATCTATAACTCTTCAAAAATATTTCCTGAAAGTTTCAAGTCGAAATTCAGAATACTCTTGGAGTTCCAGCAGATTGATGGTGGGCGCGTCAAATCGCAAATGCTTAGTTTCGCCGTGGCGCGGAAAATTACTTCAAAAACTTTAAACGCATTTTTCTCGAAACTATGTTTTTACGATTGGCGGGCATTGTAAGTCAAAAACTATAAAAGCGATCGTTCTGAAATTTTGATATGTTTTTCTAAACACCAAAAGCTATAACTTAGACTATTTGTAAAAAGATTGATGATGATCTTCTATTATTACAGCCTAATAGTTTACAAAAAAAAACTCGGATTTTGAAAAAAAAAATTCATAAGTCCACCATTTTGTAAATTTTTGCACTAAACAAATAATAATAGTCTATTCCCTAGCCAAACATGAACTTTTTAAAATTCCGTTCGATTTTTTGGTTTCAGACGTCCCAGTCAATTACAATCATGCCCGCCATCCAAAAAGAGGACTTTTAGTTGACCGCAAAAAGAGGCTATAAAATGTTCATACACAACTATGTTACATTTTTTTCTTGTTCTTAAGGTTTTCAATTACATGTATAAATATATCCGTACCTCATAAGTCGATTTTTCATCATTTACCGGCCCAATGAAAATCACAAAAATCAGAAATCGAGAATGGGTAAGGTACCCTTAATTCAAAGATTGTGAGTAATATTCTGTTATTTTGGATTGCTTCTGGCACTTTTTAGATAAAAATATTTGTTCGATGCTATCTTCAAGTTTTGTTAACAATTGAACTGTTATTTGATCAAAAGCATTTTCATTTAGTAAAACAAATTTTTTTAGAGTCCAAATAGATGTCAGTGTTTCGGATACAGTTGGCTCCTGAATAATGTCAAGTTCATTGTTCTCAACTTGGGTATCGCTGGTTCCAGGATCTTTTACAAATTGTGCAATCGGTTGTGCGCTCGGGAGTTCCTCTGTTGTCATGACATTCTCATCAACCAAAACGAATTCATCCCAACTAACTTCCATGTGCATATCTTCTCGCAATTGTTCAATAGAAGAAATTTGGTCAGCGATCCTTGCTAGGGGTATATCGTCCTCTACTGTGAAATTGGAGTCCTCCACAGCTGCCGAAAACCCAGCATGACGAAAAAATTTTTTATTGTGTCCGTTGTTACCCGTTTCCATGCTTTCGCAATCATTAATAGTTCATCTAAAACATTTAAGTTAAATGGCTTTTTCTCTTCCAAATTGCGTTAGGGATAAGTCTGTGGGTCCAACGATCCTTAACGGACTCGTCCCACTTCGCCTGCCATTCCCTTAAAGGCTCGCAGCGCGCAATCTGCCGCCTCACCCTTCTTGGCTCCCCTCTACCATATTCTGGGTCATAGAGACGCATGCCCTCCCTCGCCAGAATATCTACGGGAATCATCCCCGCTATCACGCACGCCGCATCGTCGGACGTGGTCCTGTACGCGCAGCAAGCGCGTAGTGCACTCAACCTATATGCGGCCCTCTATTTTCGACTGTTTGCAGTCCTGCTTAACGCTGCTGCCCACACTGGCGCTGCGTATAGCAGGGCTGACCTGACCACCCTCCCCAAGAGGAGGCGGCGACTCGGTCTAGGGCCCCCAACATTGGGCAGCATTCTTGCGAGTGCTGCACAAATCGCAGACGCTTTGTCTGCCGTGCCCTCCAAGTGCACTTTGAAGTTTAGCCTCCGATCGATCATCACTCCCAGGTACCTTAGTGCGGGCTGTGAGTGGATGATCTGTTCCCCTACTTTTATCCTTACGGATACTAGCTTTCGTCGCTTGCTGATCAGCACTACTTCCGTTTTGTGCTCTGCCGGCTTCAACCCAGCGCGTTCTAGCCACGCTTTTATTTCCCAGATCGCGTACAATTCGATGTCATCTGGGGGTTTGCGTACAATTCGATGTCATCTGGGTGTTTTCCTACGACAACTACCCCGATGTCATCTGCAAACCCGATCGCCACTGTTTCCTTTGGAAGACGAAGCCCCAATACATCATTGTACATTGCGATCCATAGGAGAGGGCCCAGGACGGAACCTTGCGGGACCCCGCATGTTGTTCCGAACACTTTAGGACCATCATCCGAATCACAATGAAGCGACCTACCCTGGAGGTAGTCGGCCACTACATGCACTAGGTACTTTGGTGTGCCTAGCTTGATCAACGCCTCGACTATTTTGTTCCACCTCGCCGAGTTGAAAGCATTTATAACGTCGAGGGTTATCAGTGCGCAGCAGTGATTTTTCTCTAAGGCGGCTCTTGCTATGCCCACCAACATATTGACTGCATCAGTCGTCGACCTTGCCTTTCTGAAGCCGAATTGCTTGTCCGACAGGCCACCTACCCTTTCGACGCTAGGGAGAATCCTGTTACAGATTATCCGCTCGAAAAGTTTGCCTATACAACTAAGGAGGCATATCGGTCTGTAGGACGATGGGTCCCCCAGAGGTTTGTTCGGCTTCGGTAGGAGCACGAGTTTCTGCTGTTTCCATCGCTCCGGAAAAAAACCCCTCTCTCAGGCACGCTGTCAAAACTTCAGCAAACCTGTCTGGCGCTATCGTAGCTGCTAGCTTCGCCGCTTTATTTGTGGAAGTAGTCACAGTTTCACATTCCAGGAAAAATGCCATCATAGAAAAGGAAGAAAGTAAAAACATCGCAAAGTGTTTTCAGAATGGTCGTTACATCCAATATTTTATCTACAAAGTACGCACAGATGTAGACGCTTTAAGCGGTGCGTCGTTATAAGCAATGACGTAAAAAACGATATATGATAACATAGAGCTTTGAACAAAATAAAACGGGACTTTCAGAATTCGACGTTATATCCAGAATGCCGTATTAAGCGATGTCGTTTATTCGGTTTCTACTGTATTTAAAAGTTCTCGTTTCAAAGTTCATTTTTATGTTTGTCATACTTTTATTATTAATATTACTATACCCAGTATCGACTTTAGGGGTCAAACACGGGCAACCGCTCATCAAGGGCACCAGGTCCAAGAGAGCGCCGCCACTACTGACGAGATCTGGTCATGTCATCATTTATTTAGTCATGAAATGGTTATACCTCATCAATACAAGACATAATGCGGGATGTGTGAACAGGAGGTAAACTAAGCTTATGTTTAAGAAAACGTAAAAGACAGCCAGCAAGGGCGCTTTATTGTGCCTTTGCATCTCTTGGTCCAAGCTACACTTCTTCTTTAGCAGCAGTAGAACCGATTTTCTAGAACAGAGAGGTATAGATTGGACAAGGAGGGGGCTGCAAAATTCTCCGCAAAAAATTACAGGAACACATACAGATATCCCCGTGGGAAGACAATGTAGTGTAGACCGAGATTATATTGTAGAACTGGTTCGGAAAGGGTAGATGGAAAACCAGTGTAGATACCCTCATTATCTTCAATTTATAGGAAACATATGTCTTGGAAGCCACGCGAGATTCCCAGAAATTTCCAGAGATTTCCTAGCCTGCTTGTAAGTTCGAGTGAAAGAGGTATACGACCCTCTATTGTTCTCTATTTCCTTTTTTCGGGTTTAAAGATAAAAAGTACTATGGAGGGTCCTTTACATCGTCCACTTTTTTTAGGTGAAAGACTCGAGTCTCAGGATAGGCCCTTTATACTGTCGACTATCTATATTCTTCGTATAAAGTGCAATGGCGATGACATGCGCTATTTGGTGGAGCGGGGTAGGGCTAAGGAAGTAATCGAAGACAGGAGTAATCAGGAATGTAAAGAGGGAAGAAGAAAGAAGGAAAGTTATGTAGGTGGGAAAGGCCAAGGACCGTGCGGCTGGCCGGGGTTCGAATCCGGGACCTCTGGGATGGTATCCAGACGCTTTACTTCCTAGGCTACTGAGGACCCCCAAATCAAAGCGCAGAATAAAGCGCTACGTGGAAGGGGTATTATTAAAACAAGACCTGGTGCTCTGAAAAAGTCGATCATCACGGTATGCGCGATAGCTGTACGAGTACGACATGTGAGCAAATCAAAAAGTCTTCGGAATGGTGCCTCGCAAAAGAGCTGCAACTCTTAGCTTCATCAAAGACGTCCCAAAATCAATGTCCTGCTAAAATTTTTCTTTGATTACCGTCGTTGCACTCTAAATTCACTGCTTATTTCAACCTCATGAAACCTCCCGGTCGACTGGGTTTGTAGATGTGCATTGCACAGTGCTGTCACTTTTCAGCGTTAACTGTGGAGTATTTTTACCGAAAAAGGGGAGTAGATTGAAATTTTAGGGAGTAGATTCCAATATCATTATATGTAAGAGCAAAAAACTCCACGTCCGGCAACAAAATGCCAATGACCCAATGTGCAGTTGTTCAGATTAAGATTCCTACATTTTTCAGTCTTTTCCTTAAATAAAACGCTTAAACATATTCGTATTTCATTGAATTTATTTAACATAATCAATAACAAAATATATTCTAGTAACAAAATAACATAATACATAATTCAACATAATTCAGTAATATAACAAGATATTTTCTAGTTTTACATATTAAAAGGAAATACATATGGCTACAAACGCTGTAGCTGCCTATTTTGACATAATAAGGGAACCACACAATTTTGAAAAAAAAATAATTTTTCTTTTTAAATTTTCATACATGAGCACTCATGTATGAAAATTTAAAAATAATTTTTTTTCAAAATTGTGTGGTTCCCTTAATATGCCAAAATAGGCAGCTACAGCGTTTGTAGCCATATGTATTTCCTTTTAATATGTAAAACTAGAAAATGGAACAATAATTCGAATATTGAACAGAGGGGAAATGTTTAAAAGTTAATTGGTTAAATTATATTATTTGTTTCAATTTATACTCTCCATTTATAAACACAAAATTATCTGCAAATTTTAGTAAACCTTCTGTATCAGATGGCTCCCAACATGTTTTATTTGGCTTAAGTAATTCTTTTGCGAAAAAGATATTTTCAATAGTCGTGGTATTAAGACTATTCCTATGATCCGTTTTAATCAATTTAAGCCTTGAAAATTTTCGTTCTGCTGATGCAGTGCTGTGTGGCAGAGAACATAATGTGAGCATATAAGTACTAATATCTCTAAAGATAAATTCATCCAAAGCATTTTTTAAGCCTTTTAATTGAACCCAAAAATCAACTACATCTCCCTTAAAATATTTTTTAATGATTTCCCTGTTTCCGATAAGTTGGCGGAATTGATTATTTAAAATTTCAGTATTGCCCTCATAAAAAGAAAAGCACTTCAAAAGTGGGGTAATGGACGAAAGATTACCTGTGGCGATTTCATTTGGATTTATGTATTTCAATAATTGTAATTTCTCATCACTAAAATCAAAACGTTTTTTTATTTGATCACAAAGCTCGATATAAAATAAAAGTAATGTATTTTTTAGTTTTTTTACCCTTTCCTCTTCAAGGTCTTGTAAAATTAAAAATTCTTCAAAGTTAACCCCAAAATGCATACAGGTCATCATAGAAGATATAAATCTTTATAATCTTAAAAGATATAAATCTTTATTTCTGGTATTTGTTTCGGTATTTATATTCTCAGAACTTACGAAATTTTTTAGTACTTCCATATAAAGTGATTTTATCTGGTCATAAAGAGTGTGTATTTGGGTGCTTTCTGATTGAAAAACTTTGTTCGCATTATTTATGAGATTCAAAATATATGATAAAAAAAGCAGGTATAATTTGTTAATAGGATCATGTAGGAAATCAAATATGTCACCAGCGTTCGAGCTATGCAGCTCTTCATAACTATATAAACCAAAGTAGTATTTTAGAGCATCCCATTGCTCCAGAATACGATTTACAACACTTTCATATGAAAGCCATCGGGTTGCGCAAAATTTTAATATTTTGTGCCTCTTAATATTAAAATAGTCTTGAAATTCCCTGTAAGCCCCGATTCGTTTGGGGCTGTGAGCAAAATGATTAAATATATTTTTTAAATTTTTTTCCAAGTAAGCAGGTAACGTCTTGCAAGCAGCTGATGCGCATAAATTCAATGAATGGCATGTGCACCTTAGAAGAAACAAATTTTTATTAATTTCAAATAATTTAGATGCCACCCCATTTAGATGTCCAGTCATAACAGATGCATTATCGACTCCTAATGATATTGCATTTTTAATCGGAATTTCCTTTTCTTGCAATGTCTTTGTTATGGCGTTAAAAATATCTTGGGCACTTGAAGTGCTTAACTCTTTTAAACCTAAGAAGCAATCTATGACTTTATTTTTTTCGTTATCGTAGAAGCGGCAGTTTATTATTAAACATTTAACGGTGGAAATGTCCGTTGTTTCATCAATTATTAATGAATAGTAACTGGTTTTTAATTTACCAGCGATGTTTTTTATCGCAAACGGCCCAATTATTTTGTTTAACATTTCTGTGGATTTTGTTTTTCCGCACTTAATAATTTGAGCAATAGAAGAGTCAGAACAAGCTGCTTGCAAGAAGGCTGGTACAGAATTCATTTGAGAAAATGGTAGGTCGTATTGAACACAATACATTACGCAAATAAGTTCGGAAGCTGTTTTTTTTTCATCTTTCATCCTTGATGACGTATTAAAGCATTGTTCTATTGAAAGTGGAACCATTTTCTTTGCCTCCATATTTTTTTTGTGCATTTTACTATAATTTTCATGCCTCGTAAGATGACATCTATTATTTGCAAGCACTGTAAAACAAATTTTGCAAAATGCCCTGTCCCCCACCCGTCTTAGCCAATGGAAAGAATTTTCCCATTCCGGCTTGTACTTTTGGATGTATTTTCTTTTTTTATTTTCTTCAAATATATTTTCTTGTTCGCTAAACACATTATTAAAATTAATTAGGATTTTTATACTTGAAAATACTTAGTACAAACCATTCATGTTCCCGAGAAGGCGAAGATTGCTCCGTGGTTGTCTGGCTGGCGTCCCTATCCCTATAAAATTTAGCTTAATTTGTGTTAATAACATACAAATTATACTTTACTTGTTCTTTGCAATGCTTTGGAAGTACCTCTTCATTATTTATATGCACCTTAAATTAAAGTTTAACTGAACTCTGAAGCGCTCTAGCCCGTACCGAACAAAAACTTGAAGATAGTTCCAATTGCTAGTAACTTGACGTTTTCAACAAATGCATAATTTGAATTTAGGCGTAGTACTAGATGGGGCGCGTTCATATACCTTAAGTATATGTATAATGAATGATGTGGAAAAATATGATCAATCCAAACTTTTAATACAAAACTGTTTTAAATCAAAATTAAAATAAGATTTCAAAAAGTGGAGTAGAAATTGAAAAGTGGCCACTTAATTCGCAAAACAAAAAATGTGGAGTAGATCTACTACTATTGGAGTAAAGTGACAGCACTGATTGCAAGCTTGAACTTATTTTAATTTTGACCGAAATTCTCTAGTTTCTCTAGAAATAGACTAACAAAAGACTGCGATGGGGAATATCATTTGTTCACCGTAGGCAAATTATGATTAGGGTGCGCCATCTAGGCCTTCAGTATTTCAACATTGAACAATTTTGACATTTTTTAGCAGCCCAGTAGGGAAAATCGTGAGTACTTACTCTTGGAAGTTTTTATTTATTTAGTGTGTTCTTAAATACCAAAGAAGTACTTCTGTAATGACTTCTTAATGATGCAGAGAAGAATGGGTTTGGTAACCATGCGTTTGATTTCGCGCACAAAGCAGGTTCAAAAACTTCGTAGCCGTTTTCTTTGTTAATCATCTCAGTTATCTCAGTCATTAGATTTTTTAACTTTAATGTATAGTTGTTTTCAAACTTCGTGACATCCCGCGCATGTTCCCCAGCTAAGCTCTTAAAAATGTTTAAAAAAGCTCAGTCAAAACCTTCATTTAACTCCTCCTCTCAAATCACTTGCTGACATGTATTCAGTCGCGACTGCGTATTGCCAAAGCGGGGTGTATTTTTCTGGGACTTCAATGATTATTAAAAAAAATATCAAATTGTGACTGAAAAACACCCGTTTTTATATATTTTTAATTTCCCAGTATAGGAAGTTATTGTAATCGGTCCGAAAATCGAAATCGAAAATTTCGACGTATTTTCATCTTTCAAGGTCCCAGGAGCATTTTAAGCAAAAAATTGGGAGGAAGTATGTGTGTGTGTGTGTGCGTACGGATGTGGTCATTTTTTCCTGCACGATACCGCGCGCACCAAAAACGATATCGACTTCGTTGAGGTGTCGTTCGAAGCGTATTAATCGAAAATAGATTTTCATAAAATTCGGCCGAGCCGGTTTTTTGGTTTAAAAGACATAAGTGCTTTTTGTACCTGCACGATAGTGCGCGAACTATAAAAGATATCGACTTAGTTGACGTGCCGTTTGAAGAGAAAAACTTCGGCTAATTGTCAGAAAGACCTTAAATTGACAAGTTTTTCTAATATCTAATAAGCTCGATGGAATGGGACCCGTTCTAAACGAAGTGATCTTTTCTGGGTTCTGCATAGCGATAGCCTTCGAACAAAACATCACTTGTCAAAATCCGACAACCTTTCAAAATCGTGCAAAAATTTCGTTACCCTTTACAAACAGCGCGAATTTTCAAAGCTTGGATTAGCACTTTTTGACGGGGAATTATTTTCTACGCATGGTACTGTTTCAGGAAATTGCGGTTCATCCCGGGATTTCCGGTAGTTACCGTAAAATGTGTTCTTTTTTGTTGTTTTGCTTGTTTGCTAATGTTTAGGATAAACAAATTCTCTAGAAAAATCTTGTCGATTTACTACTATTATAGAAAAATCTTGTCGATTTACTACTATTATAGTTATTTGAACTAGCTTCTCTCGGGATTGCTTTGTCATCAGTTCTGATACTAGCCAATTTTCCACTAGTGCTAAACGTATAACTATTTTGTAAGAAGTCAGTTTATTCCATCTTCGTTCATCATACTGGGAAGTTAATCGTGTGGACCGAAGGGGTCAAACCCACATCCCAACAAGTTTTTATTTTAAGGTTCTTGTATTTTACACATATGCTACAGAAATAATTTGTAGCAATTTCTTCTAAAAAATACGAAATTTGTATTTTTATCACTTTGATTACTTGATTGTTGACATTTTCCGCCAGTCGCATGGGCGCTTCTGCTCGGGGAGGTTGTGTTGCTTGCAACTGCGATAAACTCTCGTTTTATGAATGAAAATGCTCACGGGGCGCCAGAATACCTAAAGCCGGTACTGACTATACCTACTAATAATAAAAATTGCACGGACATAGTTGCCCTCCAAAGGACTCTACTTTGTGGGGGAGCTATGAAATCGCCTCTGCTAATAAGGTTCCACGTTTTTTAAGGTCTTGCAAATCGAGAGGTTCCTTCCGGCTTCCAGTGAAGGCCAAGTTCAGCTAGATTTTCGTTCTGGCATCGCAAGTTGGAACCAATCTAATTCCATTTTCCTCCCTGGATTTCGTCGTCTATCGTTTCTTGGCTAGTCGATTTTGAGGATGTGACATAGCCACCTGTTGATGAAAGGTTGAAGGCGCCTTGTGATGAATTCGGCCTTTTCCTGTTTGATACAAATGAACTGCGATTCAAACAATGAACATCACAGTGCATAGTAGTTTATTTGTATTCATTGGCTAAACCTTCTTCTTCTTCTTTAACGGCTCTACAACCGGGTTCCGGTCCTGGCCTCGCGCAACTGTTCTCTCCACCGGTCCCGATTCTGAGCCGATGTCATCCAGTTTGGCATCCCTAAACTCTGAGCGTCCTGGTCCACGCCATCCTTCCAGCGAAGGTTGGGCCTCCCTCGCTGTCGCACCCCATAGGTCTTACCGCAGAGAACTTTCCGAGCAGGCTCATCTTCACTCATACGAGCTAGATGCCCTGCCCACCGGAGCCTACCGAGCTTTATTTTCTTCACAACATCTATGTCGCGATAGCGCTCGTAGATCTCGTCATTGTAGAGTCTCCGGAATCGTCCTTCCTCACATACGGGGCCAACAATCCTCCGAAGTATTTTCCTCTCAAACACGCCCAAGAGGTTTGAGTGCTTTTTGCTAAGGACCCACGTTTCGGATGCATATGTGAGAACGGGTAAGACCATCGTCTTATATAGTAAAAGTTTAGACGTTATGGTTAGATATTTGGATTTGAAGAGCCTTGACAGACTATAGTAGGCTTTGTTGGCTTTTAGCAGTCGTGCGCGTATTTCTGGTTCCATGCTATTGTCGGCTGCTACTATTGACCCAAGGTAGGTAAATGATTTTACCACGTCAAACTCGTGTTCCGCTACCTTGATTGTGGGACCAATGTTAGGTGTTCTTCCAGACGAGGCCACCATGTACTTTGTTTTGCTTTCGTTAATGTGCAGTCCCAGATTTCCTGCCGCTTGCTCAATCTGAGTGAAAGCTTCTTGTACAGCTGTTGTTGTTCTTCCAATGATGTCAATGTCGTCTGCGTAAGCCAGTAATTGGGTGGACTTGTGGAGGATTGTACCCCTTGATGTCACGCCCGAATCTCGGATCACTTTCTCCAACGCCAGGTTGAAAAGGAGGCAGGCCAGACCGTCCCCTTGTCGGAGTCCATTATAGATGTTGATTGGTCTGGACAGTGTTCCGGATACCTTTACTTGGCTTGACACATTGATCATGGTCAACCTACATAGTCTTGTCAGTTTGTTGGGGATGCCGAATTCTCTCATGGCTTTGTAGAGTTCTACCCTGGCTATGCTATCATAGGCGGCTTTAAAGTCTATGAAGAGGTGTTGAATTGAGTTTTGGAACTCTAGACATTTTTCCATAGCCTGCCTCAAGGTGAAAATCTGATCAGTCGTTGATTTGCCTGGGCTGAAGCCACACTGGTAATGGCCTATGATGTTTCTGGCGTATGGGGCCATCCTGTTTTGTAGGATAGCGGAGAATATCTTATACACGGTACTCAACAACGTTATACCGCGATAATTACTGCACGCTGTGATATCTCCTTTTTTGTGTACCGGACAGAGGATGCCTTTTCTCCAGTCTTCTGGCATCACTTCCTGCTCCCATACTTGCACAATTAATTCATGAATCGCTTGGTGTAATGTAGGCCCTCCATATTTAACCAGCTCCGCTGCGATGCCGTCTGCACCCGAGGCCTTGTTGTTTTTGAGCCGGCTGATGGCTCTGCTAACTTCTTCTATGCTTGGTGGCGGCAGCATAGCATTGTCATCAGATATTGGTGGAGCCTCCGAATCCTCAGTTAGCTCGCCATTTAGCAATTCATGAAAGTGCTCTTCCCATCGCTCCAAGATGCCTTTAGGATCGGTGATCAGATTACCTTCTTTGTCCTTGCAGTATGTGCAACGTGGTGTGAATTGCGTCATACTGCGGACTCTTTGGTAGAACTCCCGCGCCTGGTGCGGCCGTCGTTCTCTGTACTGTTCTAGCTCACAGACGAGATTTTTTTCCCAGGCTTCCTTTTTCCGTCTGTGAATTCTCTTTTCTTCTTTTCTGAGCTCTTTATAGTTCTCTTCGCGTGCCCGTGTTCTCTGAGACTGCTGCATGGCTCGGTACGCAGCATTCTTACGTTCAGTTGCCAGCTTGCATTCATTATCGAACCAGTCGTTCCGATCTTTACGACTTCTGCTTGTCGACTTGTTGGCTAAACCTACAGCTACTTATTAGTGATGAGCAAGACTGGTCTTACACTTACAGTTTTGCCTTTGCTTGCACATTTAGCAAAACCAAAGCTAGACCAAGACACGACAGGACTACAGAACAGTGAAAGATCGAGATAGCAAGACTTTTGGCTCATCACTAAGTGCCAAAAGTCTTGCAGTGATGAGTAAAAGGTCCTAGAAAAATACTTGTAAGAATTCTTGCAAAAAGTATTGCAGAAAGTCTTGCAGTCTTGTCTTGGTCTTGCTAAATGTGCAAGACAAGTCTTTTCGCTCATCACTGTAAGACTTTTGGCACTTAGTGATGAGCAAAAAGTCTTGCTACCTTTGTTTTGCAGTCTTTTCTTGCTAAATGTGCAAGACCAGTCTTTCTCATCACTACTACTTATGCTCTTCTTCTTTTTTGATTAATGCTCCACAAGACCAATCGACTCTTGGGTTATTGTATTAAAATTAATATATTTTTCAAATTTGTAGGCCAGAATGTTTGAACAGTTTCTGTACTTTGCCTAGTGAGTTTATGCTCAGATTAGACAGCAAAGAAGTTCTGACCCCCGCTATTTATTAACATCCCTATTCACCTCAAATTTTTTTTACCCGGAACTGCTATGCCACCTCCCGACCTCTACCGGGCTGCTCATTAAATGGACAGAGATTGTGACCTGAATACGTCTGTAAAGGAAAGAGGGCAAAATTATATGGAGCTTAGGCGATCTACGGCCAAGAATGATTTAGATATTTATTAGTATGGTTTGGTCATACAATAGCTTCAGATTCAGACTTCATATTGAAATTAGGGCATACAGTTTTGAGCTGCAGATCAAAAATTGTGGTTTATATTGAAAAAAGAAATATACCATGACGTAAGTGAAAAATTAAAGAACTTTATCGTTTACTTTTAACTTCCCCTATATCAATGACAATTAAGCTTTTATACCTTTTATTAGCTTCACCTGTATGTTGTGTGTAGTATGTAAACAAATTGTGCAACTTCATTATGACCCACTTCCATATAACCGATCAAATTCAAATTTTGCCCATAGTACGCTTGATAATGCTATTCGTAAAAAATATCAAGATGTCGGTTCCAAGATGGCGACTGAATTTTGCAGTTGTGCTCCGAGACCTCCGACGTGAGTATCAAATGAAAGGTATGACAAGTAGAATACAATAAGCTATGTGGCGTCGTTCTAAATTCAAAATTGCGACCAACATAAAATGGCGGATTACCTTGATCTTTACAACCCATTCGGAATGGGTAGATATTAAATGAAAAAGTATGACGAGTATAGTACAGTAAGATTCGTGACGTCAATTTAAACCACCTTTAACCACAACGGGAAGTAATTTAATATAAATAAAACAAAAGGTTAAAGACACAATAAATTACTCACCTGCTATGCGTACCAGTACAGCGTTTCTCTATCGCTATGTTGTCTCTAAGCGTGTAACTCATACCCAAGCGAAGCCATATGCTAGTACGTAGGTAATATTTTAAAGATAAATTTTACCATTTTATTGTTTTTGTTTATTTACTTCCAGTCTGGGCCTTTCAGAGTTTTATTGCTTTTTTCTTCAAATAATCCAATTTTTGTAAATAAAAAAAAAATAAAAAACATTAGTATTTGTTAAATCCCCGCAATTGTAATTTTCGTATTCACGTAATTTGTCCGTATCCGTGATACAGACACCCCCTTCTTTCAGGGCTTGCGAGGTATGTAGATGTTTGAAAGAGCTAATCGTTAATAAATGAACTGACCCTTATAACATACCGCCTATGGTTCTCAATAAAATGTACATCACCTTTGGACAAACCTCTGTGATAGCCATGTAATACTACTCCGAAAGCGGAAAGATTTCTCTATATCTCTGGATATCAACCATTTTGCTCATGTTGAGCTACTTTCGAAAATAAGCGATTCTAACAACCCCTCTAACTACCGTCCAAGAGTAATTACTTCTATTCTCTAAAAGGTCATGGAGGCAATTATCAACAAAAAGCTTATGGAATATCTATCTGCAATCCACCAAATTTCTACATGACTCACAGTACGGCTTTAGATCAAAAAGATCTACTGGGGAATCCTTGTATGTAACAGGGCACCTCCAGCAAAAGATCCATCGTGTTGGTGAGTCTGGAATGGTTATTCTAGATATTTCCAGTGATTTTGACCGAGAATGGCACTCGGTTGAGTAAACTCCAGACTCAGTTCTAAAGGCCCCCATACACGGTGAAATTGGATGTACAACCAGATTTTCACCAAACCCATAAGCCCAACGTATTTTGATCGGCCGACCGGCCCACAATCGATAGTTTTGGTTGTACATCCGCCCTTCTATGTACATCCACTTTGACCGTGTATGGGGGCCTTAAGGCACTGGATTAAGGCCGGGACACACATATCCGCACCGCATTTGCACCGTGTCCGCGTAAAAATAAACTCAAGTACTTTGACGCGGGTGGACACGGAAATGTGGGGACTGATTGGTAAAATTGTACTTGTTTACTTTCTCTCCGTGTGGCGTCCGACACAAGGTACGGATGCGTTGCGGACACGCTGCGGATATGTGTATCCCGGCCTTTAAGAGTTTTCTTTCTGGCCGTTAAATCAAGGTAGTTTTGGATGGTTTCGAACCCAACCCCACACCATATATATTAGTATTCTTCAAGGATAGATTTGCTCACTCTTTTCTTAATATTCATCAATGATTTTTTTTTTTTTTAATAATGATTTGCTCTCAATTCTTGTCAATCCACTTCACTATTACGCTGGTACATTCAACTCATCGTTGGTTTCCAATACCACGCCTTCGAAATGAAGTAAATCATTTATTATAAAACTTGCACCGCTATTCTTTTATAAAAGTGGCTAGACAATATGCAAAATCCATCCAAATCATCGGAGATGATGGCTTTTGCATCTACATTGCCACTGCAGGAATTTAGAAGCCTTGTCAAAGTTGGACTGAACAGGACTGTCTAATTTTTCCTAAAAGTACCGTGATACTGTTACCTCCTATTTCGTGTGAGGTCTGTTCGTGCATGAGCTGCGGCACTCGCCCGAGGAACCGGAGCAGGCAATCCCTAGTTTGCGGCACCCCAAAACCAATCGTGCATAGGGAAAATATAATCTTCAAAACGGAGTCACGTGCCACAGGTTGCTTCCTGTAAGTGGGTTGAGAATCACATCTTCCATTGCACATTGCCATTGGGTGTGTGGTAAGAGGCTGCCGAGCCACTGTTGTAGATATACTCTGTCTGTAAATATACTCTAAGCTAGTGTTTCTTCGAAGCTCCTCTTGTGGTTGGAAATGTGGCCATGTCTGATTTTGGCTGCGTTGACGCTTTCAAAAATGCCGAGTACCGATGTTTGTTCAGGCTTCTCGGCTCGCCGGACTTTTCAATATATACAGTTTATATCGAGCGATCTGTGAATATTGCTGATATTTCATGGGTGAGGCCTGGATTTGCTCTTCCCTTGTATCGCCGAGGTGGGGTCGTATTCGAAAAACCTTTGTAGAAGGAGAATCGTCTTAGGAAATGGAAGCTGTTGAAGTTGTCGCATTGAAAACAATTTGGTCTCCACCTTCCCAAGGCTTCGCTTGATGAAGTACGTGTTGGTAATGGTGATGCTTATCCAATGAGAAGAATTAAGAGGTCCACCTCCTCCCCAACTATTGCTCTGTTGGATGTACAGCAGCTTTATCCAAACACCTCACAACAGTTGGATGGATGGAGTGGATGGAGTTCAAATAATGGCCGACCCATCCTTACACATCTTAGGCGTGACATTAGCCAAAGACTTGCGATGGAATGACCACATATTCCAAATCGCCAAACAAGCATCCCAGTGCTTGGGATTTCTTAAGAGGTGCAAGTTCCTCCTCCAGCCATCGGCCCGTGCTGTTATTTATAAATCCTACATTCGGCCTCTCCTCGAATATAACTCCCTCGTTTGGGGCGGCGCCCCAATAACCACCTTGGCATGGTTAGATAAGGTGCAAAAAAGGGCACTCAAGTTAATTGATGACGACACCGCCAGCTCCACCATCGACCCCTTGAGCCACCGTAGGAATGTGTAGCAGCACTGACAAAATTCTATCGCTACTATCATAGTGACTGTTCCTCCGAGTTAAACGCTCTCCTGCCTCCACGGCATTCTTATACCCGCAACACCAGATTAGCCCACTCGTCTCATTCCCTTCACCTTCAACTACTCCTTTCACGCACTCAACAAGATATGAATTCGTTTGTTAATAGAACAACTCGACTGTGGAATAACCTCTCGCAGTCACAGTATTTCCGAGCTCCTACAACATCCAAGAGTTCAAACGCAGGGTTCATCACCACCTTCTTCAATACCCCCCCGTACCTTTTAACCCTTAACCTATACCCCCCTTCATCCCCCGTACTAAGCTTACTGCTTGACATTGCACCATGACGTGACAAATGACATGACGGACTAGTAGTACAAAGAGTGACTCCTGAGCTCAGCACTGCCACATAAAAAAAAAAAACAGTGCCATCAGCATCCCGTTAACAACAGTTGTTTCAATCACTGCTGCTGTCATTTTCGAGCAAGTGGATCAGTCTTGTTTTATTCTATTCATTAGCAAGAAAATGCTCCTGTTAAACTGTGATCATCGTGCTTTCATACAAGTTGATTTCAACCGAAGTTTTTATAGGCCTTTTCGCTTCTGCTCTGATCGTTTTTTGCTGTTCACATCACTGCAACCAACACAAACCACCGTACAATTCTCCTGTAATATTTCCGAACATAGGCAATGTACTGATGACAAATTAAAGAATGTGGGAGGACTCTTTACACTTCATGCGGTGGAGAAGGAAACTACTCGCTACCACATTGGTACTTTGGGGTAGTTGCGTTGTCCTTTACTGGCAAACATCATAGAGAGATGATTTCTTTCCTTTTCGCATTCTGGTCTCGCTGAACAGAGACAGGGAAAATGGAGTTAATTCTTATGTCAAAAGTTCTACAACATCTTCGTCCCTCTTTTTTGCTATGACAGTTCTTTGGAAAATTGTCAGAGTTCATTGGAAAATTCACGGTAACTGCCTCACTATTGATTTGTACTTGTACGGCTTCATAGCGCCAAATGTGCTGCCAATGAAACTTTCCATGGCTTTGGTTCGAATATCAACGGCTTGGTGGCAGTTTAATTAAGAATTTTCCAGGATCTCCGTTGACAGCGACATGAACGAATTCAATTTCAGAAAAAGTCATTGAACCATTCGTATATCTTAGCTCACTCTGGTTAATCTCTTTTTTTCGGTGATTCCAGGGAATCAGGTGCTGCTCTCCACTTGTCCCAAAATCCTCAAGAAAGGACAACAAATTGTTAAGTCCTGAATGGTATTCATTTTACAAGCTTTATATTAACTTCGTTCTTTCTGTGGGACAAATCTTGCGATTGATTTTTTGACTACTTCCAGATATCCTTTGCTGCCGCACCTTTGAATACAATGCAATTGTATATTCAGTTTTATGGTACAGCCAATATGGCAACCACCATAAAATAGCGGATTACCATTTTATTTACAACCCCATTCCCCAATCCTCCCGGGACATGGATGTCAAATTAATAGTATGACGAGTAGAGTACAGTAAGACATGTATCTAAAGTTAAAATTGTATCCAATTAATTTTCGTATATCTATATTAGTTAAATCAAAATATTCGTTTTGCATTTTTGTTATAATAACCGAAGAATTTGTAAATTAAGCGCCCCAAGCTTTTACTTGTTAGTCAGTACCGGCTTTTGGGGGTAGGGCGGACCCGGACGACCGCCCGAATACGCCATGTCCCAAGGGGCGCGGTGCGAACTAGTTATATGTTAATTTATTTAGTTATTAAATGACGTGACAAGCAAGTCGTTTGAGCAGATGAAAGAGAGATTTCAGTCGAATTACAATAACAACAGCAAACGCAGGAGGCTAGAGTAGAAATTCTAAGTTGAGTTTAGGTATTGAAAGTCGTGATGCGATTGAAAAGTCTCTTTCTTCAACTCAAACAACTTGTCGCATCCTGACGACTCGTCAACACCTTCACAATACAAGACACAATGCGGGATATGCTCAGGAGGTAAACAAAGATTCTTTTTGAACAAACGTTAAAGCCAACTGACAAGGGCCCTTTATTATACGTTCTTTTGCAGCTATTGTCTTCAGTTTCTACCAATTAACCAGTGCTGGGCAATAAATAGCATGTAATTATTTATACTGAATCAAAAAATCACCATATTGATGCACAGATTTTGACTATGACAATATATTTAAATGTTCGTTGTATGGTGATCGTTTCATAAGTGTATGTTTTGTAAAATTCCTATTTGATACCAGTTTTTGCGAAAAAAGCACACCGATTCCGTAATCGTTATAATTAATTAATTATTTATTGCACAGGCGACACCAAAATAAATTGATAATAAATTTAATCAATAAAATAAAAATTTTCATCGCCTTTAATTAACACTAGAAAAAGATCAGCAAAACCAAAAGGAAATAAAAAATTGCACCGAAATTGTTGATGTCATCCAACGAAAACGAGGCGCCATAAACATGTGTCTAAAAGCAGCCACGACTAGAAACTGCCATCCATGTCACAGCCACAGTCGGTGTTTTTGAAGCGTACTAATAAGATCGCCACCAAAAGTGGCAGGAGGAAATGCTCCATGGATCGCAAGCCAATTTGGGTGATCTCGTATAAACTCCACCATCTCGCATAATTAATTAATGCAAGAAATGGCTCCATCAAGGCCTTTTCAAATGTCAACAACACTCCGCCAGGGGCACAAAGTCGCGTGACAATGTCTGCCAAAACAGAGCGAAACGGTCGATCGTTGAAGATCGGCAAACCACATTAGAACTGGTACGGATTGGAGGTTGACTAGTGACTCTAGGGGCAGCAGTAGCCACAAATATGCGGACGAGCGTTTCATACGCAAACGTTTAATCAGTGACTACGGTGCAGCTATTAATAGTAGCATAACTTAGATTCTTAGATAAATCAGCGCCAAATGTTTCTTGGGTGATTTAAAGGACTCGGCCTGACCTGACACACATATCTTGAGCGGTACTATGTGAGATGCTAAGCACGTGTCATATCGGGTTCTGTTGTGTCATAACGACATCTAGAGCAGAAAACCACAGACCAAATGTACATCGGTTTTCACATTTCCGATAAAAAATTCTTTTTGTTCTTTTCGATATAGTTTTCGTTATTTGATACTAAAGTTCTGTGCAGTCGTCGTCGGTTCATGGAAGCTCTGGTACGATCAAGTGTTTCAAACCTCGTAATTGCATCAATTTCAATTGGACTTGATTAATCTTCTTATAACCGTTCGGTATCGGATTGACTTTTGCTACCAGCAATATGATTTTATTTTTTGATTACCTAAGAATTAGTCAGTAGCTAGCGGCAACTACTTTAAGTTATATAAGAAGCTTTTCTTCGGCGGTTTACTTAAATGTTTTGTTTACTTCAATGTTTCAAAAAGTAATTTGTTCCCATATACATTTATTAATACACGAAAACATTGTATTAAGTAATTACAAAAAAGTGAAGACGCTCTGCCGTATAGAATAGTTACATTTACGGTGTTTGTAGATGATACCACTATCCAAAATGTGTTCATGCTGCGGCAGAGGAAGTAGTTTGAAGACTTCTTCAAAGAAAACACACTCCTATCGCAGTAAGAAGCAGAGAACCGAAGCCCGCAAAAGGAGAATTTGCAGATGCTATAGAAAAACTCAAAAACTCGTAAGGCGCCAGCTCCACATGGTATACCAATAGACAACTTTTAATATATTTGAACTATATCATGCCTTACACAAAGCTAGTTGACATGAAAGGCGAAACGATGAGCTGTAAAAATTACTGACCAATGACACTGTTGAACTTGGCTTATAAAATACTAGATCCCTTATCTTGCTATGAATCCTTAAACCATATAGAAGACAGAGTATGACCGCTATCAAGCAGGATTTAGAAGAAAAATAAATTTTATTATAGACCAAATATTTATTTTATACAGTTTTCTTCATCACTGACTGGGATTTGTGTTTCCGTAGTGGCAGCCCGGCAGTTAAGTCGTTCCTTGTTACCTAAGTTTATAATAGTCCAGGAGACAGAGCGGAAAAATATTCAAAAATTGAAATACATTTACCCTGCTATTAAAAATCGGTCCAAGGGAACAGGTGGAAAAAGTAAATAATAGTAGTGAAAGTACGTTTTTAAGTGCGATTTAAAGGCGGAAATATGAGTTTTGGTTTTTGAAAAAGAAAAAACACGAAATATGGCTATTTGTTGACATTTAATTATAGAGACTGGTTCAATTATCGTATAATATATAGAGACTGTAATTATCGTTGTTTCAGGGCTTAAATTATGGCTTCTGTTGGTTTGAATAAGGCCCACAATGGACCTAGAGTCTTCGTATCCTGAGCTCATGTATTAAAGCAATGTCCAGGTTTTGTTTCTTTAGGTTGTCTGTGGCTGTCTTGTGGCCGCCCGATCTCAAGCAGTTGTTCCCTAGGCATTAACCTCCAAGCAAACGTTCCACTAGTTCATCCAGATTGCAAGACTCCATCTCAGGGAATTTCGGTTTGGTAAACCTGATACCAAACCTTAGCCGTCTTTCCTTCTTCTCAGTATGAAATCCTCTGCTTATTCATCCATTGAAACTTCAGAATTTTGAGCCTGGAGACGCTGAGTCCACTGTGGTCAGTCATTCGCGGAATAGGGGGAATAACATGTAGCATAACATGCAAGTGCCGCAACTGTTTCGGACCGATGGAAGTGCGATCATAACCTCCTAGCGGTGGCCACTGGTAATTATTCTATGAGAGAGGATAGGCTAATATGATCGGGCTAGTCCTTTCGCAGTAGGTTTTATGGTCAGCAAAAATTTAAGCCTACCATTATCGGCTTTAAAGTAATGAACGAGGGGTATGTACCGTTCGTGTGCGAGGTAGATTTAAGAACATTAGCCTCATAAACTTTCACGCACCTACAGAAGTGTCTCCGGATGATGAGAAATAAGAATTATTCGAATTAGGTGAACGGGTACTCAATGCCTGCCACTGGTATGATGTAAAAATCCTACTGGGATATCTGAACGTGAAAGTAGACCGGCAACTCCTAGACAGGCAATATGCCGGCACCCACAGCTTGCATGAAAACACTAATGACAATGTACAGTGAGTTATAGAGATGGCAGCAAGTATCAGATTTGGGCGTAAAGATATCCATAAAGCCACCTGGGTATCTCCTGATGGAGCCGCTGATTAGGCTCCACTCAACAACGCGACTGCTGAATGGCTAGCTAACTGAGGATTCGGAGGCTCCACCAATATCTGATGAAGAAGCTGGTAGATCCATAACCCGGCTCAAAAACAACAAGGCCTCGGATGCAGGTGGCATCCCAGCGGAGTTGCTTTAATATGGGGGGCCTACATTACACCAAGCGATTCATAAATTAATTGTGCAAGTATGGGAGCACGATGCCAGAAGACTGGAGAAAAGGCATCCTCTGCCAGGTACATAAAAAAGGAGATATCACAGCGTGCACTAGTTATCGCGGTGTAACACTGTTGAGTACCGTGTATAAGATATTCTGCGCTATCCTACAAAACAGGTTGGCCCCATACGTCTGAAACATCATAGGCCATTACCAGTTCGGTTTCAGCTCAGGCAAATCAACAACTGATCAGATTTTCACCTTGAGGCAGACTATGGAAAAATGTCTAGAGTTTCAAAACTCAATTCAGCACCTCTTCATAGACTTTAAAGCCGCATTGCCAGAGTGGAACTCTACAAAGCAATGAGAGAATTCGGCATTCCTAACAAACTGACAAGACTATGTAGGTTGACCATGACCAATATGACATGCCAAGTAAAGGTATCCGGAACATTGCCCAGACCAATCAACATCTATAATGGGCTCCGACAACGCCTCCTTTTCCAGCTGGAGCTCGAGAAAGTGATCAGAGATTCGTGCGGGACATCAAGGGGCACAACCCTCCACAAGTTCACCCAATTATTGGCTTATGCAGACGACATTGACATCATTGACAGAGGAACACGAGTTTGAAGTGGTAAAATCATTTATCTAATCAATAGTAGCAGCCGACAATAGAATTGAACCAGAAATACGCGCACGAATGCTGAAAGCCAAAAAGCCTACTATAGTCTGTCAAAGCTCTTTATATCCAAGCATCTAACCATAAGGTCTAAACTTTTACTATATAAGACTATGGTCTTACCTGTACTCACATATGCATCTGGAACGTGGGTGCTTAGCAAAATGCACTCAAATCTCTTAGCCGTATTCGAGAGGTTTGAGCTCTATTGGCTTGCATTAATTTTGTCTAACTGGTCTCACTCATGCACAGTACCGGTTTTCTCAATCTTGGCTGTGTATGCGCAAACCATCTGACTTCCGCTTTCCTGGATTTGGTTTTTCCGGCCGATCCTGCTGGATCACCGAATTAGCAGTCGACTCAATTATCGGTTCTTCCCCTGACGAGGCTGAGTGTAGTATTTGTGCAAGTGTATTATTGCTGGTAATCGCTGCACGACTGGCGATTGTCTCCACACTGGAGGCAAGCGAGTTTTCTGTTTTTAAATTTATGTTTTTTTTAGTATCCAAGAAAATCCTACGTGAGGTGCTGAAATGAGTTCATTCTGGTAGAGCGGCTTGCCAGGAAAAGGCACTTACATATTTGAGGGAACTGTTTACGGTCAGCACCCTTCAAGCACTAGAAACTTAGAAAAGGGAAAATAGGATAAATAGGGAAGAGATACACCTAGCTTCGCCAAGCGTTTTCGCGTTAAGCCTGGGCCAAAAGAGACGTAACGAGATATAAGCGTAAAGTTGTCGTTGTTTCGTTGTCTTGCTGAACCTCATAGTGAGTATCCACTTCAGAATAACAGAGTTATATCTAGTAAACACTTGAACATAATCTCGGGCACTATTTGGTTCGGTCTTGAAATCTCTAAGTCTCTTAGATCGGTATGACTGTCCCGAAATAGTAGTTACAGAACCTGAGGGGCAAGGATGGCGTAAAACAGGACACCCAGAGCTTAGGATGCCAAACTGGACGACATCGGCTAGGAATCAGGTTGGTTGGATGGAGTAGTTGCAAGAGACCAGGATCGGATCCCGGCTAAAGAGCTCTTTGAAAAAAAGCTACAAAAGCTGGGCAGGCTAAAATGCCTTTGACTAGCTGTAGCAACCTCTGAACAAAGAATATAAGCCCTCATGGCGATTCTCTCTGCTTTTTTAACTCCTTTGCTCACAACAAACCCATACCATATTGATGCTAAATATCGGTGCAGAGATACATACGCGTAAAAGCACATACATATACAGGGTGGGCCAAGAATTCGTTAACATTTAAATCTAACACCCCACGCAAACCCACGCCGCGCGGGGCTCGGGGAGGGGTCTTGCCGCTAGTTTGTTTCTGGGAAATTTACTCGCAATGGATCGCTTCACGGGGCCACAGCGCGCTTTTTGTGTGAAACAATTTTATTTAAACTGCAATTCACTCATTACTGTGAGACGCTTATTTCGCGTTGAATACGATTTGCACGACTTAAGTCAGTGTCCGAGTTCCCCTTTAAGAAATGGGTGAAAAAGTTCGAAGAGACAGGATCTACACTAAATGTGAAACAAGCCGGCGGCCCGCGGACTTCTCGGACCGAAGAGAACGTGCAGCAAGTTGCCGCTTCTGTTCGACGTGATCCAGAATCCAGAATTTCGGTACACGCTTAGAAGAGTGCAAAAGTCGAAACGGTGGTCATTTAGATGATATTATTTTTAAAAAATAAATTCCAATGAATTACTTTTCTTGTAAATAAACAATTTTTAACATATGTCAAATGGTTTTTTTTATACGATTTTTTGAAATATTAACTAATTCTTGGCCCACCCTGTATAATATTTATCGAAATTCGTAAGTCTCCGCTAGCGTGTCACTTCTTTTGGTAATTGCAAGGATGATTTATCGTAATCTCTTTGGATGAACATTCATTCATTCATTCCAAATATAGCCGTCATTACCTTACTTCGAAGTCTGCATTTTTCAAGAGCTGCAGCTCTGCATTCTCATATAAAGGTTGTTTTTAAAAAGCCAGAGACGTGCTGACGCCATCAGAAGCTTTCTAAAAACCGCAAGACACACAATTATTGCTTTTACGCTGCTGGAATTCGCAAGACCAACGGCAATAATTGCTGATGATTCAATCCGCGACAGCCGAATTCCGCATAGTCACTAATCCCTTTTGGAAGCGAAGGAAGCAATCAAAGATTTTTACGACTATTTCAAATCAAATTGCCAATCTGCAGTCACCACTTTGCACGCGTATCTCAACCACGCCCAACGTCTTTTGGTGACGCTTTCAGGGCAAAAAAGAAAAATAAATAAATTAAAATATTCATTATCAAGCGATTCCAGTAGCTGATGGCGTATCAATAAGTAACCGCCGATCAAGGAAAAGGTAATGAACTCTGTTGTAATCATTTCGGTTCGATTGCACTTATCATTGTGAATGTGGCTCTGGGCATGTTCCGAAATTAATATGCGGCTTGTTTTGAAGTCTCCACTGTTGATAGCGAATAAATAACAATTAGTAAATGGCCCACTTGGAATTTCTGATAATCCACATTAAAAAAAATAATTAAAGCAGATCTAAACTCGTTAGCAGTTTTCGCTGTCAGTATATGCAAATGTTTTGTTTTGCGCTTGGTTTTATTTTACCAGGCGTTAAAATTTATGTTAACAGGTATTTTTTTGTATTTGTTTTATTTAGGACCTTTTCGAATTAATTTTCCCAAAACTGGACTGATTTAATCATATCGTGATAGCTTTTATAGTTAGCGTATAAATTATTTGGGGTTTCATAATTGATTAGTTTTGCATGCTAATTTTTTAATCTTTGAATGATCAAATTGGCTCGCGGTAGTCGAAGATTACAGCTCACACATAATTTTAATTTCAGTAGTATAGGGTGGTCATACAAGTTTGAAGGTGGAAGTTTTGAAATGAAGAATGGAAGATGATAAACTTGATTCCTAGTTTAGCTTGTTTCGAATTTTTCCTCTTTCGTGTCATCTCTTTCAACATCTTTCAACCTTAGTGCATATCTCACTTTATAGGACTCACCAGACCTAATCCACCACACCTAACATGAGCCACTTCGTCGTGAGTACATCAAATTGAGAAACTCCTGTAATTCCATAATCAGGAAAGTCAAATCATCATTTTATGATAGATTGAGAAGGAAGATTCTTAACTCCACTACAGGCAGTAACTGCCATCAAAAACAATTTTACTTCCTCCCCTGCGCAAACTTTTTGCCCTATCTTACTTCTCCGGAGTGTATCCCGACTCTTGGAAACTAGCTCATGTTCAGCCAATCCCAAAACAAGGTGAAGCCAGCAACCCCTTAAACTACCGCCCAATAGCAATTACTTCTGTTCTCTCGAAAATCATGGAGACAATAATCAATAAAAAGGTGATGAAACATCTAGAATCCAACCAAATTATACACGACAGGCAATACGGCTCAGACCTATACCGTCTACTGGCGATCTGCCTGTGTGTTTAACTGAGCGTATCAACCAAAGCATTCTCAGCTTTGGCGAGTCTGGTCTGGTTGCTCTAGATATATCAAAGGCTTTTGACAGAGTATTGCACCTACCTCTGTTGAATAAACTCCAAGCTATTGGTATACACTTAGTTCTAAGGAACTGGATTAAGAGCTTTCTTTCAGGCCATTCAATCAAGGTAGTATTGGACGGCGTCGAATCCAACCCACATGTCATTTCGGCCGGAGTTCCTCAGGGGTCAATTCTCTCACCCACACTTTTTCTAATCTTCATTAATGATCTGCTCTCAATCCCCTCCAACCCACTTCACTACTTCGCTGATGACGGTACTCTGAATTTCTCTTACTCCTTCGACAATATAAGACAAGCACGTGCCAGACCTTGTCTCTATCACCGACAACTGATGTCCACTTCGATCAACCGGGAAATCGAATCGATTCTTCATTGGTGCGAAATGAACCACGTCGAATTCAATACCTATCTATCTATCTATGTGCCCCTTAATCCCTCGTGGGACATAAGGCGGAAACAGTTGCCCTCCAGCGGACTCTGTTTTGCGCGACAGCTCTTAGCTCTGACCAGGATCTCCCAGTAGTTGCGGCCTCTGCTAGTAGGGTTCTCCTCCACGTTGTTCTAGGTCTTCCAACTCGACGGGATCCTTGCGGGTTCCAGTCAAGGGCCTGTTGGGCTAGATTTTCGTTATCGCGTCGCAAGGTGTGGCCAACCCAATTCCATTTCCTTCGCCTGATTTGGTCGTCTATCCTTTCTTGGCCGGCACGGCGCCATAGCTCTTCATTTGAAATTCTATCTTGCCAGCGGATTTTTAGGATACGACGTAGGCATCTGTTTATGAAGACTTGTAGGCGCCCTGTGATGAATTGGGTGACTTTCCATGTTTCGCAACCGTATAAAAGAACTGCCTTAACGTTGGAGTTGAACAGCCGCAATTTGGTGTTGGTTGAGATCTCCGTTGATCTCCATATGCGGAACAAGCATGCATATGCGCTTCGTGCTTTATTTATTCTGGAACTGACGTCTTCTTCTGCACCACCATTTTCGGTAATAATACTACCGAGGAAGCAGAATTTATCTACCAGTTCCACGTCACGGTTATTCAGCGCAGTTCGTTCAAGTGTGTTTGCATTTATCCGCATTTCTTTGGTTTTATTCGGATTCAGCCTTAAGCCTGCTAGACTACTTTCTGTTGCCAAATTGTTTAACATGTTTTTTAGCTCCTGATGTCTGTGGGCCAGCAAACAGATATCATCTGCGTAGTCGAGGTCCTTAAGGCGATCTAGCAAACCCCACTGTATGCCGCCTGTTCTACTATCTAGAGCGCCAACAAGAATGTCATTTATTACTATAAGAAATAGTAATGGGGATAGTAAGCATCCTTGTCGTACTCCTGAACTCACCTCAAAGCTGTCGGATAATTTTCCGTTATGGAGAACTCTGCATTTGGAATTGTTGTATAGGGCTTTTATCAATTCTATTATCTTATCCGGCAGTCCACGTCGCCGTAATGCCTGCAATATAAAGCTCCTATTGACCGAGTCGAACGCTTTCTCATAGTCTACGAAAGCAAGGTAAAGGGGGGATCGGAATTCAGTAGACTGTTCCACTATTATTCTTAAGGTGTTGATGTGATCTATACATGAACGGCCCTTCCTGAATCCGGCCTGCTGCCTTCTAAGCGTTTGATCTACTGCCTCTCTTATTCTTGATAGTATAGTGTGGGACACGATTTTACCCACAGTAGATAATAGACAGATGCCTCTCCAGTTGTCGCATATTGTTAGATCCCCCTTTTTGGGTATTTTGACTATGATACCTTCCGTCCAATCCTCCGGAAAGGTACAGGTGTTCCATGCTAATTCGAGGATTGGCTGAAGCGCATCTGCTATGAGGCTTGAGTCAGCTTTCAACAATTCTGGCGGGATGCCATCTTTTCCAGCTGCTTTACCATTGGCCATCGCATGAATTGCGGTTACTATTTCCGTCTTGGATGGGGCCCGGGTGTTGATTCTTATCGGCTGTGCATTGTTGCTGTTTTTCTGAGGTTCCTGTGTGAGTGAGCCATTCAGGGCGGCGAAGAAATAATCTCTCCATCTTTGGAGCTGCTCCTCGTCGCTGCACAGCAGCCTTCCATCCGCACTCTTAACGGCATGCTTTTTAGTAGAGTGCTTTCCCGAGAGCTGTTTAGTAATTTGGTACAGCACTTTACTGTTGCCTGTGTTTGCCGCGTTTTCGGCTTTTTCTGCGAGCTCGTTTATCTGCTGCCTTTTATCACGCCGGACACTTCTCTTTACCTCTCGGTGTAATTGAGAGTACTCCCGTTCAAGTTGGTGACGTCTATCCGGGTCGCTTGTAGAGTTTATGTTATTTTTGAGGGCCCTCCTGCGTTCAATTTTTTGCAATCAATACCACGAAAACGAATACTGTCTGATGTCCAACAAAAATTGTACCGACCTTCCTCCTATCTCAGTAGATAAAGAAAATCTAACGGCTGACTCAACTCTCAAAATCCTAGGGGTAACTTAAACGGAGCATCTGCGATGGAATGATCACATATTCCAAATCGCCAAACAAGCCTCCCAATGCCTTGGATTTCTCAAGAGATGCAAGTTCCTCCTACTGCCAGCCGCATTGACTACAATATACAAATCCTACATTCGGCCGCGCCTCGAATACAACTCGTATATCTGGGCAGGTGCTCCAAAAACCCCTTAGTTTGTCTCGACAAGGTGCAAAATCGCGGCCTCAAACTCATTGGTGATGGCCCCTTTCGCGCCTCCATAGACACCTTAAGCCACCGTACGAATGTAGCAGCCCTCTCCACACTTTATCGCTATTACCATGGCGATTGTTCCACTGAAATGCAGGACTTCCTGCCTGCACGGCAATATTTTTCCTGCAACACAAGACTAGCCCGCTTGGCTTGCTCCCGTACCTACAGCCCCCCCGTCACGCACAATACGGTTTAGAAGTTCGTTTATGAATAGAACAACTCGACTGTGGAATAATCTCCCGCAGTCAGTATTTCCGAACTCGTACAACATCTTAGAGTTCAAACGTGAGGTTCACCGTCATTTTCTTCTACACCCTCCAGACCCCCTTTAACCTTTCCTATTCTCCTCTATTCTTCAAACCAAGCTTACTACTAGGCATTGCACCATGAACTGAACGACATGACGGACTGGTAGTATAAAGGGTTACTCCTAAGCTTGGTTTTTTCATATAAAAAACTCATCTATTGTTTCCTCTTTGTCGGGCTAACCTTACCACAAGCCATTGCACCATGATGTGAACAGTACGGCAAGCTGGCAGTATAAAAGGTGATTTCTGAGCTTAGATAGGGAGGTAAAGCCGGCGGCCACTTCCAGAATCGGGTGTGGGAACCGGTGCCGGCCCTGTGGTAGAGCAAGAGGAGCAACCGCTCTAGGCGCCAGGCAAGGGTCACCAAAGTGAATTCGAAGAACAATTTAGAGTTAAAAATACAATTTCCATGGCCATTTTGAGGGCGCAGTAGAGCGAGCAGCCGGCGGATCACATTTGCATTATTTGTACGGAGCCAAGTGTATGTGCTCATTAAGATGACTCCAGCACGCCACAAATAGGTAGTGCTGACTCCAAAACCGTCTGTACATGGCCTTACGCTACATCCTACCGGAGGTCCCCTGCCTGTTCATGAAGCAGACTGAATACGGCAAATCTAGAGACAACAAACTCGATAAAACTCACAATCTCAAGGCATAAATAATAGTGTTGAAGGATCAATATAGATATCTTTAAAAAAACTTGAGGATGGAACACCTCTTAGTACTTCTGGGGCTCCCATACTCCCAACGGGATGACCTACGAGGATAATTGGATATTTCTTAATCCAAGCAGTAGGGCGCCGAATGTAGTCTCAGTTCGGGATCACTCTTTAATGAGGGCAGTCTAAGTCACCATGCCGCGGTTGAGCGCTTCATTAGAAGAAGATTCCCTTAGAGGCCGCTTTGAGAAGACGGGTGGCGCAGCCCGAAAACATTTTAGACGATTTTTGGAAGCTGATTCTTCCAATGTTCTTAATAAGAAGAGGGTTAGATCCTCTGCACCTTCTCCAGGCCACAATAACTCGGCGAAAGGGTGAAGGCTCCAGTCATACGGTTTGAAAAGCATGCTGAAAAGCCTTCTGAAAAGGAGTCCGACGTACCCTCAATATAGCCTAGAGCGTCTCAAAAGTCGACATTCTGCCAAATGGCAGAGAGGGGGCCTCGGTGGTCTAGGAGTAAGGTGCCTGACTAT
This sequence comes from Thereva unica, assembly GCA_949987705.1. Taxonomy (NCBI): domain Eukaryota; kingdom Metazoa; phylum Arthropoda; class Insecta; order Diptera; family Therevidae; genus Thereva; species Thereva unica. Next base: position 187,502,773 of record OX465281.1, read on the forward strand.
CATCCCAGAGGTCCCGGGTTCGAATCCCGGCCAGCCCCACGGTCCTTCGCCTTTTCCACTTTCCTAACATAACTTTCCTTCTTTTTTCTTCCCTCTTTACATTCTTGATTCCTTCTGCCATAGCCTTCCTTAGCCCTTCCCGCTCCATCAAAAGCGCCTGTCATCGGTTGGTTGATGAGATTCAACTCGTTTCAGGAGGCATAACACTCCAGCGAGTTGTTTCTTGATGCCCCGATGTCAAAGTCGCGATAGTAATGGTTGGGAGTAGGTGGACTAAAAATATCGCGGGTAGGTTGAGCAGTTCCTTCCTCCCCGACTAGAGCTGCTGTTCGACATTGCACTCTATAAGAAGAAAATAGATTGTCGACAGTATAAAATACCTTTCCTGAGACTCTAGTCTTTCACATAAAAAAAATATCAAGCCGGGTCAAAATTATCGTGGAACAGAAGACCCTATTGGCATTAAATAAAAGGATATGGGCCTTAAACAGGAAGTTAGGATGCAGAAGGCGAGTGACGGGGCTACGAAGAACGTTGTGAAATGAAACGCATTTTCATTTGACAATTCAGTTTGACAGGTGTCACTTAGATTGACAATGAGAATACCAATTGAGGGTCGAAGGGACATTTTCCGCGGCGCTCAACATAGAAAATAAGGCTGAATGACAATACGGTAGCCCCTACCATAGAAGAAATACTTCAAGTGATCATCATCATCATAAATAGCTCCACAGCCTGTTATTGGCCTTGGCTTCCTGCAACATCCTCCTCCAGAACTGTCGGTCCCTGGCTTGAAGTCTCCAATTTCTTATACCTAGGGTTCGTAGATCTTCTTCTACGCTGTCTATATATCTCTTCGCTGTTCTTCGTTACTTCTAAATGTCCAGGTTTCGGATCCATACAGTAGTGTTGGCCTTCTGTACAGTTTTACTTTAGTGCTTCTTGATATGTTCCTTGATAAGAAATGTTTACGTAGCCCAAAGTAGCATCTGTTTCCCAGTGCTAATCTCCTTTTAACTTCTAATGTCGTGTCGTTGTCTTTTGAAATTAGCGTCCCTAGATATATAAACTCTTTTACTGCTTCGATGTTGTATGTATTGTCATATTCTGGCGATCATTACGTCTTTTGGAGATGCACATATATTTCGTTTTCTCTTCATTAATTGCTAGTCCGAATTTCTTTGCTGCTCTTTCTAGCGATATGAAGGCTTCTTTCATTACTACGGGGGATCTGGCTAGTATTACGATGTCGTCAGAGTACGCCAATATTTGTACCGACTTGTTGAAAATACTGCCCGTGGTGTTAATTCCTGCGTCTCTTGTTCAGGATCCTAAAAGTAAACAACTTTATAAAAAAAGAATTACTCTTATAAAAAAAAACAATACATACCTGACAACACTAAAAAACTCTAACAGTTTGCCTCGAATACGGCCCCCAATGTCCCAAGCATCTAAAAAATATAAAATATATACAATAAATTAATTTATAATCAAAAACATAAAATAAACACTTACCCGGCTGACATTCTGACAGTCGATGTCAGCGACACAAATACACACAAATAAACTTTATTCACAATGGAGAGTGGGAATTCGAAACTCCCCACCAAGTTCGACTGATCTATTGTGAAATTGCAAATAAATATCAGAGCACTTTGGGCACAAACTTAGATCACAATCTGATCTTCTACGTGCTATGAGCTAGAAGACCCAAGCTGAGGCTAGTGATCTCCATCCAAAAAAAGGTCGGTTTATGACGCCTTTCGAAAATCCTGTAGGTTTTATGACTCAGGATTTATCTAATAATATTTCTACTCGAAAATCCTGTAGGTTTTTTGACTCAGGATTTATCTAACAATATTTATATTCCCTATCCTATCCAGAAGGTCGGTCTTTGACGCCTTTCTGCATATCCTAGACATCTCGAAGGTTTTTGACTCGGGATATTTTGTTTTACATTCCCGAACCCTAATAAAACTTTAAAGTTATTTGAATTTTTGTTAAACAAGCAAGTGGCAGCCATAGATCACACGCAGAATTGGAACAAGGAGTTGATATTGGATTGAAAACTATTCATCGGAACTAAGTTCATATCAAATTGTAAATAAAATTAAAATTTGAACTGTATTTTTTTAAGAGAATTTTAGTATTAAGGTGGAAGTTTGTATATGAATTGTCGAGTTTATTTTTAACAAATAAAAATATTTAAAGTGAACTGTAAGAATTTGTTTTTCTGGAATTACGCGTTGTAGCCATCCACTGAGCATTCTAATAGGCTTTTCACAGCCCATACATTTTTTGGTCCTTCGAGCCGGATGGTGCAACGTGAATTTTAGAAAAATAGATTATAAAAATCAAAGTGGATAAGAAACAATCGCAATGGAGCAGTTATTAAATACTCAAGTAGCTCGTATGGAGCTTCTGAAAAAATTTATAACAAATTACAAAAAGGATGGTGTGGATCGCAGAACGCCCTTATATTATAAAAAACGCCTACAAGACTTCCAGGACTTATTCAACACATTCCAGAAAGTGCATACCGATATCCTGGTGGAGAAAGTTCGGGAACCTGCGGATTCGACGAATTTATCGCATGTGTATCTCACAGAGGACTGGTACTCTGACATGGAGGAATTCTTTTATTCAAATTATGCCGCAATACAAACCCGATTCGAAAAAGAATATCACAAAACAGAATCAGAACCACAACCGCAAGAACATTCTGAGAGCTTCAACGGATTGCCTCTACCCAACAAGGAAGTGTTCATTAAGCTGCCAAAAATTTCCTTAGAAAAATTCTCGGGAGATTACCAGAAATGGACCACCTTCCACGATCTATTCACAAGTTTAATCCATGAGAACCATAGTTTATCAAAGGCACAAAAGCTACAATATTTAAAAATGCATTTAAGCGGAGAAGCTGAAGGACTGTTACGCCAAGTTCATGTATCCAACGATAACTATGATCCTGCGTGGAAACTTCTAGTGGATAGATACGACAACAAACGAGTATTGGTTAATGCGCAACTGAAATTGTTTTTCTCTCAGCCCACAGTGACGACTGAGTCTGCACAAGGAATAAGGAATTTAATGGACGTTACCGCCGAGTGTTTACTAGCCTTGTTCAATTTAGGAATAAGGGTCGAAAGCTGGGACGCTGTGATCATCTATACGATAGTCCAAAAATTCCCACCAGGCACCCATCAACTATGGGAGCAAAGTATAAGCAAAGAGACAACAATACCATCGTGGGAAACTTTGAGAGAATTTATGGAAGGACGTTTCAGGACTTTAGAAGCTGTCGCACAGAAAGGATCATCAGCAAGTAAGAATTACAGAGGGTTTTCATCGAGGCTTACGTCGCAATCGTTACACATTACAAATGATCCAACATGCAGCTACTGTCGAGACAGTCACCATGTTCGACAGTGTCAAAAGTTCTTCAAACTATCGGGGTCAGAAAAAATGAATTTCGTAAAGTCAAAGGCGTTGTGCGTTAATTGTTTAAGCCATGGGCACTTGATGGCTCAATGTCCAAGCCGACACACATGCAACCACTGCAACCAACGACACCACTCCTTATTACATCGCTCGGCAGAAGGGAACAAAATCAAATCTAATCTCGCAGTAGAGCAATCCTGTAATCAGAACGACTCATCTTCATCCTCCTCTAAGTCCAATCCTCAAGCTTGCAGCTTGAATTCATTGACGGTAAGCAGTGGCCCTACAGGAAATCGGACTTTATTGGCAACTGCCATAGTGAAGCTTCGATCTGACACTGGTCATGAACTAAAGGTGAGAGCAGTAATCGACCCAGGATCAGAAGTCTCGTTGATAACAGAATACGTGGCACAGAAACTCAGACTAAAAAGGGAACCAATATGGGCACAAATAAACGGAGTCGGAGTAATAAACGCCGGTAATGTCAAGGGACTAGTCCATCTAACTCTTAAGTCGAACTACAACGATAACTTCAAACTAAATATGGACGCACTCGTAATGAACAAAATAACCAATTTGCTCCCATCAAGAGAAATACACCAAAGAGACTGGCATCACCTAAAGCAGCTAGCATTAGCCGATCCTTGGTACGATCGCCCCGCAAAAATTGACATGTTGTTGGGTGCAGATGTTTACGGTGACATAATCAAAAAGGGACTAATGCTCAGTTGTGAAGGATCACCTATTGCACAAAATACCTTTTTGGGGTGGATCCTATCCGGAAAAGTGAGAGACACCGCGCCATCAATCCAAGTCAACAACTTCCATATGACAGTTGATTTACAACAACAACAACACCAACAATCGCAACACCAACAACACCCATCACATAGCCAACACGAAGCTATAACTACTGCTCTCTCACAGATGACATTCGATAAAACCGAATCAGATTATGATAAGGACATGAAACTTGGGTTCGCCTTCGACACAGAATTCAGTCATTTAACGGAGGACAAGAGTACAGCATCAGCGACAAAAGCTGGATTATGTCTGCCAATATCTTCATCTGTGATACATTCGTCGACGTCTCAGAATACAATATCGCATTCAACCACTGATCTCGATATGAAGATAGCAAGTGTGAAGAAAGTTTGGGAAAGCTCTCCTCCTACGCCGACAGTACTGGAGCACGCAGGCGTTGCACAAAACGATACTGAGTCCCATTTAGGTTCGAATTTTGTTACTTCCCAACATCAGCAGCATCTACAACACTTTGCGGTTGCTGCTGCAGCTGTCCATGCCGCCCATGGTAATATTCATATGCAACATGCTCTATCCTCTCCCGGACCACCATCGTATGCGAATACGTTTGACCCTAGTTTCGATCCACATTTTGGGAATAAAAACACCGTAGTTGTTGGAAACACAAGTGCTAATCAACAAGATGCAGAAAACAGTGGCTATAGTCCTAGCCACCAACATGTCATTGGATCACAAGCTCACCATCAAGCAAATACCCAGAGTAATCTAGCGTTAACGCATGCAGCCGAAGCTTTGTCGTCTAGTAATGGAAATGTTTGTAAAGGTAAGCCAACACAGCAGCAGATGCATCAATCCGGACTAGGACACTCTGCTCCACCTGCAATGCAGCAGGGAACTACACAGCTACATCAAGCACCGCAGCCTTTCTACCAGCCGTCGCAGTTTGGTGCAATGCCTACGATACCTAGTCCACCGGCAGTACTATTTAACTCATCTCCAATGCCTTCGCCATTCCAAATCGAAGCCGGCAGATCACAGTTCTCGCAGTTCCCAGGACATTACTGCACAGCGGGCAGTGGTCCGTACAGTGCATACATGCAAACTCCACCTAATATGCCAACGGCGCCAGCGCCAGACATGTATCCCAGTTTGACTTCACAATTCCGTATGAGCGGGGCTGTACAGACTCCGTTCAATCAATCTCAACAGCTGAACAATCCTAGCACTATACTGATATCTTCCAGCTCGAACTCGCTGATGTCGGCTTCTGTAAAGCCATCGTCACAACAAATTGGAGCAATCGGATCCAAGAGTAACGTTGCAGCTGTAGCAGCAGAAGCATCTGTTGGACAACCCTACGGACAGCAATATAAGAACTTGTATCCAGCACAGCAGGCACCACCGCCACTACAATCTAATAATTACTATTCAAATTCCGCTGGTGGACAAGGTGCATTCTTCGGAGGACCAACAGCGGCTGGAGCGACACAGAGCGACGGACTTCAGGCTGCAGCTGGTATATTTGGTGGTCATGGTGGACCAGCACCGTCAACAGCACCGCCGCAACGACAAATCGCAAATTTTAGTTCACAGTTTATAAATTCACCACTATTAACGGCGGCTGCTATTAATCAGTTTCGTGGCGGACCTACACCGCAGACAGCAGCGTATATGAAATCAAATCAAGGACAAAATCATATGCAGGATTCGATGCGACAACTTAAAAGCCCACTTAGTTCTAGCTTGAATCTAGCCAAACAAGTTCAACCTCAGCAAAGCCACCCACTACCGAATCTAACCATTGAGCCATCGTTATGGGATAAAATTAAACACCTCCAACTGCCTTGGGATAAAATTCTAAGGGCAAAAAGAGCTTACCGAACGAAAATCCAAGAAGGAACCCTGCGTTTTACGTTCAACTTCTGAAACCAAAAAAATAATAATAATAACCAACAAATAAGATCGAAATAAATAACCAATACCAATATATGAATTTAAACTAGAATTTTATTAAAAAAAAAAAAACAACAAAACAACAACAAATGATAATAATAAACCTTATTCTAACAAAAACAAAAAAAACAGCCAAAAAATTTTGAAGCCAACGCTTCAAGGCCCCGGAGAATGTTCAGGATCCTAAAAGTAAACAACTTTATAAAAAAAGAATTACTCTTATAAAAAAAAACAATACATACCTGACAACACTAAAAAACTCTAACAGTTTGCCTCGAATACGGCCCCCAATGTCCCAAGCATCTAAAAAATATAAAATATATACAATAAATTAATTTATAATCAAAAACATAAAATAAACACTTACCCGGCTGACATTCTGACAGTCGATGTCAGCGACACAAATACACACAAATAAACTTTATTCACAATGGAGAGTGGGAATTCGAAACTCCCCACCAAGTTCGACTGATCTATTGTGAAATTGCAAATAAATATCAGAGCACTTTGGGCACAAACTTAGATCACAATCTGATCTTCTACGTGCTATGAGCTAGAAGACCCAAGCTGAGGCTAGTGATCTCCATCCAAAAAAAGGTCGGTTTATGACGCCTTTCGAAAATCCTGTAGGTTTTATGACTCAGGATTTATCTAATAATATTTCTACTCGAAAATCCTGTAGGTTTTTTGACTCAGGATTTATCTAACAATATTTATATTCCCTATCCTATCCAGAAGGTCGGTCTTTGACGCCTTTCTGCATATCCTAGACATCTCGAAGGTTTTTGACTCGGGATATTTTGTTTTACATTCCCGAACCCTAATAAAACTTTAAAGTTATTTGAATTTTTGTTAAACAAGCAAGTGGCAGCCATAGATCACACGCAGAATTGGAACAAGGAGTTGATATTGGATTGAAAACTATTCATCGGAACTAAGTTCATATCAAATTGTAAATAAAATTAAAATTTGAACTGTATTTTTTTAAGAGAATTTTAGTATTAAGGTGGAAGTTTGTATATGAATTGTCGAGTTTATTTTTAACAAATAAAAATATTTAAAGTGAAGTGTAAGAATTTGTTTTTCTGGAATTACGCGTTGTAGCCATCCACTGAGCATTCTAATAGGCTTTTCACAGCCCATACATCTCTTATCACTTTTTCCATAGCTGCGTTGAATAGTAAGCACGATAGGGCATCTCCTTGTCTTAGTCCTAATGTGGCGTTGAATGGTTCTGATAGCTCTCCTTCAATTCTTATTCTGCATAATACCTCTTTCATTGTCATTTTGGTCAGATTTACGAGGTGTTTGGGGAATCTTAGGTACTCCATAGCTTTGTATAATTCTTCTCGTTTTATTTTATCATAGGCTTTTCTGAAGTCTATGAATAGCGAATGTATGTTTATGTTAAATTCATTCGCCTTTTCTAGGACCTGCCTAAGGGTGAAAATATGGTCTGTGGTAGATCTCCCGGGACGGAAACCGCTTTGATAGCTTCTCAGAGCTTCTTCTGCGTAAGGCTGCAGTTTAACGTATAAAATATTTGAAAATACTTTATATGCTACGGTCAGTAGAGTGATGCCATAGTTACGGCAGTTTAGCTGATCTCCTTTTTTATGTATAAGGCATACAATGCCCTCGCTCCATTCCGATGGTATTTGTTTCTGGGTCCATATTAGTGTTACCATTTCATGCAGGCTTAATATTACGTTTTCATCTCCTTTTTTTAATAGCTCTGCTACAATGTTATCTTTGCCTGGAGATTTGTTGTTTTTTAGTTTTTTCACTGCGTCTTGTACGTCTTCTAATGTAGGCATATCTCCCGCTAGTTCTTTTACTTCAAGTGATGCGTGCATTAAAAATATGTAAATCGTCTCGTTTCCAAAGTTGTTAAATAATCCAAAATATATTATAGATAATTCAGGGCGTTACATAAAATTCTAATTCATCCGACACACGAAACTGGCTGGAAGCGAGTTATTCGTCGAGAAGTGTCACAACCTTCACTGTTGACTTTTCACCCGTTATGTCGCGGACATGAAACGACATAGAGTTTTGGTCAATAGCCCATTTGAAAGATATTGTAATACCCTTATTTCTGCTGCTTACTACATTATCATACATATGAGCAACCGTTAAGGAGATATTCAAAAAAAATGGCGTTTCAGGCACGTGCAGTACGAACTTTGGCGTTAGATTACTCGCAAACTATACAAGCGAGAATGACGACTAACAGCTTATTCTAAAGGTCATTACTAGCACTTTAAGTTTGGTAGTCGGCATTAACCCACACAAATTAATATCTTACGAGTTAATCGCAAAAAACTGCATTCAACCCCAACCACATGATCAAGGTTGAACTTTGAGCGGCTATAACTTTGAGCCAAATCAAAATACAGACCTCGTTGAGGGCTCATTTTGTAGATAATTTTATTCTACAACACCTTGCCAGTGATCATTTTCAGCTATCATTGCATGGAAACTGGTTATTTAGTATAAACGACCTCTACCTCTTTTTCAAGATGGCGGCTTCTCCCAACACACTGCGACCCCACAAACTTGGTTTTAACATTGTCAGATGTACCCAAACAAATTAAAAAAAAAAAAAATTTCGTACATCATGAAATGCAATTTCATTTACTAATTGCACTGGACTATAGGTCTATAGTGTTAGCAAGAAATCAGGAGGACAGCAGGAAAGTTAGTTTTCTTTTAAAGGAAATTTTGTTAATTGAGGAAGAGAAACAGGTCGCGTAGGTATTGAAGGTAATGCAGCACCTGTTAATGGGCTCGTTTCTAGCATATTCAGTGTCATGCAGGTACTCTTTAAGTAGTTTGGAATGCCTTGTGTGTCGAGTATCATTAAATTTGATGATGTCCGACAGGAACTGCACCTTGAGGTTATTGTTCAGGACATCCCGGATAAAACAAGATATAAGCAATTTCCGTCTAAGGGAAAGAGGCAAGAGATCAAGGATTTCAAGCTTGTCCTTATAGTGAGGAAGGTTGTGAAAATCCGAAGAATTATAGAGGTTCCTAAGCGCGAAGAGAAGGAACTTCTTTTGGACAGATTCTATTCGGTTTATACTAACTTGAAATATGAGGTCCCAGATTTGGCACGCATTCAAGAAGCCTTTAGTAACCCATACAATGTCGAATTCTTTAGCTCATGTCTTGATAAAGCCTAACAGCTTGTTAGATCTAGCATAATAAACATAACTTGCTGTCGAGGGCAATGCCTAAATCAACAATGTGATCGACAAGATCCAAGACTTTGTCATTGAGATAATAATATTACAGCTGTTTGTTTCCTTTCCTTTAGAAAGAAATTATGTGGCACTTACTGGTGTTAAGAAATGATTGTTAGTGGTGCACCAGTCTTGTAGTGCATTAAGTTTCGACTGTAAAAAGGATACATCAGTTTGACACCATAGAGCACTTTTAATTTTTAAATCATCGGCGTAAACGAGGTGCGGAATGCCATTTAAATTTTCAGATAGATCGTAAATAAATATGTTGAATAGCAGTGGTCTTTGGTGGCTGCCCTGCGGTATACCTGAGGTTACATTGATTTCTTTTGAAAGGAAGCCTTACCACTTGAGTTAAGATATGATATTATCGAATCCAAAAGGGGCTCATATATCGAAATCTTAATAGTTTCATAAATAATAGTGGTTTACCTCATCAAATGCCTTGCTGTTGGTGGCCTTGTTCCATACCGCACAGCATTTCGGACCTCAGTATCATAATATTGGATGCGGTGTAACGATCTTTTCTGAAACCATGTTTCTGATCGTTTAGGGTCAGAACAATTAGAGAGGCAATCTTGTCATAGATAAGTTTTTCAAATAGTTTAGGGATAACAGAAAGGATAGCAATGCCCCTATAGTTGTCAACCGCAAATTTATCACCTGATTTAAATATTGCTGTGAGGTAGGAATTCTTCCACATCTAAGAAACTTTCCGGTAGATAGGGATTTGTTAAAAATTAGGTGAAGAGGGAAAAGAATGAATTGGACGTGGTTCTGCAAAAAACTAGAAGGTAGGCTAGTTGTTGTTGCAGTTGAAATGCAAAAGCTCACTGGAACGCCATACCTTTATTCCAGTTGATTACGCTGCAGACCGGACCTGAAGATCTACTAGGCCGGTCATTATATCTTCGGTCGATAGAGATATATTGTCTATAAAGACCGCAGTTTCTGAATTCTCTCTTGGGACAGTGTGCGTAGTTGAAGAATATTTTCACCAACAGTCTTCGCGTAGGTAGTATAGGCCTCCTGTGTCCTATGATTAAATTCTGAGACTAACCTGGCTTATTCAGATTTATGCTCAGCACTACCATCGTTGTTATTTTTCACTTCGCGGTTCAATTTATTTCTCTTATTACGAAGAGACCGAATGTTTTTGTCAAGCCATGGCTCCTCTCTTTTTTGATTTCGGGTTCGAATCTGCCAATGGTGTTGAAGATAACATCGTAGAATCTAGTAACTAACTCGTCAATATCATCACCATCAAGTAGAGCCTCCCAGTTTATATGGGATAATTCAGTGCTAATACTAACACATTATCATCATTGTTCTTCTTCTTCTTTCTTTGATCCGCTAGCTGGCGGTCCGAGCGGGACGTCCCCGCAACGGATACGCTACTGTCGGTGCCGCTGGGTCCCGAACTCCATTCACGATTCGCTTCCATTCTTCTCGGCTTTTGGCGGTGTCTCGAGCCTCGGTAACTGATAATCGTTGATTCCTTAAGTCACCCTCGACACTCTTCAACCAGGTTTTCTTCGGTGCCGATCGCTGTATTCTCCAGTCTGCAGGACGGTCTCGCCAGAGAAGTTTACGTGGCAAGCGGTTATCATCCATTCGGCAAACATGTCCAAACCACCGTAGTCGGCGTTTTTGCATTTCTTCTTCGATCAGTGTTTGCTGATCGCATCTTTGTCTGACAACCTCGTTTCGAAGGCGATCACGGAGTGAGACACGGAGGATCTGCCTCAAACATCGCATTTGGAAGACCTCGAGCTTCTTAACGTCCGGTTTGAGCAGTGTCCACGTTTCAGATCCATAAAGAAGAATCGGAAGAATCAACGTTCGGTAAAGACGTAGTTTTGTTTTGATGGAGATATTTGCTCGTTTCCATATGCACCACTTGAGCGAGGCGAATGTTGCTGTTGCCTGGCCGATACGGCTGTGAACGTCGGCCGTCGATGCTACTTTCGTTTCCTCAACCAATGATCCCAAATATTTGAACCTTGGAACCTGTTCGATTTGGGTTCCATCGAGGTGAACACTGGCTCTTGATCCATCCGTTGTGAGCACTTTGGTCTTTTCCGCATTGATTTTTAACTTAACATTGTTAAAATCGTGGACTACAGAGTTGTTATACGAGGCGAGATAATTAGTTAGTGTAGAACTGAGCTCAACGACCTACGCGAAATACTGGGTAGTATTATTAAATAGTTTCTTCTTTGCAGAAGCAGGAAGGACTTTGAAGTCCTCATAGAGGTTGGTGAAGATTAAATCCAACCATTTACCATTTGAATTTGGTTGGCTGATTACCTGTTGTAAATCGTTGCTATAAAGACCAAATTTTCCGTATGTATGACATTGTACTGACTCAAAAATAGGGGCACCTCTTACAAACGCATTTTATAACTGGGCCCTACGCGTACCCAACAATAGTTGCACATTTTGATAAATTGCATGCTATTCAGCCTATCCCGCTGATGATTGACTACCATATATTTTATTCTTTTTAATTGTTTTACTTGTATACTTTCGGGAAATGCCGAATACGAACGTATCCTATCCTCGCCTGACTGTGGACAGTACAGCTGTGCAGGACTTAAATGAGGCCGTACATATGCATATGTCCCGTGCACGATGGTAAATTGTACTGAGGCTCAACTTTTTTAAAAGTCCCGGTTCAAAAATAATGTCCTACTGGAATATGAGCGTGTATCGTGCGATTGTAAATTACTAAGTGGAGAAATATTTATTTTGCGGCAGTAACATATCCAATTTGATCTGCGGCGAGGTGAGATTGTAAACACGATGGCAGTAAAATATCCAATTTAAACCGAGCCGTGGTGAGAATGTAAATACGAACGGGAGAGACATTTCTTACATTTTTCGAAGGAGTGAAATTCTGTACTGAAGAGACCATTCTTACATTTTTTGAGGGAGTGAAGTTTTGTACTCGAGAGACAATTCTTACATTTTTTGAGGGAGTGAAATTTTGTACTCGAGAGACAATTCTTACATTTTTTGGGGGAGTGAGATTTTGTACTCGAGAGACATTTCTTACTTCTTTTGCGGCAGCAAGATTTCCAACTAGCCATGGTGAGATTTTAAAATATAAATATACTTTCTGGAGGCATAGCTTTTATACCTACTCTGAGTCAGTTTAATGCATAAGAGATTCAAGCCCATAAAAGATTTATGTTCTCTCTTTCTTTAATTTGCATATTTTTGTCATTTTAGTGAGAAGCTTTTAATTAGGCTTGTACCTTTTGTAATTTAGGTGGAGGTCGATTGGTGCCTTATTCATGAAAACATCTAATAGGGTTACAAAAATACAAGGTAATATGTAAACCTCTACAAAAAAAATTTTCAAAACGTCCTAACGGCTAAATCGTTATGATCCCCACCCATACAATTTTTTGTTCGTCTATCCAAGACCTATCCACAGGTATAGAAGTTTTCAAACTCCGTGACACAAATAATTTGAAGGGTTCTGCGCACCTCGTTGCCCAATTTCATAAAATTTGTTCTATCATTTCCCCTCTTTTAACTTAAAAAGGCAACAAACGCAGAAAAAACTCAACAAAATAATTTGGGAAGGGATGTGCGCATGCCGGATGAATAAAGTTAAGTAATCTTTATATGTATTGAGCAGAGCTTTGAAATACATGTAAAACTCCTGCTCAACAAAGGCAGTTTATCCATCGTAATAAGCATAATTTTACTATAATTATGCTAAATATTTCCCATCCCTAAATTTAAAATAAATTAAAAGAATTGCTGGAAAAAATTCTTTTAAAGATATGAGCATTTTCATTCATAAATTGAGAGTTCTCCGCAGCCGCAAGCAACACAACCTCCCCGGGCAGAAGCGCGCTTGCGACTGGCGGAAAATGTCAAAAATCTAGTAATCAAAGTGATAAAAACACAAATATCGTATTTTTTAGTAGAAATTACTACAAATTCTTTCTGTGGCATTTGTGTAAAATATAAAAACCTTAAAATAAAAAAATATATAAAAACGGATGTTTTTCAGTCATAATTTGTAATTTTTTTAAATAATCATCGAAGTCCCAGAAAAATACACCTCCCTTTAGCAATACGCAGTCGCGACTGATTACATGGCAGCAAGTGATTTGATAGGAGGAGTTATGTGAAGCTTTTGTCTGAACTTTTTAACATTTTTAAGAGCTTAGCTGGGGAAGATGCGCGGGATGTCACGAGGTTTGAAAACGTCTATACGCGTTTCAAGATTTTAACTAGTACACCCTGTATAATAAGATACGCATAGCGAGGATGCTAATTTAAAAAAAAATGTGTATATTTTCAAATTTCCTTTATTTGTCTATTTTAACAACAAATACAATTTGTTACACTTCGATTTTATGTTGACAGATATCTTGTTTATGTGTCAATAAAATTTGTTTCAAAATATCATAAAAATTTTTCGAAAGAGAATGACTTTTGGCATTTTGCTACACAAAAAAGAATAAAAACATATATTTTTCTTCCTCACCTTTCACATAAAATTAGAATTTATATATAATTTTTTTACGTCCTTACGTTTTATCAAATAAAAATATAAAATAAATCATGCCTGAGTTTTTTTGTTTGTTATTTATTTCCACAAGGATAAAAGCCATGGCGCCCGCTTTTGTAATTTTTTTTATAAGCATAAATCAACACTCCACCTCCACCTCTTACGTTATAGAGTAGATAGTAAATATAATATAAAAACCTTGTTTCAGTAAAATCACAGGATTTCATCAACAAATTGTTGGTGATTTCTCATCTCTGGGTTTTTTATCGTATGGATTTATATCAAAAAGATTTATTTTTCAGACATGAATATGTCAAAATATTTTATCATTAGCGAAAAAGAATGGTGTGAATCCCATAGAAAAATGTGTAAAATTTGTCCATCTGTCAGCAGAGCGAGAATTTTGAGCTTGAGATTAAATTAATGAGATCTGCAATATATTGTAGGCCCGCCGTACAAAAATAAAGCGTCAATCGTGAACTTGATTATAAAAAAGTTTGTAATATTAAATTTCTGTCATGGGTAAATTCGCGCGTCATATGGTTAACAATTTGTCCACGAAATATGTACATATGTGCGGTGTTTGGCCTACTTAAAACATGTGTTTTGGTTTATAGTTATACTAGCTGACCCGAAAGACCTAGTTCTATCCATATTTCAATAAATTTAGTTTAGATCGTTTTGTGAAAGCTATTGGAAATGTGAAAACAAAGACGAAATAACAGCAAAACTCGGATGGTGTAATCCCAATGAGTGTCATATTCTAACAGTTCCAAAAGTGAGCAGGCTCTTCTTTACACACATATGTGCCACACAATTTACCGTTAACAGTTAATATGTGTTGGAATGATGTTAACACTCGCCTTTGCTTGGATGGACTGTGCAAAGCCTTCATGCGTTGAGTCGACAATTGAGTTGGAGTCAGCGTTGACAACTTAGTGCTTTTACCACTATAACTGGCGATTTAAACTTGCCTTTAGTGGGGAAAAATTGTATCTAGTGGCTAGTGGGTTTTTTTTGTGATAAGAGCAAAGTATACAACTACACAAAATTTGTGTTCCATCCATCCATCCAATGGGGCTACAGCCCAACCTTGGCCTCCTCTAGGGCATTTCCCCAAGTTTGCCCTACCTACTGGCCTACTTCCTGAAATTACTGAGGCTATAAGCCGTTTTGGGATACGATTGTCCTCCATCCTGATTACGTGGCCGGCTAGTCTCAGTCTGCGGATTTTTATTAAAGTTGAGAGTTGTGGGACAACAAAAATTTCATACAACTCGTTGTTGTATCTTCTCAAACCTGTTGACTCGTTCCTCTATGTCCTGGGTAATGGTCCAAACCTCGCTACTATAACACAGTACTGGTCGTATTACTGTTTTATACAGTGAGATTTTCATTTTCCTGTGCATAAATCTTGAGTGTAGGATTTGTTTTTGGGCATAAAGGCTATATTAGCCAGTAGTATTCGTCTGGTTATTTCTTCTTTTTCTTCGTTTCTTTTTGTGATTGTAGACCCAAGATAGACTGTTTTATCGACTACTTCTAGGTTATGTTCGTCGATGGTTATATTTTTTCCCATTCTTCGTGTTGGCCTTGCACTAAACCATAATAGTGCAACAATTGCTACTAACCTAATGATTCACTTAAATAAAAACTATGAGTTTATTGTCAAAGTTGATGAACAGTGGCGTCAAATCCATCTTCTGAAGCGGAATGAAACCAATAATACCAAAATTTTCGTATGAAGTGTTTAAAGCAGCATTAGGAGTAATTGTCTGGCCTGAGGCTTTAGTAGCATGAACATTGTCAAGAATAAGCGAAAGTTTTAGCTCAGGTAACACCCTTTATGATATGGTGTCTTAAATAGTAGGAAGCTTATTTTGAAGAATAGAAAAAGGATAGGATAAGCAGGGCCGGCGCTAGGGCGTCGATTTTTGGGGGGCACCAGATTTCCGGATTTCAGTTTTTAACAAAATTTATGAAGAGCAAAAAAAGAGAAACAGAGAAAAGGAAATTTTTTTTATCATTTTTATGCGTGCATCCTTTTTATTCGTGGTTCATTTATGCGTACAAATATGATGTCTGTCGAACAGTTTGCATTAAATTTAGTTATTTTTATGTTTTATAATATTTTATATTAACATTATAGATGTTTATATATTATTAATTAATAAATCAGTTTATATGTTCAATAATGTATTATTTTATTGTAAATTTTATTTATAATAAACGAAAAATTTTGAATAACAAATTTTGACTGGTGTAATGTATTTAATATGGTCCATAGCAAAGGGCGCTAATAATTCTCCTCACCTAGGGCGCCAAAAACGGTCGCGCTGGCCCTGGATAAGTTAAAGGAAGTCTAGAGATGCATGAGAAGCTGGTGGTGAACCTCGAGTTTGAACTCTTGATGTTGTTTAGTTCAGAGGCAACCATCGAGGTTACTGTGGAAGATATTCTTGTTGGAGTCTTACGCCTCGTGATAATGGTGAATACCGCTAACCAGCCGACAAGGCGGCAGACAGATTACCAGGTGAAACCGTTAGGTAAAGACCTAGCCACAGTGGAACTTTAGTACCCCGATTAACCAGTTAAGCCGACAAGAAGTTCCATTTCGAGTTCAGTTGGGAGAACTGAGGTCTGTTTTATTCTCAGTTGAATATGTGGAAATTGTATGCGAACTGAGGTTATTAACTTCCCAGTATAGGAAGTTATTGTAATCGGTCCGAAAATCGAAATCGAAAATTTCAACGTATTTTCATCTTTCAAGGTCCCAGGAGCATTTTAAGCACAAAATTGGGAGGAAGTATGTGTGTGTGTGTGTGTATGTGCGTACGGATGTGGTCATTTTTTCCTGCACGATATCGCGTGAACCAAAACTGATATCGACTTCGTTGAGGTGTTGTTCGAAGCGTATTAACCGAAATATGATCTGAAAAGAATTTCATGAAATTCGGTCCAGCCGTTTTTTTGTTTAAGCGACGTAAGTGATTTTTGTACCTGCACGATATCGCCCGAACCACGAAAGATATTGACTTACTTGAGGTGCCGTTCGAAGCGTGTTAGCGACAATATTATCTGAAAAGATTTTTATAATATTCGGTCCAGCGGGTTTTTGGTTTAAATGACTTAAGTGATTTTTGTACCTGCACGATACCGCGCGACCTAAAAACTATATCGACTTCATTGAGGTGCCGAAAAACATTAATACATTAATTTTAGAAAAATCGTACCAGGAATTTAATTTTGCCTAATAACCGACTAGTTTTTTGGTGTTTGCTGTTTTATTTTATTTCATGTCAAAATAAAACAGCAAACACCAAAAAACTAGTCGGTTATTAGGCAAAATTAAATTCCTGGTACGATTTTTTTAAAATTAAATTTTTTACCGACAATATTAACTTCTTATTACAAAAAAATATTAATACATTAATTTTATATACATTTTCGTCTTCCTAATCTTATAAGTGTGCACATTTAGTTTGACATTTTAGCGAAGATATTGATAAACAATTGTGACAAATTCTCGGTATTATGCATATATTCTATATTGCCTACTGTTTATTTATTATTAAAATATCCAATCATAATATTCAACATCCATCATACTGCGAAGTTGATCGTGTGGACCGAAAGGGTCGAACCCACATCCCAACTAGTTTTAAATTTCAGCTCACCAATTTACTCGAACTTTCGCAGTTCGGTCGGTGAAGCCAGCATGATAATTAGTCAAAGCAATAATGCTAATTCTATTATATTTTATTGCGGTTAATGGAGTCATTTTTTGTAATATATTGAATTTGTTGAATTAATGTCAATACTTCAGCTTATAAGACACCTTTCAAACATTAAAAACGTCAACGCTACCGCTATCCGTATCTCTAGGATCATACAGGCAGAAATGTATTTGTTCATTCATTATACAACTAAATCTGTGAAGGTTAGGCATAACAGATGGTTTAATCAGAAGTGGATGAATGCAATCAGAAATATACAGGTGCCTCAAGGAGCTCGATGTGAATAAATCCACTGGACCCGATAATATACCTCCTGTCGTCTTAAAACAATGCGCGTCACATTTGGCTAATCCTCTGCGCAAACTTTTTGCCCTATCATACTCCTCCGGAGTTTACCCAGATTCTTGGAAGCTTTTTTTTTATGTGACAGACTAGAGGCTTAGGGAAAGTCCCTTTGTACTGTCGACACTCTATTTTTTCGTATAGAGTGAATGTCGGACAGCAGCTCTAGCCGGAAGATAGAGAGAAGAGAAGGAAGTAACTGTCACAACCTAGCCGCGATATTTTTATTCCACCAACTCACAACCATTTCGCGACTCTGACATCGGGGCGTCGAGAACAACTCGCTGGAGTGTTATGCCTCCTGAAACGAGTTGAATCTCATCAACCAACCGATGGCATGCGCTTGGTGGAGCGGGGAAGGACTAGGGAAGGCTACGACGGGAAGGGAATCAGGAATGTAAAGAGGGAAGAAGAAAGAAGGAAAGTTAGGTGGGAAAGGCGAAGGACCGTGGCGCCGCCGGGACTCGAACCCGGGACCTCTGGGGATAGCAGTCAGGCGCCTTACCTCTAGACTACCGAGGCCCCAAGTGAAAATACTGAACTTGCCCATGTTCAGCCAATACCGAAAAAAGGTGACTCCAGCCTTCCCTCCAACTACCGTGCAATAGCAATCACTTATATTCTCTCCAAAACCATGGAGACGATAATTAACAAAAAGCTTATGGGATATCTAGAATCCAACCAACTTATCAACGACAAACAATACGGCTTCCGATAAAAAAGATCCACTGCTGATCTTTTAGTTTGCCTTACAGAACACCTCAACCGAAGTTGATTTTTGCGTGGATCTGGTGAATCTATGTTTGGTTGCTTTGGATATCTCCAAGGCTTCTGATAGAGCATGGCACTCAGCCTTGTTAGCTAAACTCAAAGCTACTGGAATTGACTCGATTCTGTATAAGTGGGTTGAGAGTTTCCTTTCCGGCCGTTCAATTAAGGTAGTATTGGATGCCGTCAAATCTGAATCTCACCCCATCTCTGCGGGGGTCCCCAGGGTTCAATTTTATCACTATTTCTCATCTTTATAAATGTCCTACTTTCAATACCCTCCAACCCACTTCTCAATTTTGCTGACGACGGTACTCTACGTTACTCGTACAGCTTCGATACAAGACAGACTCGTGCCAGATCCTGTCTTGACGATCGTGAATTAATGTCCAACTCTATTAATAATGACATTAATCTTATTCTAAAGTGGCGATAAAAGAATCGTGTCGAATTCAACCCCACCAAAACCATGTACTGTCTTATTTCAAAGAAACAGATCAACAGTTCTCCATCCTTGAGAGTGGCTAAAGTTGAACTAACGGCCGATCCCTCCCTACACATCTTAGGCGTGACATTAGCCAAAGACTTGCGATGGAATGACCACATATTCCAAATCGCAAAATAAGGATCGCAGTGCTTGGGATTTCTTAAGAGGTGCAAGTTCCTCCTCCAGCCATCGGCCCGTGCTGTTATTTATAAATTCTACATTCGGCTTCTTCTCGAATACAACTCCCTCGTTTGGGGCGGCGCTCCAATAACCACCTTAGCATGGTTAGATAAGGTCCAAAAAAGGGCCCTAGATACTCAATTTCATTGGAATCTGAAGAAAATTGGCAAATTTAACCATATTTCTGCGGTCATTTTTAATTTCGGGCATATTAAGCGACCATTTTCAAAACCTGGCTTCGAGGTGCATCATGCGAAACCACCATAGACCTTCAGGCAAAATTTCGAAGTTCTGGAATGATTTTCAACGAAGTTCTCCATGACAGCGCCAACTAGGAGTGACTTTAGAAAGTAGTAGAATGTAAATAGCACATGGTTAAAATTTCATTAAAATCGGTTGCACTGTGTAGGAGCCTATTGCGAACATTCGGAATTACACACATTAGCCGTTAAGTTTTCTGAAACTATCCAATGTTCTGCGGAATTTTCTTAAATTATCTTTCAGTAGGAACCCTCTACAAAGTATTAGAAAACTTAAAAAAAATAACCGTGAAATCGGTAAAGTGGTTTTCAAGCTATGGCGTAACCAATGGAAGCAGGAAATCTTTTTTTTAAATATATATAGATATCTATAGTCCGGGAAAATTACCATTCTATGGAGACAAAATTCCAAAATGACTGAAAATTAGTTCACAGCTTCCATGTGACGCTTTAAGAAAACCATTTCGGAATCCAAAAAAACATGACCGCCAGAGATATCGCGTTTTTCCCGAGTTTTTCATGTATCTCGGTCATAAAACCCTGTGCAAGGACCCAAAATAACAATGAAATTCACTACAACTTTAGTTCTTACAAAAAAGTTGACCTGATTAATCCTTTAAAAGTTATTCAAGGTCAAAGCTATCAAAAATCAGTTTTTGGCCGAAATTTCACTCAAAAACTGGTACAATTTTCGAAAAATGTGTTCGGTCAGTCAATACGAAACGTTATTGCATACAAAAGTCCTCTTGCCATTTTTTCGAAAACTTAACCCTTTCGAAGTAATTCAAGGTCAAAGATTGCAAAAACCACTTTTTGGCCAAAAAACCAACCGACTTTTTAAAAAACCGGTTTTTGAATGTCAGCTTTTCCATAAAACCGGTTTAAACCGGTTTCGAGTTTTTACAAAAAAACAAGACAAATTAATACAAAAAAGGAAAACATAAGGTATAGATCTTTTCAAACTCCGTGACCCAAAAAAATTGAACAGCTCTGCGCACCTCGTTGGCACATTTTATAAATATTGTCTATCTATATCTTTTAAGTTAAAACGGCAACAATCAGAAAAAACTCAACAAAACAATTAGGGAAGGGCTGCGCGCATGCCGAATAAATAAAGTGAAAATACTGAAAAAAATTCTTTTGAATACATGAGTATCTTCATTCATAAAACGAGAGCTCTCCGCATGCGACTGGCGGAAAACGTCAACTATCTAGTAATCAAAGTGACAAATTTCGTATTTTTTAGTAGGAATTACTACAATTTATTTCTGTAGCAAATGTGTAAAATACAAAAAAACTTAAAATAAAAAAATATATTAAAAGGGGCGATTTTCATTCAAAATTTGTAATTTTTTTAAATAATCATTGATGTCCTAGACAAATTCACCTCCCTCTAGCAATACGCAGTCGTGACTGATTAAATGGCAACAAGTGTTTTGATAGGAGGAGTTAAATAAAGCTTTGTCCGAGCTTTTAGACATTTTGAAGAGCTTTGCTGGAGTACATGCGCGGAATGTCACGAAGTTTAAAAAGATCTATACCATACGTAAACACATGTACAGGAGCGAAAGAGCGTGAAGATGGAAAGAATAGCCCATACGCACTTTCTGTTTGGTTGGCGAAATCCCCACACAAAATATTTCATGTACACCAATAACCGAGAACGTTGGAGAGCAGTCTAGCTGGCGACGAAGGGACTTGGTCGAAGGGCAGCACACAAGCGAAAACTAAATATAATAAGAGTATTGTCTCCGGTCATGCCGAAAGAAGGAATACCCCGTAGGTTCCTCTCCATGAGGACCCCATGTGGTAAATGAGGGGAATGCCGAAAGAGCGGTTTCCTCATCAACAGCAGAAGGGCTCCATGAGACAGATCTCATTACAAATGAAATAGGACAATCCCAACATCTGCTTTACGCATTCGGAAAGCTTTATAAAAAGCTTTGAAAGTAATACCCTTAAGCTTTAGTTGTACTCAACAAAGCTTTAGTTTTTGTTGTTGGATTGCTTCATATTTCTCACAACTATGTTGGTGACCGTGAAGGATGTCATTATGGACCGGTTCTGGTTAAAACACAGAGGTCAAGCAAGATTGAACGTGATTGGTATTCAGTTGCGGGCTGCATAAAGCCCCCCATACACGGTCAAATCGTATGTACATCCATGCTGTACAGCCAAAAATGTGATATCCCACAACTGTGCTTTTTGGTTGTACAACTTCATTTTATGTGCGGTCGCGAAAGGGTTAAGCCTGACCTACATTGGAAAGCAGTGCAGTGCAGCACTGCGCAGTATGTTGCAGTAGTTTATTAGAGAACGCGTGGTAAGACACATTGAATAAGCAGTATTTTGACATTGGCTATTCCTATATTAGGCTAGTGCAAATAGGTTTTTGGAAAAAAAAATTAATAGCAGGCAAGGCAGTTAAATGTGGTCAAGGCTATAACTAAGAGAAAAAAAAACTTTTAAACACGAAAAAAGGGGAAATCTTAAAATGGGGATGCTATTTAGGGGTTGAAAACGGTTTTTTGTGATTTGCGGTGAAACATGACCTCCTAGTGGAAAACGCTTCATGCAAAAGTTGTAGATAATAAAAAAATCTATAACTTTTGTATATAACATATTTTGACATAACCTCAAATTCTATAAGAAAGTGGCGGAAAACCGATTTTTCAGTTTTTAATTTTTTTCTCACGTAAAATTAATTCAATTTAAATGAAAATTTGTAAGAATATACCTTGTATTGTGTTAAATAAGCATGATTTTTTCTTGGTTTGAAAAACGAATCGTTTCCTAGATATTGACATTTTTCGAAAAAAATACCCTAATTTTGCAAGAACAACTTTATTGGTGTTTTTTCGGATTTCGATGTTCAAATAAGTGCTCAATTAACCGTTGAAATGTCTACTTTCAAATGGTCTATATATGTTAATACTTTATTCTTCATTAAACTGCTTAAAATTAAGAAAAGCCGAAAAAGGACTTTTCGGATCACGAATTTTTCAATTTTACAACTTTTTTAAAATTTTGAATTATTTCCGTTAATGACGGTTAAATTTTAATGACAGAACTTATTTTCATATAATATTACTTAAATTAAATAAATTTAATTACAGAAAGTGGCACACACCATCCGCAACATTTTAAATAAATAAAAAATAAAAAAAAAATATGTACGTATAAATTTTGTTTCACTTGAATTACCCGCCCAAACCCAATTACCCGCCATTTCAGACAGTGCCGAATTGATTCCCCAGAAATTATTGAAATGCATAAGTTGCATCTGTGAAAGTGGTAATTTATGCATTAAATGTCATGGAAATTGTTCAAATAGAGACAACGAAATATTTGAACAAGTTAGTGATTCAGACGAGCTTATTGATTAAGAACCAGCAAAGAGTCTTGATATCGAAAATGAAGACATCGATGACATCGATAATTTTGAAGAGCCTACCCAATTTGAAATTTCGATCGATGAAAAATAAAATCCGCAATGTAAAAAACCTAAATTTAATTAAAATAATTAATTGTTCAATTTGTTAGTTTTATAAATGTGAAAAAACTATATGTGTTACTCATATGTACTTAACAATTATAATGATCGTGCAAAAATTTGTAATAAAAGTAAAATTATAAGAGTTACCGACAGTGTTGAATGCTAGGAAAAAATACTACCATAGATTTTCACCTTGTTATTTTACGACGAGAGCAGATTCTAGTCGATAAACATTTTTTTTATTTAGATTTCAAACTTAATCACCACGTGCTCTTCTACAAGCCACCATCACAAATCTTGGCCCGTACTAGTAGAGTGCGTTTAAGTGGTGTCTTGAAATCGCCCACCCAAGGCGGGTAATTGGGTTTGGGCGGGTAATTCAAGTGAAACAAAATTTATACGTACATATTTTTTTTTTATTTTTTATTTATTTAAAATGTTGCGGATGGTGTGAGCCACTTTCTGTAATTAAATTTATTTAATTTAAGTAATATTATATGAAAATAAGTTCTGTCATTAAAATTTAACCGTCATTAACGGAAATAATTCAAAATTTTAAAAAAGTTGTAAAATTGAAAAATTCGTGATCCGAAAAGTCCTTTTTCGGCTTTTCTTAATTTTAAGCAGTTTAATGAAGAATAAAGTATTAACATATATAGACCATTTGAAAGTAGACATTTCAACGGTTAATTGAGCACTTATTTGAACATCGAAATCCGAAAAAACACCAATAAAGTTGTTCTTGCAAAATTAGGGTATTTTTTTCGAAAAATGTCAATATCTAGGAAACCATTCGTTTTTCAAACCAAGAAAAAATCATGCTTATTTAACACAATACAAGGTATATTCTTACAAATTTTCATTTAAATTGAATTAATTTTACGTGAGAAAAAAATTAAAAACTGAAAAATCGGTTTTCCGCCATTTTCTTATAGAATTTGAAGTTATGTCAAAATATGTTATATACAAAAGTTATAGATTTTTTTATTATCTACAACTTTTGCATGAAGCGTTTTCCACTAGGAGGTCATGCTTCACCGCAAATCACAAAAAACCGTTTTCAACCCCTAAATAGCATCCCCATTTTAAGATTTCCCCTTTTTTCGTGTTTAAAAGTTTTTTTTTCTCTTAGTTATAGCCTTGACCACATTTAACTGCTGAGCCTTGCCTGCTATTAATTTTTTTTTGTTTTGAAGCATTTAAATCGTATTTGCACTAGCCTATATAGTCTTTTGTAATTTTTTTTGTAGTTCCTGTGACCTTTTTTGTCTAAAAAGTTCTTATTACTCACTAATTCCATCAATTTTTACTCATCCATTTTGACAACAATGGCAATGACAATTTCATATGATGTTTTTTAGAAATTGGCATGCAGTGCGAAGCAGTTTTTTAGAAATTAGCCTAAGACAAGGCAGCGCAGTGCAGTGCAGTGCAAGGCAGTGAAGTTAATGTGAGTTGCCACGTTCAGTTACAAGAAGTTTAAATTTCACTTCGCAGTGCTGCACTGCACTGCTTTTCAATGTAGTTCAGGCATTAACATGGGTAATAACCAGCAGCTAAAATTAATGTTATCAATGATGGTGATAGAAATTCTCTCCGAAGAAAAAAAAGCAAGAAAAAGAAGAAGTCTATGGACCAAAGAATGGCTCCTGAAACGGCAAAAATATTCTTATGCTAACTTATTAAAAGAGTTACAAGAGACATCCATGAGGGATTTCAAAAATTTCCTCAGAATGGAAGGAAAAAAAAAATACTATAAATTATTGGGATTAGCGACAACTCTCATCAAAAAAGAAAATAATAAGATGAGAGATAAAATTTCACCCAATGAAAGGCTCCCCGCCACTTTGCGATTTTTATCCGCGGGTCCATGTTTTGAAGATCTTAAATATTTAACCGCAATATTTCCGCAAAGTTTAGGAGTAGGAGTAAACATAACAGAGTCATAAAATTTGCAATAAGATTCAAGAATAATTTTTGTTCTATCTTTACCTCAAAGCTGGACAACATCGAACAACAACCTTTCTCCTACACTTTTTCGGCTTCCAAGTGCTAGGCTCTGCTTTACCTGTTCTTTATCCTACCGGGTTATGTAAGTTTTTTTATGAAAAAACCTGCAATGCAATAAATTAAATGATGCATATTTTGAGTGTAAATTGTGCAATTTTTCCTAGAAAAGGAAATATTAGTCCTCCCTGCAAATTGCCGTAAATTTAACAACAGCCCAAAACAAAACGAAACTAGCTGGGATGTGGGTTCGACCCTTTCGGTCCACACGATCAACTTCCCAGTATGATGGATGTTGAATATGTATATGATTGGATATTTTAATAATAAATGAACAATAGGCAACTTAGAATACATCTATAATACCGAGAATTTGTCACAATTGTTTATCAATATTTTCGCTAAAATTTCAAACTAAATGTGCGCACTTACAAGATTAGGATGACGAAAATGTATATAAAATTGATGTATTAATGTTTTTCGGCACCTCAATGAAGTCGATATAGTTTTTAGTTCGCGCGGTGCCGTGCAGGTACAAAAATCACTTAAGTCATTTAAACCAAAAACCGCTGGACCGAATTTTATAAAAACCTTTTCAGATTATATTGTCGCTAATACGCTTCGAACGGCACCTCACGTAAGTCAATATCTTTCGTGGTTCGGGCGATATCGTGCAGGTACAAAAATCGCTTACGCCGCTTAAACAAAAAAACGGCTGGACCGAATTTTATGAAAATCTTTTCAGATCATATTTTGGTTAATACTCTTCGAACGGCACGTCAACTAAGTCGATATCTTTTATAGTTCGCGTGATATCGTGCAGGTACAAAAATCACTTAAGTCATTTAAACCAAAAAACCGCTGGGCCGAATATTATAAAAATCTTTTCAGATTATATTGTCGCTAATACGCTTCGAGCGGCACCTCAAGTAAGTCAATATCTTTCGTGGTTCGGGCGATATCATGAACGTACACAAATCACTTACGTCGCTTAAACAAAAAAACGGCTCGACCGAATTTCATGAAAATCTTTTCAGATCATATTTCGGTTAATACGCTTCGAACGACACCTCAACGAAGTCGATATCAGTTTTGGTTCGCGCGATATCGTGCAGGAAAAAATGACCACATCCGTACGCACACACACACATACTTCCTCCCAATTTTTTGCTTAAAATGCTCCTGGGACCTTGAAAGATGAAAATACGTTGAAATTTTCGATTTCGATTTTCGGACCGATTACAATAACTTCCTATACTGGGAAGTTAATAAAAAAATTCCGATTTGCCAAGTTTGGGGATGTTTATGTTTTCAGAGATTTTAGAATTGTAGAAATGACATTTAGTACAGGAAAAATAGTAAAAATAGCGGAAATGATTGGGTACAGGCTGAAAATTGGCACGGAGATTCCTTTTAGGGTTCTTAATAAGGGGTTATAAAGTCTACCGATTTTCTACCCCGGGAACCTTTCTTTCTAGGGGGTTTTAGGGTCAAAATATCTGTTTTTTGCAAATGCATCTGAAACCGTAAGTCCTATCATAAAAAAATGTTCACAAAGTTTGTAGCTTATACGATTTTCTACAAAAAATGTTATTATACATTTTCCCGTACGTATTGCCATTCATGAGATATCACCGTTTTAAAGATTTAAAATATTCATATGAACTCATTCACGACTTGTATAGGTTTTCCGACGTTCAAGTTGGACTACTTTTCTAATTTTTTCAGGGGTCATTCCTGGATGTATTTGGAGGAAAAATGTGTTCTAGATAGGTGGCTAACCACTAAGATACAGTGTGTTCGCGAAAAACAATGTCTTTTTTTGTCATTTATTTAGAGTTGAATAACTCCTAGACCAATTATCGTAAACCAATATACTTAGACTCATCTTTTAGGTCAAAGTGTATTCTTTTATTTGATATAAAGATCAGGAACTTGAGTTGCTCCGTTTAGAAGATATGTAGGTTCAAAGCATGAGCGAAATGTTTAAAAGCCTAATGATATTTTTTATTCTAATTCACAAGAATAATTTACTATTTGCCGCTCACAAATAATCCAAATGCATCAAAATTTATTTAAATAATAGCTTTATAATTAAATAAAACGAGGGGATTTCATTAAAATTAAACTTCTGAAGGACGTGTTTCCATGTTCTTAACTAAAGAAGGATGAATTACAACCAGGGATCGTAACTGTTATAATTTACAATAGAAAAAATCAGAAATTAATACTTATTTTGAAATATATGATTTAAGACAACAGTAACAGTTAAATTTTAGCAAAAATAATAAAAGTTATTTTTAACTATAGTTTTTAACTTATTTACATATCCGCGCCGAAATTCCATACTTCCATAGTACTTCTAATCTTACATAGGGCTTTTCTTGTTCGTCCCTTGTTTTAGTCATCTTCCCGTAGCATAATTTTTCTAAAACATCTATAATATTTTCCCGGTTATAACAATTTTTTAGCTAATGGATGTAATTTACCAGAAGATTTTGTACAAACAGTCAATTTTTGTAAAAAGAGGAGCAGTGTTATTAATCTCTCCGCCCTGTCTCCCATGAGGGATTAAAGGAACATAAAAAAGAAGAAGTTATTAATCCCGTGTTTCTTCTTTCTACAATCCTTTTCTTATTACCCACTATAATAAATTGCATCTAATTACTGCTGCCAGACCTTTCGCTGGTACGTGCAACTTGCTGAGTATAGTTTTGCTTACATTTAAATATGTATAAATATAATAAAACCGCCTATTTTTTCCTGAAAGAACCGGGTTTCGAATTTCATAATTTTCTTTTAAAAACCGGTTTTCAAACCCTACTTCAACCATTTTGAAGTTTTGTCTCCTTTCGTGCGTTTTTTACTGATTTCCCCGGACTACTAGTACATACTTCTCTCTGATTAGGAATTTTGTTAAAATACCCCCACCGATGATGAGTTAATCTAGTGCTGATTACGAAGTGCGCTTCCAAGTAAATCAATTAAACATTTTCTGTAATTATCAAGTCAATCAACAAATAGTGCATTAAGTGCGCATACTCGGGCCACAGATCATTAAAGCAAATCAATTAACTTGCAGCTAAATGTTATTGAAATAATAATAATAATAAAATACCCGACAACTTGAATGAAATCAAGCATCCAACGTGTGTCGGCTACAGACCGAGATTCAATTACTGCATTCGCTCCGACATTCAGGGGCGTAAAATAAATTTGATAACAATGCTAATTGCCATGCGCGAAAAGCTTGTTGCATCGAATCAAACTTAATTACACAATTTAATTTTAGAATTGAGATCATCAAGACCTCCAGAAAATGGGTTATTTAACAAAATGCAACATTCCAGCAATTTTAAATGCATTTAATTACACCCAAACAAAATTGAATTAATGCAAATGCCTAATCCAATGATGCGCTTAAGTGTTTCTAATGCCACACAAAATACTTGACATTGAATGACGCGGATGAATATTAATTGTATTAAAGCACAATTATCGCACTTAAGTATGTTGTTACAAAAAGATACACATCTTACGCAATGTAATGAAAATTACGCTTAAGAGGTACTTACGCCCCGGAGATTCTTAATGATCAATAAAATGTTAAATTAAGAGACATCTAGACGTCAAAACAATGCATCAAAGCAGCTCTAACATCAAGTGAAATTAATGGAGTTAAGCGTGCTTTAATAAAAATGGGGTTTTATGTGTACTTTAGAGTTATGACTGCATTTAAGCTAATTTGTCATGGCATTTGGTTAACATGCATCTGGTGATATATGTATTTCACCATTTCACCGTCAAGTTTCTCGGACGAATAGGGACGAGATTGTTGGCATTAGTGCTGAGACATTATGCCTTTACACACTTTAAGCAGGTAATATATTTTCGAAATTGCGTCCATGACCAAAATTACCACTTTTTTTTATGAATTTTGAGATAATATTTAATATTATCTAGTGCGAGGAAAATTGTATCCTATACTAATGAAACAGTGCTGTTTACAGCTGCAGTGTTTTATTTTATGAACTTGTGTAAATTATAATTGGTAATTTTAGCTTGCCATTTGTTATGTAAAATAGCTATTTTTTCTTTACGACTTTTAGCGGAAAGAAATGTGTTTTAAAATAAGACTTTTAATATTATTATGCTTCAATTGGGTTTAAAGAAATAATGATCGTTTGTAAACTTTAAAATTTTCAAAAATTTAAAAAATCAATTTTGTAGGATAATATTTATTACCATGCAAAAAACCATTCTTTACATTTTTTTTTTAAAGATTATTTCTTGTAAATGTTGGCCGCAACTGTGGGTAACTAACATGGTCCATTCTGAAGCTCCAATTTTCGATGACGCGTTTGAGCATATCGAATGGTATTTGGCTAGTAAGTAATGTTGGCTTCCATTCCTCAATCGTAGCCGGCTAATCTGTAGTTCTATTTCTTGTTTGTTGTTGAGGGGCGCCTTGGCGGGCACTGCGACCTATTTTGCTTGGGCTACTGTGCCATCCCCGTCTTTAAAAACCATCAAGGTTAAGGCTTCTAAGATAGCCTAAAACTAATTTGGGGTCCTATCCCAAATCTCCCTGGGAGTATCGAAGTCACGATGGAGAAAGCTATTTTCCTCGTTGTAGCCTCACAGTTGCACAGCAAGTGCTCCGCAGTTTTGGGAGCTACCCCGCAGAACCGACAGCAAGAATCGGCCACCAGACCTATTTTGTTTAGATGGTAGTTTAGCGAACAATGACCCGTCAGGAGCTCTGTTATTATTTTTAGCTTTACTTGAGATATAGAAGTTTTCCCGCTTTAGTTTATCGATTTAGATAAATCTTAAGGCTGACGAGCACGCTGCGTCCTTGTCCAGCTATGAAGAAACAGCTGCTCGACCAAGCAAGCTACAGCTTGCTAAGCTACACAAAGCTTCGGGACCGATAGGTGATGAGTTTGCGCCTGCTCTAGCCCGATTGTCGGTAATACACAGTAGCGTGACACTGTTATTCCTGCTGAGGGATTTAAAGATTGGAGACCATCCAGGACAGTCTTTGATAACACACTATGAGATTTAATGGCATCGAATTATCGTCGTAAACGGTTTGTCAAAGTCAAGAGTGGCAGGAATGGTATCGGACAGTGGTACCATTTGCTCCAGGTTTAGCTCCTTGAGGATGGATAAATGATCCAGAAGGTCTCCTGGTTCTCCTGGAGAATAGTTCCCGTAGACACAGCGCCCCGCCAGGACCTGCTTTTTCACTACTAAGTGTAGCGAAGGGAGGTTCAGTAGGGCCTCCATACCCGCAGTCGGACAGGTACTTTTAGCCCCTGTGATACCAAAATACAGGCCAGTGAATGCACCTTGGGCAGCTAAATCATAGCATCCTTTTGTTTGGTCTTGACCTACCATGCGATGGATGCATACGTGACCTTTCGGCCGTCATATATAACCAAAACATTAACCTAGGTTTGAACCCCCAGGTTTTTCCTGCAAATTGGCCACAAATATGGAGAGATGAAATTGCCTTGGCAGTTACTCTCTCAATTTGGGGTTTCCCAAAGAGCTATATGAAAAAGATAAATGCTTGAAAAATTCGAAATACATTGAACAGAATAGATTAATGACTTCAAGGCACATCACGTCAACATATAGTTTGACACAAATCATGCCGTTCCGTTATGTGACGTTGACGTTCCGTAAAGTGCGAATCGACCTCATACCGTTAGATCCATGACGGGTGTCTCAATCCCCGGTATGTCTCGCTGCACCCATAAGTAAATAGTAGCCAATAAAAACCATCAATTGACTTAGTATTTTTCGAAATATGAATTTTTCCCAGATGAAATGCATCAAAGAACGGGTCCATGGGTGTTGAGACGGCCGTCATGGATCTAACGGTATATTTAGTATACTATATTGCTTATTATATTCTACCTATCATACCCTTCCCCATG
This sequence comes from Thereva unica, assembly GCA_949987705.1. NCBI lineage: Eukaryota > Metazoa > Arthropoda > Insecta > Diptera > Therevidae > Thereva > Thereva unica. The sequence continues at coordinate 187,533,939 of OX465281.1, forward strand.
TCAAGGGAGTTGTGAAGAAAGTAGTAACCCACTCTCATGAGATGGCTGCCATGTATCTAACGGTATATTGAAATATACTATATTGCATATTGTATTCTAGTTATCATACCCTTTCATTTGATACCCATGTCGAAAGGGTTGAGAAGAATCGAGAGTGATAATCTGCCCTCTTGAGACGACCGTCATGGAGTATACTAAATTGCTTATTGTATTCTACTTATACTCTTTCATTTGATACCCGTATCGAGGGGTTTTGAAGAAAGTGGTAATTCCTCTTGAGACGGCTGCCGTGGATCTAACGGTAAATTGAGTGTACTATATTGGTTATTGCATATCAGTTTTGTTTCAATAGCGTCATGGCCTACCTATTATTTCACAGCTGCGTAAATTTGAAATTGTCATTAAATGGAATGATTCAATTTAATGACAATTTTACATTTACGAAGCTGTCACACAATAGGTAGGCCATGAAGGTATTGAAACTACCCTGAAGTGAAAATTCCCAAAATTAATTTTTTAGTTTTTTCAGCTGTTCCTTTTGGTTGAGAGTTTAAAAAATAGCCTACGACCTATTCTCAGACCTACCAAATATACACAAAAAATTCAAAATTCATAAAAATCGGTCAACCCGCTTCGGAGTAGTGCGATAACAAACACTGTGACACGAATATATTTAGTTTTGCGGTCATCTGGATAATAACTTTGCTTATTACAAAATATTTAATCAATATGTCAGTGATCATATCAAAGTTATTTAGTCATAGTTTCCTTCTTATTGTTGAACGAAATTCGTAACGAAAGTTTACACCATAGAATCTACAGAAACTCGATAGTTGTACAAACTAGAAATTATTGTGTAAAGCTTTTTTCCACATCATGAAAAATTTCTCTAGTCATTAAGAATACAGAAACTTAAAATTGAATTATTGTGCATCTCAAAAACGAAAAGACAAACCAGTAGTTAGTTGCAAGCAGATGATTTTGTCACAATAAAGCAGGTTATCAAAAGTTCATCGATTGTTTGCTACTATAAGCAGAGATTGTGAATCAAAAACACTATGAGTCAACTTTGTATCTGTACACTTGGCTTAAATCAACAATAAAAGTATCTCAGATTGATTTATTGCAAATTAGTAAATACCTATTAGATTTCACACAGTCTATAAATTTCACAACAATTTCTAGATTAAAAAAAGTAAGTTTTTAATGCGATTAAATTCCACGTAAATGTTAAATTCCATTCTGAAGTACGTAATCTTAAATTGCTCAGAAGTTGAACAAAAGTTTTTCTCGGCCTTAGATAAAAAAAAAGAAATTACAAAAATCTAGGTTTTATTGCCGAAATCAAAATTTGATAAAACAAAGTTCAGGAATCCCAAGTCTGAAAGTGAAATCGATTAAATGCCGAGCAATCAAGGCTTTGTAGCACTTTTATTGTTTTTCGATCGTTTTGTTGCTGGAAAATTGTGGTTAATCAAGAAGAGTATTGTTTGGTGAGTTTTTAGAAAAATAAGAAGAATTTTTCTATCGTAAACACCCACTCATCTGGGGCCACTTAACATAGATTAAACATAAACTCTTATGGATTGCACATAGAATTTTGTTTACGTTATTGCCATTAATGTGGCTGCTTGCGTTATTGTATTCTACTGTTTGGTAAGTTATCATGAAGAATGTTTTGCGATTTAAGAAATTTTTAAGAACTATTCCTTTCATGCTCTCATAAATCGGGAAGAATGATTTTTGAGAGACTTGCCTGGTGACAGGAATATCGTAGTGTAATTGAATTTTGTTGTAGATAACTTTGTGGTATACATATTTTAGGATATAAAATATAGAAATAATTTTTAGTCTACATATGATAAGCACTTACATGGGAAGTACTTACCATATCGAACAGAATGGATGAATTCGCCATCTCCAGAATATTAACAATACCTAGAACCAGGTTTGGTAATACAATTATACACAAGAATGCTTTGCCACCAGATGACAGCACCATAACCAAATTGATGTAAGACGTTATCGAGGAACGATCTCGAACATCCAGCGATCTAAAATTTGAAAATCACCACCTAGTTACTGCATGTTGGGAGATGCATGGCGCCTCGCGCTGCCCTTTAAATTGACAATCGTGTCACTCATCTCTCCATTACCAACTTTATTTCTAGAAATCTAGTGACGATCTCGGTTGCGGCTCCCACCGCCAATGGATTCCAAGTAATAGTACTTGCGTTCGCCTACTTTCCAGGGATGTGGCAATAGTGCCACCCCATGAGGTTCAAGGTTCTGTCGCAAGACGAACCGACAAAACTCCATCTGGGGGAGTACCGATGTAAAAGAAAGGGGCGAGTGTCTTCTTGTTATGGATACCATATAATTGCAAGTAGAGGATGCAAACCCACTTTTATCATTGCACTTAGTAGAGAGGAGGTGTTGGACCTCACTTTCACGAGCAGGCTTCTCTCCGACAGGATTGAAAACCGGCGTGTTCTGGATGAGGCCTCACTGTCGGATCATCTGCACATTAGATTTGACATTACGGGCCTCCCACATATCCGCACTTCTTCTTTGGTTCCTAAGAAAATAAATTGGTCTAAGTTTCAGGGGCTTGTGGCCTCGAAATTAGACCTGCTTGCTGCTTCTATCAGCTCAGTGTATTAACTGGAGAATGCGATCACGCAGTTTACTGCAATGCGTACAGATGTTAAGAGATTGCTCAGTCAAATCGAAAAAGCCTTCCTCGCTCAAGAAACAGTTTTATGTGCATTCCTGGATATCGAAGATGCTTTCGACATTGATGATTGATTGTATGTATCTCTAGAGCACTGGCTCTCAGTAACTTGGATCTTCACACGATTGAGTTATTGAATGCCATCCTTGAAGATCGCGACATTTCTTCTACTCTAGGTGTCTCCACCATTAGTGTTTATTTATTTATTTATTTATTTTATTTAGTCTACTGATTACAATCTTACAGACTAAAAAACTTACAAATTCCAAAAAGGCTATTAAGGGCTGCCCTCAAGGTGGAGTCTTATCCCCCTACTCTGGTCACTAGTTGTGGATGAACTTTTGACCAAACTATCCGAATCTGGTTTCATTGTCATCGATGATCTTTCCATCATTGTCCCTGGGAAGTTTGACTTGACCATTACAGAGGTCTTGAGAACAGCACTCCGAGAAGCTCAAAGATGGTGTACCAAGGAGGGTCTGTCAATCAACCCAAACAAGGCTGTCCTGGTACCTTTCTCCAAAAGCTACAAAGTGGACCCAGATCCTATCTGTATCCAGGGTACCTCATTTGAGTACTCAAACTCATTCAAATATTTGGGAGTAAAGTTAGAGACAAAACTGGAACGCTCAATTTGACTACGTCATCAGCAAATCCACAAGGGCAATATGGGCCTGCAAAAGGTTTCTGGGTAACACATGGGGTCTTACACCATAAATGATGTACTGGATGTACAAGATGATCGTTAAACCTGTGGTCACTTATGCCGCTATTGATTGGTGGCCCAAGACTAAACAGGTTACGTCCGGCTTGCTTACCTCTCCATTACCGGAGTTATACGAACCGGTCCCACAGCTTCAATGGGGGCAATCATTGGCGCGTATCCGATCATATGGTTAGTGAACTACGGTCCTAAAAGAAACTCAGGGCGATTATCACGGATCGTTCTGAGTGGGAGGAACTTATTCATCCTGGGGATCCAAAACATCTCAAAGATGGAACATGGCACAGGGTTTGGTGTCGCAGGACCCAACTCCGTCTCGAGTGGCCTTTTGTTTTCCAGACTGAAATACGAGTACTTGCTATTGCGACTTGCGCTAGGCTCAGCCTTGAGAAAGGTCTAAAAGGCTCCAACATTAAAATCTTTTCTGACAGCCAAGCTGCCATCAAAGCGAAGAAACGTCAAAACTTCTTCCAGAGTATGACCAGAAGAAATGAGGCCTCGCTCTCCTTAGCCACCTATTTTGACATTTTGATAATAGTTAGAAGCTAAAGGGCAGAAAAAAACAAAATATGTTTGTGAAGCCAGTTTTCGCAGAAGCAGGACGTGATTGAAGGCTGTGATGTTTATGAAAGCCAGATTGTCATATTTATGTTTATAAGGTTGAGACGCTCACAATATGGAATTATTGAGTGGCCATCAGCTTTTCAAGGAGTTTTGCCAGAAATGGAAGAATTCTGTTAGCCCGAAAATCGGAGGGACTGGTAGGGAGAAGGGCATTTGGGTATGATTAAAACATGGTTCCAGGTCGAGGAAAACTTTGGTACCGTGAGACAGGAGTTGAGAAGGTGAGTTAAAATAGGCAATAGACGAGGTATGTATATTCTCAGGAGACCAGGTGAAATCTACTGTAGTGGGTGGGGCAAGTTTACGTCAGATGAGGGGGCGCGATATTCATTCTTTCGTAAATTCCATTTTCGAAAAGAAACGATTCGCAATTAAGTTAGTTGATTGATTCATTGATTGAATGAAGAAATCGTGCAAAGGAAATGACCACACCTTTCGAGGTGCAAACGAGAATCTAGCCAAACAAGCGCCTGACTAGAATCCGCAAGGAACTCATCGAGTTTGAAGACCTAGAACAACGTGAATGAGAACCGTATCAAAATAGGCCACAACAAGAGGACAACTATGGGCATTAAAGGAGCAGAAAAAAATACTCTTGCACTCATAAAAAACTATCTCGCTGTTGACCAAAGAAGTATACTTGCTTGTAAATATGTTTGGTTTCTCTGCTCCTCCATCACACTCAATTTTGTTTCATGCGGCATGGTCAAGCTCAGGAATCAACCTTTGTACCACTAGTCCGTCATGTCGTTCAACTCATGGTGCAATGTCTAGTAGTAAGCCTAGCCTGAAGATAGAAAATAAAGAATATGAATGGTTAAAGGTAGTCTGGTTGCATAAGGAAGAGGCAGTGAGCGGAGCGTTTGCACTCTTGGATGTTGTAGGAGTTCATTTTTTAGCAGCTGGGTTAGTCACAAATGTTAGGGCTAGCGGTAGACAGTCTTGTTGGAGTGTTATGCCTCCTGAAACAAGTGAATACCGCTAACTAGCCGACAAAGGCCGTGACACCAACAGTACCAGACTACCAAGAGGACTAGGAGGTGCACCGACAGCTAGGTGAGGAATAACCGACCTAAGCGGACTTTTGGTACCCTATTATTAACCGGTTAAGCCGGGATGCCTTATTAGGACTTTATTTTGAATTGTTACAGAAAGAAACATTGCTTGGATTTTTATCTATTAAGCCGGTCACTCGGTGGAAGCCGAGAGCTAATTCTCTATGGCAGGCTGTGAAGTTTCATCATTGCTCTTTTTTTCTTTTTCACATGTTGGAACCTTCTAGTACAAAATATTTTGTTAAATCTTGTTGAACCTCGCACAATTTTCCACGACGGGCCGCATGCACGGTTGGCCACCCGTGGTCTAGAATATCAATTAAAAATAAAAACTTCTGCATTTTCCATCCTCTATAAATTGCAATTGGTTTCCACCGGTAACCTCAGCTTCATCGCTTTTTTCATTTCTGGAGCACTTTTTGAGAATGCCCTGCAGGCCTATATGCGAAGAAAACCCAATCTCCGCTGGAAGGACGGCGTAGACCAGGACGCTCCAGGACTGCCAAACTGGATAACATCGGGATATCGATCTTTATCAAGGCCCCGACTATTTTGCTTCACGTTTCGGTACGGATGCTTGGATTACTTGCCGATGTAAATTTAGAACACTTACAACTTGCACATTTACACAATTTTAACAAAATTTGCAAAATATTTTGATTCTGTTAGAATTACTCAGGCTTGACATATTTGGTAGTAGTGTTGAGCAAAATTGATTTTGACAGTTTTGTCTTGGGCTTGGACATTTAGTACACCTGCACATCAATGCAACTAATGTAAATGTATGTATTCCTATGTCCCTTGATATTCGTGGGTAGGATTTGGGTACTGGGATGTACAGATAGCATAGAAGAAGATCTATGAATCCTAGGTATGTATAAGAAATTTGAGACTTCAAGACAGGAACCGACAATCGTGGAGGACGATGTTGCACGAAGTCAAGACCAAAAACAGGCAGTGGAGCTATTTATGATATTTGGGTGCATATATACACGCATATAGTAGTAGTAGTAGTAGGTCATTTTTGAAGTGGGAAATTTCAAAAAATTGACAAAGGGACAAATGTACTGCCTAGCATAAGTCCTGCTCAAGTCTTACCGTATAGAATCTGTTAATCAAAGAGCTCACAGAGCTATTGTAACTGTGTATATGTAGGTTCTAAAACGAGTATTCTATTAAGACGCGATTTTCAAGATTCAACAATTTCAGATACAGACCTATTTTTATTAAGTAGCATTTCAAAGTTAACACACAGCTACAATTTAAAAAAAAATTTGGGGCCATTTTGTCAAAATTTTCGTTAAAAATATTTTTTCAGAACTGAATTAATCCAAACTCATTGAGCTCTTGGAGGGGAATGTCCCTCATTTCCCCCCTTGAATCTCCCACTGGTAACACGAGAAGCTGCAGAGTTCCGTTTATCTGGCAGAAGAGACTTCGTTCTTAATGCGTTTTTCTATTTTATCGATAGATAAAATTATACAACACCAGCCAAATACAAAAATAGCCATAAGCCTGCCCTTAACTGCAATCCTTAAAATGAGGAAAATTTGCATTAAATTGAGTTTTAGTGGGCCCTCTGCATGCTTATCCTAAAAGCCACGAACCATTTAGCTAAATGATAGAAATACACCCTTTTTAGTAAATATCCACAATATACATATTTAAGTGAAGCAAATAAATTAATTTAAGATAACAACTCAGGTGTGATCTTCCACAAGAAATCCTCATTTTATTTGCTCAAGGCAAACATCTTATCACGCGATTTTGTAATTACAAGATAAACAACTCAAATACCTTTGAGCAGTGATTAACCAACGAAAGCGGATAACTAAAGTGGAGACTAACTGACAACAAAGTATTATGTAGAACTATCCTACCGCTGTTACTCATTTAAGAGCAAAAACAAACTAACGAGCACAAACTCCCCCAAGTGCCTTTCGTCTTGTCAATTGAAGCTGACAACTTAAGTGCCGTCGGTCAATCTGAACTTTCTTCGTCAATTGACCGGACAAGCGGGCAAATATTTAGCTGCTAACGTGCAGCCGCCGGCCGCTCTTCAAATATTTGCGCAATGCTCTTCAATTGACTCATTATGGAGTGATAATTACCGCGCTGAAGTGAAGCAAGCCCTCGGCATTGTTGTTTCCGCGCGAAGTTTTTCTAGTGTCCCCAGCTCGGCTAGCTAGACAATCTCTAGTTGCTAGTGATGACGGGAAGCATTTCTCCATGTTTTTTTTTCTTCTTTCGGATTACGCAAGTCCAGAACAATTTCAACTTCAACCGATTTGTCAACGGATTGATTTAGCACAATCCTGGGGCATGTGGGTGGGTCGGTGGGGCTGTTGGCTGCCGACTTTTAATTGTGACTGCGTTAATATTTTCAATCGGGCTTCGGGCTGAGGTTGGCTAAGAGCTTACGTAAGCCAGAACAGAAATCCGAGCTGACATTGAGCTAATTCAGAGCGAGTCTTGTAATCGTTTGTACGACACGATGCAATGAGTGAGTTTAAAAGTGAAACACACTGGGGAGCGTTGGGTTTCCTTCAGGTGCCCGATGCCAGTTCGCGATTTATAGGGCTGATACAAACGAGAGGAATTTGCATACTAAGATCATTCCGTAGAAATTAGATATGTTTTATGTTTTAGGCGAATTAAATATGCTGAAAGATGATATCTTCCTATTTCCACTGGCAGATGTGCATTTTCGTTGTGAAATTGGGGGGTTGGTAAAAGAAGTCAGTGTTTTAGAACGCTAAAGTTTCCTCTTCCAGTAGTCTCTACATTTTCCTACCTCTCTCCAATTTCTTGTACGAAGATTTCTTCAACTTCTCAAAGAATTTTTCAAGCTTCTTCAAATTCGAATGGTCCAACCTTAAGACCTTCAGCGTCGAGCTTTACCTACAAGAATAATGTCTCACAACTATTATTTGGTACTTTTCGGTAAAACTCAGGTGGAAAAGTACTAAAAAAAGACGAAATAGAGCCAAATTCAACATTAAAAGTACTTATAACTTCAAAAGTAAAAGCCGTAGCAAAATAGTTGTGAGACATTATTCATAGGAAATTGTTCAATTGTTCCAATTTTGTAAAAAAAAGTATTGCTTAGTTACATGTTTTTTGGAGAAATAAAAGATTAAATTTTAGTAAAAACAAAACAAAATTTTTACTTTGACGACTCATAATTCTGGACGTGGGTGGAAACTTTGACTTTTACAATTTTAGATAGGTGGAAGTATTCTGCGTAGATTACTGCCATATTCATGAAAATATCTAATAGGGTGACAAAAATATAGGGTAATATGTAACAAAAAAATTTTCAAAACGCCCTAGCGGCTAAACCGTTAGGATTTCTCCTCCCCCACTTACACGATTTTTTGTTCGTCTATCCAAGACCTATACGCAACCAGGCGTTTCGACATTTTAACTGATACACCCTGTAAAATTCGAATTCATCCTAGCCGCGAAACTGGCCGGAAGCAAGCTTTTCAACCAGAAGTGTCGTAACCTTCGCGGTTGACTTTTTACTCGCTGAGTCGTGGACATTTGGCCAATAACTTATTTGAGAGATATTTTATTGCCCGTATTTCTGCTATTTGCTACATTTTCATTTGAGCAACCGTTAACGAAATGTGCAAAAAATGGCGTTATCAATTATTTCAGTCACATGCAGAGCGAACTTACTTACCGAGCATTAACCCAAAAAAGGTAAAATTATACGAGTTAATCGAAAAAAACTGCATTCAACCCGCACCATGGTTGAACTTTGACCGGCCATTACTTTGAGCTGAATCAACTGAGAGTTTTGTAGATACTTTTTTTATTATCCACAACCTTGCCATTGATCATTTTCAGCTATCATTGAAAGCAAACGAGTTATTTATTATAAACAAACTAAATCTTTTTCAAGATGGCGGCTTTTCCAACGCACTGCGACCCGACCCCACAAACTCGGGTTTTTCACTGGCAGATGTACCCGAACAACTACCAAAAAAAATGAATACTTCGTAAAATGGAATTTCGAGCACTGGACTATATAGCTATTTGTTCTACTTCAATTTGATTTACATAGAACATAGTCTTTTAAAACTTTCCCCAGCAGTACTTTCAAAATTTTGTTTTGAAAAACCGATTTTTGAAGTGAAACTTCCCTGCTCTCGTTCTGGGGATTTTTAATTGATTCGAGCAGGTACGAGTGAATTCAGAAAACAGAAACGAAAACAAGAAAATGGAAGTTGCCTTCTCACTGGTTTACAAAATAACGAGAAAAAAACTCTGAACCAAATTAAACACAACAAAACACAAACAAATTTACATACTACCTACATATCTATATAATATTTTTGGATTTTAAGAAGAACAAAGGGGAACTTCCCAGACTGCTTTAACCAAGTAATTGACAGCCACAGCCATGATAGCAATTAAGTGATGCCATATAAACAAATTCTACCAAGCCAACAGGAAAATATTTACACTTTATTTAAATTTGTACATAGATAGCGCAGTCATCGGTAAAGTAAAAATGAGAAGTCGGTTATTTAAAAAAATAGGATTGTGTATTACCTATTAAAGATAAAGTTTTTGTAAAAGCAGCGAAATGTTTTTTGTTTTGTCCTTTAGTTACCACAAATCAGTTGTTGTATCCTTCTTGCCAACATCAGTAATTCCATGTTCTTATGTATACTTGTATGTATATTTCCTTGTCATATCAAGGCAAGCAGTAGTTTGTGGAGTTCGTAGTCGAGTCAAACAACTAAAGCATTATTTACGCATAAACATCGCAAACAAGGGCCTCGATTCCCGAAAACGACGGATCGGGAACTCCCGCGGTGATTGAGATTCCCTTCACGTGAAGTTCACGGTTGCTAGCGATGCTTCAATACGCCGGGAGTAGTGCCATATAAACTGCGGAATTAAAACTCCGAAAATAAATCAGCTGGCTTTTTGACATATGGGAAATGTGATTTGGGAAAAAACAATCACCGGAAATATTTTCGATAAACTACAAGTTTGTCAAATTATTAATAAACTAATGAAATCCTTTTTTGGGGAAACAAACAATTACCGGAAAGATGTTGAATAAACTAATTATTTTTAAATTTTTTTAAATTCCTTCTTTCTATAAATTTAAAAAGCAAACAATTATTTTAAAAAATTTCTAAGTTAAAATAAAACCACCAAATAACAACTTCAACTTCAAAAGTTTTATTCGATAAATCCATGAAAAGTTACAAAAATTGTACAATAATAGAAAATACTACCCATAAGGGCAACCGTAAAACTAAATGAAGGGCACTTAAACACTTTAAGTTATAATGAAAGTAATAGAATACTGATGTTAAGCAAGCCAGGTGAATAGTCTGGCTGTGAGAATGTCACCAAATAAAACAAAAAACATCAACTTATGTACTTGTACATGTTCAAATATCACTACAAGTGTAATCCGCTAAAATTTTCCCGCGGATGTCAAATGTCAAATTCTATCACGCAAATCAGCAATCGCGTATTGCATAATCGCGTGAGTCTTCACTCCGAATTTTTTCGGAAATAAATTCAGCAACCGCGGAATAGGGAATCGCAAAGTGTCAAATCCGCACTCACTTCCGACTCGCCCGGATTCGGGAATCGAGGCCAAGATGTTTTTTTTATAAAATTTATACGATTTATCACCCTTTTATAAGCACTATAAGTAATATTTAATTTGTAACCGGTAACTACAATATAAACAATTTAGTATTCCATGAGTTTTCTTTCCTTCGCGCGGAAATAATTTATTGAGACCCTTTAAACCCTACTTATAACAAAAAGAAATGGAATGCATTAATCAAGGCGAGCCGTTAATAGTGTGATGATTTATGCCCCATCTGTTTGTTAGAAGTTGAATCAACGGTTATTAACGACTTTGTTAAGGAAAAAGCTTCGTATTTTCTCGCCATTTTAAAGATGTTTCTAATATACTCGTATGATGTAAAGCTCTGAAAGTTGGCTTGGATATACATATAAAAGGGACTTGCAACGGCAACAGTTTGATTTGAAAAGCGATGAAAGTAAAAGTGAATGATGATAATAGTGACCTAATGAATGTGATAAAAGTGACCTAAAGCGAAAATAAATATTATTATAATTAAAAAGCGATAAATATAATTGAATAGTGTGAGAGTCAAAAATTCTGTAGGACTCGTGGTCTTCGAAATACACTTAAGAAAAACCATTGCTCACCACTCAAAACAAGATTGCAGAACTCGTTTTTATACAGCCAACCCCTACCCAAACCCTCCCCCCCCCCCCCCCCATTGCACAAAAAAAATTCTGTGGACATAAAATGTTCAGAAGGCTTTTTTTATACCACTTTACTGGACTAAAAGTCTAGTTCGCCTAGACGACATGCAGCGGGCTTTGATTAAACGGCATGGCCTAACACCAAGTTGGTTAGTGTAAGTTACATTAAGCTAATGAAAACCTTTTTGAGAAATCAGACAAACCATTAAAAAAATAGATTGTTTATAATTTTCCTTGATAAGAATATTTATAAAATTGAAAACAAGAAGGATGCTAAAAATACCAGTGTTGCACATTGGTAAAAAGTCGGAACTCGTATGTTTTCAAGATGAACTTCTTAAAGTATAAAAATAAACTGTTTACGCTTCCAGACTATTTGTCTTACTTAGTTGTAAGCCTAGCCTATATTTGGAGTCGGACGTCGCAAAATCCTCCAATTAAGACGTTCAGCAAAATATGAAAATATGAATTAATTAAGAATATCAAAACATCTTCAAATATTGTACACAACACAACGCATCCAAAATAGTTCCACGCTACGCAGTTTTATTCAAAGATAATTCGGATTAAGCCATATATAATAATTAAGTCACCGTGACTCACATAAAATTATTCACATTTTCGCAAAAGAAATTCGTACATTCGAAAAGATTAGATCATTCGCCCCATGAGGTCGTCATCGTGTTTGTTGTTGTTGTTGTTGTTGTCTTCAGGTGACAGCACTGCTTGGATTATCTTACATTAATAAATCTTGCAAGGCATGCAAAACGGCAAAACAAAATCCACAACACAGCAATAAAAATAAAAATAAAAAAAGATTAGGGGAAACGCCGCCTTTTCATATTGTTTTTGTTTTGGCCATTATACTTGCGGCAAAAGTACTTTCACAGCGTCTTAAAATAGGACTCTCTTGACAGGTACAATGTCATTAGGCTTGAGATTCGGAATGAACTGAAATGTGCCCGTCTATTTCTAAAGGTGTACGTCAACGGGTTAAATTAATGCATTTAACAACTTGGCACTGGGCGCATTATTTTCAGATTAGATCAGACGATCTTAAGGCTACGGTGGCTATAACACTAGGGGAAGTTTGGAAATTCGAAGTGATTTTATAAACAAAAGCAAATTAATGGCGCCTAATTTGTCGAAGGGGATGCTTAAATAAAAGTGAAGTAATCGAAACAATCTGCACTATTGATAGAAGTTGGGGCGTCTTGTGAATCACAACACAATTGACAAATTTTAAAAATATTCAAACAAGTTTATTTGCTTAAGCCGCTGCAGCAAAAATAAACTAGTGGGATGTTGTGCCTAGAGACTAGCCACTAATTACGCTTTTTCATGGTATTCTTTCTGTTGAATAACACTTCAGATTGGATGACAATATATTAAGTGGAGATTGATCCGCACTCACTTCCAAGCCGCCGGATCTGGGAATCGAGGCCAATAATTCGAATGTGTCAAATTGAAAAAAAAAGCACATCACACATGTAAACACTATAGAAAACGAATCTAAACATTTTTCTTTGGATTGGAGGAAAATCTAAAGGCCCCCATACACGGTCAAATTGGCTGTACAACCAGATTTTCATCAAACCTATAAGCGCAATGTATTTTGATCGGCCGACCGGCCCACAATCGATAGTTTTGGTTGTACAACCGCACTTCGCTGTACAACCAATTGGACCGTGTATGGGGGCCTTAATGTGGTGCACTTTGCACAACAGAATTAGGTGCATTATTTTACTTAAACATACATGTCTTATTGTTAAAAATTCGGCTTACCGCACCCTAGTTTGGCCATGGAGATTCATAACTATCACACTGACCAATGCTATATATAATTAATCTTGAAAAGTTTTTGTTAAAGGCTTATGTAGGTTATAAGTTGTGAGACTGCGTAATCTAAAACTTAACAAAGTATTTAACAAACACTACAATATAATCATCATAGCTTAAAAAAAAGGAAATCAAATGTAAACAATAAAATTCTTTGATTCTTCACACACGTCATGGTATATTTCTTTATTCAATATAAACAATAGTTTTTGAGCTGCAAATAAAAACTATATGCCATAATTTCGTAGGCTTCAAGTAGGCTTCAGACGGACAGACGGACAGACGGACAGACGGACAGACGGACAGAGCCTCTGTATAAGCTTTTTTTTTTTTGAAAAAGCTAAAACTAGACTATTCTTTCATGTCACAGCAAACGCAGCTCAGGATTCACCAGCCCGTCATGTTGTTGATCACTCTTGCTGCAAAATGTAGTAGTAAGCATATGTTTTTCTTTATACAGTTAACAAAAATTTTAAAGAATATTTTTTAACCAACATTCATAGGTACGATAATTAATATTTCCATTCATTCATTCATCATTTATCGTATCCTCTCTTTCGCAAACGCAATAGATCTACCCGCATCGCAACATTTGAGCTATTCACTACATGAAGTGCTACCAATACAATGGCACCTCGCCTCATTTGAAGTGAGACATTGTACTGGTTCAAAAGTAAAAAGAGGCTCCTCTTACAAACTCACTTTATTATCGTGTCCTACCCAACACTAGTAAGCTTAGTTCGAAATTTTCTTTCAATCGTATTTCTTGGGTTAATCTAGTCCTAGTGTTATAGGTATAAGATTGCCGTGGAGTTAGGAAAGCTTTTATTTCTCTGGAGCAATCGCCATGATAGTAGCATTGGAATTTTTTCAGGGGTACTGCATTCCCACGGTGGGTGGCTCAAAGGTTGGATAGTGGAACAAAAGGCGTCGTCTCAAGATGGCTTCAGAAGCTTTTTTTTGTGATACGGTGAGACTTAGGAGTCCCCCTTCGTACTACTAATCCGTCATGTAGTTCAAGTCATGGTGCAATGGAAAGTAGTAAGGATGATCTGAAGGATAGAATAGAAAGGATAGGTTAGGGGCCTAAAGGGTGCATGAGTAGGTGTCGAAGAACCTTGTGTGAACTCAGAGATGTTATATGAACTCGGAAACACCGACTGCGGAAGACAATTCCACAGTCGAGTTGTTCTATTTATAAACGAACTTCTATACCGTAATGTGCACGAAGAGAAGGGCTATAGTATGTGGAGATGAGCCAAGCTGCAACCCAATAAAGGGGTTGTATAACTTACTTTCGTAGACTATGGGAAAGCGCTCGACTCAGTTAATCTTCTTCTTGACGCTCTTTTAATTCCTCATAGGGCTCACTCAGTTAAAAGGAGCTTCATTTGGCAGGCACTATGGCAACGTGGACTGCCTGATAAAATAATAGAATTCATAAAAGCCCTATTCAGCAATTCCAAATGCAGAGTTCTCCATAATGGAAAATTATCCGACAGCCTTAAGCCCTGACCTAATATTCCGTACCGTACCGTAACCGTAAGTACCGTAACCTACGAACATAAGTGTTCATATGGCACCGACCTAAATTGACTTAATAAACTTGCCGAATGTTCGTTAAATTCTCGAATGGTCCGTAATGGTGCCGTAACAATGGCACGAAACCTTAGCATCCGTTAGCTATTTAAAAAACTTGTTCACATTTTAACAATTTTTTTAAAAATTGGAGCAGTAAATGACTTGAAATATTATAATTAAAAATTCAAAGTTCTTTTTATTCATTCTGGTGTGAATAAAGAATTGTCCTGAATCCAATTTTTTGATTTTTAGAAATGTTACACGGTAATATCCGTGGATGTTTCTCATTTTATTTATTGCGCGATTTTTATTCCTTCTTTTCCTCTGATCACTTCTAATCTGTTTGTAATGCTTCCACAGCTTAAATAATGAAAATAAATCTCTTAAATCTTTGTTTATGCTATCCATTTTGCACTTGTCACTTGCCACTTTACGTT
Organism: Thereva unica; assembly: GCA_949987705.1. Taxonomy (NCBI): domain Eukaryota; kingdom Metazoa; phylum Arthropoda; class Insecta; order Diptera; family Therevidae; genus Thereva; species Thereva unica. The sequence goes on from OX465281.1 coordinate 187,549,212, forward strand.
TTCATTTAGGGCATCTGTCAAAATGCCGTAACTGAGCTCAGATTCGTTCAATTTTGTTACGGTACGGTACGGAATATTAGGTCCAGGCTTTAAGGATCTCGCTACGTGGGTGGTATCTGTTTGCTGGCCCACAGACACCAGGATTGCAAAAACATATTAAACATTTTGGCAACAGAAAGTAACAGGCTTAAGGCTAAATCCGACTAAAACCAAAGAAATGCGAATTATTACCTGTGAACGAACAGCGTTGAATAACCGTGACATGGAACTGGTAGATAAATTCTGCTACGTGGGTAGTATTATTAGCGAAAATGGCGGGGTTGTTGTTGCTATAACCAAATGGTAGTCACTTCTAGGGTCTGCTCCTTCAAAGCTGCTGACATCCTCCAGAATAGTTCTCCATCTGCGGCTGACGGGCACATGTGCTATCTGATTTCTCTTTCAACACCGGGCGATACCCAAGTCTCTTTGTGGCAAAAGTAAGTTCCATCTACCATGAGTTGGTGGGAACTACAAAAGTCAACGAAAAGCTCAAAATTGTTATTAATAATTTGGCTTAGACTTGATTTCCAATTTTTAGCTTTTTCAAAAAAAAAGCTTATACAGAGGCTCTGTCCGTCTGTCCGTCTGAAGCCTACTTTCATCTCTGAAAGTACTGCAGATACAGACTTGGGAAATATCTCAAAATGTAGCTCTTGGTCAAAAGACCAAAAACTGAGAAAATGGTCTGGAAATTTCAACCAGAAGTATATTTAAACAACAAAAAAGAGCCTTTAAAGAAAATATTGTGACTAATTTTTGTGTTCTAAGGCTTATAACTTCTTAATTATTCATTTTACCACAAAATTTCTAAGTAATAAATTGTAGATTATTTAATTCTAAACAAAAAGTGTCCTTGCAAATTTCCGGTAAGATGTGCCGTTTCGGAGATATAGTGGAAAACCCATTTGCATACGTTTTCCAAGATGGCGGCCAAATGGGGGGGTTAGAATCCCGAAAACTCAAACTTAAGCTCACCCTGACCCCCCCTACACATCCCAAAAATAAAACCTTGTCCTGCATTTTTGCAATGTTAAAGTACCATTTCCATGGACTATAAAGGGCTAGGGAAACTCCCTCGTCCGTGGGGCTGCGAGTTCGATCCTTCGGCTCGCGGTGCTTTTTTTCGTCATAATAATTTTTTTTAATTTCCTTCGGGGATTTTGTTTCATATGAAACAAGTTTTTGACATGAATACGTCTCTAAATTAGCTTCCAGAACAAAAACCGATGATAACGAAATTATGGCATATAGTTTTTATTTGCAGCTCAAAAACTATTGTTTATATTGAATAAAGAAATATACCATGACGTGTGTGAAGAATCAAAGAATTTTATTGTTTACATTTGATTTCCTTTTTTTTAAGCTATGATGATTATATTGTAGTGTTTGTTAAATACTTTGTTAAGTTTTAGATTACGCAGTCTGACAACTTATAACCTACATAAGCCTTTAACAAAAACTTTTCAAGATTAATTACATATAGCGTTGGTCAGTGTGATACTTATGAACCTCCATGGCCAAACTAGGGTGCGGTAAGCCGAAGTTTTAACAATAAGACATGTATGTTTAAGTAAAATAATACACCTAATTCTGTTGTGCAAAGTGCACCACATTAGATTTTCCTCCAATCAAAAGAAAAATGTTTAGATTCGTTTTCTATAGTGTTTACATGTGTGATGTGCTTTTTTTTGCAATTTAACACATTCGAATTATTGGCCTCGATTCCCAGATCCGGCGGCTTCGAAGTGAGTGCGGATCAATCTCCACTTAATATATTGCCATCCAATGCCAGTGTTATTCAACAGAAATAATACCATGAAAAAGCGTAATTAGTGGCTAGTCTCTAGGCACAACATCCCACTAGTTTGTTTAAGGCCGGTGTTTTTGAGGCCGATCTGTGCGTTTAAATCACCCATCAAAACAACGATGTCTCCCATGGAATAGAGCGAAAAACCTCATTCAGCCGCATGCAGAACTCGTCTTTTATCTCATCTTCTGCGTCTTCAGTTGGAGAGCATTGGACTGCCGTAGTACTTCTTATTCTGGTACGCAGGCGCACGGTAATAATCCTCTCAGAAATTGGTGACCAGCTAATGAGGCTGGACCTGCCTTCTTTGGTGAATATTACGCCAACCCCACTCCTACGGCTTTCAGTTTCATTTCTCCCAGAACATAAGAAGGTCTCATCGTTTGGGCAGCTATGTTCACCGCATCGGGCCATCTGGTCTCGCTAACCCGAGTAAAAATAAAATATGGCCTTACAACGGGCGAACACCAAACGTGGTTGGTCTCCGGCCATTTGAAAGACATCAGAAAGCCGGTTGCATTACAGTACCAAAGTCTAGAAATTAACAAGTCTTTCATCTTCATATAGTTGATGAGTGAAAGGCGTACAGCTATAAGCACAAGTTCTTCAAATGACGATGTCAGTCTATCAGAGAGAGAATGCAACATACGCGCTCGCACACAACTATACAGCGGAAAATTTTATGAGTTTATATGGGGATAAACTTAATGTGTTGATGCATATTTTCTCGTTGTTTGGAAAAACAGCTGATTCAATTTACTTTCCTCTTCTGTTCTGCATGCTTTACCGAAGAAAGAGAATCTGGCTTTGTTTCGTCGAGTTTATGGAGTGTGCGTTGAGTTGTGTTCAGCGGTGATCTTCATATATGCACGCGCACAACTAAAGGGATGAAAATTTTGTATAAGGGAAAAAGACTTGTTATTACTAGACTTTGGATAGTACCCAGCGGGAAAACTAGCGGTTACCCTGGTAACCCACGAATTCTTCAATGATTTGTGTAAGCGCCTACTTGGTAATCGAAAAATTCTACTGGAAATTTAGGAAAATGGAGGTCTTTACGTTGTAATGAGTAGGTAAGCGACTAGGTAATGCCTTGTGAAATACTTTCGTTGGAAATGTGATGTGCTTTTGTTATTTGCCTTTGGCTTGTCAAAGCCTCTCTTCTTGAGTTTATTCCGTCCTCATCAATTTTATAAGATTAATTTATACCATTAACAATGAGCAACAAAATCAAAAAGATGTCTTGTTAGAAAAATCCTTACCAAATGTAGCAAAAATGGAATGGTACTTTCGGAAAGCATTGTTTTTATTGCTAAAAAGGGTAGCCAGTAATTTATTCTGCATGCCTTACATGGTAATCTACTGTATGTGTTCACCTAATACATTTCGCTTCTGAAATAAGTCCTCGTCTGTAATGCCTACTGTAAGTGCTTACCGCCCTAGGACATCCCTATGTAAAAGTAACCTATGATTTCATCATTTTGTAGGGTTTTCAATTCTCTACAAATATCCTGTTGGGAGTAACGTGATTCATCCAGTACTTTTTATTGTATACGCCAAAAACGGAAAAAGTACCCATTTTTGTTGCTAATTATTGTTTAAACAATTCCACATGAGTAAATTTTGGCTGGTTTTTTGGTTTTAGTAATCTATGAGATACCCCTGAAGTAGTAGTGCAAGCAGTTTGCTGTACAATTTTATAACAAAATCTGCCGTTTTTTTCGCTCTAATGACTGGCCTATAAGGCCCGTTTTTACAGTGAGAGTTTAAGTATTAAAATTAGCTTAACTTACTCTTAAGTATAGATGGCGGTTTCACAGTTGCCACTTAAAATTTAATTAAGTGTAACTTAAGTGGCAGTTTCTCTAGAAATGATCCTGGGAAATCACTGCAACCACCTTTACTCTTCGGGCTACTGTTGTGCAGATCTTATTCGTTATGTTTTTGTTAATGCATTTTTAGCAGGGATGTTATGGAGCTCCGTAACCGAAACTATCGGATATCCGAAATAAAAATCTATCCGAAACCGTAATCGAAACCGATATAAAAGTTTCGAATAATTTCGGATAGGGACAGAGTCTAAATGAGACACGTTATGACATGTTTTACACCGACCGAGCCGACATACCCGCCCAGTGATTGTTAGACCAAATGTTAACCTAGAAATAAAGTCAAATCATTACCTATTTGTATTTAGCTTTTTCAATTTCTTAAAAATATCCGAATATTACGAATGTCTGTAACTGAAACTATCCGAAACTGTCGGATAGTCCGAAAAAATTTCACATCCGTAACCGCATCCGAAACCTGAATAATATTATTCATTTATCCGTATCCATATCCAGATCCGAAATTACATATCCATAACATCCCTAATTTTTAGCAATCACTTGAAGTTCAGATGCCACCCCATCCCATGTCTTGCTAATCTATTGCCCAATTAGAAATAATGCTCCATTCTCACAAAATAAACTTCTGAATATATTATTTATTAATTTTTGTTTTATTTCAATTATTTCAGGTTAACAGTGATCGTCAAGTCTGGAGGTAAGTTCTTTTGCATCTCGCAACAATTGAGAACAAATTATGAGAAGCTCTTAACAAATTCCATTGAAACTATTCATATTTCGTAAGTGCTGTTCCACACCCAATCATTAATCAAATAAAAGCAATCAGTTATCACTTCACAAATAATTGCAATTATTTATAATATCATATTTCTTATCATTGCCATTGGCGTCAATTTTGCTATAGCACGATTTTACCGCCCAAGAGAAAGGAAAGTCTCGCGACTTTGGATTTAATTCATAGACCACGATCTGTGCATTACTGGTCTCCGGCTACGGTTATCGAAAGCGTTGATCTAGCATCAGTTTGCTAAGTAAATCGAATGCTGCTTTTGGCGTGTAAGCATTAACGTTAATAACGTCTTTCTATTTTCCCCCATTTCACAAGAAATTTCTTTGCTTCTTCTTAGATGAATCTTAAACTCATAATTTCACGGCTTTCTAGCAACCGTTCAGGTTGTCCCTTAAGGCTTAAATGGGAAGTTAAAGATTCGTTAAGGTTTTATTAAGATTCACCTCGTACTTCGTGAGTGCAGCCCCATTGTTTTTGATATCAAAGCTGCAGATCATAGTTTTATAGATTTATGATGGCCATGCATTAATAAAAAAGCAAAAATATCAAATTTATAAATTTTTATAAATAAACAGGAAAATAGGTGCATGTCGAGATTATTTTGTTTTCCATTACAAGACAGTTTCTTGTATAAACACTTTCTTTGTAAATAGTTTTGCTGGCAATGAATTGTTTGTGAATCCAAAACTTAATTGGAATTTCTGTACTCTATGAAATCACAATTCACATCTCATTTAGATGAAACTGTTGAAACTGACTTATATGAAAAGTCAGATTGCCCTATGCTTTGAAAACAAATGACGAAGATAATACCCTGTTTATGACTACGTTCAACCCAGGTTCAACCCAGTCATAAACGGATGTCGAGTTGAAACTGGGTCCACTCAACCCAAGTCAGCTCTCTTACCTGGATCGAGTTGATATTTTACCTCATATACGCAGATTGAGTTGAAATTGGGTTGAAGTGACATTTGTGTTGTTTGTTTACTATCCGTGAAGTCCGCATTCGGCGTTAGTTTTGTGTGCGATGTTTTTTCTGGTACAGGAAAAATAAATTATTTCGTTCTGTATTTTTACGTATCCATAAATGAGAATTTTACACAAAAAGTTGAGGCTATGTTTTGATATCAATTCAACTATATTTCAACCCAAAGTGAATTCAACATACATCATATACGGTGGTAGAAATTTCAACTCAATCTCGACTCAAATTTTCGAACTAGTCATAAACAGGGTAAATTTGTCGACACAGTATAAAGGGCCTTTCCTGAGACTCTAATCTTTCACATAAAAAAAATGTGGCAGTGTTAACAAATACATAGAATTTCCGCTACTGGGTGGATGAAAATCCTCTATAATCCCAGGAAAAGGGACTAGCCCGATCATATTAGCCTATCCTTTCTCATAGGATAGTTATCAGTGGCCGGTGACGTCTTCGGTTATGATCGCACTTCCATCAGTACGAAATAGTTGCGGCACGTCCATGTTATTGTTATGCTAGCATGTTATGTTACATGTTATTCCGCTGATGACTCACCACTGATGGACCAGTCTTTCAATGCACTACATTTTGTCTGAAGAAATGATACATCGGTATTGGACCATAGAACCTTATACATATATGTACATATTTTAGAATGGCTGCAAAAAACAGATTAGTTATTTTTTAGGTTGGGGGGCAGAAAATGAAGCATAAGCTAATATACTGCAAAGATACAGAACTGGAAATTCCGTATCGGCCTATAAGGAAAAACGAGAAATTGAAAGAAGTACGCACAAAAGAAAGAAAAAGACTTGGCTGGAGGAACAAATGGCAGAGATATACGAAATCGGGAATAATAAGTAAGTCAGAAAGTTATAGGAGAGTTTAAACCCGATGAGTTTAAACATCGATGTGTAAGGACAAAAACGATATAGTCCAATCAATCTAAAATAGGTCCATATAATTTTTGCGTTAATTGCCAACAGGAAACAAAAAATATGGTCATATAGGAAAAAAAATTCTAAAAAAGATAGTGTTTTTTTGTTCGGAATTGGGAATGGCGAACCTAACCTAAAAAATCCCGGAAACTGAAAAAAACGGTTTTTAGCGAATAAAAGAAAAACGTGACCTCGGATCGAAAAAAATCAAATTATAAAGTTTTAGCTATTCAAATTATCTTTCGATTGATGTATATTGAGTTATAGGTTAGGGCACAAAATATAGAGAAAAATGGGAAAAACTGTCGAAAATCACGTTTTTTTAATTTGTTAATAACTTTTGTTTAACGCCACTTACATATTTGTTATTTGGTACAAATATTGCTTATTGCTAGCTGAAAAAACGGTGTAATTTTTGTTGCGAAATATTGCACAGTTTCCTTGAAATTTCACTTTTTGCAAAAAAAGGCGTTCTTGTAAAAACGCTCCTCTTGGTCCATGGATTTCGCTGGATCAACGTTCGAGAGCTTAAACTTTTCTTCAAACCTTGTACTATCATGTACAAGTAAAAAATAGTGGATTTTAAAAGCGTACAATGCTCAAAATGGTCCCCAAAAACGTATTAATAATGAAAAAACAGACTCAGAAAGTCAGTTTTTTTCCACCAAATTTGATTTTTTCGATCCGAGGTCACGTTTTTCTTTTATTCGCTAAAAACCGTTTTTTTCAGTTTCCGGGATTTTTTAGGTTAGGTTCGCCATTCCCAATTCCGAACAAAAAAACACTATCTTTTTTAGAATTTTTTTTCCTATATGACCATATTTTTTGTTTCCTGTTGGCAATTATTAGATGGATTTGCGTAGATTGATTGGACTAATAGTATCCTGAGCCAAAAACAAGAAGTCTTAGAAAGATGGGGGAATACCTTAATGAGCTACTGAATAGAGAAGACGAAAATGAGAGTGAAAGTGATGTGAACCAACTCAATAGAATCGCACCAGCTAATAACAATAGTGATACTGGTGCCGCTAATGAAAGTGTGGTGCCTACAATGGACGACGTACTAAAAGCTATGACGAACCTTAAAAACAATAAAGCCCCAGAAAAGAAAGAAGGAACGGATTACACAAGCTTATAGAATCGATCAGGATTCATATAACGTACAATCTGTTAAAGAATTTACTTGTCTTGGGATCGTATTGCAAGCTGATAGTGACGAAACCGCGGGGATCAGAAGGAGAGTAAACGTTGCTAACAGAAGCTATTTTGGCCTTCGACAACATCTAACATCACGCTTTTTATTTAGAGGAATGGAGTGTAAACTAACTGTATACCACGCTAATCAAGCCCACGTTTGAAAGAAAAATTGTACGCACAATATTTGGCGGTGCCTGCCAAAACGATCAATGGAGAAGGAGATATAATCACGAAATATACCAACTGATCCGGGGACCTGACAATGTGTAAAAGTATAAAAGTATAGCGTTAAATCGAATCCCTGATGGAAAACGAAATTCAGGTCGGCCAAAGAAGCGATACATGGACAGTGTTCCGTAATGTCACCCAGCATACTGCCCAGCAAGAAAGGGTAAAACCAGGCGTTTACGCTGTGATTAACAGCAGGTCACATGAAAGTTTTATAACTCGAAACTCTTTCAGCCACCAATATCTTATATTTTTGTGATTACCAACCAGTACGTCACACCGGCTCACACAACTAAAATATAGCATCAACCAATGACGTCATTTTAACTACCCAGTATACTGGGTTATATTTCGGACACAGCCATGGACTTCGATGAGGAAGATTTAGTAAAGCTAGGCATAGGTACATAACTGGAAGACATTAGCAAGGAACCAAAGGGCATGGAGAGAAATGCTGGAGGAAGCCAAGGCCAATAATATGGTGTAGTGCTACAGATGATGATTATGAGGCAGATCGGAAATGAAGATATTGAACAAGAGCAGACCAAGCTGACTTCCCTGGGAACAGCAGAAGTTACTTCAATTGTTTTTGGATAAAAATCCTTGACCTGGAACATTAAGAAAACAACAACAATGCACAACCAATAAGAATTGCTGCTCGTACCCCACCCAAGGCAGAGATAGTAACAGCAATTCATCCAATGGCCAAGAGTAAAGCAACTGGAAAAGATGGCATCCGGCCGACTGAAGCCTAGTAGTGGCGAGATGCGTTACAGCCAATCCTGGAAAAAACATGCAACACTTGTACCTTTGCCAAATACCAAAAAAGAGGGACGTAACAATATGTGACAATTGGAGAAGCATTTGTTTATTATCTACAGTGGATAAAATCTTGTTCCACAAATGATTATCAAGCATAAGAGAGGCAGTAAACCGAACGTTTAGAAGACAGCATGATAGAAAGGGCTACTCCTACATAGACCATATTAACACCTTGAGAATCTTATTGGAGCAGTCTCCTGAATTACGGTCACCCCTTTACCGTGCTTTCGGAGACTATGAGAAAGCATTCGACTCGGTTAATAGGAGATTGTATATTGCGAGCTCTACGGCAGCGTAATCTAAATAATAGAATTGATAAAAGCTCTGTACATAAATACCAAATGCAGAGTTCTCCATAATGGAAAATTATTCGACAGCTTTGAAGTGCACTCAGGAGTAGGACAAGAATGATTACTATCGCCACTAATGTTATAGTAAGTAGTGGAATCGGTAGATAAATTCTGTTACCTCGGTAGTATCATTACCGAAAATGCCGGGGCAGAAGATGTGAGTTCTACAATCAAAAAGCATGTAGCGCATTCTGCATTTAAAGATGAACGGAGATCTTAATTAGCGGTGAACAAGAGCATTAGAGCATTTCGCAAGCAAGAACAAGACAGGACAAAACAGAAAAAGACTGCAAGATCAAGATAGCAGTATCCTAAAAATCCACTGACGGATAGAATTTCAAATAAAGAGAGAAGAAAGGGTAGACGACCAAATCAGGCGAAGGAAATAGAATTGAATTGGCCACACCATGCGAAACGAAAACGAAAATCTAGCCAAACAGGCCCTTGACTGGAAACCGCAAGGAACTCGTCGAGATAGAACACCGAGAACAACGTGGAGGAGAACTCTATTAGCTAAGGCCGCAACAATCGGGATATCCTGCCTAGTGGAAGCTGAGAGCTGCCCCACAAAACAGAGTCCGCTGGAGGGCAAATGTTTCCTATGTCCCATGAGGGATTAAAAGGAAATAAGTAAGTAAGTCTCTATACCACAAAGAAGTTCAGAGATAATCATAAGATTTTAAGTGGTTTAACGCCCTTTTCTGAAACCGTGTTGTTTTTCGTTAATGTTTGGATCTGTAGAAGGTGCAATCCTGTCATGTAAGAGCTTTTCAAAAAGTTTAGGAATGCTGACGCAACGCCCCTTATCCATTAAATGTTTATCGCAATGTCCTGTCATTTACTTCATGGTGCAATGTCTAGTAGTAAGAAAAGTTCCCTTTCAACTACTTCAAAGACCTCTTTTTTTCATTGTCCGAGCACTCTTCTGTAGATGCATGAACGTTTATGTCGCTTATAATCTTAAGTTTAGCTTTATACGTTGGAAGGGTATTGGCTAGATGTTGTGCAGCTCGAATTCTATACAGAGTTCGAATGTTCTATGAGAAAATTCTTAATTTAATATCCGAGGCATGTTACTTGTTCCTTAATATTTATTCCTTGTCAGGTTAGCCTCACGCCAATTTTACTTGGAAGGGTGATTGTAACGTTATCTTACATTTTCGGTTGAACTATTCTAAAGTGCTGTATACTCCGGCTATAGAATTTTTACTTCAAAAAGTCCAAGATACTTTTCTTAATATCTAAGAAACTTTGGTTTTCAAGGTTAAACCGTAGTTATAATAAATTTTGTGATTGGAACTAGAATAAGTCAAAACAATCTTACATCACAAAAATATTCTTAAAATATTATAACAAGTGTTCTTTAAGGGCCCCGAATCCAAACTTCTCACATTCCATTCCTATTAATTTGACCCACTTGGCAACGGCATTGTCACATACTTCATAGTACAACTATTTATCTTTTCTAATCAAAACTAAGAATTATACAAGGTAACTAAAAACGAGATTTCTAAGTTTTATTACTCCATCAAACTCTCAGATATTCGAAGTAGATCACACAAAAATTCGTCCGCACTTAACAGAGAATTGTAAAAGCATTTTTCGAATTTTACGAGCAATTAAAAAATCCCACAAATGTTTGATGAAATTCTCGATTTGCAGCATATTTTCAGTTTTCGAAATTAATCACACTCAAGTCGACCACAACATTTTCAAGTAAAGATTTGATGTTTGATGCACGAACGAACTAAATCACACTCAAAAATAGAATTGTAAACGTGATGACAAGCGCACCTGATTTCTGAATTTACACAAAAGAAAGTCAATGTCAATGTCGCAGAATGTTCATCCGACATAGCTGCCAAAATTCTTGCTTCCTGGCCAATTGTAATGTGTCAATTGCACCAAAATATGAGCAAACAATTTTCGAACAGATGGCGACTTCTGGTGACATAAGGTGTGAAATAATTGAAGGCATTTAATGAGGCAGTGGAATATTTGAGAGCCGCGTTTAAACATTCTGCTTTATTTGTTTTTAAAGCAAGGCAGTTATGAAATTGGTTTTTAGAACTCTGATTATTTCATTTTAAACGATCCAAGCTAAAGTTTAAAAAAATGAATGTTTGTTAGTTTAAAAATACTTAAATTAATTTCCTAACAGAATGTACTAAAAAATATAAAAATTAAGTTATTGGTAAAAAATAAAAATAAAATAAACCTAGGTTTAATATAAAATATAATGGGGCATTATTTATTTCTTTTTCGCTAAAAAAGGCGCTCTTAGCTAAACAGGCTGTATTGCTGACACTATCGAGACACCCGGCTGTGGATAGGTCTTGTATAGGCAAACAAACTAGTTGGGATGTGCGTTTGACATCTTCGGTGCACACGATTAACTTCCCAGCATGATGAACATAAATGGAATAAACTGACTTCTTACAAAATATATAGTAATACAGTAGTAGTACTAGTGGGAAATTTACTAGTATCAGAACTGGTGACAAAGTAATTCTGAGAGAAGCTAGTTCAAATAACGATAATAGTGCTAAATCTACAAAATTTTTCTAGAGAATTTGTTTTTCCTGAACGTTAGCAAACAAACATTTCTTTCCTTCGTAGTTCGTTTGCTACACTAAAGCGGGTGTTCGATTCGTATTGAGCATGTTAAAGCGCCACTGATTAACTGGAAGCGAATGACTTCTTTTGGGAAATCGAAAGCTTTTCGAAGACATTAGCAGCACTAATCAATGTAAAGTACTTTTCAGACTTGATCAAAACAAATTTTTCGGTAGCTACTAGAAATTCCGGGATCAACCGCAATTTAGTGAAATTGTAGGACGTTGAAAACAATTTACCGTCAAAAAGGCGCTAATGCAATGGTTTGAAAAATTCATGATGTTTGTAAAGGGTAGTGTAATTTTTGCACGATTTTTAAAGAGTGTCAGATTTTGACTAGTGATGTTTTGTTGGAAAGCTATCGCTGTGCGGAATCCAAAAAAATTTATTCTGTAAAGCGGGACTCATTCCATCAAGTTTATTAGATATTAGCAAAACTTATAAATTAAAGGTCTTTCTGACACTTAGCCTAAGTTTTTTCATTCTACGCAGAATACTTCCACCTATCTAAAAGACAAGGTTTCAACCCACCAACTTCCAGAGTTATGATTCGTCAAATTTGGTTGTTTTTTTTCACTAAAATTTCAACTTCAGTCACCTTTTTCTCATTTTTACAAAATTAAAAAGCTTGGACAATTTCCTATGAATAATATCCGACAACTTTTGCGCTACGGCCTATAGTTTTGAAGTTATAAACAATTTTAATGTTGAAATTGGCTCTATTTCGTCCTTTTTAGTACTTCTCCACCTGAGCCTTGTCGAAAAGTACCAAATAAGCACCAAATAGAGCCAATTTTAACGTTATACTTGCTTATGCTTGCTCGTTTTAACTTATTTGGTCAAGAAATATAACAAACATAACATTATATAAAGTCCCATACACGAGAACACACATGCAATAGAGCCACCAAATCTGTAGGTCTGGGCCCCGAGTTCATCCGAAATTATCCCGGAATGGTGAGGATTTGGCTTAGCCCGACGCCATTTTCATGGGTGGATCAACCGTGTTTCAAGGGCCTTTAATCAAAAAATAGATCTAATGATTTTTTTTTATTTTGCTTTACAGTGTCAGTGTTCATTTGTTGTTCTAATTAGGTTCTTCTTCTTCTTATTCCCCTTTAATTCCTCATGCGATATATGGCGGAAACAGTTGTCTGTTTTGTGCGACAGCTCTCAGCTCCGACCAGGATCTTCAGTTGTTGCGACCTTTGCTAATAGGGTTCTCCTCCACGTTGTTCTAGGTTTTCCGACTCGACCGGATCCCAATCAAGGGCCTGTTTGGCCTAGATTCTGGTTTTCGCGTTGCAAAGTGTGGCCAACCCAATTCCATTTTAGCCTGATGGTGGTCGTGTATCCTTTCTTGGCCGGAACTTTATTAATAATTTTATCTTGCCAGTGGATTTTTAGGATACGACGCAGGCATCTGTTGATGAAAACTTGTAGGCGCCTTGTAATGAATTGCGTATGCGCTTCGTGCTTTATTTATTCTGAAACTGACGTCTTCTTCTGCCCCGACGTAATAATTCTACAGAGGCAGCAGAATTTATCTACCAGTTCCAGGACATGGTTATTCAACGTTGTCCGTTCAATAGCACTTCTTTGGTTTTATTCGGATTTAGCCTTAAGCCTTCTAGACTACTTTCTGTTGCTAAACTGTTTAACATGTTTTTTAGGTCCTGATGTCTGTGGGCCAAGAAACAGGCCATTGTAAGCCGCCTGTTCTACTATCTACAGCGCCGACAAGGATGTCATTTATTACTATAAGAAATAGTAAAGGTGAAAGTAGGCATCCTTGTCGTACTCCTGAGCTCACCTCAAAGCTGTCGGATAATTTTCCAATATAGAGAACTCTGCATTTGGAATTGTTATATAAGGCTTTTATCAATTCTATTATTTTATCAGGCAGTCCAAGTCGCCGTAGTGCTTGCCAAATAAAGTTCCTATTAACCGAGTCGAACGCTTTCTCATAGTCTACGAAAGCAAGGTAAAGGGGGGATCGGAATTCAGAAGACTGCTCCACTATTATTCTCAAGGTATTAATATGATCAATACATGACCGGCCCTTCCTGAATCGGGCCTGCTGCCTCTCCTATCCTAGATAGTAATATATGGGACACAATTTTTCCCACAGTTGATAATAAACAGATGCATCTCCAGTTGTCGCATATTGTTAGGTCCACCTTTTTTGGTATTTTGATACCTTCCGTCCAATCCTCCGGAAAGGTACAGATGTTCCATGCTATTTCCAGGATTGGCTTTAGCGCATCTGCTAAGGCTTGAATCGGCTTTCCACAATTCTGGCGGGATGCCACCTTTCCCAGCTGCTTTGCCATTGGCAATCACATGAATTGCGGTTACTATTTCCGTTTTTAATGGGGCCCAGGTGGTGTTTCTTTTTGGCTGTGCATTGTTGTTGTTTTCCTGAGGTTCCTGTGTAAGTGAACCATTCAGGACGGCGAAGAAGTAATCTCTCCATCTTTAAGCCAAACCTAAATGGGAAGTGAAGTTAAGTAAAGTTAGGTGTCATTGAATATGAATGTATGAGAGTGACCAAAATGGAAGTAAGCGGAAGTTACATCTAATTCAGTGGAAGTAACGTCTACTTTACTTCTGCGTTACTTTTCATTTAGGTTTGGCCTTTTGAAGTTATTCCTCGTCGCTGCACAACAGCCTTCCACTCACACTCTTAACGGCATATGTTCTAGTAGAGTGCTTTCTAGAGAGATGTTTTGTAATTTGGTACACTGTTGCCTTGTTTGCCGCGTTTTCCGCTTTTTCTGCGAACTCATTTATCTGCCACCTTTTATCAAGCTGTTTACCTCCCGATGTAATTGGAAGTATTCTCGTTCAAGTTGATGAAGTTTGTCCGGGTTGCTTGTAGAGTTCATGTTATCTTTTAGGGCCCTGTGTTCTATTTTTTGCCAGGTTGTGTGGGAGATACAATGTTGCTGGTTTCTTTTGACATAACCATTTGAAGTACTCCACAACTCTTCAATGTTATTTTCTTGGGAAACTCTTTGCTGGCTTAAGGTTTGTTGTAGTCTCCCATTAAATTCTCGCCTTTTAATCCTGTCCCGCAGAAGGTCTACGTTAAACCGTCTAAGGTTTTACTAGTTTATTTTGCTCGGAGATTAGTTTATTTTGCTTCGGCATTTTACCCACCCAGAACTTTCCGAATCGGTACTGCTGCCCACCATACCCATATTATCCGCCAGCTATCTTGCTGGATATTGTTCTTTAGATCAATAATATTGTTTGTGGCTTTCTTGCTCGACTTCTCAACAAGCCATACAAAAAAATCGAATGGTGTTAGATCAAATGACCTTGGAGCAAATCTTTTGATCGTTAAGTTTAATTTACACCGAAAATGTAAATGAAAATCTTTTAATTTCTGATTTCATGTTTTTGTGAAGAAAATCCCAAAAAATCATTACTTCGAATCATTTTTTTCTATTTCTCTGAATTTCTCGGTTCCCATTAAATGTTCAACTTACATCATAAGAAAGTTTCACGAACTGAAATGAGCATTTAGTCACAACATTGCGACATAATATCTGTAGCAGTTTTGCATATCTCATACTCATACATATCACAGTGTACAACTACACATTTTGCAATATAATTATATAAGCGTTACAAATTTTCTAAATATATTCAGGTTTACGCCTTGTTTATTGTTTTTTAATGGCCTAAAGTGTTTTTTTTTAATCTACATCATTTTATTGACCAGAAATAGTCTCATCCAAAGTCCCAACATCATAGAGGTCAAAAACATTTTAAATAAATAATTCACCTGGAAAAAATTCTAATGTGGACGCCAGTATCTTTCTAAAGAGCATAACCGTGAACACTATAAATCTTGCAAAACCATCGTTATGTACACAAAGCTAGCCATTGATAATCTTACTAGAATCTAAAAGTTTTTGGCGAATTCAAATATAAAAATACGCAACGAGTTGATATAAATCAAATACCAAAAAAAAACACAGTGTTCAAATTGACAATGAATTTATTGACGCGACGAAACAAATTTACAACCTCCATTGTTATTTAAATTATTATTTTTTTCCTCATCAGCATGTTTCACCTATCATGTTACCTATACCAAAAATTTATTCCGCCCACACGATCATATGAAAATTGATTTACCTGTGCTTTACATTTTAATTAATGTTTCAATTTGACCTTTACATTGAGGATGACTTGCTTGAAATTCATATTTTCGAATTTACGATATTATTACATAATTTTATGAGTTTTTGCATGGAATTTTTGATTATGAGAGTGATTTTTTTTGGGTTTTTATTGTTATAATAAATTTGGAATATTATTTGAATTTTATGCGACATTGTAAATATTAAGCGGATTACAACTGGATTTTTACATTTATTACAAGAGTAATGGAGGAACATAAAATAAAAAAAAAAGAACTAAAAATAACACAAAATTGGAGAATTTTCCAATTTCCCGTAAAATCACTTAGCGCCTTCTTGATCACGATGTAGCTATTGAAACGTCAGATCTAATTCCTGAGCTCGAGGTTAAATCACAGCTTGAATTTATCTCCTGTAATTTCTGACAACCGAAGGCAATTGTTCGTTCAACAATTTAAGAAAACAGACCGATCCGGCTGGCAGCTATGAGTGGGTGAGCGGCATGCGGTACATTCAAAGAGGCACCAATTCAGGCTTTTCCTATACCAAACGACGCCTTTGGCATCCTAAGGCTTTTTGTTTTCTAAGATTGAAACTCGTCTAGTGGACCTCGCCAATATCAAATACCACTCGAACCGCGCAAGGAATGTGGCAAGGTACAAAACGCATCGTGTCAGAAAGTTTACGGTGCCACAAAACTGACATGTTGCCCTAGATCCTTTTGATAACCGCACGAAAATAGAAAGGCGCCAATTTAAGAGAGGAATCATAACACTTAAGTTGATGGCCTCCGCGTAACAGAAACAGAACCGCACATAAACAAGAACAACCGAACAAGTCTATTAATTGAAGAGGGGCAAGGCCAGATGGAAGCTGATTACTTGAACCCACAACCAATTCCATTATCATTATCAGCATTTCATTCTCACCTCAGCGGGCCGCATGCAGCACAAGGTCGTATTGCGTGTATCTGTTTTTATCAAACCCCATATCGGCAGAGATAAACATTCCCCGAAAAGCTAATTATTGGGGCCAGAACCAAGATCGTGCCCTTCTGTCACTCCAATTAGCTCTAATTAAGTCGCCACTTAAAATTTCTCGTTAAGATTGAGTTTTGTGGGATTTCAATAAAAATTATTGCCCAGCGATGTTATAAAATGATTTTTATGCCGCCAAGTATTTATTTAGTAGCCGTGATGTCACCAGAGAAACATTTTTCTCCTCAAGTGCCTTAATTAACAATCGCTTGACTTAGGTCGCTTCTCAGCAGCTGAACCGAATTTAGATCAGGAGAGAAAGTTACTATGAAATCGAAAATATTTGTTTGTTGTCGGGTATTTTTAAAGCCATTTCGCAATTGATACGAAAATCAAGAGAAGGAAATTTTTGGTTTATTATAAAATTAGTTGGATCCTACATATGCATCTACAATTTTCTTAGATTGACATAGCCGATAAAGTATAATTACCAGATATACTTTTTAAGCTTTAGTGCAGCCCAAAATACGAGTATACCTATGTTATACCAAAGTTATAAATAATTGTATCATTCGTATACCTGCACCTATACCTACATTCACCTGCTAATAATTACCGGCCCAGAGGTATGTAACTTAAATACACCGCGACATGGACTTTCGTTTTCCCATTTTCTCCTACTTATGGGCATACCAGTGCCGTGGGTACAGCTGAACCACCCTATATTCGCGGATCTAGTCCTCCTGATAGAGGGGTTGAGATTTGGGCTAACGTAGAAGCAAGCTGGCAATTGAACGTAAGAATCTTGCATACCGAGCAATGCAGCAGTCTCAGAGAACACGGGCACGCGAAGATAACTATAAAGAGCTCAGAAAAGAAGAAAAAAGAATTCACAGACGAAAAAAGGAAGCCTAAAATATCTCGTCTGTGAACTAGAACAGTACAGAGAGCGACGGCCGCACCAGGCGGCGGAGTTCTACCAAAGAATCCGCAGTATCACGCAATTCACACCACGTTGCACATACTGCAAAGACAAAGAAGGGAATCTGATCACCGATCCTAAAGGCATCTTGGAGCGATGTGAAAAGTACTAAGTTGCTAAATTGCGAGCTAACTGAGGATTCAGAGGCTCCACCAATATCTGAAGATAATGCAATGCTGCCGCCACCAAGCTTAGAAGAAGTTAGCAGAGCCATCAGCCGGCTCAAAAAAAACAAAGCCTCGGGTTCAGAGGGCATCCCAGTGGAGCTGGTTTAATATGAAGGGCAGTGCCGGATTAAGCCCCCCCCCCCCGTGGTACAACAATGAGTTGAGACGTACCAAAAACTTGAAGAATAAACTCTGGAAAACCTACCTAAAAAGGAAAAACACTGTGAGTTTCCATGCATTTCTCAATTGCTACGACCAATTTCATGCCCTCTCCGAAGCCCTCTATAAAGAGTACCTCAGGAACATGGAAAATTAGGTGTATGATGATCCTAGGGCATTCTTTCAATTTATCAACACTAAGAAAAAAGTTGATAACTACCCTTACACCAATACGAGAACTCTCTTAGCTCTAATTCATCCGAGATTTGTGACAAATTTGCATCATTCTTCCTTAAATCTTTCTCGTCCCCCGTCTTCCAACCAGATGAAGACAATTTTCGACATATCAATGCAATTCAAACGGCTCAAAGCTTATCCCTGTCTAGAACCAGGGAAGATATATCGAAACATATAAATGAACTCCCGCAGGATTTCTCTTCCGGCCCTGACGGAGTTCCTCCTGCTGTTCTAAAATCCTGTGCAGGGGCCCTACTGTCTCCTCTTCTATGTTTATTTCAAAAATCCCTAAATAAAGGGCACTTCCCAACCTTATGGAAGAACTCTTTTATAATACCTGTCCATAAGAAAGGCTGTAAAAACGAAATATCTAATTATAGGCCAATTGCGAAGTTATCGCCTATACCAAAACTCTTGGAATCTATTATTTATTCTGCTATCGCCCCTATCTGCAAGAGGCTTATCTCAACAAACCAACATGGATTTCTTGCAGACCGTTCCACTACTACTAATTTACTGGAGTTCTCTTCACACACAGTTAGAGGCTTTGTTACTGGCTGCCAAACTGACTGTGTCTACACAGACTTTAATAAGGCTTTCGAGAAGCTCTCCCACTCTATTATAGTTCTTAAACTAAAGAAATTAGGCTTTCCGCATGGCCTTGTGGTATGGTTCCATTCGTACTTAGCCGATAGAACCTACCAGGTTCTATTCCGCTATTTTTAATCCTTAACCTATACCCCCCCCCCCCTTCATCCCTCCCCCGTACTAAGCTTACTGCTAGACATTGCACCATGACGTGACAAATGACATGACGGACTAGTAGTACAAAGGGTGACTCCTAAGCTTAGCACTGCCACATAAAAAAAAAAAGTCAAACCTAAGAACATCGAAGCGTTCTCTGGAGTCCCGCAAGGTAGTCATCTTGGCCCTCTCCTTTTTATTTTATCAATTGACGATATTGTTACCCAGCTAAGGCACTGTAAAATCCTTACTTACGCTGATGACATCAAACTGTATCGCCACATAAGGAGTATAGAAGATTGCAAACTTCTGCAAGCAGATCTAAACATCTTCTATTCTTGGTGTTCCAACAACAACCTTGTGCTTAATATTAGTAAATGCGAGGTCATGACTTTTTGTAGGAAACGTGGTGTTTTAACTTATGACTATACTTTCCTGGACAACAAGGTCTCCCGTACTGAATCTGTAATCGATCTTGGGGTTAGGTTAGAAAGTAAGTTGGATTTCTCCACCCACATCAATTATATCTCCTCCAAGGGCAATTCAGCCCTGGGATTTATAAAAAGATGGTCCAAAGAGTTCAACAACCCCCTCGTCACTAAACACCTGTACGTATCTTTGGTTAGGCCTTTGCTTGACTACGCTTCCCAGGTATGGTCTCCTTACTACTCCTCCCATGTTAGTAGAATCGAATCGGTTCAAAGGAAGTTCGTCCGGTTTGCACTCAGCCACCTCCGGTGGGATGACCCACTTGCTCTTCCGCCTTATGAGAACAGACTTAAATTGCTCAACTTGAGCTCCCTCCATAAGCGCCATGAGGTCTCTGACGTTATATTCGTTCATCGACTGATGAATGACAAGGTGGACTCTGGTTTCTTAAAAAGCCGCGCGTCATTTAGAGTGAATAACTACAACCTGAGAGGTGAACCTCTCTTGCACATTAATTCCTCTAACACCAATTATGGCATGTTCGAACCCGTTAATCACATGCTTATAAATACTAACAACAATAGGAGTGTGTTTAGCTTGCTAACTAGTGAAGTTGTCCTTAAAAAGACCCTTCTCAATGTGGCGTGAATCTCTGCGTGCCTCACTCCCCTTTTTAGTTTTGAATGCTTCTCTGTTTGATGTTTCTGATCTTTTATGTTTTTTACTTCTATTTATTTTTATATGTTTGCATGTCTCAGCCGAGCCCATGTGGTCGTGGTAAATGTTTCTCAGCCCAGCTGAGAAGTGCGCCTTGTGCATAAGAAGGGAAACTCTATTATAAGCCAAATGGGGGCCCTACGCCATTCAAATTCTGGGGTGCCCTTTTTTTATAATTGTAAAATTAAACTCTCTTAAAGTCCTCTGCCCCCCCCCCCCCTAATAGTTGAGTACAACATTTTTCAATTATTATTTCTGTAAAATTACGAGGCATTAAATGCAATATGCTTTTATATTAATTTTGACCAGAATGCAATAAGCAATTTAGTATACTCAATATACCGTTAGAACCATGGCGCCATGGAACCATCTCAAGACCCGGTACGCCTCGCTGCACCCAACAACCAATAGTAGCCACTAAAAACCATCCATTTACTTTGTATTCTTCGAGATATGAATTTTAAACAGATGAAGTGCTTCAAAGAACGGGTAAATGGGTCTTGAGAAGGCCACCATGGATCTAACGGTATATTGAGTATACTATATTGCTTTTTGTATTTCAGTTTAGTTTCAATAGCGTCATGGCCTACCAAAAAAAAAACATTAACTTGAAATTAAAAATTGTATTTAAAAAAAATCATATCACATTTTCGTGGGGGCCCCTGCTCGTCGGGGGCCCTAGGCCATGGCCTAGTCCGGCCTAATGGGTAATCCAGCACTGATGAAGGGCCTACATTACCCCAAGCGATTCATGATTTAATTGTGCAGGGATGGGAGCAGGAAGTGATGCGAGAAGACTAGAGAAAAGGCATCCTCTGCCCGGCACATTAAAAAGAAGATATCACAGCGTGCACTAATTATCGCGGTAAACCTTGTTGAGTACCGTGTATAAGATATTCTCCGCTATCCTACAAAACAGAATGGCCCCATACGCCAGAAACATCATAAGGCAATACCAGTGTGGCTTCAACCCAGGCAAATCAACGACCGATCAGAGATTTTCACTTTGGGGCAGGCTATGGAAAAATGTCTAGAGTTTCAAAGCTCTATTGACCTCTTCATAGACTTTAAAGCCGCCTATGATAGCATAACCAGAGTAGAACTCTACAAAGCCATACGAGAATCCGGCATCCCCAACAAACTGACAAGACTATGTAGGTTGATCATGACCAAGGTGACAAGCCAAGTAAAAATATCCGGAACACTGTCCAGACCAATCAGCATCTATAATGGACTCCGAAAAGGGGACGGTCTGGCCTTGACGCCCTTTTCAACCTGGCGTTGGAGAAAGTGATCCGAGATTCGGGCGTGACATCAAGGGGCACAATCCTCCACAAATCCACCGAATTACTGGCATATGCGGACAACATTGACATCGTTGGAAGAACAACAACAGTTGTAGAAGAAGCTTTCACTCAGATTGAGTAAGCGTCAGGAAATCTGGGACTGCACATTAACGAAAGCAAAACAAAATACATAGTGGCCTCGTCTACAAGAGCACCTAACATTGGTCCCACAATAAAGGTAGAGGAACAAGTATTTAATGTAGTAAAATCATTTACCTACCAGGGTCAATAGTAACAGCCGACAATAGCATGGAACCATAAATACGCGCACGACTGCTAAAAGCCAACAATGCCTACTATAGTTTGTAAAGGATCTATAAACCCAGGTATCTAACCATAGCGTCTTAACTTTTACTATATAAGACGATGGTCTTACCGGTTCTCACATATGGATCCGAAACGTGGGTGTTTAGCAAAACGCACTCAAACCTCTTGGCCGTGCTCGAGGGGAAAAGACTTCGGAGGATTGTTGGCCTTGTATGTGAGGAAGGACTCACCCGGAGACTCAACAATGACGAGATCTTCGAGCGCTATCACGACACACATGTTGTGAAGAAAATAAAGCTCGGTAGGCTACGGTGGGCAGGGCATCTAGCTCGTATGAGTAAAGATGAGCCTGCTCGGAAAGTTCTCTGCGGTAAGACCTACGGGGTGCGACAGCGAGGGAGACCCAACCTTCGCTGGAAGGATCAGGAAGACCAGGGAGTCAATTCTGGTTCGGTGCAGTGAAAACGTGAAAAAAAGTTTACACTTGACGTTTTACACACCTTTTTTCACTTTATCACTGCACTAAACCTGAAAAAGCGATTCTCGTTGCATTCGTGTAAACTTTATGCTGAATAAAGGCTGAATTGAATTTTTATACTAGCAAGTGACAGTTTATCAAATCTAGTAGGTACATATCTAAAGTGTAAACTTTTCACGACTTCACTCTAAATTTCATGGTGTAAAAAAATTTTATACGTGCAAAGTTTTTGACAGTGGTTTGCACGGTATAAGAATCGCAAATAAGGTGTAAACGTGTAAAGTGTTTTCACGTTTTCACTGCACCGAACCAGAATTGCGCCCCAGGACGCTCAGAGTTTAGAGATTCCTAACTAGATGACATCGGCTCAGAATCGAGACCGATGGAGAGAACAGTTGCGAGAGGCCAGGACTGGATCTCGCTTGTAAAACCGTTAAAAAAGAAGAAGTATCATTATTGATCCCACGAGTTGCGTTAGAAAAACGGTCACCTAAGGCAGAGCTCCGCATTACCATGGGATCGCTAATTAAACCGGATTTCACCTGGTATCTGTAGTTCACGGTTAGTAGTGCACTCACGCAGTACCTTTCATCCTTTCAGCACGATTGCTTACACCTTGGCGCCCCTATATATTGGCACGCAAGTGATCATATGCCAGGGCCCTGAGTGAATAGCCCATCACATAAAAAATACAAAAAGGGCGGACGGGCAATTACTAAGCTTCTCTTACCTCGCCAGAACTACCAGCTTCATTATGAAGGCTCCGTAGCCTACATGGCAGCTGTCAGAAGACGGTTTAATTAAAAAGTAGACACAACAAAGCGTAACCTTGACTTAGTCCCCAAAGTGTATCTTAATAATGTTTATCAGCTTTCTTTAAAAGGTTCAATTTAACAAAATAAACTTAAAAAGTACTTTAAATTTTCTAGCAACAAAATTATTTCGTTAATTTATCAATCACTCTAAAAACTGTCTGTGACAGCTACTAAAATGTTTAATCTAGTTGCTTTATTGTTGAGTGATTAATTAAGACAAACAGCCTAGAGCGATGGGTAACCAGAATCTTTAGGAATTGTAATTGACGTCTGGTGGTCTTTGAAAATGTTGTTAACACTTAGATGACTAGCCAAAAATTGTCTGGACGTGATCCAACAGCATGTGTTCATATCGTTTTCTTGTGATCATCAAGATCACTTCTAATAATTACAATCAAATATTTTTTCCCTCTTTTTTTTTGTTTCACGGGACAAAGTATTTACATATCATAAATTCAACGGGGGGATAAAATTAACAAATTGGAAAGAATTTTAATTTCAGATTCACAAATTGGTAATAAATCAAATAACGATAATTTGTTCTCCTATTTTGAAATTTT
The DNA here is from genome assembly GCA_949987705.1 of Thereva unica. Taxonomy (NCBI): domain Eukaryota; kingdom Metazoa; phylum Arthropoda; class Insecta; order Diptera; family Therevidae; genus Thereva; species Thereva unica. Next base: position 187,572,866 of record OX465281.1, read on the forward strand.
ATAAATATTAAAATTAAATTAAATTTAATAAAAATTTCTGGCGATTATCGGCACGTGTTGATCGTTTTTTTATATTCTTCTGTTTTTTTTTTTATTTTTTGTTTTTTTTTTGCATCATACACCTAAAAAAGACATGTACATTACCATTTATAAAGGAGATATTGGATCATAAAAGATGTCTTCAACCCGTGCGAAGCCGATTAATCACCATTCAATTCAATGACTTTTTTTGCATTCTTAATACGTAATATTCTTTTGACTTCGTTATTTTGTACAATGTTGCATAAATGGATTTTTGTTGGGTTTTTTTCTACGGTATCCAAATTTATACATTCCTTAATGAAACCTGTTGTGTGGAAATAAATCTGACTGCGTAATATCTACTAAAGAAGGAATAGAGAATTACCTCAACAATGGCTGGATGATTAATTGTTTTTTGTAGATTAACCGTTTTTTAGATTATCCGGAATACCTGACCTACCTTAATAGAATTTATTGTTCTAGTTTTTGATAGATGGGTTTGATTTTTTTTAATATGACAATAAAATAATATGCGCTCATTAGCATTTCTGCATTATGACGAAACAGTACCTATCCACTTAGGATATAAAGTAAAAAAATATCTTTAGAACACAGTTGTTATAATTTTTGCATTTCTTACGATTCATTCAAAGAATTCAGGCAAAAGTAATATATAATAAAGTAATATATAATATAGTTTCCTTTAATAATTGAACCCCATGTTTCAAGAAAGGCACTTACGCCCGAGGTCCGATCTACTGGCATGGGTCGAGCGGCTAGCCTATCTATTTGAAAAACAATAGATATAAAAATAGAAAGAAACAAAATAGTTGTAAGTAAATTCGATTATTTTTGTAATTTGACGGCGTATAGTTTTATAAGAGGCTCTTTCTGAAGTAAATTTTCATGTAGAATGAAATAAAACTATTTAAAAAATAATTCCTTATTTATTAATAGAAAAAATTTATCAAAACAAATATATGTATTTATCAATAAAATAAAAAAAACATTGTCAAGTCCGGCGCTCGACTCCTGATTTTCGTGCGAAAGAGAGTGGGGAGGCAGGTAGGGTAACCGCTCGATCCATGCCAGAACACCGGACCTTGGGCGTAAGTGCCCTTCTTGAAATATGGGGTTTAATTGGTGCAGGCTGATGCCAGCAAATACATAGTTTCTCCAGCGGTGACAATTTCCATTCAGACATTAAAGTGTCGTCAAATTGGTTTGTTGGAATCGGATCCCCATACCACTCAGTTTCTGGCATTACTGTCTGTTTATAGTGTTTCTGAATCTTCCCTCTAAATTTTTATTATAGCCTAGAAATTTCTTTAAATTCCCAGTTTATAGGGAAGTTATTGTAATCGGTCTGAAAACGAAATCGCAATTTTCAACGTATTTTCATTTTTCAAGGTCCCAAGAGCATTTTTAGCAAAAATTTGAGAAGTATGTGCGTGTGCGTACTTATGTGTTCATTTTTTTTCTGCACTATATCGCGCGAACCAAGAAAGAATTTTATAAAATTTGGTCGAGCCGTTTTTTGGTTTAAACGACATAAATGAGTTTTGTACCTGCACGATATCGCGCGAACCATAAAAGATACCGACTTAATTGAGGTGCCGTTCGAAGAACCAAAATATGATCTGAAAAGATTTTCATGAAATTCGGTCGAACCGTTTTTTTATTTAAACGCCGTTCGTGAAATTTTTACCTGCACGATACCGAAACGCCTAATATTGTACACATAACGAACGCAGGAATTAAACGCAACAAAATCTTATTAAAGATAACAGACACAGTTTACAAAACAATTCACATCTACATGTCAACCAAAGCTGTCAAGCTTTTCAAACACTTTCCTGAGGAGAGGAAGGATAGATTTGGAGGGTGGATATTCACCGCATTTAGAAGGACCACTTTTCGGGATAGGAATAACTAGTTTTTTCCAGCTAGACGGATATACAGACGATTAAATAATTGTATTCAATATGTGTATAACAGGGAGAAAGGATAAGTGGAAGGATTAATTTCGGATGTAAGTTGTCCAAACCTACAGCATTTGATTTTATAGAGAAGATAACACTACCAACAAGTTCTATACTAAAATAGGATAGGGTAAACACAGTTGAGAGAAAATTACGAAGAAAATCATTACTAATTTTTTCATGGTTATCGGAGAGGAGTACTTCAGAGAACTTATCATTATTCTCTTTAGGATCTTCTGCAACAGCATGCGATTTGGTTTTTCCGAGGCCACAGGTTTCAGATTTCTCCACAGTGTTTTCTTCGGTAGAGAAAAATTAATTAATAGCTATAATATCTTCTTTTGGAACGCCGAATAAGAAAAGAAGTTCGGTTACGTGAGTGGGGACAACTTTGCTGTTCTAAAGCGTTTCCACGTGCGGTAGGCGATATCTCGTGCAGATATTAGTGCACGCGCACTAGTGGTTAGCCAAAGGCAACTAGAATCCGCATTTTTAATAGTACATATTTTCCAAAGAGATAGGATACTAGACCTTCAAAGTAAAGTAGTTCTTCGTTAACCGGTGTCAGGGAGTATTTTTGATTCCAATATTATAATGATCCTTCTATGAAGATTTCATCTAGACAATTGCTTTTGAAATCCCTATATTTATTTATTTATTTTTATTTATTTTAAAGAAAGAAAACATATTTGTACAAATAAGAACAAGCCTTTACATATGTACATAGGCCAAAGGAGATGTTGATTGTATGGAAATGTGGTAACCTACATTACTTTAGATGAGACATCAAAGAAAGAAAAAAAAACAGAAAAACATTTAAAAAAAAAGAAGAGAAATTGAAAATTTAAAATGACTACTACTTTACTATCTAAATTGACTAAATTAGGGGGCTGAAAAATTAACAATAAGTTGCCTTCTGAACTTTCCTACAGCACCAGCTCGCTTAACATCTACAGGTAGAGAATTCTACAAACTAGTGAGACGTGAACGAAAAATAAGCGTTTAGATTGTAAGCCCGAGTTTTTCTCGTAGACATTACGGTTTACCCGAAACGAGGAGTTTATAGAGGAATACGATAAGCCGAATTTTAAGATATATCGAGAAAGAACAGGGCATAAAAGCGTATGATTTACAGAGTCGAAAGCTTTCGAGAAGTCCAGCAGTGAGAGAATGGTTAAATGATCATGATCAATGTTCAGGCGTAGATCATCAGTTAATTTTAGTAGGGCAGTACTGCAACTGCGGTTCTTCCTAAAGCCGTGCTGGAATTCAGTTAAAAAGGAATTAGATTCAAGGTATTGGACCATTTGAATGTACATTAACTTTTCTAGAATTTTGGAGAGGCAAGAAAGGATACTAATGGGTCGGAAGTCCTGTGGAAGAGAGGCATTGGATTTTTTAGGAATTGGAGTAACTTTTGCTTTCTTCCACAAAGATGGGAAAGTAGAAGACGTTAGACAGGAGTTAAAAATGTGGGTGAGAAAAGGAAGTATGAACTATATGAAAAGAAACTTTCTGTGTTATTCACTGAAATTATACAATTGCAATTGCTCATTTCTATTTTTTACTTTCCATATATTTTTGTTTTTAATTCTTCTTGTAGGTACTTCATTCCCCTAACGAGAAGGAGCGAGAAGAGTTAAGAGATATCAATGACACAAGACAACAACTCTGAAGCTGTCAAAACTATTTTCTGAAATTTGCTTCAAAAGTTTCATGGCATTGTTTCGTGTTCCCTGAAGTCCTCTCTCACCCCCCCCCCCTCTTCCAAGTTTGCAAAAATAATTTTTTTCGATCGTGTAAAGTGGGCCTAAACGCGGCAAACTTAGATAATAATTGCCATTAAAAATCAAGTTTTAACCGAATTTTTGTGTTCATATAATTTAAAAAAATCTTGAGTCGGGTTCCGGGTTCAGGTTCTGTTCGGGTTTCCAAGCCCTGTTTTGCAGAAAATAGAAGAAATTGTATAAGAACGTTAGTTAATGAGATTGTTGAGATTACCTTTTTGGGTGCGAACTGAACATGAGCTAGTTTCAGAGAGTCTGGGTATAGTCCAGAAAAGTATGGCAGGGCAAAACCAGTGAGTGAACGTTTTATGTACTTCCACAGGGCATCGGCTTTGCCGTAGTCAATGTCGTTGTTCCGGCACTCCAAGCAAGCAGGAGCTTATTATCGAGCTGCTAGCCGTTTGGAATAATTACCGTACGGGTATATTTTCATATAGTATGTACATGCAATTTTCAGCATTATTCCGATAAGTAGCAGCCACTGTGGTCGGATTTTCATAACTTTTATAAAGCTCGGTAGTTTTCTTTAAAAAAAACTAGATATAATAAATTTAAAGAAAAACAGTACTTTTATCCAAAAATAATCCTCCCATTTTATCTCAACAATAATAAATCATGAATGAATTCTAATTTTAATCAAGTTAAGCCTGTTGTCGTCACAACTTTTCCACAAAAAGCAAACTCAAACATTTTAAGAAGCTGGCACCATTCCAAATATCTGCATTGAACCACTTGTGGAATGCCTTAGAATCTCCAAGTCTTATGTTTTATTATTTATGTTTACGAGATCTGACATGGGCGAGAAGCTTGGCGGGGCGGACTTTCTGCAGGATCTGTTGCCTACCTTAATTATTGCAAACATTCTCAGGCTGAAAGTAAAAGTGAAAAACACTCAGAATTTATATATTCAACGTGGAATTAAGTAAGAGCTGCGCACTCTGCTAAATGTTCGCATTTTCTGGAATTTATCATGTACTAAAATAGTACTTTGGTCATTTAATTACTCGCTATCTCTGTGGCCTTTTTAAGATACAATCGTAATTGTTAGTATAAGTCATTTAGATATTTTTGAAACTCAATTAAAATTTTTTAATGGCTACCAAATGTGGTTGGTTTGTGGGGCAAATGAAATGCTTTTTGCTCATAGCCTAGAGCAAATGATGCAATAGCTTGAAGATTTCCTAGAGTGACATTAGAGATTATCTCAGCCGCTTCTGCCACACAAAAGTTCATTCTCGAATTAATAGTCTGGTTGACTTTGGTATTCCAAACACGGCCTTTGAAGCATTTCCGTTTACTTTGGTAATTAATTTTGTATAACATATAAGGCAATTGGCACAAAATCTTATACCTTTTCACGTTTATATACCTGTTGCATTTAAATAACGTGAAACAACTTCTCACAATTTGTAAATAAATGTTTTTGCTTGCTTCTTTTGACAGTATCCAACAACTTCGCATAACAATAACCACTAATTTGCCATAAATTGGAATAATGAAGCATTTTGTATTCCAGTTGCAGCTTATGCAGAAATGATTGTTGTGCATAATATTAAATTGCATGGATATGATCTCATCTGAAATGAAAATGCAAGGAATCTAGGCTATTGACATTTGCGCTTGCCCATAGCGGAATACATAGCAAAACTATTCTGGCAATTCGGTTAATTGGCAAGGCTCAATAACAGTAAATCAATGCAAATGAAACTGCATTTTCTGAACGCTTGTATATACTATACATAGAGACACACCCTCGCGCGTGCGATGTCAACAGTGAATGAAAGTCAGAAATTCAATTGATGTGCCCCAATTTTCAATGCAATTGAAATTAATGTTTATTGCTACGTGATACGTCAGCGTGTTAGATAAAAGTGAAATTTTGCGGTTTGTTTTTGTTTTGGTCAAGGTTGTTATTGGAGAATTCAAATATGGCAAATATGACTGTGAGCATCTTTTAAGATTTTACAGTGCTTATGAAAAATAAATGTTCGAGCAATTAATAACAGGCCATACAGTCAAGCAGTATAATTAATCTAAATATGACCCTAAACTTGAAATCAGGAAACTAGAGGAAATGGAGTAAGCCGCGAACGAACCGATATGGGAGATAAAGACGAATGCTGGTCTAATGGTAGCTGAGCACAAAACGGAAGTTAGACCAAGTAGGAAGCGTAGAAAGGTGGAGGCCAAAGCGGTGAAAGTAGGTGCACAGTTCGTTCATTCACTGCAAGCCCGCACTTAGATATCTGGGGGTTATGATTTTGGAGAGAAAAATTGTTCTACAGAGGAGGAAATTGTTCCCCACTATCCACTACGATACAGGGTATTTACTTAAAGTTGAATAACTACTAGACGAATTATCGTAGAGCAATGTAATTAGGTTCATATTTTAGGTAAATGTGTATTATTTTATATGATATTTAGAAAACGAACTTGAGTGACTCCGTTTACAAGTTATGTAGGTTCAAAATATGAGCAAAATGCCAAAATATTGAAATTTTTCTGAAAAAAACGAATATTGGGATTTAGATCACACTTTTTAATTCCCCCTCTTCCCCAATTTTTCTCTCCAAACCATCCTGGAATCACCCCTGAAAATATTAGCCACGTAGTGCAACAGAGGATATATTGAACGTCTGGTGACCTATACAAGTTAGTTATACGAATTAGGGGATGAGTATTTTAAATCTTTAAAACGGCGATATCTCATGAACGACGATTCGTACGGGAAAATGTATTATATCATTTTTTGTAGATAATTGCATGATCTACAAGCTTTGTAAATAATATTTTAGGATAAGACTTTCTGTTTAAGAGATATTAGCCAAAAACGAAATTTTCTGTTTTTAGGTGTTTTTTTAGGGGTAGCGTACAACCAATTTTCCGAAACTCTTTTTAAACATATTCTGCTCACGAAAAACTATATTTTTAGAAAAAATTTCGTCAGTTAACATTTTGTCTGACTCTGACGACTCAACTTTAATAAAATAACAAAAATAGCATTTTGTTAAATGAATATTTACAGCGTTCTGGCGGCACTTTGGTGGGGGGGAAATGTTCTGGCAATAATTTTTATAAATAGAGAATACCATCAAAAATAATCTCCTGAAACTTCATGACTAATACTATAACAAAATTGAACTTTATTTCCTACCCCCTTTGTAATTTTAGGGTACTATACATTCCGGCCACTGGGGGTTGCCAGAATTAGCTTTTATTGTTCAGCAGGTGTATAAGATTCAGTGTGGAAATTTTCATGACTAATGAAATGACAACCCAAAATACGTCGCTGGCTCTTGGTCTATGAGGGTGTTGAAGGGCCGCTCATCTCGTTAAGAGTTCTGCGACATTCAGATGTAGTTCTAGAGCTATTTGTGCAAGAGCGCAGGGGTTTCAGAGCTGGTTGGCTATGTGAGAAGATGTAGACAGTCCGATTCCTGTCGCCTTACCTGTCTGATTCCTGTCGGAGCCGTAGCTCCTCGTGAAGTTAATCGCGGGTATGCAGAAAACTGTTTTTGTGAGGATGATAACAGAGTTCAGCACCTTGGTGTGTCCTCCCCTGAGTCCGGTCCAAAAACCAGATTCTTTTATTCTAAGGGCTGTAGTTTTATTGTAAAGACATAAGAAGGTTGGTTGGAAAATGTATCGAAAATTACAAAGAAAAATATCAAAAGAAATTGGCAGTGCTACACTATCAAGTATCAATCAAATTAACATAACCTCAAACTGCAGTTTGCATGACAGTGAAATATGGAAGGAAAAATTGCTACAAAGTAATTCATTCACAATTTAAATGACTGAGAAGAAAATGCAGTCGCCCTAGAAAGTGCAAAATCAAATAATAAAGAAATGACAGTCGCGAACTCAAACGAAATACAACAGATGACATCATGTGACACAAATATCAATTTCAACAAGCAGACGTATTTTGACAGGCAAAGGAGCGGACGACACAGTAGAAATAAACAAGTGGCGGTCGTGTGAATTTAATTATCGGCAATTAGGATTAGATAGAGTATGTTGACGTTGCAGCAGAGATAATCATCAGACAAAACAATGTAAAATTAATAGAAATAGCCTCAAGCTACAAATACATATAAAAAAAGAAAAGCACACATTAAGCAAGTTCGTGTACAACAATTCCTAAAGCAAAGAGGTAAGATATCGACAAGTGAATGGAACAATGGAACGCGGTAATATAATAACTGAAATGTATAAAATCAATAAAGGTGTTGATATTTATGACAAGTTGAAGATGCTGGGAAGAGACGAAGGATGTGTATATCTAAGATAAGGAGCAAAAGTTTGAAGTAGACTCTAAGCAGGGTATACGCTGGAATCCATCGTTTAAATTTAAAAATACGAATGGGAGGAACAAACGTTGTGTTCAGATCATTTACAGAAGACGTCTTCCGTCCTCTGGAAGTGTGCAATCCCGAGTGCAATAAAAAGAGTACCAATCAAAGGAATGCATTTATATTGTACCTTTGGAGCCTTCACCACTGTTGGATCGCATTTCGATTCACCATCTGAAGATAAATTAATAAATATCCCAAGGCAGTGGTCTCTTACGTGGAGAACTCTCAGAAGAAAGCAAGAGCGAGAAGTTCTCCACGTCGATACGATAAAATGGAAAAGGAGTTTAGTTAGAAAGATATAATTTTATAACAAAAGTCAATACGAGTAACTGGGATTCACTACTGGTTGCAATGCCGAAGCCAATTGGCAGCGCAAAATTATGCGGAGATTAGAAGATAGTAGTAAATTCACTGTTACAACCAGCCCACTGTCCAATGAATCGAACAGGTGAGATATACTAAATAGCCTAAGGAATTCAACTTATTTGGATTTAGTAGATTGGATTTATGAAAAGCATACTTACATTGGGACTTAGACCAAGAGAGATTATCATTCGAAATTAAAACTGCACCTAGTGAATTTAATGGAATTTTAGATCAAATATGTACTGCTAAGTACTAGAAGGAAATCTGTCGTAAGTGTCCAGAACAAGTCGATCAATCAAAAACATGCCCCGTGCGAAAAGCATCGCGATGAAGTTAGGAGATTCTTGAGCATGGTTACATACTATTCAGAGTTGATCATTTTACTGCTCCGCAATGTGTGAAGGAAGAAATTCAAGCATATGGAATATAATACCGGCGTCGTTTGGTCCCAAGCCCAAGGACGTGAAAGGAGGAGGGTGGTCGACCTGCCGAATTGACCAGAATCGGGAAACCGAAAAACTAGAGGTGGGTTACTGGCCGAACACCCAAATTAGTTACACCGAAAAGGGAAATTCAATTTGCTACGTGGAATGTACGAACAGGACATCATGTCGGTCAAAAGGAAATAATAGCAATGGAATTGTTGAAATGCAAAATATCAGCTGCTGCGTTATCGCTGCCAGTAGCGTTATCGCATTCTAACCGATTGGCGGACCCTCCGTAGAACGGTCAAGACCCATATCGCATCCATTTATGCGCCAACCGAGCACGGATGGGAACATGGACGAGTTTTACGATCAGCTCCAACATACGCTGGAAATGATACCTCGAACCGAATTAATAATACTCGCGGGGGACATCAATGCACATTCAGGAGTCGATCGATTTGGCTGGAAAGGAACAATGGACAAATTCCAACACGGAGTAATTAACGACAACGGCTTACGCCTCCTTTCATTCGCAGCGTCAAACAACTTGATTGTTGGAAACAGCATTTCCACTCAAACACGAACTCACCTGGCGAAATCCATCCGGCAAAGGGCAAAGACTCGGTGTTGTTCGATTAAGTTTTGATCAATGCAAGATTCCGATCGACGCTCAAAGACGTACGTGCAATACGTGGACCCAATTGCGGATAGTACCATTATCTTGTTCTAGCGAAATTACAGATGCGATTACAAAGAGCGAAGAAAACGGCGCCACCACTAGCCAAGAAGAATTGGGCCTGCCTATGACACGCGGCTATCGGGCAAGAGTTTCAAATGGCGGTATCCAACAAATTCGCGGCGCTCGGAATACCGGACGATATCAATGTAGAAGAAAGGCAATTGTCGTAGTCTATTGTGAAGTGCGCAATGGAGTTGTGTCCACCTATCCACGGACGCAGCCATGGATTTCGGACAACTGTCTGGACCTCGTCGATCAGCGGCAGCGAATGAAAGGGCCTGGTCAAAAATGCATGAGTTATGCTTTGCAGCATGCAGCCAGTTCAAAAACAGCTGCAAAGCAGGTCATAATGCAAATATAAAAACTGGTGAAAGACCTTTCTTTGTAGGGCGTGAAAAGCGCGTCGGCTGCTTTTGTCAAAGCAGAAGCAAAAGTGCTGCACTTACTTACCTGCACATGCGATCAAAATATTTGAATGTTTTTGACCAGCCCCAAACACGTCGACTTTGAGCAATACCGACGGTTGAACAAAAAAGTTCGACAGAAAATGAAATCGGAACGAGAAGCTGGAATAACATTGCGGCCGACATGGAAGAAGCGGCGTCGAGGCATGAGTACCGGTGCTGTACCAGACAATCCGGCGCTTAGGCGGAAAAGCAACATCAAGAAACGACAACATCAAAAAACCGGAGGGACCTTCCGTGACTTCTCCCCATGAGTGCCTGCAGCGGTCGAGAGAATTCTTCCACCAGCTGTACAAACACGATCCGCCGCAAGGTCCAGCACCCGAACCAACCGACTAATCAATTTCTCGATACCGAACCGACAATCATCGCGGTAAAGATGGCAATAAAATCGCTGAAAAATGGAATAGACCAAGTAACCCCCGAGATGACCGAAATGAGCGAAGCCGGAGGTGATGGCTTATCACAAGGACTTCATGTTCCCATACGAAAATCATACAATCAAGGCTCCAGAACTTCGAGAGCAAACGAGCCGGAAAGACAAGCGTGACTTAGACCACATCGAGGATGTATTGATCATATATTCGCACTCCGTCAGTTAATGGAAGAAAGAATTCGTTGCGGAAAACGAACTGTAGTCGTTTTCATCGACTTCAAATCCGCTTTCGATTGCATCGATTGGAACAACTTGTGGAGAGCTTTGTATACTGAACACGTACCACTGAAAATCATCCAACTTTTCCAAGCGTCGTACGTTGGCTTAACCAGCAGGGTTCGTATTCGAAGCGACTTATCCGAGGATTCAAACGGGTTTCCGACAGGGAGACGTCGCTTCGTCACTACTCTTCAACGTTGCGATTGACGCAATCATGCGTGAAGCATTCGACGGAAGACTAGGATTTCGATACGACAACAACTTCGTAGCCGACTTAATGTTTGCCGACACGGATGCCGAAGCAAGGGGCATCTTATACGACATTTGCCGTATCACCCAGTCATACGGGTTAAAAATCAATGTGGAAAGGACCAAAGTGCTCCCAACGGACAGATCGAGGGCCAGTGTTCACCTCTATGGAACCCAAATCGAAGAGGTTCCGATTCTTCTTTATGGATCTGAAACGTGGACACTGCTCAAACCGGACTTTAAGAAGCTCGAGGTCTTCCAAATGCGAAGTTTGAGATCCTCGGTGTGTCACTCTGAATTGCCTTCGAAAGGATACAGTTAAACAAAAATGCGATTAGCAGACACTGATCGAAGAAGAAATGCAAATGCGTCAACTACGGTGGTTTAGACATGTTTGCCGAATGGATGATAACCGCTTGCCACGTAAACTTCTCTAGCGAGACCAACCCGCAGGCTGGAGAATTTGGCTAGACTTTCGTTTTCGCATCGCAAGATGTGACGTATCCAATTCCATTTCCTTCGCCTGATTTAGTCGTTTATCCTTTCTTGGGATCCACGGCGCAATAGCTCTTTATTTGGAATTCTATTTAATAATAATAATAAATATAATTTATTCATTGTACAAAAGAACATAATTCTTAAAGGTCGTACAAATAAAATGCGAGTTGGAAAGTATTTGACAAAAATAAAATTAAAATTATAATAAAATAAAATAAATGAAAGAACACTAAGATAAAAGATAAAGACTAAAAAAAAAAGCTAAAAGTTAAGAATGAAAAATAATATTAAAAAAAAGAATACTTAAGACAAGAAAATAAAAAAAAAATAAAAATAAATTCAAAATGTGTGACCCTACAAATTATTATTTATAATATATTCCTTTAGGAGTTTGTTGAATAATCGACAGGAGGACGCGCTCCGTATACACCTAGGTAGTTTATTCCATATGCAAGCAATTTGGAACAAGTAAGAGCGTTCACCATACAATGTGTGTCTACGAGGCACCAATAATATGCTAGATTGTCTGCTTAATTGCAAGAAATTAAGTTTTTCAAATAAATATCCAGGGCACCGGCTGTGTATCAGTTTAAAAGTAAATTTTAATCGGTAATATTTTAGGTAGTTTACAAAGGTCATACCAAGCAGAGCTGAAGCATAAGGCGTGATATGATCAAAACGACGCAATTTAAAAACAAATCGAAGGGTATCGTTGAACGCGACTTGTATTTTTCTTGAACAATCAGCATCAAGTGAAGTAAGGCATTACCAAAGCCTTCGCCAATCGTATACGTAAGGCAAGAGGCAATAGATTAGAATTAGAGGATACCCAGAGTTGACGAAGGCAGGTATAAACCTTACGAAGCACAACTCTAGTTTGATTACAACAACTGAATTTGGAGTTGAGCTCGACTCCCAGATTTCTTACAGAATCAACATAGGGTAGAACATTTCCATTAATTTTAATCGGGAACAAATTTTCTGGATGAATAGGAGTTCTGCTGACGACAAGGCATGACGACTTGGCAGGGTTCAGCAGCAGTTTATATTGAACTGACCATGCAGTAACGCGTTTCAGATCACTGTTTAGCTGAACAATACAATCCTCGATAAGTTCAAGAGGTTTGCTTAGATAGATTTGTACATCATCGGCATATAAATGAATAGAAGAATGTTTGATTACATTAGGAAGGTCATTTATATTTGGTCGACGGATTTTTGGATACGACGTAGGCATCTGTTGATGAAAACTTGTAGGCGCCCTATGATGAATTGGTTGACGTACAAAAGAACTGCCTTAACGTTGGAGATCTCCGTTGATCTCCATACGAGGTAGCAGAATTTATCTACCAGTTCCTCGTCACGGTTATTAAGTAGTCCAGGAGAGATAGTGAAAAAGTATTTAAAAGTTGAAATAAATTTACCCTGCGATTTCTTGACGCTATAATTAAGAGAAAAATCATAGGAATTCAATGAATGTGTTTTGGATAAAATTGGTCCAGGGCAACAGGTGGTAAAAAGCTAATAATAGTAGCGAAAACACGTTTTTCCACGTTTTGGGTACGAAAAAAATGATGTTTTGGAAAACAAAAAATACTACATAATAGTGCTTAAAAAGACGAAAATTATGAGGTTTTGATCATTGATATCGGTCAACAGGTTTTTGCAGAAAAATTCAAAAACCATTAAAAATTGCCGTTTTTTGACATTTAATTATGGGGAGTGTAATTATCGTAGAACCTTGTGTCAGGGCTTAAATTGTGGCCACTGATGGTGCCTACCTACCATAAAAAAATAATGGTAACTTTTCGAGTAAATCTCAAAAATGTAAAAACACCTGTTTCACAAGAAAAGGTTGAACAAGGCCAACAGTGGTCCTAGAAATTTTTTGATTGGCATTTTGGCTCGCAAAGGGTTTCTCTACAACCCTATTTTCATGAAATGTATGTAAGGTTTGATTTAACACCTTAAAACCCCGTTTGAAAACCACCCTGTTTCCAGTTTTTTGAATTAAAAACTTTACTTTTGAGCTTTTTTTTGAAAATCGTTCTTCGACAGTTTTATTAGTTTGTTTTTTACCTGTTCTACAGGTCCAATTTTATTCGAAACATATTCTTATAATTCCTACGATTTTTCTCTTAATTATAGTGTTGAAAAACTGCAGTTTTTGTTTGTTTTTAAGAAAATGCTCAAAGAGCTCACGAAGAAAACTCAAAAGAAAAGCTTTTTATTCAAAAAAACTGGAAAAAAGGGTGGTTTTTAATCGTGTTTTTAAGGTGTTAAATCAAACTTTACAAACATTTCATGAAAATGGGGTTGTAGAACAACCTTTTGCGAGCCAAAATGCCAATCAAAAAATTTCTAGGACCACTGTTGGCCTTGTTCAACCTTTTCTTGTGAAACAGGTGTTTTTACATTTTTGAGATTTACTCGAAAAGTTACCATTATTTTTTCATGAAATTTTTGTGGTAGGTAGGCACCATCAGTGGCCACAATTTAAGCCCTGACACAAGGTTCTACGATAATTACACTCCCCATAATTAAATGTCAAAAAACGGCAATTTTTAATGGTTTTTGAATTTTTCTGCAAAAACCTGTTGACCGATATCAATGATCAAAACCTCATAATTTTCGTCTTTTTAAGCACTATTATGTAGTATTTTTTGTTTTCCAAAACATCATTTTTTTCGTACCCAAAACGTGGAAAAACGTGTTTTCGCTACTATTATTAGCTTTTTACCACCTGTTGCCCTGGACCAATTTTATCCAAAACACATTCATTGAATTCCTACAATTTTTCTCTTAATTATAGCGTCAAGAAATCGCGGGGTAGATTTATTTCAACTTTTTTGCTATTCTTCCTGGACTAAAGCGCTGTCCGTTCAATGGTGTTTGAATTTATCCGTATTTATTTCGTTTTATTCGGATTAAGCCTTAAGCTGCTAGACTACTTTCTGTTGCCAAATTGTTTAACAAGTTTTTGAGGTCCTGATGCCTATGGGCCAACAAACAGATACCACCCGCGTAGTCGAGATTCTTAAGTGCGGTCCTGCCAAACTTCAAGGTTGTAAGCTTTATAGTTTCGGAGAGTTCTGAATGGTGAGTGAGTCAGAGTCACGAGCTGAGCTAACCTGAATTCATTACTCAATTGAAAGCTTGACGTGAAAATTTCTAGTAAGTGGTTAGTCTATGTGCACAACAATAGGTAAACAATGATACCAACAATTACCGTTTTTAAGTTATCTAATAGTATAAATTTTTCACTCAATTAATTCCTAATATGAAATCACAAATGATGAATAGTGGCGCATTTAAATGTTAAAGGTAATCCAATACCTGAAGGACAACTCGTTTCTAACCTGCTGAGTCAAAATACTCTACTATAAACAAGTCTAGCCTATTTTCCACAACAAAAAAACAGATTAGAATAAACCCAGCCAAATGCCCTGAATTTTTTTTTTTGCTCCCAAAACTAATTTGAGTAAATATTCATCAAATTTGTCATGGGCCAAATTATTATCAACAGTTGACATCAACTTCATTTTTCTGTGTCTAATTGCCAAGACCAGGAATGGTTGAATTAGTGAAGTAATTAATTTCGCGGCAGTTATGGGGCTAATCGTGTGGCGCTTTATCGCAGCGTCGGCATAGTTGATCGCAACGATCAGACATCAATCATAGTGCGACATGACCGTGAAGCGAATTGCCCGCTTCAGTAAGTCGCGTGCCTATGCCATTTGGCGGGAAGGAAGTCTTATCGGTAATATCTAGTTGTGCGGTAGTTGACGCAGGGCGTTACTACATTTTGTAATTACCTTTAATGGCGAAATTCCGTACGTTAATGCCGACATGACACTTATGTAAATAAACAAACGAAAATGTATCGAAGTTTTATCCGTAAACTGGAAGATTGCTTGGATAGCTAATCCCCCGTCAAGGTGTCAACGTCTTCATACTCGTACCTGATGACTGTAGCGCCTTGGATGTTGCTACTGGTTTTCGGCATGACACAGGTGAAGGTGATAGCAATCAATTTATGGATAAAGCCGCATTTGACTGACTCTTTAGATATCTATCTAGCGGCTGTAATTAATTGTCTTCGTCGCCCAAAAAACAGGTACTTTGAATAATTTTAAAAAACAGGTAGACGACTTCTAGTTGTTAGTTGTAAAAGACGTTCAAGATTAGACACAATGAACAGATTTTTGGAGCATGATATAACCTTATCGTGCGCATGTGTGTACTCGTATATACAAACTACTCCTGTATATACTGTATATTTTAACAGCCAAGATTTATTAGGATATTTTATAATTTATTGCTCACGACATTTCACTGGGTATGATCGAGCCGATATTGGCCTGAAAACAAATTGCATTAGAGGCGGCGGAAAATTGATCAAGTCGCTTTTTATCTGAGCAGCCGAGAGAACTAAGTGTTCATTTGTGTCGTGTCCATAGACATAGAAGTGATTTGCGTAGCCAATTAGTAACCAATTATTTGATCATGTAAAATGAGAGCCGCCCAGATGTAGATCGTCAACGTCATGTCATGATAAAATTATGCAATCATATGAAGTGATCAGTGCTTTTTAATTGAATAGCAGTAGCCATGACGAAAGTATCATGTTCCTTACTAATTAGATACTATCATGTAGATAGACCACTCGATTGGGGCTTTTCGTAATACATATATTAAAGTTTTTGCTTTTTAAACAATTTTCTGACTTATTTTAATGTTTTTTTTTTATTTTTATTTTTTAGGTTTTCTGCTAGATGCATTGTTGGTAAGTATTTCAGGATTTTTGGAAATATATTTAATTAACAAATCACGAAGAAGGTGTTTCGTTGGTCTTTTTGTCTAATAAGGTCTTTTTCTGATGGTATTGTGATTAGATCTCGAAAATCGTCCTGGGTTTCGATGCCTAGGTTCCAGGAAAACTTCTAGAAATGGGAAAACTTACAGCCGGACAGGAACTATGACATATTTTTATATACGATTTTTTTTGTAATAAAATCGGACTTAAGAATATCCTTATTTCGTTCAAGTCACTGTGCAATCAATGTCTCTGATTGTGTTAGGTCCGCGTGGGTAGTCAGACAAACACATCCTTCCTCCGAAACTGTTATTTGGTAACAACAAGAAGGTAGGTCACTTCATTGTGAATTGAAAGAGGGTACCGGTACAGAACAACATGTGGTGTCCTAGGATCTCTCCGGTGGATCACAATGTATGTATGTGTTGAGGCTACGCCTCGATGAGATCGAGTTATGCGCGAAGCTATCCGACCTATTAAAGCGTGGCCTGAAAGCGCCGGTCTGCAGTTTGCTGAATACAAACCTATAATCGCGCTGATCAGCAACCTGGGAAAATAAGTATACGTAAGAATCAAGGCATGGGAACAGATCAATCACTCACAACTCACCTTAAGGTACATACCTGGGAGTGATGATCAACCAAAGGCTTCATTTTAAAACACAATTGTAGATTTTGGCGGATGAAGCTTCCGGTATTTATGCGGCATATTCGAGAATGCTGCCCAACATTGGGCCCACATTCAACCAGTCGGCTCCTGTTGGCGATGGTGGTTAGCTCAATCTAGCTTTGCGCAATGCCAGCATGGACGGCAGCAAGGAAGAGAGAGCATAAAATGGAGGCTCGCATACAGACTAAAGTTGGAAGCAGATTCACGCATACGTACAGTGCCTGTGGTTTATGCGGCAAACTGTTGATGACAGACAGTTGCGTGCTTGGGTTCTTTCTATTCTTTTACAAATAACCAAAAAATCTAAGCGACGAGTCCATATGTCTGTTGTATATGCTTGTGTTTGGGTATTTGAGGTTATGGTGAAAGCGACAATGAGGAAAAATTGGAAGTATACCATCTTTTGCGTTGCGTGAACGGAACACCTAACTATGTCAGTTTGCATTTGGATATAAGCACTTCTATTATATCAATCACCGCACGCACCAACGTTAATTGCAAGGCAGCACACCAACCTTTAGATATATTTTATGAACGGAAAAGCCAGGTACAGTGATGCTGTTGGAGAAATATTTCGGATAATGTACTGCTTCATTTTGATTGCATATGGTTGTTATGATTATTCTCAAAACATTTGTCATCCCGTATATTGAGGAGAATAGTACTTCGTTTAGAGATAAAATAAAAATATGGAATGGACAATTTCAGCAAAAAAATCTTAGATTATATAATATGGTGATTATTAACATCCTTCGCCGCCCTGGCCAGGTACTGGGCAATAATCTTCGCTGATGAGCTCTGGGTCTATGTCGAACTGTCTGTAGATTGATGCTCGAGGAGCTGGAGGGACGTCGCTTTGTTCTACATCTGTGGTAAAGTCGACATGCTGCATCGCTATGGCTATTAAAAGTGCTGCGTCAGTTGATGCGTATAATTTCTACTGATGTGGTGTGGTAGAATTTCGTTCTTCTTGAGTTCGTAGAGCTTCTTCTGTAGGTTTTCAAGTTGGTCCTGATGATAATAATCCGCAATAGAAATTTGCAGCTTGTCGGTGTGGCTCTAATTTCTCGGATTTATGAATTCCGTGAGATTTTTAGTGGGCTTGAATAATGATCTTATTGTCATTAGATAATTGTTGTGGGACTGCAAAGCCAGATGATCATGTCTAATCTCACAGTGATTTTCGATGCTCAAGGTCCCTGTCCCTTACAGAATTTGTTGCTTATTGTTACTGCCACAAACGATTGTGATGATGGTACTTCTTCTCATAGAATAAATCCATTTGTTTGGATTATAAAGTTGAATCCACTCCGGCAAATCTTCGGCATTGATTAGATTGCAACTCTTGGACGGCTGGGAGTACATAAAAAAATTCAGTTCACAGGAACTAATGTTGGCACCTCTTCTGTATATTGGGTGGCGCTGAAAGCACATAATGTTCTGACTCTTATCTTTGTGAAGATTGATGACCAAGAATGCAGATGATGTTTTTAGGGTTAGAAAGGTGTCATTGATAATTACTGGAATTGGTGTGATGTAAAAGAGTTAAAATTCCTCAAATGCGGAAGCGGAAGCTTTACTCGAAATATTACATATTTCGCAGTTACTCGACCTTCAATATTCATGAGCCTATAGAGCCGAATTATGTTTTTTGGCAGCGCAGGCAATATGAGCGTTAATGGCAAATGACCCTTTACTGTGTTTAATTCTTCTCGTAATTGCCGCGGAGATATCAGCACTGGATTTATTTTTCCATGGTGAGTGTCAGTGTTGCTGTGGCTAAATTCTCTCTGGGCCATACTAGAATAGAGCCCCGTAAAACCATATATTGTACTTGACGAGTTTGGACGGTGCCATACCTGTAGAGACGATATCCAGATAATTTCCGCACCATTTGCGTAGATTGAAACCTCCGCACAAGAGTAGTTGTTTTAGCTGGGTTTAAATGTCTAATAATTCAATTAGGCTCCCGTGATTACATCGTCCACATAAAAATCTCTTCTTAACACTTTGGATCCTAGTGGGTGGAGCCTTCTTTAGCCAGATGCTCAAAACACATGGTAGCGAGAAAAGGAGCTGTCCGTAAGTGACCGTGCATAACTAGAAGAGTTTTTCTGGTTGTTGTGGATCTTCTCTTTTAGACAAATTGCTGATATTGCTGGTCTTCTTTGGTGACCTTCAACTACCAATACATCTTTTCTATATCTGCAGTGAAAACTAACCGTAGGAATCTGAACCTTATGAGGGTTGAAAATAGTGTGTCCTGAATAGTCGGACCTTTTTGAAGAACATCATTTAGTGACAAGTTTGAGGTTGTTTTGGCTGAACTGTAAGAAGAAATGCGGAACTCCTATATCTTTGCAATGTACTGCTGTCGTGTGCCCCAAAGCCTCATACTCTCTCATGAAATTAATGTACTGTCATTAGGTTGACGGCTAAGCCTCCTTTCTAGCGAGTAAAATCATTTCAATGCGATTTCCTTCGATTCACCTAGAGCATTTGAATCTTGCGGGAAGGGAAGTCCTACTCGGAATTTGCCAGAAGTCGTACGTTTGACATTTTGATTGATATGATCTACACATCTCTGTTCTCCTCTTGTTAGTCCGAGGCCTTCATCCGCTAAATCAACCTCCTCTAATTTCCAAAATCTTTCGAGTTGTTGCTCCGTTCTCTCGTCCTCACTGCAGATGCCACATGAGGCGTAAGATGTCATGTTTGTATAGGCTCTGAAACGATCCATTTAAAAACTGTGTTTTGAAGTTTTGGCAATCCCTTGCCAAGTTTTATTTATCCTATTGCTAGGAAGTCAAAAGCGATTTCAGCTCCGATTGGTAGGTCGATTATGCAAGGCACATCGAATTACAGATCGGCCAACTGAATATTCTTTGGGATACACGCTTCTCCTGATGATGTGGGGATCTGGCTGATTGGATACAACGCTGTGAAGAACAAACTTTTCTAGTCGTGTTGAGTAATTGTTGATTCTGGAGTGCAATTATAGGTTCACCCGATGCTGCATCTTCTGTCGGTTTTCGCAGATTCCATTTAGTACAGTCAATATGCAATTTGCGCTCCGAAAAATGACAAACCGACATTTGACCTTGAAAGTCGTTAGGGGGGCGTGTCAGAAGCCTACTGAAAAATTATGAAAGTCGCGGTGCATGCAGATTTTGAGAAATTCAAAAATTTAATAAAAAAAATTTGAAACGCGTTTTTCTCAGAAAATATAGGTTTTAGCGAAAAGTTTTTTAAACAAAAAATGTAGAGGTCATTGCGAACTACATTTTTTGTCATTGGAGTGACGTCATCCGACTTGAAATACAAAAAGTACATGGCGCTAAAGGATCAAAAAAGTGTTTCTTTGCCATTTTCACTAGGAAAAATTAATTTTTTTACAATAATGTAAATGAGAAAGTTGTTTGTCATAAAATTATCTACAACTTTTGTTTAAACAAAATTTTTATAAAACTTACCGTTTTCGAGCTGGAACTTGTCGAAGTGTTCATTTTATTTCTGTATTTTTTATTGAACAATTTTATTTTATTGTAAGTGTATTGGAGGTTCCTAATCATTTTGTCGTACGTCGTGCCCTTTTTCTCCGTGGTTGTTGGTCCGGGGAATCACTTCTTATTTGTTCGGTGGTACTCCAGTCAAAATACGGGGGGTGGTTGTACTTAAAGTTGCGAACACCAGATTTGCTCTAGTATAAGTTTTTTGGGTCGCTGAACACGAAAATCGGGGTCATTTGGTTCGGAAATGGGCGGAACACCCCTAAATTTGCAAAAACTACCCCCAAAAGGGGGTATTTTTGATGTATTCGCGTTCTGAGTTTATAGATTTGGCCAAGAATTGGTTTCCAAGGGTTTTTTGGGTCGCTAATTAAGAATCTTGATGTTTTTTTTAGGTTACATTAATATTTAACCCTTAAATTACGTAAAACTACCCCCGAAAAGGGGTGTTTTTGCTATTTTCACACTTTTTGCGACCAGATTAGGTCCATAGGGGTTTTTTGGGTCGCTGATAACGAATTTTAGGGATTTTTTAATGAAAAATTAATATTTCACCCTTAAATTAGCTAAAACTACCCCCAAAAAGGGTGTCTTTGCTATATTCAAACTTTCTGCGTTCAAATTAGGTGCAAAGGGTTTTTTGGTCGCTAATCAATAATTTTTGTGATTTTTTAATAAAAAATTAATATTTCCCCCAAAGCAAAAGACACCCTTATTTTGTTTAAACAAAAGTTGTAGATAATTTTATGATAATCAACTTTCTCATTTACATTATTGTAAAAAAATTAATTTTTCCTAGTGAAAATGGCAAAGAAACACTTTTTTGATCCTTTAGCGCCATGTACTTTTTGTATTTCAAGTCGGATGACGTCCCTCCAATGACAAAAAATGTAGTTCGCAATGACCTCTACATTTTTTGTTTAAAAAACTTTTCGCTAAAACCTATACTTTCAGAGAAAAACGCGTTTCAAAATTTTTTTATTAAATTTTTGAATTTCTCAAAATCTGCATGCACCGCGACTTTCATAATTTTTCAGTAGGCTCCTGACACGCCCCCCTAACGACTTTCAAGGTCAAATGTCGGTTTGTCATTTTTCGGAGCGCAAGCCTCTTTTCGTTGCATATTGACTGTACTAATTTACATACATCACTTCTGGAATATGTTGTAGGTTCAACTGATTAGATAGTTCTTTAGTGATGAAATTAAGTTGTGAGCCTGAGTCTAAAATGGCTCGACATCGCAAACGCTCGCCTTTATCATTGCTTACTTCGAAGAATGCTGTGCTGAGCACCCCATATCTTCGCTTTGATTTCTCGGTTTGAGTTGTCAATGAAGTTGAGTTTTGAGAGCCTGGCTGTTGCTGGGTTGTGTAGTCTGTTTTTCTTGCGCAATTATCTTCGAGCTCATGGGTGATTTAAGGAGTTGTGTTTCAATGAGCACTTGCTTTGCAATAAGCAGCTTTGAAATAAGCAATCTGCTACTGTGTGACCGGCCCTTAGATAGTGGAAACATAGGTGATGTTTTCTTTAGCGTGTTTCGTCGATTCGATTCGATTCGATTGAGCAAAAACCTGTGGTGTACAGAGGGTGGACTTTGTCTTTGCATAATATGCAATTGATTGCCTTAGTTGTGGAGGTCAGAGCAGTTTGTGAAGGCACTAGTCAGTTTGTGAAGGCACAATAGTCCCTTGATGGTGGCCGGAACTCTACGTGAATCTAGTGAGTCCTCAAATAACGCATAAGTCGTTTTGCCCATTTTTTGATGATCATGTGTATGTAAGATCGGATCCCAGTTTGAAGTGGATACTCCTGTGTTTTCTAAGGCAGACATGCACTCATTCGTTACATCATGAAGATGTTTGATGGACTTGGCAGAGTTATTCTGCGTGCCTGATCCCCGGGCTTTCTAAAGACCTTTCTTGCCTGCTGCAACAAATATTTGTTGGTTTCGATGATTGTTTAAGAGTAAGATTATTTCTTTGAATATGTCGGAAAATGAAAAAGGAAAAAGACCGGCTGAAATATTTCAAGGTCAAGATCAAAACCTGGACACTCATCTTATATAAAATCAACGTATTCCTATTCATGATCTAGAAAGTCTCACCAATCCAGATTAGAATGTGTCAACAATAATTCATTGCAATTCTGATATATATCATTAAGTAAATATCAATATTCACGACAATGATCACCATGACTCACAGATCAATTCTGTTATATTTAAATAGCATTTCACTAATATACACAACATATAAACATTCGTTTCATAATGAATTCTTCATAAATCTACCGATATGAGTCAATAATCTTATAGAACCAGATATTCAAGTCGTCATATCTAACATGTTTACATAATGATAAAATGACTTCAGCCCATTCTCCGTTCAGGTAATTCTGTTATTGTTATTGGATTATTTTAGTATTTACAAAAAAAAAAGACGCGAAGATTAAGGGGTGTGTCAGTGTCAATATTAAAATGAATAATAATTCATGCAACTTTTACAAAAGTTTTTCTATGATTATTATTAGGCTTACAAAATTTATCTAGTTTTTTTAATAGGGTAAAAAAACTTCTCCAAGTTTTTAACGATTTAGAAAATCTGCATAACCACTTTTTTTTTGTTAAAATATAAACGAGAATTTAAGTCAAATCTCGTGTAACATATTTTTATGGGATTATGTCAATAAATCATACAAGTCATTGCAGCCTCATCGCATTACTGATCATTATACGCACCCACATCCAATTATCTAAAAATAGTCTTCAACATCAGTAACAACACCGAGGCACCCTTGAACTTTGGACAAATTTGCTACTTTTTAAATGTTTTTTTAAACACAAAAAAACGCTCGCAACACTTTGTGGTTAAAATGAACAACCTGTTGAAATGTGGATAGCTTCTGCCACTACTTGAGAAAGAACAATGTCAAAACAAACGAAACGAATCCCTCATATCTGTCAGCGCTTTCAATTTTCAGCAGTGTGGTTTTATTAATGTCTACTACTGCGGCACTCATGGTGGGCCAAGCCAACTAGAAGACGAAGACAACTCCACTTGATAAAGAGGAAACGGAATAATGTTTTCTTCTGAAGGCAGATACGAAACCGAAACCGCATGCACAATTATCTTGTCTACAAGCTTTAAGAGAATTTCAAGAATTCATTTAGACCTAACGAGAACGATCTTGACCCTTTCGATCTTGCGCAGTTGCGTAACTCGGAATTTAATGGTTTAGTAGAACGCGACAGAGGAGGCACCACCGGCGGCGGCTGATGAGGCACAATTGGTTTTGGCCATAAATTCGACAGAAAAAGAGTGTTGTCCATGCTCTAGAAGTGCATCTCGATACCGATTTTACGATTTCTCATAGGAAAGTAATTGACTATATATTAATTGACTGTTTCCATGCAATTAAATTCGATGTGGATCGATACGGGCAATTAGGGTAGATTGAGACAGATTGCACTTTTTGATTATTTCCGAGATTTGTGGGGATAGCTTTTGCCAGAAGTAAAAAAAAATTAAGTGCCTTTTTGTTTTGTTTGTGGAAGGCGCCAGAAAAGAAATTGCATTGATTAATTGTTGATCCAAGGCTATGCTAAAACACTGTATGAGGTTTTCATTTAGTATGCGTTGCCATATATTCTGTGGATATGTGTAATCTATGGACATTCCGTTCTTTTGTGCTCTAACTATTGCACTATTAAAACTCATACTATGTAAACAAAGGCGGCGCTTGGGTTTTTGCGCCCGGTGCACTTTGTTATACTGCGCCCCATAAGCTGTTCATTTTAGAACGCAGTGAAGGACACTGGAAAAAGGCACAAACACTCAGGGAGTGGGTGTAATAATTTTCTTAGTTTGCACCATAATAATGCGTATAACACAAAGCCTCCCAGTAGGAATTCTAGGAAGGCCTTACCGATGGAGCACTGAAATAAGTTCTCATCTGGTAAGGGGTACCCCTTATTTTCTTGGTGCTAGATGAGCCCTTACAAACCCCATTACAAGAGAAGGCAGATGGTAAGGTGTAGCCCAGAATTATACCCAAACAAGTGAGAGTCTGCCCGATGACTCAAGGGAGCTTTCCTGGAGCTTTCATAAATTTTATAGAAAAAAAGAAAACGGGCAATTATATTCGTCGGCATAAAATGCGACGTTAGCATACTCAATAGCGCGGCTCTCATTCGATACGGAGGACAAGCAGCTTTGGAGAAGTGGAGAATTTAGTTGGGGGACTGCTTAGGTAAAGCCACTCTCGGGCTTGGAAAAAAAAGGCATTTGTAAAAGATGAAAAAAATAAAAGTATTTCGACACCGGATCACATATCCACAGGCGCCCATGAATATCTCTTTTCGCAATGTACCATTTGCTGCCTTACTATACCCCTTACAGATGATCAGTTCTATAAGTACTCTAAGGTAAGTACCATAGTAAGGCCTTACCCCCTATGACATCGTGTGTAAAAGTAAGCACTTCTGTAAAAGGGAGTGGTAAGGCCTACCCCTTACCAGTAAGTGCTGATTTCAGTACTTCTGTAAGCTTACCGGTCCTACTGGGCTTCTATATTTACAAGCCATGCACAAAGACATCTCACACTCACAATGAAAGCCTAATAGGCCCAGTAAGCTTACAGAAGTACTGAAATCAGCACTTACTGGTAAGGGGTAGGCCTTACCACTTCCTTTTACAGAAGTGCTTACTTTTACACACGATGTCATAGGGGGTAAGGCCTTACTTTGGTACTTACCTTAGAGTACTTATAGAACTGCTCATCTGTAAGGGGTATAGTAAGGCAGTAAATGGAACATTGCAAAAAGAGCTATTCATGGGCGCCTGTGGATATGTGATACGGTGTCGAAATGCTTTTATTTCTTCATCTTTTACAAATGCCTTTTTTTTCCAAGCCCGAGAGTGGCTTTACCTAAGCAGTCCCCCAACTAAATTCTCCATTTCTCCAAAGCTGCTTGTCCTCCGTATCGAATGAGAGCCGGGCTATTGAGTATGCTAATGTCGCATTTTATGTCGACGAATATAATTGCCCGTTTTCTTTCTTTCTATAAAATTTATGAAAGCTCCAGGAAAGCTCCCTTGAGTCATCGGGCAGACTCTCACTTGTTTGGGTATAATTCTGGACTACACCTTACCATCTGCCTTCTCTTGTAATGGGGTTTGTAAGGGCTCATCTAGCACAAAGAAAATAAGGGGTCCCCCTTACCAGATGAGTACTTATTTCAGTGCTCCATCGGTAAGGCCTTCCTAGAATTCCTACTGGGGGACTTCAATTTAGCTGTCAAACTATGTGGAGTGCGGTTATGTGCGTTTGTTGGGAATCAATTTATCTTCTTTAACCAATTAAAAAAAAATTATGGACATTATTTGAAACATTTATTTACTAGATACATATTACAAATTTGCGTTAATAATGTAAATAGTAAGTCTAATTGCATCCCTGACTTTCTTCCTTAATGGATATTATTTCAAATATCATGCCCTGTTTACCACACCAAGAAAAAGCCGGACCTGGTGGTAGGAAACTACCGCTAAAAATAAATTTATTTATTTATTTATGAAACTATTCGCTTCAACTTATCTTTATTTTCTTATATTGCTCTAAAACTGGAACTGGCTGCAACAAAAACTGGCTGATCCGTCATGTGATACCATGCCCCAAAGAACAATTTCAAGTAACTAAGCCCAATTTTCCCATAACTACAAAAATCGCGGCAAACTGTTATTATGTATGTTGTATCAATATAAAAAAAGCTGTTATTTTTAACAAAAAATCACGGCGCTTTCATTAATAAAAGGTTTTCCGCGACGCGAACGACTTGTTTTCCTCGTTATTAAAGGGATTTTGACATGTTGTTCCTCCATAACCAACATAAAATCCGCAAATCCTATTTATAACATGTATATTTCAATTATTAACTTATGGCACATATGTAGTTCGCTTTACTGTTTGCATTGTTTCACGTTTTTTATTTTGATGAAATAACTTTTATCTTTAGCAAAACCACACTCGCAACAGCACTTTCCGCGGCACGAAAACTTCTTTCCCTTTGGTTTTAATGGGATTTTGACATTTCACGAATTGAAGTTGGGACTTCATACAACTACATACACACACATACAGCATGGCTTGTAAATGTAGAAGGCTTTGGTATAACTTAAAAAACAGATTACATACATATGTAGATATAAAGTTTAACATGGGTCAACATCTAAACAAGAAAACTCTGCTGACAGGGCGAGAAGAGAGAAGGCAGGGGCGGACAGATTTTCTAAATCTCTTTCGTTTATCACGGAATTTTTGAATCAACTCTTTTGTTGTGTGGTTGCTGTTGTTTTTTGTCTCCCTTTTGCTAGGAAAAGAAAAGAAAAGAAATGGCAGAAGAACTAATATTAAAAGCAACAACAACAAGCTAAAGCATTCTATCGTATAGTTTGTTGGAAAAATTGGCTCTTGTGAAAACACTTCCGAATTTCAAAAAGGAATTGACGATTACACCCTATTTTTGTTGGTCGGCCCACGTGAAACTGACCAGTAATAAATTCGAGTAAATCAGTGTACAAGTTCACTTTTTGCCTGGGTATAGATACCTTTTCCCATATTGAACTTAGGAAAAATAAAGCCTAAACTCGCCCAACAGAACATGAAATTAAGATTGAACGTGATAAATTAAAATCCATTTTTTGTTTATATTATTATTATTTCTTACTAGTTGCAACGTCTGAACCTGTAAAAACTACCTCGTATTACGAAAATTGTAAATTAACATTTCAACAACTTGAAATTTTAGAATGGTGCACTTATATTGAATTAAATTTCCAGTAAATGTTTAGAATTAGGGCTCCAGACTAAAATCAATCCAAAAAAAAATTTAGGCATTTAGGGTGATATTTGAGTGCCCAAAAGTAGTTTCATGACGGGACAGGCATACTTTGTTATCGGCGTGATTAGGACTCCAGGCTAAAATTGCTTTAAATTGTGTTTGAGGTGTTCAGAGTGGTTTTAGAGTGCTCAAATAGTAATTTAAAGGCGGGGGCACATATTTTTCTTATCGCAGCTAGAGGCGGGGGAATTGGGACTCCAAACCAAATGTAAGAACCATCCAAATTCAAACATCTATACACAAGTTTATAAATGTGTGCTGTCTATGAGGATACGCTTAGGCATATATACAGGCGGCCATATCAGTTTAAATGTGTTTCTAAATGCTGCAAAATTTTAGACATTAATACAATTTACCTGATTCAATAATTTCATTGAAATTGCGATTGGTTTTATAACGAAAACTTCCTCAATTTGGAGTTAAAGTTAAACAAAGCAAAGTTAAACTGTCTTAAACCTTTACTTTTTGAGATTTTAAAGTTTAAATTGCTCGGCAAAAGAGGTCCTCGTACAAACATGCGAACTCACAACGAAGATATCTCAATCGAAACAAAAACCAAAATTTTCTTCAAAAAAAGCCTTTCATTTTTGTGCCTCATCATTTTGTTGTTATCTCATTTACTTCTTTAGTTATTTCGGGAAAAGGGTATTTTTTCAAAAAATTTAAAAGATACCGGGTTGGTGGGTGGTTTGACACAGGTTCAACCTGAGTTCAACTCATCATGTATACGTATTAAATATAATCTGACCTTGTAAAAAAACAATGTGGCGTCCGATTTTTGCAATTGGGTTCATTCGTGAAAGGATATGACAGGTTGAATACAATTAGCTGTATGCCGTCATTTCAAATTCAAAAAGGCCAACGCAAAAGTGCGGAAGACTGATAATAGACTAAAAAGTAAAAAATATAACCGATTAATTTCAAATTTCGCACACATTTGTAGTTCGCGCGATAATTATTATGTATACATAATGAGTGGAATAATTGAGTTGAGGTTGAGTTGAAAATAAAAAAGCACTACACGTTACAAAAATCGCAAACAAAACAAAGATAAGCTGCTGGAAACTAAATTCAACTACTCAACTACTGAACTCATGTTGATATGCATAATTTCAACTCACCCCAGATACGCTATTAAATTAGAGCGTGGAAATTGGAGAAAGGGGTCAAAATGGACCCTTTTTAGTTTTTGCAATATATCTCGCAAACGAAGCAAAATTTCGATATAGTTTATACAGGACAGTTTGGCCCCCCCCCCTTAGCCGCCAGAGCATTTCGGCACTGATCGGCTCAAATTTTATATATCTACCGGTCCAGGGTCTGTAGGAATCAACGTCGGTAAGTCTATATTTTCGAGTAATAATCGCATTTATATCACGGTCTGTGCCGTACTTTCTCGAGTCTATACTAATTTCGCATGGACCCTGGGCCGGCCGGTGCAATAGGCGCACGGCGGGCACCGTGTAAATTTCTCCTCTAACTTTTCGAACCGATCTTCATGAGCGTAGTCAGAGTTATTACGAAACTTTAAGTTTCTTTACAAAGAAAATCCTGAACACTCAACCTTCGGCCCGCATTTACTCGAATGGACCATAGGCCAATCCGGCCGTGACTTTATATGAAATTTTTTGTAGAGAACTAATTTCCCGTGGAAATGGCTTATTTAAAAATTTGAAATAAAATTTCAATGTTTTTTTTCTGTTTTGCTTCTCTGCCTATATCTTTTTTGGGCCCGATTGCTTTATGAAATTTTCTTTAAAATGCTGGATCGAAATAAAATTTTTTGGTAAAAATTGACCGAAATATGGCCGCTCGAATATAGTTTTTTTTTATTTTTACCTCTTTAGTCTGGAGAAATTATCATTTTAAGGAGACATAGCTTGAAAATGGCTGACAATTGAATCACATCGTGACTTTTTAAGAAACAATTTCGGAATCACAAAAAACAAACATGGTCGCCGGACATATCGCGTTTTTCCCAAGTTTTCCTTGTATCTCGGTTTCTATAGGTTATACAAAATGTTGACAATAAAATTCTCTACAGCTTTAGTTCTTACAAAAATGTCGACCCGAATAAACTTTCAAAGTTATTCAAGGTCAAAGTTTGCAAAAATCACCTTTTGGTCAAAAAATCACTCAAAAACTGTTTTCGAAAATTATATGTTGTAAGCAATATTGTTTGGTATAAGTAGATGAAAAAAAATTCATTGTCAACATTTTGAAACCTCTCACGGGGTTGTATGACCTATAGAAACCGAGGTACAAGGAAAACTCGGGAGAAACACGATATCTCCGGCGGCCATGTTTTTTGACGTGACAACGTCTATTAAATCGGTTTAAGATAGGACACGCATGTGAAAATATCCCGGACAATGTCCCGCACACAAAAAAAATCATATCTCCGCCCCCATATATGTTAGGGGGGTCGTTAACGGCTCCAAATTTTCGTTAATTTATCCTCTACACGGGAAAAATACATTCATTCACCTTATTGACGTGACAACGTCTATTAAATCGGTTTAAGATAGGACGCGCGTGTGAAAATGTCCCACACACAAAAAAAAATTTGCTTCGAAATATATAATTTATTAATTGAGAAAATAATACAAAACGTAATAACAGACGTTGTCACGTTCAAATTAATAGACGTTGTCACGTTAAAATACGGACGTGATACTTCACATCCAAGACCATTATTTTTTTTTGTGATTCCGAAATTGTTTTCTTAAAAAGTCACAAGAAAGCTGTGGTCCAATTTTCAGTCTTTTTGGAGTTTTGTCTCCTTAAAATGCTAATTTCCCCGGACTATTAGAATAATGCTCAGTTTTTAAATTATTTTCATGACAAACGACTTTGACTCATTTTTCAGAATCAGTATTAGCAAACAGCTGTTTGCTCTAATATTATACAGCTGCTAATCGCAAGCGCCGGAAGCTAAACAGGAACTAATCATTATTTAAATCATGATTCTCCAGTAAAATGAGCTCTAGTTCAAGTTCGCATATATTATATTTAGTGCACGTTTAAGAAGCACGAGAATATCAAGCTTGTTCCATGGAAATCTACGATCTTTACATTGTTCCATAAAAGCACAAACCGAATTTTAATTAGGTCCAACGCCCCAGCAATTTTGCTGCTTTACGGCTAACCTGGTAGCTTAAGCCTGAATGTTTTTCTAGCTTAATATAGCTTCTCGCACTTAGCCACGAGCTTAATCAGTGATGTAAACAGACACCGAGGGTATACATCATCAAAATGGGCAAACAAGAAAATATTTGAGTCCGCCTGAGCCGGTAAATAAACACAATCCGCTGAGTTGTGAAATTGTAATTGACTCGAAATGGGTTTGGCATTCGACATTAATATTATGGCTAGGAAGTCTGATCTAGTGTAAATATTTATTGCATGAACTGATGAGCGAACCGGATTATGTGCCACTACAATAATTTTGGGAAACTCTTGACTTCTGCTGGAAACCCCAAGAAAACAACCACCTCAAAAAATATTATCCAAATTCTAAATGAGTAATGATCTGTTTGCGATCTTCATTATTACTGATTTGATTTTATTGATTTTGGGCAAAGTAGTACGAATTATTGGGGATTTCCGTTGTTTTAATTCTGCATTCACTCTAAACAATTTCCTTGATTTCAATTTTGGTTTAAATTAATTATTTTATTTTGTTAGAAATTATTAAACCGGTCACGGTAGCGATAAAATTTAGCATTTAGATTTGAATTTATCCGAGAATAGTAATTCATAAATGGCCAGCCTGAGGACAAGTCTATTAATAAGAGGCATGAAAACGTATATACCTAAAAAGCCGTGCCCAGAAAAAATTTACCTATCAGGTCGATTTTTTCATTTGAGACTTGTTAAACTTTAAATTCACTTATCATTTTCGGATGGCCGCTAAAAGTTTTTATGTGAAATTTAATACAAAAAAGGGGATAGATAAAGTGACTTAATATATTTTAAATGTTAATACAAATAAATTTTTCGGCGTTCGTGAACATATAGTTTTTTTTATCGTGAAAGAATTTTTATAATATAGGAAAAGAGCACAACTTATGGAAACCTTGATCTAAGGTTGTGTCTTTTTTTCGATATTTTTCAGTGCCGTGTATTAACATTACATATTACTATAAATATTGTGTATATAAATCAAATTTTAAAATAGCGTTCATTAATTTCTCAAGCCATGACAATTTTCATTTTGGGTCAGGTTTGGTTTCAACTTTTCATTTCTTTTGACATTTTCGAAACAAATTTTGACTGCAGAAAATTTGAAAGTAGTATTAAAAGTTTTCATCACTCTTCTTAAAACTTGCCAGAATTTTTGGAAATAACGATAAATGTCATGACTCTAACTAATTTCCTATTTGTCTACAACATAGACTAATTGCCAAAGACAACAATGACATTTGACGCCATTTGCAAAAATTATTCAACATTCACTTTATGACATTACTTTTGTCCCACGTTTGTATAACAACAAGGACTTCTATAAATCGAACTATCCCTTTAAAAAATAAAAGCATTAACTATGTGAACTCAGCCAAATACCTGGGAATTATGATCAACAACAAATTGAAATCGAAAAAAGCACACAGATTGGAAAGCAACCAAATTAAAAATAATTTTAGACAACTCTACTGTTTTTTAAAAAAATTCAAAACTCTCACTACATAACAAATTATTTATCAACAATACAGTAAAAATTGTATATCATCCAAATATTGCCAGTCAAAGTACTTTAGACTATTTTGAATGCACTTAATGATGATATACATATATATACATCGCGATCTTAAAGTACCTAGGATCAGGGAATGGATGAGTAAACTCAGCAAAAGGCACCATCGCCTACCACTAAAGCAAGGAAATACATACGTAATCTATACAAGCAGGAAGCCTACACAAAACAAACAGAAGATGCAGAGTAGTGAACCTCTAATGATGGACTTCATGCTTAAATTGTTCATGAATACACTTGTACCGGATTCATACATATATGTGGTCTTTAAGCTTAATGCAATTCCTGAACCTTCCATAGGCCTTAGTAGTCTTGGGAGTAAGGCCCCTGACGAATTTCTATTCTGTGATGTGGCATCTCCCTCAATTTTCGATTTAAATCGTTACCAAGTTTCTGGGTACCCAGAAGGTGTACAATAGCACATCTTCTAATTTCAACTTACTACTAATTTTACTTCCAAAGCATTTGACGCTATCTCTGAACGTATCTCCATATTTTTATCCTCCCATCCGGACTGCGAGATCATTTTTGCGGGTGATTTCAACGTTCACAACGTAAATTGGCTGAAGTACTCGAATGGCACCAACCTTTTTGGCAGGGATGCTGAGATCTTTGCTGAGACAAATAACCTGCACCTGCATGATCAACGGTCTTACATGTGTTCCTGTCACTGCAAGTCAAGGACGTCACACAACACCCAACAAAATACTCCGTCGAAATCGACTTCACTGTCACAGATCACTGTCTAATCAGCGCTCACTTCCCTTATCGATCTTCTACCCACCTACACCAGCTCATAGAAAAACTTTATGGGAAAGCCAACTCTTCTTTACCCGATGCTGCCATCGAGTGTTCCATCCACTCAATGGATAGAGTTTCCTTCAGGACGCGTGAAGTGTAAAGGTGTCTTAAAGAATTTGACTCGAATAAATCGACTGGCCCGACA
The DNA here is from genome assembly GCA_949987705.1 of Thereva unica. Lineage (NCBI taxonomy): Eukaryota > Metazoa > Arthropoda > Insecta > Diptera > Therevidae > Thereva > Thereva unica. The sequence goes on from OX465281.1 coordinate 187,606,007, forward strand.
ATATTCCCCCTATGGTTCTTAAAAAATGTGCCTCACCTTTGGCTAAACCTCTGCGCAAACTTGTCGACCTATCCTACTTCTCCGGAGTCTATCGCAACTCCTGGAAACTGGCACCAAGCGCAAGCCATACCAAAAAAAGGTGACGCTAGTGACTTCGCTAACTTCCGTCCAATAGCAATTACTTCTATTCTCTCCAAAGTGATGGAGACAATAATAAACAAGAGGCTTCTGAGATATGTTGAACGCCACCAAATATTAGATGACAAAAAATATACGGCTTTAGACCAAAAGGATCTCCTGCGACCTCCTTCTTTGCATAACAAAGCAAAGTATGCACCGATTTGGTGAATCTGGCCTGGTTGCTCTAGGTTGCTCTAGACATCTCCAAGGCTTTTGATAGAGTTTGGCACCCGGCTCTTTTAACTATAGTCCAAGCTATTAGTATTGACTTCGTCCTAAACAACTGGATTAACAGCTTCCTTTCTGGCCGTTCAATCAAGGTTGTATTGGATGGCGTCGAATCCGACCTCCACTCCATTGCCGCAAGCGCTCCCCAGGACTGAATTCTATCACCAGCTCTCTTCCTAGTGTTTATAAATGACCTGCTCTCAATCCCCTCCAACTCACTCCACAGCTTTGCCGAGTACTCTACGTTACTCCTATGACTTCGATACTGTTGAAAACGCACGCGCCAAACCTTGTCTGCATTATCGTAAACTCATTCCAAATTCAACCAACAGAGACATCTAACTAATTCTTGATTGGGGCCCCAAGACCCGTGTCGAATTTAACGCATTAAAAACAAAGTATGCCTCATCTCCAATGAAACTTGTACCGACCGTCCTTCTATTTCAGTGCGCAATAAGTCTCGAACAGCGGAACCTTCCCTAAATATCCTAGGCAAAACATTAGCCGAAGATATGCGCTGAAATAACCACATATTCCAAATTGCTAAACACAGCATCGCAGTGCCTGGGATTCCTTAAAAGATTCCTCCTTCAGCTGTCGGCTAGGGCTTCAACCTACAAGTCCTACATTCGTCCCTGCCTCGAATACAACTCGTATATTTGGGCCGGGGATCCGACAACGACCTTTGCTTGGCTGGAAAAGATGCAAAGTCGCGCTCTCAAACTTGCTGGTGATAGCGCCAGTTGCTCTTCAATTGACTCATTAAGCCACAGTAGGAATGTAGCAGTGCAATGGTGCAAAGTAGCCTCATGCTTCCATGGCAACATTTCTCCCGCAACACAAGACTTGGTTCACCCTTATAGTCTACAGCCCTTATCTTCGCACACAGCCCGGCTTAGAAATTCATTTGTAACAAGAACAACTCGACTGTGGTACCACAGTCACAACACCCAAGAGTTCAAACGCAAGGTTCACCACAATCTCCGCCAACACAAGTGATGAGCAAACGCAAGAACAAGACAAGGCTAATCTAGTCTTGTTCTTGTAAAGTTAGTCTAGTTCTTGTTTTTGCAAGCATAACTAAGTCTTGTTCTTGTTCTTGCTCTTGTAAAATGTGCAAGAACAAGAAAAGACTGCAAAAAAATGACCATTCTAGCTCATCACTAGCCATCACCCATCCGACTCCCCCTAATATATCCTATCTTTTACTCTATTCTTCTATTCTTCGAGTTAAGATTACTATTAGACATTCCGCTATGACGTGTACGACATGATGGACTAGTACATAGTACAAAGAGTGACATCTAAGCGTAGGCTATCACCTAAAATAAAACTTTTATAATATCAGCTCAATATTTTCAAAAGAAAAACTATAAGGAGAATATAGCCCTGTTAGGGTTAACCAGAATGATTGGCGCATTAGAGCTAACGAAGAACTTGAAGAAAGTAGGTAAATGTGCTAGAAGATATACGAAAACTTTGTATAACAAGTTGGAGATAGCTAGGTAGCAAAAAAATCTGTGAACAACTTAGAGCTAAAAGCCTCAGAATCTGTATCTCCCAAACTAATAAAATTAATCTTTTTTTATATAAATAATTCTCAACCCTCTAGAACTCGCTGGTTTCCATTTATTTATCAGAATATCTAACTAGCTCTCTAGGGAAAATATTCTATACTATTTTTCAATTTTGTAAATTTTCTCGTTCATAATTATAAAAACCGCACAAAAAAATTAATTTAACACGCCCCTGCAGGTCACCAAAAACCTTGCATCAGAGAAAAACATTATCTACACTCCGTCCTCTACGCATCAAAAACGATCACATCACTTCAAGTCAAGGTTATTTTCGAAGGCATGACGTCTCAATTAAATTATAAAAAAAGGAAAGTAATAAATAATGGCAGAAGTGAACTTGTCACAACCATCAACATTCCAACCAAGAACGGAATTTTACCACCCTGCTGTTGATAAATAAGAATGAACGAATCGCTCGTCGAAAAAGATCAACTGATCGTTAAAAGCTCTGCGAAAAATTAAACTGATCACCCGAAAGCTTTCTGCAGCGAATAAAGCATATTTTTACCGATCGATGGCGTAACATTTCAAAGAACTTTTCGCAGTGACTCATGAGGAACCTCTTATTGATCAAAGATGAAAATGACGTTGATCGTGAGACATTGGATTCCTCGCAACCTAAGCGCGATCGCCAAGGAGCCGCAACGTTATGAGTCAGGTACAATTCAGCATCGTAATCAGTCGAGCTTAAGAATCGCGCTAGATAAGACGCTCCCCGAGCACTGCTAAAAAATTTTGTACTAAAGTTAAACCGATTGTGAATACCAGTTCTGTGATTGCTCTGGCCAGGGCGAATTTGGACTAGTCAACCAGTGCCAGTTAGAATTAAGTGTACAAGAGAGGTGTGTGCTTTGTTTATTTGTTTTAGATTAGAATGCTAATAAGGTTGTAAAAAGGCTTAAGTCGCGCTTCTGAAGCAATTTTAATTCCTGATAGTGGAAGCAATCTAATTTCTAGTGAAGATTGAGCACTTAAGTTAAAATAGTATGTTATCGGTGGAAAGTGAAGTGATGATGAAAATATAAGTGGATCTTGCTTGAAATCATCGGATTATTTTAAAGTCAGAAAATAATTCGTATTTTTTTTTAAACAAAAGGACTTTGATATCACAAACCAATTACCGCAAATAAAGAACCGACAGCAAAAAAAAACAAATGAAATCATAAAAATTTTAATTTCCGACAATGTTCTAAGAATTTTAATTATAAGTGACATAACGTCACAATGTTTTGAATGAACGCAATCTGGAGATAATACGCCATAAATTACAATTAATTGCTTTCAGTACAAGTGGAGTGAAGCAAAATATTCTTAAATTTTCTTAACAAACAAAAAACACAAAGAAATAAATACAAAATAAGTGTTTTATCGACAAAAAATTTAAATTAAATCGTAATTAATTTTTGGTCATTCTTCATACGGTTATCATTAAAGATTTTTATGCAAATCTTTTAATTAAACCAATTTTTTTGATAAATAAAAAGGATCCTTAATTAATTTCTTGAAAATTTTATGAGAACAAAAGATTCCCAGACTGAAAATCGAAATGGTAATTTTCAATGAACCAAAAAAGATATCGTCTTCGTTGAGGTGCCGATCGAAGCGTAGTAACGAAAAAAGTTCATAAAATTCGGTTGAGCCGTTTTTTTAATCAAACGTATGTGATTTTTGCACCTGGACGATATCGCGCAAACCAAAAATGATATTGACTTCGTTGAGGTGCGAAAATGTGATTTGAAAAAAATTTCATAACATTCGGTCAAGCCCTTTTTTGTTGAAGTAAACAAAAAATTCGGTTAAGGATCACAAGCACCTTAAATTGATTATTTTCCCTAATCTATATAAATATAATTGGAGTGTCTGTCTGTGATTTCAAAATAATTGTGTTTTTTTAATTTCATATGGCAATTTACATGATTTTAAAACGAAATCACGCATTTTTAAAATTTTTTGTGTGTCTGTATGTCTGTCTGTCTGTTTGTTCGGGCTAATCTCGGAAACGGCTAATCCGATTGGGATGGGACTTTCACTGAAAGATTTAGTATTTTTGCGGGCATGTTTTAGGCTATTTACATATATACACTATATATTAGCTCCGCCTATATGGATGTATGTAGCCAAATCTTGAAACTTGCTTTTTCCTACTTCCATATAACCAATCAACTTTAAATTTGGCACACATATACAATTCAGGTGACAATGCAATCTGACCATTTTGTAAAAAAAATCAAGATGGCGGTTCCAATATGGCGGCCGAATTTCGCTATTGTGCTCCTCGACCTTCGATATGTGTATCAAATGGAAGCGTATGACAAGTAGAATACAATAAGCTATGTGACGTTATTCAAAATTCAAAATGGCGATCAATACGAAATGTCGGACTACCTTTTTCCTGACAACCCACTCGATATGGGTATCAAATAAGGCGCTAGCAATAAGTTCCGGTGTTAATAAAATAAGAATATATACAACTTGAACCCAAATCGAATAATCCAATTCTAGGCCTCAAAAAGCTCTATCTTAATGTTTAGGTTCGCCAAAGTTGACGTAATATATAAAGCCTTTTTCTTTTTGTTAGAATTTGTGTGGTTAGGGCTGCCTATGGTCCGATATGTACATAGGCACCAATGAATAGCTTTTTGAAGTTTACAATTGGAATGAAATTATAGGGTGCAGACCGACGACCTGCTACAGAGCTCAGAGGTCGCTATTATGAACCGACTACAAACGAAATCTCTGTGCTATTGGTAAATCAACCATGTAATAACCGGAACATAATATTTATTAGACAGGATAGCAAATAACAATGAAACGAAGAGATTCACATGAAATGCTGTCACTGCGAGATATTGTTCTTTCAGTTGGTGAAAATACTAGGGATTATTATAGTTTGTCATTTCCACAAATAATCGGTGGATCTGAAGATAATTAACCCATTAACGCCCAAACGGACGAATTTTGACCTCATCTTTGCGCGTTCATAATTTTTATAAGAAAAGGCTTAAAAAAAGTTTGAAGGTATCATATCTTACGTAGAATTTAATGCTCTTTCAGATGGAATGATCAAAATTTGTTTAAACTTTGTTGTTGAAAAGTTATAACAATTTTTTCATAAAAAGTGCCCAAATTTTCATCTATTTTTGAGAAAGGCGATTTTTTTATGACCGAAAACGGATACCAAACGTTCTAACAAGTGAAATTCTGGCGTCCATGGACTCTAAGGAGTAACTTACATATTTTTAATATTTCAAATTCAAGATGGCGGTACCCAATATGGCCGACCAAAAACTTTAATTTTACACTTTTTCTGGGAAATTAATATGAGTAATGATTCGGCTACCTTAGATCTTACATTTGTTATGATATATAATAATTCCAAGACGGCGGATCCAAGATGGCGAACCAAAAATATTAAATTTAGGTAGTAAGGCGTCTGGCTACTATCCCAGAAGTCCCGGGTTCGAATCCCCGCGCAGCCCCACGTTTCTTCGCCTTTTTCACTTTCCATCTACATAACTTTCCTTATTTCTTCCTCCGTCTTTATATTCCTGATTCCTCCTGTCAGAGCCTTGCCTAGCCCTTCCCTGCTCTAACAAAGCGCCTGTCATCGGTTGGTTGATGAGATTCAACTCGTTCCAGGAGGCATAACACTCCAGCGAGTTGTTTCTCGATGCTCCCATGTCCGAGTCGCGATAGCAATGATCGGGAGTAGGTGGAAAAAAATATATCACGGCTTGGTTGCAGCGCTGCCACCCTACTATAATTATTGTATTTCTGCTACGATTTTTATGCTAGAACTTTTTACTCCGTACTATTTGATTTTAGTGCATTTTTCACTCGATTTAATCCGGCGAATTAATTCAAACCATTGCCTAATCGTAATTTTCGTATGGTGATATATGCAAATTATATGCTAAACAAAAGTAAAGTGCAGCTTGATAAGCATTTATATCGTGGTATATCTGTGTTTTAGTTTGCGCCTTCTGGCAAGCCTATCAGATAACTCAATTTAATTCGAATTTGGGTATAGAATGGGATCATCATATTTTCGTTTAAGTATCATAACCCTGGATACCTATACTTTTAGGATCTACTACTATTTTAATTGATTCAGTACATATTGTTCGTTGGGTTAATACATTTTAAACTTGTTTGGGTGGCAGCGCTGCTTGGTTGTGGCAGTTCCTTCCTTCACTTCTCCCTCTCTTCACTATCTTACGACTAGAGCTGCTGTTCCATTGCACTCTATACGGAAAAATAGTTTGTCAAGATTAGCCTCTCCTGAGCCTCTAGTCTTTCACATAAAAAAAACATACGGTCTCACAACGGCCAAACTTGACCAAAAGATCTAAATGCCGAGAACTAAGCTGCTCACACGGGCATACGTCGGCAAATTTGAACTAAAAAAAAATCTGCAC